>JAXIVH010000011.1:1283479-1303479 GCA_036785325.1 Urophycis tenuis
CTGCGCTCGGGCCCTCGTCCCCTTGTTAGACCTGTTACACGAGAGCTCCCCCCCCCCCCCCCCCCCCCCCCCCGCCCGCGTGACTCTGTAAGTGTCAGCCACCCACCAGCGGGTGAGATGGCGGTGCGTTCGATCCCCCGGCGAGACGCTCGGCGGGGGGCTGGGCGGGGGGGGGGCCCAGAGGTTGTCTCGGATGATGATAATCCCCGGCCATGTTCATTTACGCCATGTTAATTTGTGGGGAATTTCCCGAGGCATTGAGGTGATGGCCGCGGTGGTTAGGGTCCGTTGCGGTGGACTGTGCAGTGGCTGAGCGATCAGGGAAGTGTGATCGTCGCCGTACTTCTGCGTGGATGTTGTGCTTCACGCCAAGTGAATTGTGATAACGAAGCCAATTTGAATGTATTAAGTGATGAGAGATTGCCATGACGATAGATCCTTCCGTGTCAAGTCTCACCCTCCAGATATCTTTGTAGGGGGAGTGTAACTTGTTGCAGCGAGCACAACCTACGCCACTGTAATTGGATATAGATTGTAACCATGACAATTACTGTAGCTGGATTTGAACCCAAACTGATTGGGGTCAGGTTCCCTAATTTCACAAAAAAAGGAGCAATCTGAAACATATCACAAAGGGGAAAGTGATATATGAATCGTATTTAAACAATGCACAATTAATTACATATGAATTACATATTCACATAGCGCACAAGGCTTGATAGTTCTTAGGACAAATACAGAATTGACAGAGTAGACAGCAGACAGCAGAGCTGTCAACCCACTTGGCTAAAGTTGGAGATACTCTGAGATTCTGAGAGATTTCTCACAAAGCTTGACCAGAGTTTATTGTTTCTTCTGAAAAAATCTTTTTTTCAGGATTTGTAAAATGCTTTGAAAATTTTTAAGGCAATTTTCTGCGTTGGCACAAACAACACTTCATCTCCGTGATTTGTTTGAGTTTCATCGTCGGTGCATTTGAAATTATTTGCGCTACCAACTCATTACAACCGTCACAAACTCCAGAAGGTGTTTTTTTTTTTTCCCCCACAAAAAGCCATTTTCCTGCTCGTCGATGGGAAGGAGTCTGCGAGGTAACCGTGGAACGGCTGTCCCCTGTGAGCGCACTCATGTAGGTCGTCCTTCAGATGATTGAAGGCTGTGATTGTCATGTGTCGGGAAATTGAAATTCCACCCGACTGGGATTTGCCCACAATGACAAACAATGACTAGGAAGAGCCGTAAGACCCCCGTGTTACGAAGCCCGGGGTCGTCGTGACCCTCAGAGAAACTGCACCTTGCTTTAGACCTCAAACCACCACCACCAACGTTGGTTATTGGAGCGTCATGTGTAATTTGATTTGCTTGTGGTTCAGATTATTGCTGAGCATCGTGACTGGAAGATTTTAGGAGAGATAGACTGTGTGTCTGTGTGTGTGTATGTGTGTTTCACAGTATTTAATATGCATTGTCTTGTAAACAAGATGAGAGCTGAGAGGAGACTAACGACTGCTTTCCTATGAGACAGGAGATGTCTCGCTGGTTGGAGTTACTGTCTCGCTGGTTAGAGTTACTGCCTCGCTAGTTAGAGATACTGTATCACTGGTTAGAGTTACTGTATCACTGGTTAGAGTTACTGTCTCGCTAGTTAGAGATACTGTATCACTGGTTAGAGTTACTGCCTCGCTAGTTAGAGATACTGTATCACTGGTTAGAGTTACTGTCTCGTTGAAGGAGTTACTGTCTCGCTGGTTAGAGATACTGTATCACTGGTTAGAGTTACTGTCTCGCTGGTTAGAGATACTGTATCACTGGTTAGAGTTACTGCCTCGCTAGTTAGAGATACTGTATCACTGGTTAGAGTTACTGTCTCGCTAGTTAGAGATACTGTATCACTGGTTAGAGTTACTGTCTCGTTGAAGGAGTTACTGTCTCGCTGGTTAGAGATACTGTATCACTGGTTAGAGTTACTGTCTCGCTGGTTAGAGATACTGTATCACTGGTTAGAGTTACTGTCTCGTTGAAGGAGTTACTGTCTCGCTGGTTAGAGATACTGTATCACTGGTTAGAGATACTGTATCACTGGTTAGAGTTACTGTATCACTGGTTAGAGTTACTGTATCACTGGTTAGAGTTACTGTCTCGCTAGTTAGAGTTACTGTATCACTGGTTAGAGTTACTGTCTCGTTGAAGGAGTTACTGTCTCGCTGGTTAGAGATACTGTATCACTGGTTAGAGTTACTGTCTCGTTGAAGGAGTTACTGTCTCGTTGAAGGAGTTACTGTCTCGCTGGTTAGAGTTACTGTCTCGCTGGTTAGAGATACTGTATCACTGGTTAGAGTTACTGTATCACTGGTTAGAGTTACTGTCTCATTGAAGGAGTTACTGTCTAGCTGGTTAGAGATACTGTATCACTGGTTAGAGTTACTGTCTCATTGAAGGAGTTACTGTCTAGCTGGTTAGAGATACTGTATCACTGGTTAGAGTTACTGTCTCGCTGGTTAGAGTTACTGCCTCGCTGGTTAGAGGTACTGTCTCGCTGGTTAGAGATACTGCCTCGCTGGTTAGAGATACTGCCTCGCTGGTTAGAGTTACTGCCTCGCTAGTTAGAGATACTGTATCACTGGTTAGAGTTACTGCCTCGCTAGTTAGAGATACTGTATCACTGGTTAGAGTTACTGCCTCGCTAGTTAGAGATACTGTATCACTGGTTAGAGTTACTGTCTCGTTGAAGGAGTTACTGCCTCGCTGGTTAGGGTTACTGTCTCGCTGGTTAGAGATACTGTCTAGCTGGTTAGAGATACTGTCTAGCTGGTTAGAGATACTGCCTCGCTGGTTAGAGATGCTGTCTCGCTGGTTAGAGTTATTGTCTCCTTGGTTGGAGTTACTGTCTTACTGGTTAGAGTGGTTAGAGTTAGAGGTTAGAGAAGCTACTGCGCCAAATTCTCTATTTCCCAAAAGGCCATCATACATTCGATAACATTTTCTCTGTTCAAATGTTCTTGTATTAATCTATGCTAGAAAAAGGTCACCTTGTCACATGCTGTGGGAAAGTGGACAGTGCAACATTTAGCCATCTTAGACTTATTCAAATCCCTATGTGAGATTCCATTATTTAAAACGGCATCTTAATATCGCAATATTACTTGAGTTAAAAGCAGCGTTTGTCCTGAAGACTAGGAAAGAGGATGAGAGAGAGAGAGAGAGAGAGAGAGAGAGAGAGAGAACTCAGGACTACAAGATACTACAACAGAGCTGGGTTTATCAATGGAGCCAGAGAGAAGGGAAGCTTCTATGAAGACAGGAGCGATTACAACTAAAGTAGAAGTGAGGAGGAAGACAGTGTGAAGGAGAGGGAGGAGAGGGGGGAGAGGGAGGAGAGGGGGGAGAGGGGAGACCAATAGGGAACACAGCAAGACACTGAGATCAGCAGCCTGCAATCCCACACTGGGCGCCCTTAATCTTTTAGTGTGTGTCTGTCTGTGAGTAGGTGTGTGGGTGGTGTGTATGCATGCATGCATGTGTGTGTGTGTGTGTGTGGGTGTGTGTGTGCGTGGGCGTGTGTGTGTGTGTGGGTGTGTGTGTGCGTGGGCGTGTGTGTGTGTGTGTGCGTGTGCGTGTGGGTGTTGGTGGGCGTGTGTGTGTGTGTCTGTGCATGTGTCTGGGCATTTGTGTGTGTGTGCCTGTGCGTGCGTAAGTGTGTGTGTGTGTGTGTGCGTGCGTGCGTGCGTGGTGCCACAGACTCCACCAGTAATCCCACCGTTGTCTCGTTTGCCGTGTCTCTGCCTCCACCCGAACAAGGCTTCGTATCCTCCATGATCTATCCCATATTGCTCCACAGCCTTCCCTCTCTCCCCAAAGCTCGGCTGTTTGACTACATGTCAGAAGATCCCCGGGTTCGAAGTCTGGTTGTTTGGATTGGTTTGCTCTGTGTTTCCCCTCTGTCCTGTTTTCCCTCCTTTGTTGATTGCCCCATTGTGTTCACCTGTACCTTGTTCCCGCACCTGTCTTTGGTTGGCGATAGTGATAGACCGATACATCGGCCGGGCCGATATTATCGGCCGATATTTGCGTTTTTTACGTGTATCGGCATCGGCCGATTCGTGGGTGCGTTGACCGATAGTTTTTTCTGGCATGACTTACAGAAAGGCGTCCACAGGCAGCTCTGTGTTGCTGGAGACACTGCAGTCCACCTGCAGACCATGCTTTGCTCCTCCCCCGAATTGAACATTTGTTATCATCATTGTATCATTTTTATGATGTTAATTGAGGGAGCAAAAGCAGTATCGGCTCCAAATATCGGCTCAAGAAAATCGGCAGCTCGTATCGGTCATCGGCTAAGGCTGATGAAAAAAAAATCGGTATCAGCATCGGCCCTAAAAAATCCATATCGGTCGATCCCTAGTTGGCGATTAGTTCTTTGGGTATTTAGTAAGGGTAAGACAGGGTAAGTCCTGTCTGTTGTTGAGTCCTGGTCCAAGTCTCGTCGTATGTCATCGTCCGTCTGTTCCTGGTTTGCTGTCTTTGTACGTTTAAATAAATAAGTAAAGCTACTCATGGCTGCCTCTACTCTCTGAGTCTGGGTCCACCTCCACCGGTACCCTTGACAGACGCCTCCTCTACCCGCTCCTAACGACAACCTCAATGACATCTATCTCCATGGAGGTTATGAAAGCTTGAAAAAGGACATTAAATAGGGTATTATTTTACTGTGTGTGTGTGTGTGTGTGTGTGTGTGTGTGTGTGTGCGCGCGCATGTGTGTGAATGGAGTGTGTGTCAAGTGTGCTGCCAGCCATTACATTGAGCACAATGAATCAGGAGAAAAAAGGAATGAATATACTGTGAAATCTCTCCACCTCCCTCTTGGAGAGGCTGCTTACAGAGCCAGTAAATCACAACCCCAAGGTCTCTGGCAGTATGACACCCTCACTTGATTTACACGCATGGCCAAACCATTATGATAAGGATTTGATTAGCGTGTGTATGTGTGTGTGTGTGCGTTTGAGCGTTGTGTTTGTTTGTGATTTCTCGCGTTCGTCGGAGTACATTATATTCAAAGATACACAATTCTGATGAGGATGGTGCAAGAAAATCCCCGGCCTAAGTGAATATTCATTACAGTGTATTCATTACTGTAGATTGTCATGAATACATGCACGTACGCAGTAGCCTCTGCATTATGGTTGTGGTCATGGTCATTCTAGCCAACTATATCATGGCAGATAAACAGCATCCTGTAGACAGCAAGCCTTGTGCAACAAACGTTACATCACATCTCAAGCTGTCTCTGCTATTACCTGTTCACTGGTATTCCATTTGCAGAGAACCCATTAAACCACCAACGAAAACAATGGTACCTTGTGGAGCACAATGTTCTATTAGCCATAGCCATTAGCCAGAAGTGGTGAAGGTGAATGATGCTTTGCAGATGGTGGTTTAGCCTGTGCCCTAAGCTGCCGCAGTGCTAATTGTTATTTAACAAACCCCCCACTGAACAACAATCCTCTGGCATATGCAGCTTCAATTCTCTTCCAATTTATAAATTGTGAAATGACTGGCCCTTAATAGACACCAACTGACCGAATAATCAAGGTCTTTTAATTTTGCGTCTGAAACAACAAGTTCCATACAGCTGGCCGGGTTTGCTAAACCATGTCACCAATGGTCCCATTTGCCTCAGTCTGCGGGCCAGACATGAGTCTGTGTTTCAGTCGGTATTTCAGGGAATATTGGCATTAACAAAGTCCAATCGATCTGTAATGCACATGCAAAAAGAACGTGTGTCATAATAAGAAACTAAACGACAAGCAGACGTCGGTATGAAACAGAACAACAATTAAAGACAGTGCTTTATCGATTTGTTCAGAAAGGGAAAATAGCTGAGACTTAAAGTACTGGTCTAATGTAGAGGGCTGACATTGTTCCACAGCTTCAGGGAAGTAAAAGCAAAGGCTTGAGATTGCCTCTCTCTTGAGCAAACCCATGGAGAGCTGAATGTCTCAGGGGGTTAGGGTTAATACACATTAGTGACAATATACAAAGGTCCTTAACAAAACTATGTGTATGTGTGTGTGAGTGTGTGTGTGTGTGTGTGTGTGTGTGTGTGTGTGTGTGTGTGTGTGTGTGTGTGTGTGTGTGTGTGTGTGTGTGTGTGTGTGTCAGACCCGTAATCATTGTGTTAATTGATAGTTTATCCACAACTGTCTTCCAGGTTAGCACATGTTTAGTTTGTAGTATGTCTTTTGCATTATGTGGCTTTGATTTATCATTATTTAGTTGTATAATTATAAGTGTGCCTGTGCCTAATTATACTATTTACTTTTTCTTGTAGTTTTACCATTCTATTCAAATGAGTCATGTGAAACATTGGCTTTGTTTGAAATGCTTAAAGGAGTGAGGAGCTCATGGCTTGGCTCATGAATTCAGTTTGGCTGTTTATCTGCGTTAGCTCTGAGCAAGCAAGTACATTTACCATTCCCTGTTCTTGCCATCTCTTGAAGGAATTAATTTCAGCCGGAAATTATTCGTTTTTACCTTCTTGTAACAACAACAACAGCATTCAACTCAATTAAATAATGATTTGACACATTGGACAAAAGGCAATGTTATCCAAACAACAGTGGACTGAAGCTGAGCTGTTATTCCCATGTATGCTATTTTGGTTATTTAAGTTTGTAGTCCACAGAGGGTTCCTCCCTTCAGCTTGAGCCATACTGTGTATTCCTACTTTAGTGACGACTTGGGGGAAATTGGTCCATGACCCATTTTTGCTTTTTTACATATGTAATTAAAAAAAATCCATTCCCAAGTTCATACAGTAGAAGTTTGTGCTGATATTCTTCTGCTATTTTTGCAGGCTCTCAGGAGAACTTAATGGACCACAGACTTCATGTGAAATGGAGCAGAACCAGCGAAAGCGAATGTGTTGAGCCCAATTATCTGAAGGTACTCTTACGAGTAGAACAGCAAGGTTGGCAAACCAGATCAGCAGTCGGCTACACAAGGAAAAGCAAAACAGAAAATATAGGAACCAGGAATAGAACAATGGATGGAGAGCTGCGGCTCATGGTGACTTTACACAATCATTTGGTTGTATTACTTGTCAGCTGCTTGATTACCCAAGTGCACTAATGGTATAATAGCAATAACATCATTGCGTCATTTTAGTTTCATGAGCTTGTATTTGGAAAGCCAAAGGGGAATGTCTGCATGTTTAAGGAGCAAAGTTTCCCCAGCCAGCAGTCTTGGTAGTCAGCCCTTGTGTTCAACTGCCAAATTTCCTCACCAATGCATGGGTAACACTTTACAATCAGGGTACATTAATGAACCATTAAAGGTATAATATTAATTTCTGCTGCTGGGGCTCGCTCAATGAAAACATTAACAAAACATAACTCAGAAGCAGAAATCATGTTCACGGACGAGTTCATATATTATGAGTTTTAGCACTTTACGTCTGGTAACGTTTTAACATTTCACTCTCTTCCACTCAAGAAATTGCAGCAAGTAACATAACATGGGCTAACCCAGCATTAGACGAGTCGACCCCCCAAACAGCTGCAGATAATGGGATGTGGGGAAGTAAATGGTGGGGGTAGCCCAGCGCTGTTACCCGTGGTCAAAACAAGCCTACGAACCCCCCCCCCCCCAGATAAGCCTGTTGAAAGTTGTAACCTTTAAATGTTACCACACACATTTCAGTGTTATCCACAGAATTACATTTGACATGTGGTGTTAGCTGACAGTGCGGGGGGGGGGGGGGGGTTATTCCCAATGAAGTCCGGGTGATATTGGATATTGACCAGGATATTGCCATATAATGCAGGGAACTAAAGACGCGGTCACCGGTACGATTCCCGTGTGGCCAGCGGTGTGTAGCTGCCCGGGAGGCAGTCGGGCAGCAGCACTCTTCTCTGTATTCTACACCCAATCGTTTGATCAACATTTCCACACAAGAGGCGAATTACAGAGTGCCCTCACCCTAAACACTAACCTTACCAAAACGCACAATTCAAAATGTTAAATTGCTGTCTAAGTAGGATCCCACTGGGGCTACAGCAGCAATCAGCAGGTAAAGAACTCCTCTGCAAACGGAGCTCGTATGTGGGTGTAAACGCGCATTAACGGTATCAAATACAGGTTAAACTGACTTAACATAAGCCGTATATGATAAAGAATAAATCGACTTTCCATGTGTGTGGTGGAGCTGGTGGAATCTACCGCAGACTTTTTTTCCACACCGAGAAAAAACACAGTGCCTTCAGAACGGATCTATGAGTGGCTGTGGAGCGTTGAACTGTGTCTTCCATTAGAGGGGTTTCTAGTTGGTATGTTTGGCCTCCCTCGTACCGATTCACGGACCCTGGACTGATGCCATTAATGAATTTGGCCGGCCGTCTTCTCTTTCCGGGGAAAAGCAGACAACAACAATCCGTCCGTGCCTGTTTTGACTCCGAGTGTGGACTGAGAACAGAGGCAGTGCACCCGGTCCGTTGTCAGTGTGTTCAATGGACTGCTGCTTCTCACTGTTTCTCTGGAAGTTGGGGGCGGGGGGGTGAAGGGTCTATGACACTGCTGAGATGCATGCATTGATGGAAACAATTTTGCGAATTTAAGTGCACAACTCAAAATATATAACACGGGTCTAGTTGTTTTTAGTCTATTTCTACACGGAAATGTCCCGCATTACACCCTTCAATTAACATGAGTTATTTAGCATGAACTAACAGTTAATTAACAAGTTAACGTATGGTCTAGTAATCATTTAGTATTCATGTTTACTCATGGTGTTCATGTTAACTAATATAATGGTGTTCATGTTACCTAAGGTATTAGTTTGTAAGCCCTTTGCTAAAGCTACACAATATCTATGATCTTAATGGTTAACTCATCATGTTGCATGTGTGCCATTGATAGTTACTTGGCAAGACCACGCGTCACGGTCATAAGCCATCAAGGAGACTTGCTGTGACTGACTACGGTACTTTGTGTTGCACTATTTGTGACCACAAGGACAAGCAAGCATGGGCTACTCATGAAGTAACAGCTGGGCCCCCACAAACCTCCTCCCCCGGGCTCCTCCCCCTCGATCTGTTCCTTCCTCTTGCCAGCCAAAAATAGCCACGGCAGAGAGGACGACCTGGGAGAGCATCTCTAATCCCCCTCTCTCCTCTGGGGCGGCTCACAGCCGCCATTTAATTACAAGCTTCCGATTTATGCTTTATTAAATTACATTGAATTACAAGCTTCTGATCGATGCTATATTTAAATGCATTTAATTGCAAGCCCTCTGATCGGTGTTATATCTAATTACATTGAATTGCAAGCTTCCAAACAATGCTATTTTAAATACACTTAATTACAAGCTTCTGATCGATGCTATATCTAATTACATTGAATTACAAGCTTCCGATCGATGCTTTATTTAAATACACTTAATTACAACCTTCTGAATGATGCTATGTTTAATTAGATTGAATTACAGGTTCTGATCTGTGCTACACTTAATGACATTCAATTACAAGCTTGTGATTGTATCACAAGCTTCTGATGCTCCTATAAGTTCTTCATCTATAACTTCTACATATAGATAATGTCTAAGTTCTATATAGAAGTTCTATAAATCCATCACCTCTACAAGCTGTATATATGTATATATATATATATCTTCTGTGTACCAAGTCATAAGTTCTGTCTTGCACAAGTTTCAAGTGGCACAGATGTATCTCTGAGTGGATCGGTAGAATGAGTTAGACAGCGATGAGAAGGGATGGAATGCGATCACATAGCTGTCTGGTTGGAGGATGGGGGGCTGCGTAGACAGACGATCAACAGGGAGAAAGGGAAGCTGATAAGACTCTGGCCGCCTCACACACCATAAATACTGGCCGTCCCAATGCTCTGTTTTCCTTCTTTATCCGCCTCTTTCCATTCCCCTGCGCACAGCCCCCTTTGACCCCCTGCATCCCATGTGCTGTGTGTGTGTCCGTGTGTGTGTGTGTGTGTGCATGTGCATGTGCATGCGTGTGAGAGTGCATCTGGGTGTGTGTTAATCCCATTGTGCTCATCACATGCACCGGCGTGCTAACCTTCAGCCTTGTTCCATCGTTCGCCCGAGCTACGGGCAGGTGTGATGCTTACGTTTGGCCCCAGTTGTAGTGCATTCATGTTGTTTTTTTTTTCTCTTCATGGAAAAATCAATTCAAATTCAGCTTCTTTCAAAGCCTACTGAGTTAACGGTTCTTTATTTTTTTTTTTTCCCTGAGCAAGAGGGTGTGTGAAATCCTGTGGTTTACACACCACAGGCAGCGGAGGGGGAAATTGACATTGGCGGGATAGGGAGGCCCACCGAGGTAGCAGCGCTGCGTTGCAGTCAGGCAAATCTTACAGATCCCCCCCCCCTGATTTCTCTGACATTTTTCATCTCGGAGCGCAACAAGATGGCGTCCGGCCCAAAACGCATGGGCAACACTGAGTGGCGTTTCGCAGCATTATTCCGACATGGAAGTGTCAACGTAGAAAAAAAAAAAAAAACACACACACACAACACAAATGGGATTGCAACAAAAAAGTTGCACCGTGTTTTAAATCTCGCCAGGGCTCGCCGCCGCGGGCGTTTCAGGTGTTTGTCTGGTTAGCCGCGCCCCCTACCGGTTACCTCACTTCTTGGTGGTGAATCTTCAAATAATATCAAATTGTATTTCAGGGTTATACTCAGGATGTCTTGCATGGTAGCACGGGGGCTCGTATAAACTTGCCGGGGGGGGGGGGATATTTAAAAAAGTTGTACCTACTAATAATAACAGGCCAGTAATTAGGTAATAAACTCAAGTTAGTGTTTTTTTTCTTTGCTAGCTCTTGAATAAGGCGAGAGCTTAGTAATTGCATTAAAACTTTGCACAATGTACAAAGCACCTTTTTTGGTTTCATCACCACTTGAAGTACCCCCATACGTTCAAAGCCGCCGAGTCTTAATTCCCATTTAAGTGGTTTGTGTTTCCAATGAGAGCACTCACACCGAAGAAGTTCAAGCACCTGCCCCCCCGCTGTGGCCCAAGAGGTGGATACCGAGGTCAAACAAACCGCACTAGCTTTAAGTCCTGTAATTACTGTCTTTTGTGCGATGAGCGGTGTTGATTCCACGTACGAGAAGGCGTGCCGGTCCAGAAGAGAGTTTGGATCACAAAAGAAGTACAGCGCACCAAAGGAAATTGTCTATCTGCTGTTTGCCAGAAAGATTATAGTTGTTAGCAAGGGACTGTTGCCAATAAGCGCAGGAAGAATAATACTAGCCTCATCCTTAAAGATTGAAAAACCTGAAATAGAGTTGGCAGAAGATGTTAGATATGTTTCATAGAGGCTTCTTCTGTTCTGCTGCAGCCTTAGCACCCCTGCAGTACCCATTCCTCCATTCTCTGTTTAACAAAACTGCTCTCCTGCAGAGATTATGTGTCTGCGACTGGCTCATTGAATTAGTGGTGACCACACATATGGTAATCACTGGAAACTAGATCAGCATTTGTGTTGAGTCATAACTTTAACAATTCCTTTTTTTTTTTGACAATCTGAAATGCGAGTAGACAGTGTTCAATCTACTTCATTTTGGTGTTCAAGGGAAAGTTGATTTGAGTTTATTTGCCTGTACGTGACACTATCCATCCTTCCCTATTTAAGTAGTAACCTATTCCAAAGGGCGGTTACAGTGATGAGGGGTGCTTGTTGAGGGTCCTCACGTGGGTGAAGAGGAGCGATGGCAGACCTCCATGCTGTAACGCTGCACATGGACAGGGAGGGGCTGGCGGTTCTACAGCTCATTTTTAGGGCCTTGTTGACGACAGACTTCTCATTTCGGAGGCTGTGGCCAATTTCCTCAGGCTGGTGGAGATCACGGGTTCAGAGAATATTGCGTCCTGGTGGACTGTTCCTCTCCAGGTCAGCCTATCAGCTGCTTTGTCTCCTCCCGTTTCGACCGCAGTGTCCTGGCTGCGACGGTAACGATGGAACAGACTGGGACACGCGGGCCACTCTCCCCGCCTTGGCTGATGGCCTCCTCACTTCCACTGGGGCTGGTGAACACGGAAACTCGGCCTTCTTTTGAGCGCCTTCAGAGGACATTGAAAGACAACCTCACATAGAGCACAATGTTAGCGGCTTCTGTCGATTGACACCATTTTTGTTCAACATTTTGCATGAGGTAGGGATCAAAACACAATCTCCTTTGCATAGGATAGGATAGGATAAAACATTATAAATCCCCTGCATCCCCAAGCATGCTTGGGTAACGTTGACATTGGGTAGCGAAGCAGTTAAAATAATGAAAAGGTTGCAACTTTTTAGGATATTCCCATCCTTTATTTTATCCCCACCGCTTTTCAGATAGTGTGCGCATATTCTGTTCCGCATAAAGAGGCGAGGTAAACATTTTATGTTTGGTTTTATATGAAGGCTCACAGCCATCAACGTCCTGTGCAATACAGCCTACACTTTTACTGCAAATCCTGACACAACAATAATTTAATAGCCAATGTGGTGAGAAAGAAATATGTAATGCGTTAATCATGCCAACGCATGAATTCAATTCCAGTCACTAAGCAGACTTGCAAATACAGCATTGCTTAGCAACGCTGTTTACTGCATGGACAGGAGTGCACAACGCACTTCAGTCATGCGTTGCAACAAATGCTAATGACTTCAACAAGAACAAATACCTTCTATATCATCAGTTATGCAAGATGTTTGATTTGATATGCACGTTTATATTTCTTAAAGCTATTCGTGGTGGTGACACCTCCCTTATGGCTGACGCATGGACCTTTCTGCCAACGCCAAGCTGAACAACACATTAAGCGTATTTGTCCTCCAACATAATGAAGTCAACTTAATATCCCGCCAAGCTGCAGTATATCCATTAATAATCGTTATATAACTATAATTATGTAGTAATAATATTCAAAAGCCAGCACCTGTAAGGGAGTCCAAGGTGATTTTTCTGGGATTTCATTACACACACACACACGCACACACACACACACACACACACACACGCACACACACACACACACACACACACACACACACACACACGCACACGCACGCACACACACACACACACACACACACACACACACGCACGCACGCACGCACGCACACACACACACACACACACACACACACACGCACGCACGCACGCACGCACGCACACACGCACACACACACACACACACACACGCACACACACACACACACACACACACACACACACAACACACACACACTCTTGGCAGGCACATATTTTCGAATCAGTGGAATCTCCAGGTCTATAATGAGAAAAGTCAAGATTATCTATGCCTGTAATAATGGACAGTTTACACTGTAGTACTACTGGGATATATAAAGTAGTTAGCCTTCCTAAATAGAGAAAACCAACATTTGAGGAGAGTGCGACAGTACCACACGTACTGGAATAGTACATGTGATTAATCTATCTTGTGTGTAATTGGTCCAAGGTCATACTTCTTCAATAATCGAGAACCCATTTCACCAAGGCATCTCCTTCAATAAGGATGTTTTAACCACTAAACGCTCCAGTGTGTACCCTGCAGTGTAGTTTCATAGTTTTGTGACAGATATTGATTGATCACAACTAATATGCGGCTGCTTTGCAGTACGTGGGACTACCAGATACATCCCGAGACCAAAGCATCAGTTGGACAGTTTAATCTGAATTGCCTTAGAGCGCAATAGCTCTGCAGCAATGGCTCCCTGTGGATGAGCTTAACTCATCAACAGTAATAACGTTAATAACAATACACAGACAATATAAATGCAATCGTATCACTTCATGACTGCACAGTTTAGAGCAGCTAATGAGCAAAAGTAAAGCACAAACACTTTGAGATCCACAGAAAGAGGGGGGTGTGAGGGGGGGAGGGGGGGGGCACATTTACAAGTCTCCTAAAGAGAGGTCAGTTGTGGCCTGTAGATAGATGCCAATCTGTCATTACCGTCATCAGGCTGTTAGCGTTGTGTGTGTGTGTGTGCGTGCGTGCGTGCGTGCGTGCGTGCGTGCGTGCGTCCGTGTGCGTGCGTGCGTGCGTGTGTGTCATGTATTTGCAGCCCAGCATAGCTGATTAAGATTCTGTTTGCTGGATGGGAGAAGCTGAGTCACCATGGTGACCTCCGAAGCAGGGAGGACAGCAGAAGAGATGAGGGGGCTCGGGGGGGTTGGAGGGAGACCAGGGCAGGGTTTCCAGGGAGAGAACGGGGAGCTCTTGGAGAGGGAGGGGGGGGGGGGGGGGGGGGGTTAGGGAGAGGGGAGTAGATTGGATGAAAGGTGAGGCGAGGGTCCAATAGGACTAAAAGGTTGGTGCAGGGAGCGGAGCACACGGCTCGTTGACATTACAACTGGGTGTTTAAGGTCATTGTCTTGGAAATTGATGTACTGTGAACAAACGCGACAAGAGGGTTAAGTGTGTGGATGGGGAGGCTGGACCTCTAGTAATGAGAGCAGGACTTTTTCAGTGTTCTTTCTCTATCATCATATTTTATCTTTCATTATTGTTTTGCACTTTTCTTTCTGGTCTCTCCTTCACGCCTCCTGAAAGTAATTATTCCGTATCTATGGTCTTCCTATATCGCGCGTGATTCTATTGTAATTTTTTATGAATATTGTGGTGGTGGGGCTGACTTTAACTTTGACTGTGAATAATAGCACCCTTATGGGCGAATTGTTCCCAAACTTTTGGGAGACAGTTTACCGGGAATACGAATGTCGTCGACAAATGCAAAAACGTTTTGTCAGGGGCTGAGCTGTAAGCGTTTCCAACCCAATCTAATAATACCTAAACCATAGAATAACAATAGGCATCCACAGATACTCAGTGAATACATAATAATGGCAGGTTTTTAATGTTTGCAATGTTAGCAACAGTTTGAATGACAAAAATAGATGTTACTCCATTTAGTAATGACTAAATTACTAAATTACTTCTATACTGTTTTTCTTTTCCCTTTAACATTCAACTGGAGTATTTGTATTTGTAACAAATGTCCCTCAGGGACACAATTTCCCTCAGGGATCATTACAGTAAAGCTTTTCTGTCTTTCTGTCTGTCTGTAACGTCATCAATAAACAGTGTATGTCGGCAATGGTATACGTTAAAAGGTATATGTTGGTGACGGCATACGTTAAAATGTATATGTTTGGTGAATATTCACTAGGTTGACCAAGGCGGTGAGAAGGAAAGGTGGGAGAGCCTTGCGACCGTTGACATGCTATAGTTAGCCGCACCATTGATTTTCCTTTAGGGTGTAATGGTTTCAAGTTCCAGATGTACGCTCTTTCTCTCAGGCAAAGTGAGGCTGAGGAGAGACAGAGTAATGCTGAGAAACAGACAAAGCCTGAGAAATAACTGGAATATAGGTGCTGTATGTGTCTGTGTGTGTGTGTGTGTGTGTGTGTGTGTGTGTGTGTGTGTGTGTGTGTGTGTGTGTGTGTGTGTGTGCGCGCGTATGAGAGAATGTGTGTGTGTGAGAGAGAGTGTGTGTGTGTGTGTGTGTGTGTGTGTGCGCGCGCGTATGAGAGAATGTGTGTGTGTGTGAGAGAGAGTGGGTGTGTGTAAGTTTGTGTGTGCGTATGAGAGAATGTGTGTGTGTGAGAGTGTGTGTGTGTTTGGTTCTAGTGGGGTATCTATGGGTATGAAAAGAAGGAGACAGACTAAGCGAGTCTGAAAGAGAGGCCATGTGAAGCGGACACTGAAGGCTGTTCCTGAAGTATAATTGGAGTTGATGGGGATCAATTGCTAAATTACATGCTGCACTGATTACCAATATAGAGTCTGCTCTAGCACACAACTGTTTGTGTGTGTGTGTGTGTGTGTGTGTGTGTGTGTGTGTGTGTGTGTGTGTGTGTGTGTATGTGCTTGCTTGCGTGCGTGCATGCGTGCGTGCATGCGTTTGTGTGCATATGCGTGTGCGTGTGTGTGCCTGTGTACTACTGCATCCAATAATGTTTGGAAATGATCAGGTCTCAGGTTTTGTTGATGACCATAATTCGTTGAACGGAGATATGCAAAAATAACAAAATCTTGTTGTCCTGTCGCTATGTTTCCTTTCATTCAACATGTTACCTGACTTTGATCTTTGAGCTGTGTCAAAAACTACAATAATACTGGAATAGCACCAGAAGGTGAGGTACCTGAGGATATGTCATTATAATTGTTAATTTATGTTTGACAGAAAACGCAGGAAGCCGTTGCTAAATTAACAACTTTAGCAGACTTCAAGGCGATAGATTTTGTTTTTTGTGCTTGTACAGTATTCACTGGAGTACATTTTCAGAGAAAACATTTTAAAATATCCATTATTATACCTGGAAAAATAATCGACTAACTAACTGTTTGCTTAAAAAGGCTGGCTTCTTTGATGAGTAACGCAACGATCAAATGATTAAACACCACATTATCTGAAAGACTCCACCTTACTTTGATGATTGCTTGTTCAGCAGCCCTCAGTACACGCCATCAGAAAAACGAACACATATACAGTATAGATGCAGTGTCTTCATAACATTGCCAAAGCACTTCCATTGTGGAAATCTATTTTCCACAAGAATACAGAACACAGGGGTGAAGATAAAGCAGCCTTCTCCTCCTGCTGATGTACATGGGCTACGTTTACCCTTCCTGGTCTCCTTCACCTCTGGCGATATGTTTAGAGTTGAATGGATTCTTACACAAAGAAGCTGGAGACAGGAGATGGTGTGAAGTGAGGGGCTACATACTGAGATGTAGGATCATTCAGACTTGGATCCCCCAGTACAAAAAAAGGAATTTCTTGGATTGAAGTTGGGTGCGAGCCGAGACTGAGGCTTTGACACTGGAAGTCATCTGTATGGTGTTGAGGTGCGTTTGACAAAATGCACTCAATACATGATCAGGATTTGTTGACTTTGAATGTGGTCACAGGGGCGGACTGTGTGACTGCGCAAAAATGACAGATCGTTTATGGCCATGTGTGAAGCCCATAACTAATCTGGGAGACCGGCCTTTTCTAAATAAATGGTAAAAAAACACAATGTGCTCCTTCTGTATGAAAGAGAACTACTCTGTGCACATTAGCGTGGCTTGGTAAGCAATTATAAAACAAATTCTGAAGGTTCACGGATGGGGAGTTCAGTTCGACTTGCTGATCCGTAACTCCTGAATGGGGATATTAATAGGCATCCCACTTACCATGACACCTTCAAGTGCTCGTGTCTTCACCCTAAATGTAACTGGGTTCACCTTAAAGTATGACCGTGACAAAATTTGAGATATTTACTCAGCAGCAGTAGCAAATGTCTGCAAGCGACTCTGCTGTGCCAATGATGTGATCAAACTGCTCAAAACATTTATTATGTTACTAGGAGATATGGTTATGTGGTGACACAATCTCTAAATACGACTCTGAACATGACAGCTGCAATAAAATCATCTTATAAAGTCTTATTTGTGAATGTCATTCAACTGAAGTGTGCTATGTCTGATAACTAGTGACAGGGTTAGGCTTAGAACACTGGATCATGTGGTTAGGGTTAGAACACTTGATGCTAGGCTTGGAACACTGGATCATGTGGTTAGGGTTAGAACACTTGATGCTAGGCTTGGAACACTGGATCATGTGGTTAGGGTTAGAACACTTGATGCTAGGCTTGGAACACTGGATCATGTGGTTAGGGTTAGAACACTTGATGCTAGGCTTGGAACACTGGATCATGTGGTTAGGGTTAGAACACTTGATGCTAGGCTTGGAACACTGGATCATGTGGTTAGGGTTAGAACACTTGATGCTAGGCTTAGAACACTAAGGTAACACTGGGTAGGGTTGGGTTAGACCACTGTGTTCCAACATTGGATTATGAACACTGTATTTTACTTCTTAACCTCTAACAAAATGATTGGAATGCTGTTCTTCAACACATACCACCTTTGCTCTACAATGCTATGCTGATTGAATGTTGGGTATATCAACAGCCAGCTATGATAGTTCTTTGGATGAGCGGATTATGGTTTCCATAATGCATATCAAATGTCCACATCTGAAGTGGAAGGCCTGAGCCAGACGCCTCACTCCAAATGGCTGCCAAGCCAATGCCTTTTATCCATATATCAACCATTTGGACACATTGCGGCACACTGAATATGTTTTTAGAAATTCACATTGTGGTTTTAGAAAATCTCATAGTGGTTTTATTGTGACAGATAGACAGTTCAGTCAGAATATGTCAATACTGACATGTGCTTACATGTGTTAGAGTGTGTTATCATGTTCATAACATAATAAATATCAATAAATATCATATAAATATCTTAAGACATTCTGTTGTGTGTGTGTGGTGTGTGTGTGTGTGGGGGGGGTGGGAATCCTTGTATAGTGCGTGTGTTATGGGTCCTCACTAACACAGGCATGTAAGCAAACATATGGACACACACACACACACACACACACACACACACACACACACACACACACACACACACACACACACACACACACACACACACACACATACACACACACACACACACACACACACACACGCTACAATCAAATATTGATGTGTGTTTTGCGTTTGGCATTTACACAGTCCCTTGCCATGCCAGTGACACAGGACAAATGTGCTTTTTTTTGGTGTTGCATCTTTTGACCGTAGCATTTGTGCATTGTGCGCCTGCATGACTGCATGCACCTACAGCAGGTGAAGGTGCACACTTGTACACGTGCCTCTGCGGATTTGTTATATAAAGCTATTCCAATGGTTTGTGTGTGCCAAACTGCACATGCACACAAGGCCTTCCTTCTGCCAGCCTGACATCCATATTCATGGAAACTCTAACCCATATTCCACTGCTGCAAACAGCCCCACGCATCACCAGCCCAATAATCACTGGAGGATAGGACTTCCAACACTGGGGTGAAGAGCTCGGAAATCTCCAGAGAAGGAACTGAAATGGAAAGGATTTATTTTCATTTCAAGGGTAATTAAATTTGTGATATAATCCTGTTCGTTCTATATCAAGGCAATAAACAGGGAAATAGGAGTTCAAAATTGTTCTGTAATTATTGTTGACTTACTGATGCGGTTCATCAACTGGCCTTAGGAAAGTGGTTCACATGACTTGTATCCAACAGTTCTGTCAATGATTGTAAGATCCGTACAGCCTTAACCTGACATTAAATGCTTTACATTCTTAAGTTTTACCCAGAAATCACTAAAGATCAGCTGGAATCAAGGCCCATTCAATATCACTTGTTTTAATGGTGTGAGTGAGGCAGGTTACGCTCAGATCAAGCATACCCTTAAAGTAGATGACTGATGCTATATAATTAACAAATAATACATAAATAATAGTCCCTGAATAAACAAATGCCCACACATCCTCATCAACAAAACCAGGATATTGCCAGTGCTACGAAAAACAGCTCAAACTTCCTCGTTGACGGTTTTATAGCCTGTGAGCATAGATGCGTGGCGACTAGCGAACCTTTCCAAGCTAGGTCAGCCATCTTTTGGCCCTGGGATTGAAGATGGAGTTAACAACCAACGTCAAGAGTTCACACATGAGCCCTCTACAGTAAAGGCTGGTAATGGCTGCATGCTTCCTACCTATATATGCTTGTGTCATTGAGGCTCTATGTATAACTATTTATAACCATGACCATTTGACCATTTCTATTGCATCAAAAGGGAGTTGGATTTTAAAGGCTGCACTGGCTCTAAATTAAAACAAGTGTTCTAAGGCCCTTAACATAATCCCATTGTTAATTGTTCTACTTAGTAGAAGGTACATACAAAAGACTTCATCATGAGTGGGATGATGATGTCTAATTGCTATTTCAACTAATCTTCTTTTCTACACTTGTGCCAATCCATTGGGTTAAGGCTATGGGCTGAATGCCCAGCCATGTGGTTATCAGTTGGTGTGCTTTACACTAATCTCCTATGGAGAAAACTCATCTGAAC
>JAXIVH010000011.1:1305979-1308159 GCA_036785325.1 Urophycis tenuis
GCATGCCTCCACATTCCCATCTCTGTGATCGCCTCTTCCTCCTCCTCCCCCTCCCCCTCCTCCTCCTCCTCCTCCTCCTCCTCCTCCTCTTCATCTTCCTCTCTGTGGCGTCGGCCCCCTCACGTCCCATCTGTTCTCCATCCGCTGCCTCCCTGAGACACATTTGTTTCTTAATTGACCCGGGTTGACATATAAAGGTCACAGCATCACCTGGCCGTGGTATTAATACCTGTCCTCCTATTCCAGCCATCTGCAATTTCTTCATTCCATCCCACCTTCTATCGGTTTTTTTCAAAGAAAGGATGGAAATCATTTATTTTCCTCCTGCTTCAGTGGGTCACTGTATTTGTTTATCATGGATATTACTTCTCCTGTTTATCTTCCCCGACCGCCAAACCCACACGTTTCCTGTTCATCATCTGAAAACAGCACGATTCTGGACGTCTGATTACTTCCCCATACAAAGGGGCCCTGGCTGTGCCTGATCAGAATTTAAATGCGCTTGAATGTCTTTGAAAACTCATCAGGAAATCTGACAAATTGTTGCTGAGGAAAACGCTGAGCACCTAATGGTTTCCCCTTCCCCCTGTGACCTTCCTTCGGCTTTGACCACCATAGAAATGCTTTGCTGCGATAATTGATGTCAACCTGTTCATTACAAATATCTGGAAACACTAAAGATCAAACCCCCATGGTCACAAATTACATTGATACTGCAATTCTAGATTGAGTGAAACGTTTTCCACAATTATGACCAAAGATCTTATTATTAGTCTGCCCTGCCAACAGTTAAGAGCAACAGAACTTGACAAAATGCTTTTATCATCGTTAACAGATCAATGGTTAACTTAATATTGTGTTTAGCCTGTTGACTGAAATAATCTGTCAAACTGTAAACTGTCAAAAAAACACTTGACTGAATGTTCAATGATTAAGTGCTAGGGATGTGTTATTGCATGTCCTATAGTTGTGTGGGTGAGGCAGGAAGAGTCTCTCTCCCAGATTGTTTTCTGGAAATTAGTTCAGGTCATGAAATTCTAATTGCAGTAAGTGGAAGATAGGCACAAGAGAAAAGGGAAGACAAGGCTGTGGCCTTCTAGAGAGAGTCGTTAACATCATGCGGTTGAGAATATAAACTCTTATACTAGTCACAGCTTTGTACCACTTAGTAGGACATGAACCCAATAAACATTCACACACACGCACGCACGCACACACACACGCACACACACACACACACACACGGAGAGAGAGAGAGAGAGAGAGAGAGAGAGAGAGAGAGAGGAGAGAGAGGAGAGAGAGAGAGAGAGAGAGAGAGAGAGAGAGAGAGAGAGAGAGAGAGAGAGAGAGAGAGAGGGGAGGGAGGGAGAACCATCAGACAGGCAGACACATGCAACAGACTGCACAGATTGTAGGAAACCGTTTGCCTCATGATAAAACGTTCACGCTGTTTTCAACACAAGCGTGACGAGTGCAAGTCCTCCCCTTGCCCAAAAGCGACAGCCAGAGTGCCCTGATGCTGCTGTGCTGCGAGTCTGTACAGGACAAACACACAAACAAATTAGTTTGGACGACCAACCGCGCATTCATTCTCCTTGGTGGCTTGTGAAGCCCTCTGTAATGAACGTGTGGGATATTAAGAAGCCCATACAGCACATTTGAGACGATACCTTAACAAGAACAAGAGTGATGCCAAATAATGCACGTCTGTGCGCATATTCGACGCAACAAGGAGGTCAGCGCGCGAATGATTCATGGGACTTTAGAGCCTGTCTAATTGCAGCACACTTCCAAGATGTCAGTTATTAATTATCCACAAGTGCGTTTTAAGTAGCATTTTCTCAGCTAATGGTTTTGGAAAGAATTGCGACACCAGTTTTTCTTTGGCTGTTTCCGCTGTGGCTAAGCAGTTTGAATCCCTTCGGATCAAATCCTCTTTTAATATTCCGTCTGAGCTGCAATTTTCATGCCAAGGTGTGTTTTTTTTGTTTTTTTACTTTCACTAACACATGGAGTCAGTTTGATATATCCCTCTCGTTACAAAGCCATTGAACGCAATTGCAGTAACGTTTACATTAGAATGAAAGAAAGATGAAAGATGTGTTTTACGTTTCAATGCCTGCACACTGTAAGCACATGCAAAGAAAGATTTACATCTGATTACCGCCAAGAGGTGACAT
>JAXIVH010000011.1:1308359-1325859 GCA_036785325.1 Urophycis tenuis
AGAGAGAGAGAGAGAGAGAGAGATGATGGGGTCCTCTGAACTAGCAGCATGTTAGTGGAAGTTGTGGGGCAAGGAAAAGGAAACGGGAGTCAACGACACAAATCCAGCAGAGAAAAGGATTAGAGGTCGAGAGAAGGGGCGAGAGAAGGGTAAGGCATTTTGAGTAGAGAGAGAGAGAGAGAGAGAGAGAGAGAGAGGAGAGAGAGAGAGAGAGAGAGAGAGAGAGAGAGAGAGAGAGAGGTTACTTAAGGGAGGGGGGAGGGGTACTAGAGAGGGCAAGTGGGGGAAATTACACAGCGATTATGCCGAATATCTGAAGCCATAAAGAGAGAGAAGACAAAGGTGAGTGAGGAGAACATGGAGGAAGAGGCCCTGGGAACATAGACAACGCAAGCCGAGGGGAATACGAAGGAACGACGAGCCGACGGGTTAAAAATACATGTCCAAGGACAGCAGGGTGATGGGCCGCAGTGGAAGGGAGCAGAGCATCACACCAAATGGGGAGGAGAGGGGATTAGAGTGGAGGAGAGATCAGGAGGAGAACGAGGAGAGGAGGGAGAGAGGTGGAACGAGGTGAAAGGGAGCAGAGATTGGACAACACAAGGAGTTTCCTTTTCATCCCGAGGAAGAATTATCCCTAAAAAGTGGTTGAGATAGGGCAGAAATGAGGCGGGATTGGGGAAATAGAAGACAAGGACTCCATGCCGTGCACTCAAAAGAAAACCCTCTATTGAGTTGAAGATTCATGTGATTAATTTGGGGAAATCTATCAGCCCTGATGAAATGGAAAAGCAAATGTTTTGACCCAACATGCACAAATCTATGGTAAATTCACAGTTCTCTATGTTCTCACGGGTCGGGAAAAAAACAGAACTGTCCTTGTCCATGTTTCTCCTACACTGGCTGTGTAAGAAACGTCCACTGTGATTCATTTGCAACCTCTCCAAAATAAAAGCCAAGCAGAGATACAGAATGATTCATTTCGTAAGGTTTAGGCCACTTTCCTTGTGGTAATATTCTCTTGACTTTCTAATCCCTCTGCATTGCAGAATATGAATTCAGCCGACTTAATCTGATATATATTCTGGTATGTTAGTGCTCATCTGAAAATCCCTCAGACTGATCTAACTGCATCGGATTAGACACGTCAACATACTAATACTTAGTACCATGTCTTTGCACAATCTCCGTCACACACACACACACACACACACACACACACACACACACACACACACGTGTATATACAAATCTATATATTATTGATTTATTTATATCCACATTGCAATTTGTGGAACACATTCATTTCACAGAGGCATGTGGCTGAGGGGGAACCCTGAACAAGAACGTTACACAGAGAGGGCACACACAGCATGCTCTGCCTTCTACAAGCATCCCACAAAGCTTCATGTAGTCAGTGAGTCCCAGCGATCTGTCCATCTGTCACCCTGTCTGTATCCGCTCGTCTCTCAGCTGGTCTGATCCAGGGCTTTTTTTTCCTGTGGCTTCCTGTCTGTCTGTCAAGCTGTCCCGTCTGCCCTGCCTTTCAGTTTGCCTGTGCGCTGTGTTCCTTTTGGTCCGGTTCTGTCCGCTTGTCAGTCCGCCCTTCCTGGCTGCGGGTATGTCTGTCTGTCCGTCAGCCTGGCTAACGGTGCATGTCTGTTAGCCTGCCTCGCGTTGTCTGTCCGTCCGTCCTTGAAACAGCCCCTCCCCTCCAAATCCAGCGGGCGCGTTATGGGTGCGTGGCACCGTCGTCTCACCACCCGTGTTTTCGGGACGTCTCCTCTGTACCTGTACCTCTCTCTCTCTCTCTCTCTCTCTCTCTCTCTCTCTCTCTCTCTCTCTCTCTCTCTCTTCTCTCTCTCCTCTCTCTCTCTCCTCTCTCTCTCTCTCTCTCTCTCTCTCTCCTCTCTCTCTCTCTCTCTCTCTCCTCTCTCTCTCTCTCTCTCTCTCTCTCCTCTCCTCTCTCTCTCTCTCTCTCTCTCTTCTCTCTCTCTCTCCTCTCTCTTTCTCTCTCTCTCTCTCTCTCTCTCGAGGGATAATGTGCTAAAATGCTACCGTTTGCCGCGTCTCACTGCCACACACAGAGGAAAAGCCTTGATTAGTCTTGGCTGTAAAAGCGCTAATGTATCTTGTGTACGGTAGGCCCAGCGTGGAGGAGGCTGCACAGAGCCCTACCAGAGCCAGCAGGATGCAGGAGTACCAGCACACTGCCGATTCATCATCCTGGCATGTAGCTGGGGTACACAAACAAAGTACACACTTCTGTCCCCCGCTCCGAAACACAGTGACTAATCACATACTGGCTTTCGGGGCTCATTTTTCATACCAAACAGTCACAATAACGCAACGCTCAAGTCCCAGAAAGCGCATTGAAACTCACAGACAGTCTTTTGCTTTAGAAAATCATCAACCACAAAAAAGGTTATTATGTATTATTTATTGCCAGAATTTATGGAGGAAGTGTTTTATTAATTTGCACAGAGCAGTTAGTAGTGGAACTAAATGGATGTTTAACTTCTGTTATTTCTTCTTGGCGGGATTTGGATGCTAAGACGTTGCTAATTGCGCGGGATATTTCCGAAATGATTCACATTATTATTGGTCTGAAAAATGTGGGGAGAAGGCATCCAGCTGTAACTGTAGCATATGCTAACTCGGTATCACAGAGCGAGACGGCCACAGTTATTTTCCAGGACACGAGGTAGATGGTCTCAAAGTGTAACTATGGTGACTGATATCAAACCGTGCCTGGTCTATTTAAATGACGTTGTACCCTTGACACCCAGGTCCACACTGGTTAAACTCAGTGTTTCAGAAGAGACCATAAAAGACAATACGTTTGGTATGATTGGTCTGATGAACCATGATCTGAAATTACACGCTGGCTCGCTAGAACATATGCATTAATGTGTAATGTGTGCAACTGTGTGATTCAAGTGTGTCTTTAGATGGCTGGGACTTATTCAGTCATTATTTTTCATATATTGGAGCATAACTACACTGTTCTGTAAGGATGGCACACAGAAAGAATTCATGAATGTTGAAAACCCTCTGTAATGTAGAACAGGAGAGTATGTGTGTTTGTGTCTGTCTGTGTGTGTGTGTGTGTGTGTGTGTGTGCGCGCGTGTGTGTGTGTGTGTGTGTGTGTGTGTGTGTGTGTGTGTGTGTGTGTGTGTGTGTGTGTGTGTGTGCGCGCGTGTGTGTATACAGACAGACAGACAGACAGACAGACAGACAGACAGACATACATACTTTATTGATCCCTGAGGGAAATTGCATAAATGAGAATATATGTAATGTATATAACTGTATAATGGATAAATACAGTCTAATTGCTGTTATTTGCTAAGTTATTAACATAGATGCTCACAACAGTAAGCCTATGAATTGTGTGAAGAATTTCTCAAATGAAATTAGCAATGCCATTTGGATTGGGAAGGAATGGATGGAGTGCTTTAACCGTTGTGTTTTGTTGTGCTTTGTTGTGCTTTGTGTGGAAAATGGGTAGACAGAGAGTTTGGAATTGAACCTGGGATTCCACCAGGTGTATTGTGATTGAGGCAGCAAGCCCCTCGATTTGTGTATGAGTTTGTGTCTCCGTGAACAGAGTGGGGCTCCACTGAACAGACATGTGCTGGCGACACTGTGAGGTGTGTTTATTCTCATCAGACAGGACTAATCCATCTTACTCTCGCTGATGGATATTACCTTCACCAGCGTCCAGCCAGCAATATGACTGCTCAACAGCACCATTTGAAAGCCATCCATCTCTTTTTAACTCCGCTCCGTCTTCATCCGCTCCGGTTAGCTACGTGTCAGCAGTTACTCGGGAAGTGTCAGACGCGGAATCCGAATGCGTCTGAATCCACTGCCATCAGAATCCACTTCTTTCTGACCTCAGCTCATCAGTCGGCTCTTGCCAACGGGCTGCTCTGCATGTAATGACAGCGTGTAGTGATAATCCAATGAAAATAGGAATTACCGTGTTTTCTTTTCCTTAGCGTAAGCCCTTTATCTCTACATGGAGCGGGTCCTCTTAACGGGGCCTGCAGTGTTGCCCCACCATGTTTCCACAGTAGCCCAGAGCGGAAAAATGGCTCCAGAGAGCATGCATTTTAATTATTAATCATAAAGGCTAATTGTAATGCATAATGCATAATGTAATTGTAAGCTATGACCTATAGTCTTCAGACTTAATAAGCGAATGCAAATTATACATATATCTATGCAGGGACCTCATTACTTGATACTTGCCTGCTCAATGCTGTCCTAGACGATGACATCAGTGTGGAATGCCTACTAGAACCTCACAGGCCAGTCTGGGAAACGTTGTTGGATGGGGAGGACTGAGAGGAAGATGTTGCGTTGGCTGCATTCTGCAACATCACTGCTAGAGGCCACTAGATCCCCCTCGCTGCACCTTTAATGCCACATGAAATGAATGAAGGCTTGTCCTCATTGAAGTCATTTCTCCACTCCAACATTCTACCAAGTAAGGCAGAAATAAAAACCACCAAAGTCAGTCACATGGACGTGTTGTTGTGGTTTTTGGCTGAATTCTAATCAGTGAGAACCAATGATTGTCAACCAATAAAGTTGGGGAACTGATCTACTCAGAAACTAAGCAGTAGCACTGCTACTTTCACCTAGCATTGTGATTCTGTTCTATCCCCATATAATGGAAATATAATGGAAATATACTGTTACATAACCTCTTAAATCCCAGTCGCCATAGTGGGAGGTTATGCTATGCTAGCATTTGGACTGCAGGTCCCATCTATATTTTTAGACAGTGCGACTACTACTCCGGCATAATGACTCTCTTGGGTGAAAGACCAACATACACCATCATCCTAAATCTTTCCGACTTTTGGACCTCGTACATTGAAATCTATACCTTTTATACTTGATTTTTTTTTACATGTACATACATGTACTCGATTTTGACGAGTTCAAAGTCCTAGTTAATTAGTTGTTTGATCTGTGCCTAACTGGCACCTAGTGCTCTCCTCGTCGATGCATGCGGGGATCTCTCATATGTGGGCCATTTCAAAGCTGAGTCCTGTTCCCATTGGGTTCCTGGGGTTTTCCTCTCCGTTTGATGGCGGTATGTCATCAACCTCATTTACATGTAAGCCCGAGAAGCCCCTGGGACACATTTTCTTGAAAGTGAAATATTTAATTAAACGCTATTTATAAGTATAAGCTCATTTACATGACCGCACGTCAGAACACAGACTTTGACGGACTCTGTGATCCAGGGGCCGGACAGATGAGTGCAAGAGGAAGGCCAGGCGGAGACGTCGAGGCCATCCTTAACCGCGAGAGGCCAAGCTCGCCAAAAGATGTTGTGATGTGTTCGCCTTTGACACTCCGCTTCGATGTGTCTGGACGAGGCCCGGGTCGTCTGATTTCACATCTCCTCTGAGTGCCCTTATTGCCAAGCCAGCAGAGACAAAGCACCCACCCCCTTCTCCACACCCGAAATTCAGCTGGCTTACAAAACACGGGCATTCTCTCGAAAACCATTCACAAGGTGACAATCCGAGGAGACTCATTTCAAGGACAAAAAGCTTTTCTGTCATGTGTTACGAGGCGCTGTGTTGCATTCTGCCGCGTGTACACCGCGAGTAACAGGGTCGGACACTCTGCTTCCACGTCGCTTGATGTCAAAACTTTTCAGGGGCGAGAATTTGGGGCAGCGGTGCCGTGGAGAGCGGGGCCGCCCGGCGCAGTGAGGCGGACCGGAGCCGGGAGGCGGGCGGAGACGCGACGGAGCCGGACGGCTCAGTGTCAGGATGGAGCGCCCTGTGGGCGGGGCTTACTGTCACGGTGAAGGAGATTGCTCTTTTCAGGGTAAAGAAACATAGCCGGAGGGGAAAGGTTATGTCTCGTGTCTGCCGTTGTATTTACTGGCATTTACCATGCTGTCAGGAGAAAAGTGAACCAAAGCCATTGTAGGTTGGACTGTGATCTATAGTCAACATTTGCTCAGTGCTTACTTTCTTTTTTTTCCGCCGACTACATGGACTGGAAATAAAGAGTGTGCAGAGCGTGTTTCAGGATGTCAAGGAATATATTCCATGAAGACACATATTTGTATAGCATAGATTCAGTACACTTAAAGCTCAAAAACCTTGCCATGACCCGACCTCGCGTGTGTCTCGTGTCGTTATGTGCGCCTAATAAATGTTGATTGGTAAGGCAAGGACATGCGGTTACAATGCAGACCTTAAGAACCACACAAAAGCCAATGGAAACCCGAGGATGTGTCTGGGGGCCACTTGCATAAGAGCTGCACGGGCAGAAGCAGAAACAATTGTTCAAGCTTTCGTAATGCAAGACAAAACGCAAGGCCACACTGGCTATTATTGGTTTCGTGAATGTGATCGTTCCCCCTCATGAACACTAAAGCTACACGCAAGGATTTTAGCATCTACTCTCATAATAGGCTAAAGCCTCACAAGCATGCTTCAGGCTTTGGAGGAGTTGGGCCAGAACTGAGTGGATAGCATCAATTGTGGCCGTACAGAGAAACAAATGGTTATATAGAGTAGAGCAAAACAGGTGTCTTTGTAATCTAGGTTATCCATTGGTCGAACCTATGGGGGGCTGACCCAAAACCAACTGTGCAATTCCATGATTATCTATTTGGGCTCGATCCGAACGCACTGCATGTGGTGACATATTTAACCATCTTGCTTTCCCTGCTGCAGCCGGGACATGACATTGATATCCATTAACACTACCAAGCAGATAGCCTATGATCAGCTGTAAGCAAATAGCCTATGATCAGCTGTATTGCTAAGTCGCCTGGCTTACGGAGCGGGTTAATATAGGCAGTAGCTGTATCCAAAACACCTGCTGCTGCTGCTGCTTTGTTATTCCACTGCACAAGTTAAGCCATAGGGTGAGTGATGACAGCCTACAGCCTGTCTGTGTGAGCGCGTGCAGAGCAACGCTCCCTCCGCATAATGTGTCTGGTTAATTACTAGGCTGTAATGTATGGACCCATTATGAAGCCAGGAAGCTGCTAATATACCTCACTCTGGGTCCTGACTGGCTTTTACATGAATATCAGTACCTGTTATTGGCTCTGTGCTTATACTTATACTTGTGCCTTGTGCTTCTGCCCCATACTGACGCTGACACTGTCATATCAATGTACAAATTAGAGGCAGCACAGTCATTTTAAGTCAAACTGTCAGACATTTAACCAGCTCCGTGGACATTTTTTTTCCCAATTGGTTTCGACTACTGTCTAAACAGATCGTATCTGTCTTAGAGATATGTTAACACTAAGGGGAACACTTGTCATTGCATATAATGGGGTGTTGTGATTCCCAATTAGTTAAAGAATAGCAGAGTGTTCCTGAAGCTTTTGCATTCTAAACAAAATGAGATACACAGGAAGCTGGGTGAATAGCATTAGCTATTCATTTTCATTCATCACTGGTAATCAAGTCTTTAATGTAATAATACATCCACCTGGAAACCTGCTATAATTTTTAACACAGTATAAATTATTATAAACAATTTGAATGTAGACCGAGATACAGATACAGATTTGATTATTGTGAGATACAGACTTGATACATAAATAAACAACTGTCTTGTATTGAGCAATGTAATACATTGAGCTCAACATGCAGTTTTGATAACAGGTCATTGCTAAAAAATACGAAAAATGCAAAGGAATTTATTTTCTCCATACTCATCTTAAACATGTGAGCCAGGCTGTAGATTGTACAGGCCAAAAATTTAATCAAAGATTAATCAGAGGTTTTCTGCCAAAAATGGAAGTAAATAACAGCTTCTTGATGTAGTACTCAGGAAATGAATTGAAGAAGACACTGGGGTGTCGGTTTCTGCAGATTTCAAAGAAAGAATGTCACGTTTCTTTGCAATTGTTGAGTCTGCATCGCAAAGTCCACTTTAATGAAACTATCATTATTGACTTTCACTGATTATTTCATGAAGATGTTTCATTAAAATTCAAAATGTCTTGTACACACTTGAATACCATCTTAATTATCAGGCTTTCTAAAAGTAGACGTGTACAGCACCTGTTAACTTTTCGATTCCTATAATCATCTGTTCATCTTTGTCTATAAGATTGTTGTTTTGGAGAAAAAAAGTTCTGTTTCAACTTCTTGTTGAAAGGAGTTGTTCAGCTGATCCAACTGAAGCCTTCTGTTTATTCAAGAAGAACATGAGCCCAAGCTAGAATGTTTCTCTGCAGCTCTCCTCACTGCAGGAAGGGCTCTTTAGCCATGATGAACATGCTAATTACCCAATCACGTCTTCATTTGCCGCTAATCAACCAATCAAAGTATTTGTTTCCTTATTGCACCTAATGCTTAAGGCTCTACAAAACGATGCCTGATGCAGATATGGAGTGTGTGTGTGTGTGTGTGTGTGTGTGTGTGTGTGTTTGTGTGTGTGTGTGTGTGTGTGTGTGTGTGTGTGTTTGTGTGTGTGTGTGTGTGTGTGTGTGTGTGTGTGTGTGTGTGTTTGTGTGTGTGTGTGTGTGTCTGTGTGTGTGTGTGTGTGTGTGTGTGTGTGTGTGTGTGTGTGTGTGTGTGTGTGTGTGTGTGCAAATGTGTGAATGCATATGCTTTGAATGAAGAGAGAGAGAGAGAGAGAGTGACAGACAACAACAAATAGGGAGATTGTGAAGGATATACAAGGGTACGTGGAGTACATGCAGAAAAGGAGAGGAAACAAGGGAAGAAGGAGAACGAAACTTCAGTGAAATAGAATGCTGCCACTCACCGCCTGTCTCTGAGAGGGAGGGAAAGAGAATTGAGTGTGTGTGTGTGTGTGTGTGTGTGTGTGTGTGTGTGTGTGTGTGTGTGCGTGCGCACGTGCGAGATGATCAAAGCCGAGCTGAATGCTACTTGTCATCCGTCTCTTCCTCCTATTTCTGTCTGAATGACGCAAGACGCTCTGTTTGCTGTGGTTGCTTTTTTTTTTCTGTCTTGCTTTTTTCCCTTCCATTATGCGGGAGAACCTTTTGATCTGAGCGAGCGAGCGAGTGACTGGACACAGAGGTAAAGGGTAAACTGGATAAACCCCGTATCAAAGTGGAGCACAAAGTGCATAAATACGAGAGCCGGCGAGAGCGGTGGCAGATCGCCATTAGAGGTAACCCATTGCACGGAAGGATAACGAGCCCTACTCGCCGCGCAGGTCTTGTCTGCCGTGGTAGGTGTGGGTGTCGGCGTCTGTCGGCCAGACGTCTGAGATTGTGACGCGGTCACCAAGGCGCCGCGGCTGTGCTGCTGCACCAGCCCCTCTGTTGCCAGGGGGTAAAATTGCACCACCAGGCTATTGACTGGTGCATCATGCGTGGGTTCGGTGTGCGGTTCGTTTTTTTTTTTTTTTTTTTTTTTTTTTTTTTTTTTTTTTTTTTTTTTTTTTTAATGCTCAGGTAATGCGCCTCTTCTTCGTCAACAACACCGGTCGGCTGTGCCGGCCACACCTCGGAGAGAGCTTGGAGAACTGAACCCTTTAAATCTGTTTGGAGCACTCCACCAGCCAGCGGGAGGAGGTGGTGGGGGTCACAACCCGAGCTGCTTTTATAAATATCACCTTTGCCTTTGCACCTCCGCACCCATTCTGGTTCTCCACGTTCGGTTCCTCGCAGTCCTCCATCTTGTAATATGCCTGCGGACCGTGGCGCCTTCTCACCATTGTTGCGCCGTGTGGTGTCCTCGTGTCCACGACCGCATTCATCCATTTGTTTCGCGAGTTGTTTTTTATATGCTGCATATCTTGTAGCAGGTTTAGTGCCGCTGAGGTTAAGGGAAGGTTCCGGCAGAGTCCAAAGGTATAAAACTGTTTCAATGCTGCTTAAATAAATCAGCAAACACAGCATCCGCTGGCGGCTCTCGCAACAAAGGGAATGTATTTTCCGCTTCCCTTTAAAGTGCAGGAGCTCGAACTCCAACACTACGAGATTGGATATCAATGCTGAGGGTTGTAGGACAGAGGGGAGACGTGTTGTTCCCATTCACGACAACTTTCTGAGCGCCGGTTACACTCTACGTGTTCCAAGAAGCTTAGCCCTAGCTTAGCCCGCCACACACAGTGGCGGTGCCCCTTTGACGTGACATCCAAGTGACTCAGAAAAGACACTTTGACATCACTTGAGTCTGGAGTACGACGTTTGCATGAACCTCTGATTGTTTGTGTGTTTTCTCTAAATGACGGTCCTATTGCAGTAACAATGACAAAATGCCACAGTGTGCGATGTTGAAGGTCATATAAGACATTTGAAGAAGAATAAAGAAAGATTCTGAGTTCACTTCCCCTTTAAGCTGACAGTACAGTCTATTTCAGGACACAGCCTCACTGCTAGAAAGAGCATCCATGATTACAGTCCTAATATAACTTTCCAATAATCAAGCTCCTTCTTGCAGCTGTGTCTGATGCCGAAATGATCCACCTATGTCTCCCCTACGCCTCTCCTTCTTACAGCCTACACTAACCACGCCTCTCCTTCTCACAGCCTATACTAACCATGCCCCTCTCCTTCTCACAGCCTATACTAACCACGCCCCCTCTCCTTCTCACAGCCTATACTAACCACGCCCCTCTCCTTCTCACAGCCTATACTAACCACGCCCCCTCTCCTTCTCACAGCCTATACTAACCACGCCCCTCTCCTTCTCACAGCCGAGGCAGACCACACCCCACTTCTCACAGCCTACACTAACCACGCCCCTCTCCTTTTCACAGCCTACACAAACCACGCCCCCTCTCCTTCTCACAGCCTACACTAACCACACCCCTCTCCTTCTCACACACTACACTAACCACGCCCCCTCTCCTTCTCACAGCCGATGCTAACCACGCCCCCTCTCCTTCTCACAGTCTACACTAACCACGCCCCCTCTCCTTCTCACAGCCGACGCTAACCACGCCCCCTCTCCTTCTCACAGTCTACACTAACAACGCCCCCTCTCCTTCTCTTAGCCTATGCTAACCATGCCCCCTCTCCTTCTCACAGCCGACGCTAACCACGCCCCCTCTCCTTCTCACAGTCTACACTAACAACGCCCCCTCTCCTTCTCTTAGCCTATGCTAACCATGCCCCCTCTCCTTCTCACAGCCGACGCTAACCACGCCCCCTCTCCCGCCACACCTACATATGGGCATGTCAGACTGGGGCCTTCCCCGTGGTTCTGTGTTGTCCCTGTTGACACTTGGTCATCAACAACAGACAGTCCAGCCCGCAGCGGACCCAGATGTTTCAGGTTGTGTATCGCGGAGACACCGCGAAGGTGTCTCCTTTTTTTTGCTCTCTGTGTCTGCGTCATCACACACCGTCATGTCCTTCTAGGGGCCAAGGAACAACAGGAACACGCAGCGGGGTGAGAACATGCTAATTCCGCACGGGGAACGCCAAGTCCAAAACAACAGCTAAGAGATCCAAGACTAAGTTTGGAAGTTTGACATTCTTGGCTGCAGTCTCCGAGAAGGAGAGAGAACGCATACGCGAGAGCAGAGAGGTATTTCAGTCAGAGCATTTTAAGCCGAGCCGGGTGTGAATTGGAAATTAAATACATGTAAAGGTAAACGTTTCCCAGTTAGTCGTTTCTCAGAGAATCCAAATCCGATCCCAGAACACCTGTCGCGTCAGAAATGTGCTCGTTTAAATACATATATATTTATACGAATAAAGACGCATGCAAAACATGTCTATCCACTGTCTTTCAGGTCAAACCCAAGGGCAGACAGCCGCCTACATAATTGATCGATTTCAGCACTGCTCAGGGTGAAATGGAGACACGAAAGTGTCCCCTCTCAAGCTCATAATGGAGAGGGCCTGGTTAATGTGTCTCCCACTTTATGGGTCCGCTACATCACTTGGGGCCGCGTGCATCTGAAGAGGCCTGACGTGCCCACGGGTGACGGCCTCATGTTTCATTACGCTGGCCCTCATTCATATCGGGATGGCAGTGAGTGTGATGTAGTGGATGCACACTTTAGAACTCACATGCACACACACACGCGCACACACGCACGCAAGCACGCACATACATGCGCACGCAAGCACACACACACACACACACACACACACACACACAGCCAGCCACTATGTCTTTAGTGTGATTACGGAGATGGATGTTGAAGATTTGTTCAGTGTCAGGGAAAGCGAGACCCATACGGGTCAATTATGCAACAGTGGACGGCAGTTGAAATCGTGCGAGGCGCATTTTAGAGTTTATCTTCACAACTGCGTGTTGATGATCAGCCTATCTTCATCGTGTGTGTGTGTGTGTGTGTGTGTATGCGTGCACACGTAAGTCTCCTCTTTATTTCATGGCGGTGGTCACATCTAGGGTGTGCGCGTGCGTGTGTGTTACAGTGTGCGTGTGTGTGTGTGTGGGTCGATGTCACCATTGACCAACCCCCAGAGTCCATTAAAGGGATTATGAAGATGTGTGTGAAACCTAGTTGACAGTCTGTCAGGGGCTTCGCATTCAAATCATTACGGCTGCTATTATCAGATGGCACCGCTAACAGGACACACATCACACATTAACCCACACAGCCGCAGAATTAGATGTCCTACAGCATGCGGACACTAATGGGTTGCCCCATTACCCATCGGCAAACACGCGTGGAAGACAACAGATGTCAAGACAGCCTTTTCATAATACGAAATAAAAATAGATGTAAGAAAGTTGTCGCCAAATGAAAAGGATACTTAGTCCATGAAAGCCCTGCCAAACATCACATTGTGAATGTAAAACTGTAAAAGGTGCGTTCGTGAGCACATCCCCTGTGAATAGAGAGACCAAGCGCTCATCTTACACTCACATGCACACACATCACATCAAGGTGCTGGGTTAATAGAAACTCTTTATCCACAAGGCTAATGTGAACGTGAGCTGGAATGAATTGAATTATAAAGAGAACGACAACATTAGGGATATGCTGATTAGAAAATGAATATTCCAGCGAAATTATCGACGCACGTTGGACCATAGCACCTGAAAACGACTATTGAACTATTGAGATCCCGAATGGGTTTTCAACCGATCCAACACAAAATAACACTGACAAAGGTGACGCATTTGCTGCGGTAATTCAAAACAGGGCCGGCTGCAACATGACCACCTCCCTTTATCCCGGTGATACCCCATCCATCACGGAGGTGTCTGTTGCTTCATCTTTCTGGGAAACAGGAGATATAATGAACGCCTCCCAGATCAATGCCTCTGACGGCCAGGCTGGAACATCCGAACAACAGCCGGACTCGTCCCCCTGTTGTTCAGCCTGTTTGTGAAGCTTGTTGACAGCATTGTGCGCCGCACTGCCGACATGTCCTCGCTTTGCGGGGCTCACGCACGAGTCTGACTCATGGGGGAAAACAACACGCTGGATGAATGCGACACAAGTGATGGTGGCGGGGGGGGAGGAAACACAGGGGGCCGCAACACGGGCCGGGCGGGCCGCGCCCTAAAAGATGAAACTAAAAGAATAACAAGGTCCCATCAGCTCTGCACAAAAAAACTCATGGACTGACAACGGATCCCTGCACTGGAGTACCACACAGCCGGTGGACTGGGACGGGGCAGACCTTAAGAAGACCAACTCGAAACTGGGATGAGGGCCAGAGGAGGAGGCTGAGCACACAGAAACCCAGGGGGGGAGAGTGATAGGCTCTGGCCCAACATGGGAAGGGAGGAGAGGATGTGTAAGAGACGACATGTGGATACGGGTTAGAGATTGAAGAGAATTATATGATGGATGGATGAGGGTGAAGTAAGGAATGAGATGCAGTCCTGATGAGGACAAAGACGAATGGATGGAGGGAGAGCAATGAGGAGGAGGAGGGGATCGTGGACAATGCAGAGGAAGGGGAAAATGCTGAGATAGAGGCTGCGCTTGAGACGAGAAAGAAGAGGGCAAACTGTACAGGATTGCAATGTTATCTGTGGCTTCTTTTGATTCCAAATGTCCCCATTGGAAACGCCCCCAAATGAATGTCCTGCCCCACTGCTGTAACTCACCTGCAGACGGACAGGCCAATTCATTTAGACGATATCCATCTCCCGCTTGTCTTTCTGGGGATGGAAGACGAAGAGAGCGAGTGACGACAGCGGACGCCTGGCTAATAAAGGGGATGGGTGGGGGAGGCAGAGCCTTGCTGATACACTACGTATGTAAATTAATTTGTCATGGCTTGTGCTCCTGCTCTATCTTCAAATCTACACGTCGCTACCACCCCCAGCCCGTCACGCTGTTTATAATTAGCTCTTAATGTGATTAATATTTTGCATGTAAATAGATTCATTTCGTGCACGCTCTGTTAAGTGGGGTTTCAGCCAGTAAGAGACTTCAACACTTCTCTGAAGGAGCGGTAGGAAATGTTCCACAAAAATGCCCCAGTACCATTTTAACATGCAGTCAAGTCAGTAAGTGGGCGTGTAAGTAAGTGAGTGAATGAATGAGAGGGAAAGAAATTGAGTGAGTAAATGAATAGTGGAGCAGTGCTTAACTAAAACATTTTCACTTATCACTCAAAATCCAAAGCGTCCTAACTCCCAAATGCATCCTTTGAGTGATTTATTTTCATGTGTTGAGGTCATTATTAAATCTACAATAATTAAGATGCATAACAGTGCTTTTGTCCAAATCCATTTTTTATAGAAGTCAGAATCTGATATGTACTCTCTCATGATTGCAAGAATAACTTGATGATTTTCCTTTCAGGATGATGTTTGATGTCTAAGCCCCTGAAGATATGGGTTATTTACAGTCGTCAGTGCATGTGTGTCATGCCGGCTTGAGTGTTTGTGACGTACAAACAGAATGGTGATATTGGCAAATGTATCATAATGAAACAGCAAAGTACCATTTGGAAAATCAACCCCTTCTCAGGTTTTTGACTAGATAATTGAGTTGGTTTTCAGGATCGATCAGAGAATTCACACCATGATAGACGATTAAGAGTCCATCCAAAAGGAGTACACACACACACACACACTCTTTGTACACAGTATGGTGTGTGCGTGTGTGTGTGTGTGTTCATTTCATGAGAGAGGAGGAACAATCAGAGGAGCAGTGCGGTGGGCACCGTGGCAGCGAGCCAACCGAGCAGAGATGGATTTGGAGGGCAACGCAGGGGCGACAGTCGCTCAGTGGGTAGAGTGGGCGGACAGAGCGGGTCATCCACTAACCGTAGGGTCGGTGGTCCGATCCCCTTGATCCCCCCCCCCACCTCCTCCAACTGTCCACATGTCGAACCCCACAAATGTACTGATGGTATGTCGCTTTGGACCAAAGCGTCTGCTAAATGCCCCCTTTTACCCTTACATAAACGGAAGACAGCAAAACAGACGTAGGGAGACTCTGGAGCCGTGGCTCTGATAGAAACGAGCGGCTGCAGCAGCAGAACCAGGAGAGGCTCTGGATGTTGAGCCGCGCGTTGACGTCTCATTCCGGCGAGCAGCAAATATAATCATGCGTCTCCATTTCGCCCGGTGAGCACTGTGTGCACAGGGGCGGTGGCGCTCAGTGTGATTAGGCACGTTATTTGTGTTACCCGTCACCAATAAAAGGGAAGTCTTACTTTCCTGGCGCCGAGCGGCGAGATCAAACCGGCGTCGGTGTTATTAATAGGCGCCGTGGATGAAGGTAAACGCTGGTGTATTGAACCGGGGTGATCCATATTTCAGGAGCCCCGGGTGCGTGTGGCGTGCTGCTGCCTCGCACCGTGAATCAGCCCTGATTGTCAGCACGCCGGCGTGATTGGCTCAGACACTGATGACACAGACCGCCGTGTTTCCTGTGATTACAATTCAGTTTCTGAGGGCGAGGACAATAGAGTGAAATTTGCACCGCACCGTCCGCCCGGCAACAAAGGAAACTATGTTTAGTGAATTATCGTCGCGGAAGACGATGGAGAATTAAGGAGCACAACACGCCGGGGTAATTACAGCGGCGTGCGAGCAGGGGAATGCTAAAAGTAATTGAGACTAAATGCATTGCAATGGTGATTTAGTTGCCATGAAAACATGAGGTACGAGGGAAGGTGCTTGGTAATTATGGTAATGGAGTTAGCCAAGACAAAAACACAGGTTTTATACCACTCTGTGATCCTGGTAATTAAATGAGGGCAGACAATAGCTGTCTGTGTGTGGCCGGTCTGGCCGACTACATGGCCGGTTCACACTCACAGGTGTTGTTGGTGGTGCTGTTTTTCAATAAAAACCTGATTACACCGGTTTCTATAAAGGAAGGTTCAACAGTTGAATACATCTTTCATCTTCTGAATTTGAGTATTTTCACCAAAGCAGCCACTCTACCAATTACCCAATCCACTTTCCTGCCATACACATTACCCGCTAATACAGTCTGAACGGCAGCATCTGGTTTATCTATGTACCTGCTGGGACACATCCCAACATAACAGATGCTCATGGCTATATGGACAGTATTTACAAATGTCGGTCTTCCTTTTAACATTTCAGAGACTATGTGAATGCTGCGAGCCAGACCCTCAGGTACAGAGAAATGTGTTGAGTAGTACCATTATTTGTTGTTGATGGCAGCAGAACTGATGTGTGATGCAATCTGGATTGCTCTTTACATTCTTAATGTAAATATTTGGATGTACAGTATTACATACAAATCTTCAGAGCCTCTCCAAGCTCTACAGAACTACAAATGTTGGATGCAGTTGACAATTCACATCTGACGCGTTCTTAATTGCTTTGCTCGGTTAAAATGTTTTTAGCTACTAGTTAACAGCTACAATTGGTGCCTTTTTCCCCCCATAATTAAAAATCATTACCCAAACACTTAGTGGCGTGTCTCCTGGGTCTGTATTGCTAATGAATGATGGGCGGGGTGGCGAACAACACTCATGTCCTTCGACTGGTGCTGTCAAGCATCCTTAATCAACACGCTTCATTAGCAGTGGCTCCGCTGTGGATTCCAAACGTCCATAACGGCAGCAGTGAAATACAGTCATACTTAGTCAATGTACCTGGAGCTTCACCCATGTAATGGCCAGATCAGAGACCGTGAACGACTATCGCTTGGCCAAATTACTGGTTATAAAGACTGTTTGTGTATGTGTGTCTAGGGCTGTCACATATCAAACATGTAATTGATAATACCAGGTTAGTGCTTTTTTGTTAAATGATACCAGATGGTCATTCATTGGTATAAATGAAACCAGGTTATATTCGTACCAGGTTAAATTAATACCAGGTTAGTACTTTTTTGGTTAAATGAGAAAAAAATGATTGTTTCACACATTTATGAAGTCTTGGAATCTCTAATAAAAGTAACATTTCCATCCATTGTGCACCGTCCACTCAAATATGTGGTATTTCTGAAAACGTAGTTTTTCTTTGCGTTTTGGCTTTCCAACTTTTTCCTCAGGGAAACTGAGGATTCGCAAAGCGATGACATCACAACCTCTTTTTACACATGCCGACTGTTGTTTCCCACATCGAGCAGCAGCCTAAA
>JAXIVH010000011.1:1330859-1348359 GCA_036785325.1 Urophycis tenuis
TGCTCTGGCAACAGCTCTCCAAACTTGGGGTACCACCCAAGTTTCTCTCCATCCTGCAACAGCTACACGATGGGATGTACGCCAGAGTCCTCACAGGGGAACTCCAGTCAGAGCCCTTCGAGGTGAACGTTGGGGTGAAGCAAGGCTGTGTCTTGGCACCGGTACTCTTCAACCTTTTTCTCTCTGCCATCACACACCTCTTCCACCATGCCATGAAACCCGGAGACGGCGTCAATCTAGAATACCGTCTGGACGGTAATCTTTTTAACATCCGTCGCCTCCAGGCACACACGAAGACGAGGAGAGCCCAAATCCATGAGCTGCAATACGCTGATGACTGTGCAGTTCTAGCACACAGCCCAGAGTCTCTGCAGCACGCCCTCAACACCATCGTCTCTCTTTATCAATCCTTTGGGCTTCAGGTCAACACCCAAAAAACAGAGGTCATGTCCCAACTCATCACCCAACCTGCCTCACCCCAAAGCTTTCATATAAATGGTGTCCCACTCAAAACAGTTGTGCACTTTACTTACCTTGGCTCCACACTATCCTCACACTGCTTCCTTGACACCGAAATACACACCCGCATCAACAAAGCCTCATCAGCCTTTGGACGACTGCGTAGCAGAGTCTTCAACAATAACAACCTGAAGGTCAGCACCAAGGTGGCCGTCTACAATGCAGTGTGTCTCTCATCTCTACTGTACGGGGCAGAAACATGGACCCCATACAGACGGCACATCATAAACCTGGAGGGTTTCCACATCCGCTGCCTCCAAAAGATCCTTGGTCTATCCTGGGAAGACCGTGTCCCCCACACGGAAATCCTGGACAGCACCAATTCCATCTGCATTGAAGCAGCTGTTGCCAAAAGGCACCTACGGTGGATAGGACACACCATCCGCATGCCTGACCACCGCCTACCCCGCCAAGTCCTCTATGGCCAACTAAGGGACGCAAAACGGGCTGCTGGTGGGCAAAAAAGGCGCTTTAAGGACTACACCAAAGACCTCCTCAAGCGCATAAACATCAACCCCACGAAGCTTGAAACTCTGGCTCACGACCGATTAGCCTGGCAGGCCATCTGTGCCAGTGCAACGTCTCACATACATAACAGTATTCAAAGCAGGGCCGAGAGACGTGCCCAGAGACACCAGAGAGCAGCCCACATTCCTCTTACGTCCGGGCTCCCCTGCCCCGACTGCGGACGATTGATCGGCTCACGCATCGGCCTCGATAGCCACCTGAAGTGGCACAAACGGCAACGTCGCTGAACCCCCCCTCCCTCCCCCCCATCCTCACCATAAAGCAAGCGTCATCATCGTACACGATGGACAGCTAAGAGAGTGTGTGTGCGTATGTGTGTGTGTGTGCATGTGTGCGTGTATGCGTGTGTGTGTGTGCATGTGTGTGTGTGTGTTTGTGTGTGTGTGTGTGCGTGCGTGTGTGTGCATGTGTGCGTGCGTGGGTTTGTGTTGTTTCATTGTAAAGCAGAAGATAGTTTTTCTTCTTAAAGCGTTGTTGACAGTAGTGCTTTACGTACTGACCCACAAGTGTGTGGCGGCTCAGGAGAAACCTTCACACACAGCCTTGTCCTTGCGGTCTCCATCTCTGTGGCATTACTCCACACTGGCCCAATTTAAACTTCTACTTCTTTCTTTCTTTTTTTCATTCCAGGCTCTAGGTTAAAGTGTGTGAAAGTAAGTGAGTGGCCTGTCACTGCGTTAATGTCATTCCAAATGGATTTTAAAATGTCATTTGGCTCTCGCAATAAATTGTTTCATAAGACGTCAAAAAAACTGTACATTCTCAGTCTCAGAGCTTGATGTGGACAAAACAATCCGGCCGCCTGGTAAAGATGGGGCTCACGGCATTGCAGTATCAACACAGACAGTGTAACATATACAGTCAAAACATGTGTGTTGGTGTGTGTGTCAGGGCGAATCCCTAAAGGTCAGTAGAGCCTATATAAGTGGTACTGATGTACAGTCATACTAACGTCATGCCGACCTTTGTTCTACACAAACACACACGTTAGCAAACACAGGTGCATTCATTGCTCCTTTTCCTTTCCTTTAATTGCTAATTAGTTCCACTGCATTCAGGAGTAATTGTGTGTCTGTGTGTATTTTAGTGTGACAAATAAATCTAGACGTTGATGCATATATATATATATATATATATAGGTTGGACATGTGTGTGTGTGTGTGTGTGTGTGTGTGTGTGTGTGTGTGTGTGTGTTTATGTGTGTGTGTGTGTGTGTGTGTGTGTGTGTGTGTGTGTGTGTGTGTGTGTGTGTGTGTGCTGTCTGCTGTGTGCTGTGTGCTGTGTGTGCATGCCGTCATGTGTGTGGCGAGAGGTGTGTGTGAGAGAAACAGAGAGACAGGTCTAATGCCCAGGGCATCCTGAAACATTTATATCTCATTACCCTCAGAGATGGTTGGATGAAGGCGGAGAGATTAGAGGCAGGACAGGGGGTTGGGGGGGGGGGGAATTGAGGGGGATTCAAAGAGCAAAGAGGGAACGGGTGACGATCGGAGGAGAACATAAACCACACAGATAAGTTATTGTTATTGTGACAAAAACGGTTTGAGATCCCCGCCTCCCCCTTCCTCCTGTAGTACATTTTAAATGAGATGACATGTTTGGAGAGTGGAGGCTAGTGGTGGTGGTGGTGGGGGGTGGTGGCAGTGGTGGTGGTGGTGGGGGTGGTGGTGGTGGTGGTGGCAGTGGTGGTGGCGGTGGTGGTTGCGGGGGTGGGGGTGGCACTCATGTGGGCGCTGGCTAATGAGACTGCAGGCTTCCAATCTCATTCCTCGGCTTTTACCACTGATCATGTTTGTTTTGTTTCACACGGAGAGGAGATGAAGACTGGTTGGGGAGCCCGACGAGCACGGCTGGTTAAAACCAGGAGCGATGCGTGCAGATGGTGTACTTAAAAGGAGCCTTGTTTAGAAGTGTAGCGACCGCTGTGGCCCTGTAGGGCAGTTTGAATGTTTCAACTGCAATGCATTCAAGATTACGTTTTACATAATGCATGTATACTGTATGTCTCAATCATGTCAATTCAGTCAACAAGTCGGCTTCAACTCAAATGTGACTTTTTCTTTTGACTTTATAAGGCTGGTTAGATGAGGCACTTGAAGTGACGGTACAAGGATATGTCTTGTAGGGATATGTCTCATGATATTTCACACTCAAATGTGTTATTTGTGTTGTCGTTTGCGTACTTAGAAATAAAGACAGTTGTCAGATATGAAAAAAGCACTATTCTTTGCCAAGATCACAGATATTCCATCTTGTCATAGCTTGTCCTTTCACGATGGATAGGCCAATCAGAAAGGTGCAGTGGAACGAAAGAGACACACATAGCAGGCTGTTTCCCAAATTGTCTGTCTATAATAAGACCATTTAGAGTCCTCTCAAACTCTATCACATTCCCTCCCCATCCTCTCCAACTCTGCCTCTTTTGTGCCTCACTCTCATCCCTGGCCATTATCTCTCTCTGCTCTGGTGTTAGCGCAGCACTGCCTCCCTCTATGTATTATATATAATATGTTAAGTAGGACTCTCCACACAGTTCTGTGGCTCTGCCCATCTATACGTTGTACATTATGTACGAGTCTCCACTGCCCCACATCCCTCTATATATTATACATTATATATGGGCTCTCCACTGCCCCGCATCCCTCTATATATTATATATATGAACGTATGTCGCCCAGCCTCCCTCTATATAATATACATTATAAACTACTCTTTGTTGCCCTGCATCCCGATATAAATTATACATTATAAATTACATATGACTCTCTGTCGCTATGCATCCCTCTATGTAGTATATATTATACATTACATATCACTCTATGTCGCCATGCATCCCTCTATATAGTATATATTATACATTACATATCACTCTATGTCGACATGCATCCCTCTATATATTATATATATGAACCTATGTCGCCCAGCCTCCCTCTATATAATATACATTATAAACTACTCTTTGTCGCCATGCATCCCTCTATATTCTATATATTCTATATTATATAGACTCCTCCCTGCCCTCCCTCCCTCTATATGGTATATATTATATATGACTCTCCCCCACCCTGCCTCCCGCCATATAGTATATTTTATGGCTCTCCCCTTCAATGTCTCACTGCCTTAGCAGGCCTTACTCTTCCTCCCACAGCCTCCTCGAACTCCTTCTCCTGCTGCTGCTCCCCCTCCTACTCTTTTCTATGCAGTTCTTAGTGTCATAGCTGATCATCCCTCACTCTCTTTTTCTCCCTCTGTCTGTCCCTCTGTCTCTCCCTCTGTCTCTCAGTTTCTCCATCTCTCTTTGTCCATCTCTCTCTCTCTCTCTCTCTCTCTCTCTCTCTCTCTCTCTCTCTCTCTCTCTCTCTCTCTCTCTCTCTCTCTCTCTCTGTCCCTCTTGCTTGGCCCTGTCCCTCTTGCTTGCTTAATGGCAGCAGGTTGACCTTTCTGCCTGGTGATTACTTTATAATGAGAGCAGCTCTTCCTCCACACACCGGCCACCGTCTACCTACCTCCCCCAGCATTACCACCTTGCTCCTGCCTCTCTCCTTGATATGCCCAACTGCATGTCCTTAAGGCTGAACTGTGCATGCTTTGTTGTTGTTGTTGTTGTTGTTGGTGTTTTTTTTGGAGGTGTGTGTGGGGGGGGGGGGGGGGGGTATTGATTATTAATGTCAGCGTCTTCTTCTAATGTTACCTCCCGCTGTCTAATGTCGCTGGCAGAGACGGGGCTGGAGCACTCAGGCCACGCCCACCGGTGGTCTAATGGAGCCAAGTCTGGAGCTCGCTCTGTGGATGTATTAAAACCTAAGGGTGTCGATAAAACACGCGACAGGCTTTATGGGGGTACGCTTCACACACGCATTCTGTTTACCGGGAGCTCACAGCTGGCCAGCCATAAACACAAGAGATGCCACTTGACAGCACCATGATAATGTCACTTAGGGCCAGATTGGCCTTTGATGGTTTTAACCTTTGAACCGACGTTCCTCATCTAACTTGCCCCCCGGTGACAATTAAATGTCTCTTCATCCAGAAGTTCCTCATGTGACTTAGGCATGCCTTAGCCCAGCCTGCTTAGCCAATGTTAAGGTTGGGGCTACACCTTTACATTTACATTTAGGGCATTTAGTCGACACTTTTATCCAAAGCGAAAAGAGTGCATTTGTCAAAAGAAGGTGGGACATTTAATTCCTGCTTATACAGTAAGAAAGTCACCAGAACAAGTCTCATGCATTTCAAGTGCTAGGCTAACCATTGCTAGTATCGAACATCTCTGGCTAAGTGCCAAGTTACAAAGAGCAATTACAAAATGCCAAGACATACAACATATAACAGCATGAGGGTAGGTTTTTATTTTTATCTTTATTTTTATAGAGGTAGAGATGGTGAACTCTGAACAAGTGAGTCTTGAGTCTCTTCCAGAAGGTAACGCCTGTGTATCCCATGCCACCTCTGTGAAAAGGGTGTGTTATCTTCACTAGTTTATTCTACTTACCATGCTCTGGTACACGTGTGGTGAAACCTCTGTGTACAGGGTCTACTAGGATGTGTCATCTTCAAATATTGATCTTAGGTATCCCATGTATTTAGCCTTAACTTCCAGTAGGATATTGACAGCCACACAAAGCTACTGCTTGACACTAAGCGTGACAACACTTTGAAGAGAGATTGCGTTTCGATGCAACGCAATCTCTCGCCAATCTAGCGTTTCTCTACCTCCGGATGGGGGGTTGGGTGTGTCATATTTCTATATAACTGAAGATTTGAGAAGCTCTTGGAAATCACAATTTGAATTTGGATTCAAATGTAATTTGGGCGTGTAAACAGTGCCCTAGCCGCGGTGTAGAGCTTAAATAGGCCTTCGTGTTAGTGGGTTAACTGGAGCACACTCACCGGCTGGGGCTTCTCATTATCCTCACCGCGCAGATTGCCATCGCGTAGATTTCAAACCACATGACAGAGCGGGTTTTCTTTAACGAGGCTGAAATCACGCAGTAATACCAAGGGAAACAATGGCTTGTGGCTGCACTGAGCGAACGCTCTCTGATCGCTATGGCTGTCAAATTGAATTAACATGCTATTCATTCCCGCGTTCTGTTCCCGGCACAAGCACCCGGCTGTTCATCCACTTCCTTATTAATTGCTCCAATGTAAACCAATCATGATTAACATTTGTTCTTTTTGTTACCATGGCAACAGTTTCCTCCCAGCCCGTGAAAAAAAGAAAGTACCTGAGTCATTCTGCCCGAGGTCTTCGCAAATAACTTTTTCTGAATCCTTCAAAAAACGAAATAACACCTCACATGTCCCAGTCTCAGCTAGCATGCCCACTTACACTGACAGCTACTACAAACACAGGATGTGGCTGATGTCCATATGGCCATGTTGAGAAGATGGTAATGAGCTGCATTTATATACAGCAATTCAAAGAGTTTTGCAATTAGTGGCTCACATTGACACACCCGTACAACACACACATTCATTCATAAAATGTGAGCAGTGTCAGCCATGCAAGGCAACAGGGGAGGGGGGGGGGGGGGGGGGGGGTGTTAGGGTGTTGCTCAAGCACACCTGGAGACTTATTTAGCTTATTTAGCAGGGGCCGGTGATTGACTGAGCAACCCTCCGTTTGCCCGTGGCCCGTTTTACCTCCAGGGCACTGCTGCCCTGATTCAGAAATAAAGTCCAAACTGAATTGGACCATTTAGCTTCATTATTTAGCATTAATTCCAACATACTGTAGGTGTTGGTGAAGAAGGTTTTGATGGAGCAGGCAGGGCAGCAGGAACACAAGGAATGGGATCCCGAAATGAAGACGAGAATTCAGGGAAATGTAACAAAGCGGCAACCGGCCTGGAGTCTGAATAGTCGAGCCGGGAACCTGAAGAATCAGGACAGGTAGGTGGCGGTGTAGGCTGGCGGTGTAGGCTGGCTCTCCTGCTGGAGGCTAGCATATTGGAAGCTAGCATTCTGGGGGGCTAGCATATTGGAAGCTAACATGCTGGGGGGGCTAGCATGCTGGGGCCAAGAAGCAGACGTTTCAGGGGTGTTGAGGAAGTCCTCAGCCCGCCCAGGTAACATATTTCTCAGCCAGGGATTATTGGACACTTCCTTGTGTGTCATTCACAGAGCTGCCTCTTTGTACTCCAGACTAGGGCCCCTCCACTATCGATGGAGGGGCCACCGGTGATGCCCAGGAGAGAGAAGTTAAGTAATACGGTTCATCATCCATTATGAATGAACTCTATCCCTCTGCTGGGTCAGTGTTTGTGCTTGGCTAGTTCTGTCACGGCCAGTGCTAGCAAGGCAGCAGGAACAAAAGGGATCAAACCCAAATGCAGACGAGAACTCTGGGAAATGTAACAAAAATCAATTAAAAATGAATTTCAATGAAGAAACCCAAAACAAATCTCAGTTCCCAAACTGGCATAGAAAAGACTAGTAACTAGAGAACAACAAGCTGTACAAAAAAACTGACAAGAGAACAAAAGATGTTAACTGGCATGGGAAGGCTGATCAGGGAATGAGGTGCAGGTGGGAAGCTTGACAGGGATGCTCAGGTTAGGGGAAGGAGGTGATTGCAGTTGAGTGTGGCAGGATCTGTGAAGCAAGGGGAAAAGTCTAAGAATATCTGGTGGACAGAAAGAGAATGGAAACTAAATAACAGAGTCAGACTATGACATCAAGTACATACTGCTATATTTCTGAACACAGTTTGCACTTTCAACCATGCTCTGAAACGTGGATGCAGACAGACTTTTTCTGTCTGCATCCAAGAAAGACTATTAGCCTATTAGTCTAATTGTTTAGTAAATTATATATAATTATGAAGTACATTCATATTTTTGTTGTGTGCTGTTAAATTCCCACTCACGCTGTTAAATCGGCAACTCAAGCTTTTGTGATGTTTTGATGGGCCACGTCATAACAACTTGAGGTAGGTATGCTGATAGACTTAGGTTGCCATTGTACCTCCATCCAGGCACCATTTGTCCTGTTTTAGAAAGACACATTGGAATACATTCATGTGTGAAGCTGAAATTGACATCTAGCGATCTTATCATAAGAGGGTGCCGCATCAGATAAGGTGATGCACACACAAAAAAACCTGATCACATTCAACACCATTGAGTCTGATCATCTGCTTTTTTCCCTGCGCACAATGATCACTTAGGTGTTGCCTTCAACAATACAGCAGCTACTGTGTTGTACTTCTTGTGCCATACAAAGACTTTAGCATCAGACACATTCAAATCAGGAATATATATATATATATGGATGGATGTGCATTCTTTTGTTGGTGAAGACTGAACAAGGTTAGTTGTTGGTAGATTCGAGACATGCTAGCATCCTTCCTATTCCACCAACACCAGAGCACACACACACACACACACACACACACACACACGTCTCTCCTGACTACCCAGGAGAGACAATCAGAAGCAGGCAATCAAGGAGGAAGAAGACGAGGGGTGTCACCATGGGAGGTAAAGACCGAAGAGGGAGAGGCACAGACAGACAGCCAGACAGCCAGACAGACAGACAGGGAATGCAGGAAGAATTTGCTTAAGAAAAACAAGTTAACAACTCTCCCTCCCTCTGCTTCTCCTTGAATATAACATACAATGCAGAAAATACTGACAAGATTTTGTACGTTTTTCCTTCACACTCTCTCCATTCTTCTCCAGTATTTCTCCCAGTGTGATGGTGTCACTCTGTGGTTAATAATTGTAAAGGAAATGTCTTTCCAATGATAGTAAATTCAAGGTTATTTTTCTCCCGGAGTTGTATATGTGTAATAAAATAAGCTGCAGACGTAGTTTGTTCAAGAAGACTGCTTGCCCTTAAAGAGATATAAATCTCGTATATCTGCACCTACAGCGGCTTCCTTCCTACTAAAAAGATATACGGTGGCTCCAGGTTCATCACCACTTGGGGAATTATACAGCCTACAGCCTAATCATATACTTATAGTATATATATATTTCACATATATACATATATATGAATGGCTATTTACATTACATAGATAGCCTTGTGAGACCATCCAGATATCCACATTTGTGTTTGCAATTAACATCATTGTATTATCTTTGCATCATGTTCATATCCGTCTGGCCTTGGCTGGGCGCTGGTGATGTGGTCGCAGCATTGCGGTGTTCAAAGGACCCGAGCCAGTCACCGTGACCCACTCTTAGCTCGGGCCTCGTGCTCTTAATTGCTGTACTCTCCTCGGGCGCCGCCATTATTTCCTTGACCCGGCAGACTGTGGCGCGTACAGACGCTGCCGTCTTTCTGTGAACTACCTTTGTACAGTTACAGCTTGGCGTAATCAATTCATAATGTTTTCATGTATCTCAAACAGATTTTTTTTTTTTTTAAAGCTTCCGGCTCCTTCCATGATGATTCAAAATACTCAGATAATTTTAAGGTCAGGGCTGTTATATTATAATAGTCGGCCCAAATGAACTATCACTTTAATCGTTGTCTTATTTCAGCTCAGGAGCTTTGCCCCAAACTAATTTGCTGTGCTGGCAGAGGTCAGCAGCAAAGACATAACTACAAGAGTATTGGCTAATGGATGAATGCAGACCACTGCAGAGTGAATTCTCATCAATCCATAGTGCTCCCTTTCTCTCTCTCTCTCTCTCTCTCTCTCTCTCTCTCTCTCTCTCTCTCTCTCTCTCTCTCTCTCTCTCTCTCTCTCTCTCTCTCTCTCTCTCTCTCTCTCTCTCTCTCTCTCTCTCTCTCTCTTTGAATGTACCCCCAGGCCAATGCTGTAAAATGGCATCCACCAAATGTTTTAATCAATGTTGTTGACAGCTTAAGAAATATGGCTGTTAAACTTCCCGTGGACCTGATGTCAATAGGACATTTGTCTTATTGCCCAGGGGGGGATTGGGACAGGATGATATTTGTTTAATTAACATTTTGGGGGGCCCAGAGGTGTGAGTTATTTTGTGCAAAAAAACAAAAAAACAGCTGTTCAGTTAACTTGTTATGTTTAACATATAACGCATCCATAACCTTGTATAATACCATAATCATCGTTATGAAACGCTTGTTTTTTATTTATCCTCCAATGGGTCCAGGGCGTCTGAATAATGTATGTGTGTAAAATTGCTCTATTTATTATAATCACACATCTTAGCATGCAAGGTCACAACCTTTTTAATCTTACTCTATTTTTAGAACTTCATTTGACCAGATGATAATATATTACAGCATTTAGTATTTGATTGAACCAATTAGACTTTTACAATGAAAATACTCTGGGAAACCTTGTAGAAGTTACTTCTCTAACATTTGTTGTGTGTGTGTGTGTGTGTGTGTGTGTGTGTGTGTGTGTGTGTGTGTGTGTGTGTGTGCGTGCGTGCGTGCGTGCGTGCGTGCGTGTGTGTGTGTGTGTTTTATGTGTATAATAAAAGACTTACAACTGGAACCGCCCTTACAATCCTAAGGGCCTTAAAATGAATGCATGTTAAAGGAACACTACAAGAACCCATCCTATACCTAAATAAATAGAGAAGAAAACTACTGACTATAATTATAACACTATAACACTTAGCCAGAGATGTTGTATACTATCAATGGTTAACCTAGCAATTTAAATGCTTGAAATGGAATGGTGACTTGCTCACTGTATTAACAGCAATGAAATGTTTCACCTTCTGACAACTTATTGTAAGTCGCTTGAAAGCGTCTGCTATATTAACCTAAATGTAAATGTAAACGTAAGATCTTCCTACCTATGTTTTGATCCTTCTAGGTCTAAGGGGACTAATGCGGTGACGACAACTTTTAAAATTGGTCCCAGTATGGAGTGAGCGTGCCGTAGGCGTAATCCGTGAACAGACTCTGCAGAGTAGTCCTCTGGGGTCAGTAACGCCCCACCAATGTACCGCCTCTCAAAGGGCTTGTTGTTTCCACCGAGGCTCAGATTATAGTCAAACATTATGGAAAGGATCCCTTCAGAGAAATACAACTTTTTTCGCTGTACCTTTTCGCTTCATCCTGGTCTGTTTGTTGTTGTGTCCCGCCAAGTTTCGCTCAAAGGGAAGACTCGTGAGAGTTTAGTTGTTGCGAGACGAGAACAGTGGAAGCATGAGAGAGCTGGGGGGAGGAAAGTTTGTTGTTTGTTGTGTTGGGACTACAGAAAGCGTAGTTTAGCGTTATCTCAGAGATTCGGGTGAAGGAGAGTTGAGATTGTAACGACAATAGGGAAATTTCCTGCAACAAATGAGATTCCAAAGCCAGCCATCACCTTGAGTGAGACTTGGTTGGTCACAATAACAAACTGGGATCAAGTGAAAGGTATGAAAGAAAACGGCGTATTTCTCTCTGGGGGTCCTTTCAATAATGTTAGTATATAATAAGGATTACATTGCAGCCTGTTTGTCAAGGATTACAGCTGCAGCGTTCTCACTCAATGCTGGACCAATCCAAAAAGTGTTGCCCGCATTAGTCCCATACCCAAATTGAAGAGGAACATGGGGTCCAAGTTGTAAAATACTATACTCCAGTATGACTTTAGCCAGATGTACAGGACAGCACTGGTGCCCATGCAAGGCAATGTGAGTAACGTGGATATGTGAGAGGACAGCTGGGAGATGACTGCTCTAAGGGAGGAGTCAGGGACCACCACCACATGCCAGGGAGAGGCTGAGTCTGGGGTGGAGACGACCGCAAACTCAACCTCAGAGGGGGATGTCTGGACAGAGGTTTCAGGGTCTGGTGGGTTTTCAGGTGGTCTTGGAGACCCACCGGACCCTGAAACCTCTGTTGTGTAATTGAAACTATCCAAGTTGCACTACATTGGTATACTGCCTCTTGAGGGCATGGCACAGCTGACGAGTTAGTCAGGTAAGTTACTAAAACACATATACCTTTGCAGGGTCTTGGAGAGGGCGGTGAGCCAACAACACAATGCATGGTTGAAAGCAGCAGCTAAAAACAAATACACAGAGAGCACAGTGCGACGTAGACGCACACAAGTAAACTGATAAAAGGACAGGGCCAAGGAGCCCTGGATTCATAGCATGGGTATTCCCTCACTGGTCAATGTGTGTTGTGACACCAAACAGAGACTGATGTCAGTGTGCTGGTGGGGAGAGGTTCATTACAAACAAACACTCTGAAGAGAGACAAACTAACTGTTCAAGAGCAGTGGTTGTTGTACTGGCACTTACTCTGAGACATTATGTGCGAGTGTGTGCTTGTGCATGTGTAAGATGGCAATTGTGAAACACCTGAGGTACCAAGGCTGAATTTGTAATCTTTCAAAGCTAAGCTTTAGTAATACAGCAGCAAGGATCGCACCACACAATGAGCATCATTTACATTCAGCCCATCTCTCATGTTCGATTCTAAAACCAATGTCAGCCCAACAATGTCCCCTTCTAGAGATGTCGTGGAAACTGCAAACAAGTCAAACTAAATAGTGCAAATGTTGAAAGATGTTTCAGAAGTTTGTCGTCAAAGGCAGTATTTGTTGATATCATGACAAACGAGATGTTTGGCTGTTGGCAATTCATTGGCTCCAAGTTGACCGTGTGAACCCAAAGATATATAAAATAATATATACCACCCCCAGGGTGGTATATATATATCTTTCTCCATGCATCAACGCCATGGACCACACACAAGTAGACACGCAAACACACACACCCACACACACGCACCCACACACACACACACACACGCACACACGCACACACGCACCCACCCACGCACACGCGCACACGCGCACACGCACACACACACACACACACACACACACACACACATTTTAAGAGTTCTGATAATGGATGAGATAATCAGATGTAAGAGAACCTAGGCTTAGCCTGTAATTATCTTGATTAACATTTACTCTCACAATAATGACTATGACTGAAAGTGATGACTAAAAACAGTGTAATGGTGTGGAAGAGGAAAACAGCAACAGTCAGAGTGGTGAATTAGGAAGTCAAGGAGAGGGACGAAGGCAGCCATGTTTGAAAAAAAAAAACAGTTTGAGAATGAATGCAATTAGGTAGAGCCAAGTGGAAAGAAAAAGGCACAAAATGACAATTGTAGACACACAACTAATGACTAGTCGGCTACTATTTAATTACTACTAGGTTTAATTATGATTTTGTGTGAAGAAAGTGTATTTAGTTCATGATGAGTTCAGAGTTCAGAAAGTAACTTAGTCGACAAGGTGGCAGATTTAGAGAGCAGCGCACGTTTCATTAATGTCTTCACGTGCTCGTAGAAAGAAGATATCGAGAATTGTTTTTTTTTTTACTGCCCGCAAGTGCTAAAAATATCAGGCTAATGCAGCCTAGTTGTGTGGGGCTTGGCCTGCATTGTGGATGAGATCATAAAGGGAAAACCTATAGGCTCCATGACACAGAGCAGCATGGGGTTGTCAATCAGCAGTAAAGATGTCATTCTGCACAAGGTTCAGCAGGCTTCCAGTAGGGCTGGTGTGTCACGTGTTGGACTCGCCTTGTGATGCAGTTGTGTCAGATTAAGGAGTTTGGTGTGTGTGCACGGTGCCTTACTAAATTTAGTCTGTAAGTCTAAACCGCACGACTACCTTCACAACATGAATGTAGTCTTTACATCGATTCCCTTCATACTTTCACAACATGAATGTAGTCTTTACATCGATTCCCTTCATACTTTCACAACATGAATGTAGTCTTTACATCAATTTCCTTCATACTTTCCCTGCATGTTGTTTATGGGGGTGCCAGCCTGCCTATACTTTAACTGATCATCTCCTTTAAAAGCAGTTCATTCTTAGTGGCTTCTGTTTTTAATCCAGATCAGAATCAGAAACCACTTGGGTTATTACAGTTGCTCACATTCGAGAATAAAATGTACATAGGCAAATAAAAGCTATTAGATATACAAGAATATATACAAGAAATACAAAGTATGTCCAATACAATGTGTACATTATACTTGAATATGCAACAGCATAGTGATATAAAAATCCTAAAATATATAACAACTACAAATAAATATTAAATATGTAAATATTATTGGTAAGATGTGGGATCTATGATGTTTTAAAGTGCAATATTAGTACTATTCAAATGCATTGTAAAATAAATGCAGTATTGCATTGCATTGCAGTATTACAGTGTGGCCCAGTTTAATTATTGCACACAATTATTGCAAGCTAAGGCAGTAGTGCAAAGAAAATCAAAATTATAAATGAGTGAGGGGGTTATAGCTGCTAACAGGGGTGAAATAAGTCCAAGTGCCAGTCTATTATCTCAAAATGTCTGACACTCTGAGGGAGAATGGAAAGGTTTGATGGCCACAGGCTGGAATGACTTCCTGAGAGGCTCTGTGGTGCATTTTGGTGGAATGAGTCTCACACTGAATGTACTCCTGCTTGAGCCCCACAACATGGAGTAGATGGTAGATGTTGTCCAGCTCTCAGCACCCCACAATGTCACTGGCCCTGGGATCAGTTTGTTGAGTCTTCTCACCCTCCACCTGCTGCCTGAGCAAACCTCAGCGAACAGGACAGTGCTGCTCATACCAGACTCATAAAACATCCTCAGCATTTTACAGCAAATGTTGAAGGACCTCAGGCTCAGGCCCAGGACGTAGAGACACTTCTGGACCTCCTTGCTCTCAGCCCGGTCCAGTTTATTGTCAATGTATTGACATTGACGTTGACCATCCAGGACACAAGGGGGCCGTCCACCTGCATCGCTGCCAGCTTCTCCACCCGCACAGCTGGACAGATGGGCTTGAGAGGGCTCCCACCTCCTGGTTGGGGAGGAGGGGTGAGTAGGATCCTCATCCTTTAGTTTAGGAGGAGGGGTGAGTAGGATCCTCACCCTCTGGTTGAGGAGGAGGGGTGAGTAGGACTCCCACTCTCTGGTTAAGGAGGAGGGGTGAGTAGGACTCCCACTCTCTGGTTGGAGAGGGAGGTCAGCCTGGGAACCAGAGCAGACTGGGTGAGTAGGGCCCCACAGGCCAGCTGTACAGAGGCAGATCAGCGGAGAAGGAGGTGGGGGTTGGAGACAAACAACAGATGAGTCAAGAGGTGTGTCTGCGGGGAGGGGGGGTGGGGGGGGGGGGGGGGTTGATTGCATATATGGTATGATTTAAGTTGCATTACTATGTACTTATATTTACTCAAATTAACAATTTCCTATTACTGCCAACATGAAACACTGTCTATGCAGCGCGATACAAGGGGAACGTATAACCGTACATCTATACGATGTATATGAGGGCATGGGTTCATATGGGTGTATATGATGTATATGTGGGCATGGGTAGATAAGGAACAGTAGCAGTATGCGGTTGGAGGACAAAGGGTGGAGGGCAGAAGACGGAGAGGCGATGAAGGTGCAGGTGGGAGGTATAGCACAGGGCCATGAAAAGGTGGCGGGTAAGAAGGAGCGCGTGGTGGAGGTAATGAGAGGCGCCACGAGAGACAGGGAGAGAGCGAGAAGTTAAGACGGACTCACTGCGCGCCCGTCGAGGACCTTGGAGACCACAACAACCCAGCTGTGGCGTTGCCAGGCAACAGGGGGGTCACCGTGAGATGATCATATAAATGAGGACGGGGTCACCGGCACACAAGGACACACGGAACGCAGCAGCGTTACCAAATTCACGGGGAGAGTTCTGCGGCGCCGGCTGCCGCTCGCCGCCACGCGACTCAAGCAGTCTCTAAATCACCCTCTCTGCAAACGAGACAGGAGGTAGTTATCCAGGTAGCGTTGCTATCAGAGAACCGCTCTGCTGCCAGACAGAGCGCGTTAGAAACCAATCCGGCGAGCGTATAACTCCTTGATTCGCTCAATGTTTCATCAAGGAAAAACGCGGCGTACAACGGCTAATTAAATCACAGTTATAGAGTGCCGATAAAACCCCGTTCATAAGACAAACAAGGGCCCCCTCTGTCAGGATGAGAGTTATCTTATGAAGAGAGTGTGAATGCAAGCTCGCTGCCTTCCATATTACGGAGCAACAAAGCGTCAGATGATGGGAGGAACAGATTAGAGGGTGCTTTTCCATGTAAATATTGAAACGATGCCCAATGAGCCAAAAACACATGATAACATGCAAGAGCACAATGGTGGCTGAGGCTCCAACTCTTCTCCTGTTCCTCCCTCTTCTTCCTCATCAGCTTGACACTGATTTCCATACACAGACATAAGTAATCAACAGTGACTACTGGACCTTTGCCTCTAATGGAATTTCTGCTATCGGTTATTAGATAAATCAATGTTGTATACACTGTTGTCACAGGGACTAGCCCTCCTTAATGCCACTGGCACAGTGCAATGGTGATTAAAATGGCTCTTCTCTATCCGATAGTTGCTGCTCTAAATTAAGGTGCACAAAGCCGTTATTCTTCATTTTTGAGTGAAACAGACGGTCTTAGCTTTCGGCTGGTCTGTCGAAGAGGCTCTGGTCCTCTGGTTCTGTCAAAACCGCTGGGTCACCAGTGTTTGGGTTGAGTTGTGAACAACATCTTGTAGTTTAATTACATGTTGCAGTAGATTGTTGGTAATTCAACAGTACCGTATATTATTATTCTATTATTATTCAGTATATTCATATTGTCATTGTCATTCATATAGTAACATTACTTTATTTTTTGCGTAGTTAATTACTGAAACTACCATCAACTACAAACAGCAAACAAGGAAAGGATTTCGTCCTTTCGGGTCTTGATGTTACCATTGCTTCTCGACTGTAATCGAAACCTTTTGACCAGCCCGCTCCCTCTCTCTCCTTCGCCCTGACCGCTGTGAAGCCATGCCCCCGCAATGCATCCGTCAGGCTGCCAACACCACACGCTTGACCTTGTGTAGGGCAGTGCTTACAAAATGACCCCCCCCCCCCCCCCCTCTAGTTTCTGGAAGGCAGGTGTCTGAGTGATGGACATTGCACACAAATCCTGCAAAAACCATTAGATGTCTACTACCCATAAAGCTGTAGATAGCTTCATATGGTGAATATAATCGCGGGGTCATTCTACAAACAACATAATGAGAGCACTGAGTGTGGTTGTATTGTTATAACATTACCGTAAGCATTAGCTTGGTGGCTGGCATGAGACACGCACAGTTACCTTTAATAAAACTGCAGTTTTCTCTGGGTTTTAACAGTGTTTGCTGCATTTGGGAGAATCTGAGTACACAACTGAGCTCGACCTATGAAGTAGGCCAACTCACAGTCATTTAGATATTTTAATACGCAAATGGGACGTACTTATGCCTTCAACCAAACTAGATTTCTCCCAAGGGGAGCTTTGCTGTAGTTAAACATCTTGAGTGGGAAGTCTATTCCCAGTATAATATTGTGGTTGTAAAGCTATGATGTCAAAGTAGCTTCCCGAATACTGCCACTCACATACATCAATCATATTACATTTCTTTTAAACTTTATTTCATCTTTATTTCACCAGGGAGTCCATAGAGCCCATAGA
>JAXIVH010000011.1:1350859-1358359 GCA_036785325.1 Urophycis tenuis
GAATTAACTCCGACAAACATTACAACATTTCCTGAGCCAAAATGTAAATATTGCTGCCTATGGATAAACACAATGATAATTGATTAGGCTCGGCCCTAATAATTTGTATAACAAACAGACAGTAAATAAAAGATTCACCTTCAATCAGATCAAACACTGGCTGGTGTTATGAGGAAGGGGAGGGGGAAGAAGGATCGAGAACATAGAACAAATAAAGAAATAGTGAGGAGAATGTATCTCAAGTGTTTGTACAACACGTGTGTGTGTGTGTGTGTGTGTGTGTGTGTGTGTGTGTGTGTGTGTGTGTGTGTGTGTGTGTGTATGTGTGTGTGTGTGTGTGTGTGTGTGTGTGTGTGTGTGTGCGTGTGTGGTGCATGGGTGGGCGGGCAGGTGTGTGTGTGTGTGTGTGTGTATGTGTGTGTGTGTGTGTGTGTGTGTGTGTGTATGTGTCTGGTAGTGTTTCCTACCTTGGGACTCACACTTGTGGTTAGCATAAACACAGAACACAGTAACAAACAGAGTGAGGCTAACACACACAGACACACCCGATTGCATAAACATGTGCTCCAAAGTGTAGACGCACACACATGCTGTCGTTTGCAGATATGCATAGAAAGAGCCAACATTTTGTGTGATCTCATGCTCAAGCCCCACAGTGTGTTGAACCTGCTGTATGTTGTTGCTGCATGGTCACACACTGAACCTCATAATAACCACATAGCACCAAAGTACCCTCGACCAGTAACACTTCGTGATGACGTTCACTCTTAACTCATTCATTAGCCTTGAGTGAATGATGAACTAATCATTAACAAAACATGAATAAACATTTCCAAATGATGAATAAATTCTATGTTCATGTCACAAATGCTATCATATCACAAATGTGTCATAAACTACACTTTTAGTGAATCATGTAGTTATCATAAACAAATCATTAGTAATTGATTGATAAGTAATTAGTGAATATATGATGTATCACTACAAGTACTATCATTACAAGTAATTAAAATATTTGATTTGATTTAACCCCCGTTGGCCCTTTCAGGATCAGTTCACGGGTTAATCATGTACAAAATATGAACAAATCATTTCTTTTGAAGTGAATAATCATTTGTTAATTATCTAGTCAGAGGATCTGAACACAGACACTCTGGTTCTGTGAGGAGTGGGTGGTGATAATGTGACCCTCTTAACCAGTTAGGAGCAGCCAGAGAAGCTCCTCACATGCAGGTGAACAGGTGAACAGGTGAACAGTTGGACAGGTGAACAGGTGAACAGTTGGACAGGTGAACAGGTGGACAGGTGAACAGGGGCTAATGTCTCCATGTGTGTCAGAGAACACAGCTGTCCACGCCCTACCCAGGCCTGCAGAGGCAGTCAGCACACACACAACAAACTACAAAGTCTTCCTCACCGGTTATACATGATGTGTAATTGTAGCTGCCAGTGGAGTCAGGTATACTGTAAAACTGTATATACGCTAATACAATCATTTAATTACATAATGTATAAGAAAAAGTTACACGTATTTTTGTTGGGCTACATTGATATAATTTAGTACATGATTAATATTTCCATACAGAACCAAGATGTGTGTTGCGGTGCGGTCGGGGGATTGTTTATAGTTGCACCCTGCTGACATCAGACAGACCACCTGCTGAGCTCAGGATGCTTTTAAGTTACGTACTTTAAGTTTGGACAAGTGACGTGAGCAGCGCAAATCTTACTTTTTTACTCCCATTATGTTAATGTGGCCAATGAAGAATGCAATGTTTGTACATTTCCACATTATGTTATGCTAATATGCTAAGTGGTTTCTAATTATGCTCAATTAATTATCCAAGTTCATTTGTGATTTTCTATGTTTGCCATCTCGTTGTCACTACATGGAAAGAAAATATATGCCTAAAAGGAAAAAACGCCTTGTGTTAAAACTGAAGGGCTGCTACAGTGAACCTATGGCTGAACCATTAGCAAAGCATTCTGCATCCCCCCAATCTAAAGTGCAAACAATTCATCATCAATTGTCATTTGTAGATCTTCCTTAGCCGTTACAAATGATGTGTGTATGTGTATACAAGTCATTTACAAACATAGCCTACAGGATAAGTTAAGGTGCAAACGATTCATCACACGTGGATGTGTTATAAATCATCCTGAGACATTCCTTAGTGTCATTGGATGTGTTGTCTGACATCAATTACTGCCACATAAACCAGCCCCATATGTTTTATGCAGGAAAAAAATCGGAATAGTTTTTTTCTTATACCAAAACATAATTGCTGCTAATTAGTTCGTTTTATTTAGCTGCTGCTTGCTAATATCTGGTCCCTGTTATAACTTAATTATGATATATACTTATTTTTAAGTAAGGGGATACGAATTGGCTGTTGTTGCTCTTAACACCTTTGTTGCAGTAAGTTGTTATTCCGTTTTATATCTCCTCTGGTTCTCCACAGTTCAAGAGTGTCTTGAAGCCAGTTTCATACCTGATGTTTGTATTTTATACATTGCTATGCCGAAAGCTTTGCATTTGACTTATACATTGTACAAAAAAAATGGTATTTGTACATGGTGAATACTATTGCACACTTTAGATTAGAGGGATGCAGAAAATTTGTTAGAGCTACGCTTTATAAATTATTTAGCCATAGGTTTAAACATCATGTATAACCGGTGAGGAAGACTTTGTAGTTTGTTGTGTGTGTGCTGACTGCCTCTACAGGCCTGGGTAGGGCGTGGACAGCTGTGTTCTCTGACACACATGGAGACATTAGCCCCTGTTCACCTGTTCACCTGTTCACCTGTTCACCTGATCACCTGTTCACCTGTTCACCTGTTCACCTGTTCACCTGTTCACCTGCCTGTGAGGAGCTTCTCTGGCTGCTCCTATCTGGTTCAGAGGGTCACATTATCACCAACCACCCCTGGCTGTAAATCGTTTACAAATGATTATACCTTTAAAAAAGTATATACTGATCAGTTACTAATCGTTTGCTCATCATTTCTTCATGATTAACAAGTGTACCAATTCTAATACTACAACTGAACCACAGTGGTGAAATATAGTCCTTTAATTATTTAAGTTATAAATAATATGTCAATGAATGACTTAATTTACTAATGTTTTCCACTTTATTAATCATTCCCTAAAGGTATATAGATTACAGGGGACAAGACATTGGTTGTATGATAACATAGCACATGTTAATCATCTACTCTGCGGGACCAGATCACATCAGCCCTCACGTGCTGAAGACCTGTGCCAGCAAGCTCTGTGGAGTTCAGCACCTCTTTAACCTGAGCCTGCACCTCCAGAGAGGGCCAGTGCTCTGGAAAACATCATGCCTTGTTCCAGTGCCCAAAAAAGTACATCCTGTGGCACTGGATGACTGCAGGCCGATTGCACCTGACCTCTGATATCATGATGAAGGTCAGGAGAGGCTTGTTCTTGCACACCTCAGACTACATTGTGTGCCCATCACAGGACCCCCTACACTTTGCATATCAGCCCCATATTGAGGTTGATGATGCAATCATCTACCTGCTGCAGGAGGCCTACTCCTCCCTGGAATGACCCAACACTACAATGGAAATGCACTTATTTTTACACATTTTAATTAATTATATTTATTTATTTATTTATTTATTTATTTATTTATTTATTTTTTACTGTATTTGTACTGCGGCTGCTGCTATGACAACCTAATCCCCCTCGGGGATAAATAAAGTTGATTGTATCTTATCTCATCTTATCTTATATTCATGTTTTGTTAATGATTAGTTAATAATAATAATAATAATAATAATAATAAATCTGATTTATGTAGCACTTATTATGGTACTCTACATGCTAGTTCATCATTAATCATTAGGCTTGTGAATGAATTATGACTGAATGTTGTTATTATTATTATTATTATTATTATTATTATTATTATTATTATTATCACATAATGTATGTCACTGTCTTTTTGTGTGTCTGTGTGTGTATTCATATTATACCCAGTGTATAAAACATCTATAGTTGTGACACTGGCATGGGGCAGCATGTTCAGTGTCTCCAGCATGTCCACATCCACAACACCACCCTATGAAGAAGAGTTCCAGGGTGCAGCAGATCGAGGGTGGAGGTGGGTCCTCCTCCGAGGAGCCCCTGCTGTTCCCATCAAGAAGGCTCTGTTCCACGTGAGCCCTCCACACCCTCCTGTCATTGTGTATCGGACATGCGAGTGTCTCTTGGCCAGAGCCACTAGCTCTGGTCCTGGGTGGAGTTGTGACGAGCATTGTGTGTTTCATCACTGTAACTTGAGTGCGATCAAGGTACATCCATCTATCTCTGAGTCCCCTTAGAGAAACGGCCTGTCCCTTAGGAGATGACAAGCGCCCTTCCCCAGTGTTTTTATTGAAGCCTGCTGCGAAGAACGCTGTGGCCGGTAATAATAACTGCTCAGATACGCCCCTGATGTTCCGGCCAAAATCTATTCATTGCCTCAATTTGGAACAGGAGAGCTGGCTTCTGGCGCTGTGGCCACGCTGGTGGAAGACGTACAAACCAGGGCAAATTGCAGCCTGAATATGAAGCGGCTTTATTGAGACTCGCCACCAGTTTAACTTTGTCTCCATTGGCGAGTCGTGCGTTGTGTTCACACACAGCCACACACACACCGTTCATTAGGGAGCAGACCTCCACCGTGGGCCAGCATTGGAGAGTTAATTGAGGACGGTTGGGGCAATGACTTACACAGAGAAGAGCTTTCACAGGCCAGCCAATGTAGAGAGTGTGGTCTCTCCTGGCTGTGTCACAGCGGCGAAGGGAGAGGCAGTATGGTAAAATAAGCTGTCCTTGTATTTTTCGTGCCCCCCCCCCCCCCACACACACACACCCAAGATGATAACTTAATAAAACGAACAATGGCTGGGGTTCAGACACGCACCTGCAACTCAAATCAATGTCATCATTAAAACAAGGTTTATGTGAAGAAGCGGGCTTCTATAAGGCTGCCTGTGTACCGTCCCTCACCTCTCATTTTCTTCACATAACCTCTAACGTCTAACTTTACTTTCTTTGTGCCTTTAATAGCTCTGCCTGGCCCTGATATCCTATATAACTTAAAGAAAGGATACCTTGGCCGTGCATGATGGTGGGGGGACGCTGGCCGATCCTCTCCCCCTCACCCCTCTGTCTCCCTTCTTCCCTGCCTCCGCTCGCCCCCGACCCACCTCTCTCTCTCTCTCTCTCTCTCACTCTGTCCACCCTTTCCCTCTCTCCACCTCTATCTCCCTCCCTCTTCCCCCCCCCCCCCCAACGCCTCCCTCGGCCCTCTCTCCTCTCCCCCTCACCCCTCTGTCTCCCTTCTTCCCTGCCTCTGCCTCGTGCTCTCTCCCTCTCCCCACCCCTCTCGACCCACCTCTCTCTCTCTCTCTCTCACTCTGTCCATCCCTCCCTCTCACCACCTCAACCCCCCCCCACGCCTCCCTCGGCCCTCTCTCCTCTCCACCTCTCTCCCTCTGTCCACCCCCCCCCCCCCCCCCCCTCTCTCTCTCCTCCTCCTCAACCTCCTGCCCTCTCCCCCCACCCCCCACCCCTCCCTCCCTCGGCCCTCTCTCCACCTCCCCCCCTCCTTCTGTCCATCTCAGGCTGATATGAGCCGATGTGTCAGCTTAGTAGATTGTTCCCCCCCAGCAGCTGCCTGTCATCTACCACAAGCACCCCCCCAGCCGTTGGTGTCCGTCCATCTCTATCTCCCGTTTCCCCCCTCCGATTTTCCTCTGTTTTGATCTGTCCTTCATCATATACATTTATGGTTCACTCTTTCACTCTCATGCGCTCACACTCGGACATTCTCTCGTTTTCAGCCCCCCGCCCGACCCCCCCCCCCCCCCTCCCCAGAGACACACACACACATCCTTCTCTCGTTCTTCCTTCGGCTCTGCTCCTCCATCCCCTCCTCCGTCCTCTGAGACAGACGACAGACATGTCAGGGAGATTCAGGCGCCTGTCTACTAGCACTCTAATGCTATTCTGTCTCAATGTGTGTGGTGTGTGTGTGTGTGTGCATGTGACTCTGTGTGTGTGTGTGCGTGTGTGTGTGTTCAGGGGGGGGGGGGGGACGAGAGAATGTCCAAGTCCGAGTGTGACTCTGTGTGACTCTGTGTGTCTTTAAGTTGGACTGTGCGTGTGTGTGTGTGCATGTCTGTAACTTTGCGTGCATGCTCGCATGTGTGTGCTTATGTGTTTGTGTGTGTGTGTGTGTGCGCTTGTCAGCCAGTATATATATATATGTGTCTCTGTCTGTATCGATGGGTTTGAACATGGGTGTATATTTTCTATGACAGCTGAGTGTGTGTGTGTGTGTGTGTGGAGGGGGGGGGGGGTGTGCGTGTCTGCGTGCGTGCGTACGTGCACGTGTGTGTGTGCGTGCGTGTGTGCGTGTGTGTGTGTCTGCGTGTGGGTGTGTGTGTCTGCGTGTGTGTGTGTGGGGGGGGGGGGGGGGGGGGGGCGTCTGCGTGTGTGCATGTGTGTGTGCGTGTGTGTGCCTGTGTGCGTGTCTGCCTGTGTGTGTGTGTGTGTGGGGGGGCGTCTGCGTGTGTGCATGTGTGTGTGCGTGTGTGTGCCTGTGTGCGTGTCTGCGTGTGTGTGTCCAGGGAGCGACACGGGGCCCGGTGGTCAGGGAGGATTAGGGTTTGGGGGGTCACGTCAGCTCCTGTCTCAGCTCTCCGGACATGAAGCAGGTGTGACCACGGCAGGGCCCCTCCCCTCCTGCTGGGGCCCGCCACCGTGGCAGGAGCCTGGGTGGCAACAGCAGCAGGGAGGAGGGAGGCAGGGGGCGGAGGACGGAGCAGACAGGCAGACAGACAGACACAGAGCTCTCGTGATGGGGAGGCCAATGCACGCACCACGTGAGATAAAACGGTGACTTGAGAGCCAGGACACACACACACACACACACACACACCGCACAGAATTAACCAGTGGCTTAGGGAGTTGATGACGGAAGCACAGAGAGGGGCATTAAAAAAAAAAAAGCATTAAAATCAGGATGATTTATTCGGTACATTTTTTTTTTTACAAATAATAAACAGATATTATTATATTGTGTGTTTGTGCGTGTGTGTGTGTGTGTGTGTGTGTACGCGTACGTGTTTGTCTTTTACTGTGCATCCAGATTAACATGTTTGGAGGTTTGTGTGGCGTGCTTTGTCCCGCGGCTGGATGTGTGTTTGCTCACTGGCCTTGTTTGTGTTCCTGCGTGTGTACATCTCCCTGTTCCAAATTCCATCCCTGCATGTATAGAAACACAAAGACAGTCAGACATCAGAGAGGAAATGGTGCTCTTAAACCCGATTATCAGCAGATGTATGGTCAGATGGGGAGAGGAGAAGCAGGCGGGCGTAGGATGAGGAGGAGGACAGGACAGAGCAAATGCATGAACAAATGCAGATCCTTGGATAGATGGATCAGGGAAGGACAGAGGGAATACGCGGCAGCGACGT
>JAXIVH010000011.1:1365411-1377911 GCA_036785325.1 Urophycis tenuis
TGCCGGGCAACAGACAACGGTTGTCTGCAAAGCATTTTGCTGAAAGTGCATTGGGAATATGTCTCAGGAATAAACGTGCTTAAAGTTTAAAATATCTATAGTTCCTGGGGATATTTACAATTATAATTAAAGGGGCTGTCGGTAAAATGGAAGAGACATTATTTGAGGATAACTGGTAAGAAATGGCACAGCCATCCATCAGCCATCAGTAAGTGAAATGCATTGTGCGAATACCAATTCACTGCTCGACAGATGTTGACTGCTCCCCTCCTGCCTATTTAGATTTTAAATTGCTCCTGGATAATTTCTGACCAATCGGGGCATCTCTTCCGTGATTGGTTGTGGGAATCTATCTTGCCTGTCAATGAAATGTGTGTGAAATGCATGTGAGGGGGGGTATTTTCCACAAATGTTGGCACTCTCTCTAAACTCTTATTTATAGCACCTTTTAGCATATTGCTTTGGTTTGTTTGGACAGCCCACAAGAAACCAGCTGTTAAAGAGGACCAACAAATAGCATTCAGACATACTGACATTGAGCACTGGTGTCTGTCCAGGCCCCATGGCTCACAACAGTCCATGTGTGGAACGACTGGCCGGTTGTGCCGTTTGGTTTGACTTCATATACATCCACATTTCATAGAGACACATGCCAGAGCCACGGGGTGTCTGGCAGAATAGCAAGGGAATTCCAGGCCTTAGCCAGAGCCAGATGGTGCAGGGGTGGTTGTGGGGTAATTCTAGGCCTTAGCCAGGACCCCCCAGGGCTGATAAAGATAGTGGTATGCCTTAGCAAGAGCCCGGGGCGAGAGAGAGGTGGACCAGGAGAAAGATGATAAGGGGCCTTTCTGTGTTTTTCTTCTCATGAGAAGAAAATAAAATACACTGTTCACCACAGAAGGTTCACAAATTCCTGCTGATTAAAGAGGTCTTAAAAGGTTCACAATTGCTCAGTTTTTATTGGGAAATATTCTAATATTATACGCACAAAACTTCAGACAGCCTACTTCTCTGTCTATGTCTCTCTCTCTCTCTCTCTCTCTCTCTCTCTCTCTCTCTCTCTCTCTCTCTCTCTCTCTCCTTCTCTCTCTCTCTCTCTCTATCTCTCTCTCTGTCTGCCTTCAGCTTGTACATGGTATGCTGTAATATAAAGTAACACAGCATGCTTTCTTGTACAGATATTTATTTAAACATGTTTGTCTTCTTCTTCTGCCTGCCTTTGTTAGTGTTTTGTCCATATTTAAACAGTCCATATTTTACAAAGTATGAATACATTTAAGATTTAAGATTCAGAAAATAAAATGCATAATGAACTGAAAAGGAATCCGTTTATGGCCCACTCTTTAATGAGCCTGGAGGAAAGTTTCTGAAATAGTAAAAATACATGAAATTACTTTGTTGTTGAGTTTTAATAAAACTCAGTCATTACAAAAATCATTTCTAAATATATACTCTTATGTTTTAATAAAACTCACTCAAACCACAAATCTAAATATATGCTGTTTTGTTTTCATTACAACTCTGCATAGTGTAACTTTTTACTGCAGCCATAATTTTTGTTAAAGAAAAGCACTTTTACTTCTAAAGAGCTAAACACCACCATCCACAGCTCAATCAACCCAATTATTGAATTCCTCTCTAAATCGAATTGATTTGTTGAGAAAAGGTGAGAAAAACTAATGTTGAACTAAAGTGATGGCTGCAGTGAAAAAGTTTTAAGGTTTAAATATTGCGTCAGTTTGGTATTACTTGTGTTTATTTTGGTGCTCAGAGCTTTTAAAACCACTGCACGTTTCAAATGACACACAAATAGAGTCTCTGTCGTCAAAGCCTGCCAAAGTAACTAAACCAGGTTGAACTGGTGCACTGCAGTCAATATCAGTGATGCACACACTGAATGGTCCAATAGATGCTTGAATGGGCATTTTCAAGCCCTGATGGCCAGTGATGGTCTAAACATGCAGGCCAGGGAGGACAGACATTGTTGTCTAAGTAAAGCATTGTCTACATTGCTATGTGATTCGCTGTAAATGTGGATCCACTAATCCATGCATCTATTCTATCTATTCATCCATATGTCCATTCATACACACACCATCTCCCCTTAAACCATCCATCTATGCATTCATCCACCTTACCCACCCACCCCCCCCCCCACCCCCAAAAAGACATTCTCATTCGTCATTGTCTTAGTTATTCATTGATGTTTTATTGTGTGCTTTGTTAGATCATTATTGGCTTTGGCTTCTCATTGTTATTGAAATCGTTGTCACTATAGCTTCAGGCTTATCAAAGTCACAGTATTGAGATCCAGGAAAATTCCACTGATGTGTTTGCATGGCTACTCTTGACCTCCTATATGAAAGTGTACACAGACAGTACGGGGAATGTTCCACAGAACAGAATGTCTAAGTGCTCAGATAGAATAGCTTCCTTCCCGGTATTGAGTGGTTTTAACCATATATTGGCTGTCTACTGGTCTGTGAAGTGGCCAAACCCAATAGTTTCTTCAGGGTTTCTGTTGAGTGCTGTCTGATTGATGAAAAAAAGAAGAAAATACATGAATAGGATACAGCAAAGAGATATTACACAACATCATTTGCTGCATGAAATATGATAAGTTAATTAGCAATAAAATACCATCAAATAGCAAGACTAGCTAAGATAAAACTAGGTAAAGATGGACCATACCTTACTGATCCCTAGAAGAGCAAATTCAGCAAAGCTCTAGATCTAACCAAGCTATAATGTGTGCTTAGTGACCGGGCAGATCTTAACCATACAACAGGTTCTGAGAGGAACTCCATCAGAGCCCCCCCATGACTGCTCAGTGCCTTGAGGTGGACACGTGGAGGGGTACCCTGCCTGAGTGTCATTATTTAGATTACACTTGGCTGAATGGGACTGTTGACCCTGGATGAAAGGGCCAATTGACCCACATGGTTCAAGGAGGGGTAATGACTATTGATCTTACAATCAGTTGCAAAAAGATCCGCGGACCAGGTCATGGGTCAAGTATCATCCAATCACAGAAGAGCAACATTGCGCTGGGATATTGGTGGTTGGGGAAGAGAGAGGGGGAAGAGGGAAGGATAGACACCATTGTTTAAGTTTAAGAAATATGCATGGAAAGAATATGACCAGCAGTGAGGACCTCTGAGAAGACAGGGAGAGCAGAAACAGACGCGACAAAAACGGGAAACGAGACAACAACAAACAACCCACGAGACCCATTCGGGACCCATTCCCATTTGGGGCCTACTGGTTAGGGCTTCGGACTTGTAACCGGAGGGTTGCCGGTTCGAACCCCGACCAGCAAGGCACCCTCACTGCTCCCCGAGCGCCGCCGTTGCAGGCGGCGCTCGGGATTAGTGTGTGCTTCACCTCACTGTGTGCCTCACCATCACTGTGTGCTGAGTGTATTCCACTAATTCACGATTGGGTTAATGCAGAGACCAAATTTCCCTCACCGGATCAAAAGAGTAATTCTTTCTTTCTTTTCTTTTCTTTCTTTCATTCACGACGTCTCAACTCTCACTTCTTTTGTTCTGTGCCGAGTATCGAACATCTAACTCACCCGTTATTATTCTGGCCATTTGTGTGCCGAGGCACCAGCGCTGTCTACCGGACAGAGACATGTGGGCTAATCCATTACCGCAACAGTCCAGAAGCAGAGCCAAACCAATCTTGTCAACATTAATGATTAATACGATGACGTGGATGCACTTGGCAGGGTGGGCAAGATTTGGATTGGAATGGAAATTGCATAACAGTGAAACCCATGTGCTTTGTAGCCTGCCCGCCAATACACACGGTGCTGAGAAACGGCCGGCCCGTGGAAGCAACAGACCTGTCCTGTGGAACGGGGAGCCTCACTCGCACGCACCGCATATTACACTCAATATGTAGATGACTGTGTAGTACTAATCAGCCCTCAAATTTATTAGTTGTTTGTTTTCCTATGGTCCAATGTTTTGTTTCCCCCTCATGATCGCTATGGCTGGTTTGGATTGTACGCCTCAACTATTTGGACTTGAACTTTAAGTCTCTTGGGGTAACTGTCCAAAGCGATGTCCCCTCAATGTTCTTACATTGGCAGAATCGTCACAGAGCGATGTAATCGACGTGCCATTTCGTCTCATGTTCAACCGTATCTTAGAGCTCCACCCGTTCCCTTTGGTTATGACATCATTTCCTCCAGAGGAACTACGCAGGGAGGTCTGAAACACAAGCACACACTAGCGTATGCAAATGTGTCTAAAGGACGGGGAGACGGCGGTGAGCACGTATGCTGATAGGCCCTGAGAACTGTGTCAAGCTCTGTGGGCACAGGTGTGTGTACACTAATACTGCCTGTTATCTCCTCACACCTCCTAATGTCCCCTTCCTGACCCGTTGTCTGTCATCCTCCACTGCTGGTGCCTCGCTCTCTCCTCTCTCTCTCTCTCTCTCTCTCTCTCTCTCCTCATTGTGTCCATCTGTCTCTCTCTCTACTCCCCTCTACCTCTTTCTCACTCTACATCTCTCTCTCTGTCTCTCTCTCTCTCTCTCTCTCTCTCTCTCTCTCTCTCTCTCTCTCTCTCTCTGTCTCTCTCTCTCCCTCTCTCTCTCTCACTACTCCCCTCTACCTCTCTCTCTCTCTCTCTCTCTCTCTCTCTCTCTCTCTCTCTCTCTCCTCCTTGTGTCCATCTGTCTCTCTCTCTACTCCCCTCTACCTCTTTCTCACTCTACATCTCTCTCTCTGTCTCTCTCTCTACTCCCCTCTACCTCTTTCTCACTCTACATCTCTCTCTCTCTCTCTCTCTCTCTCTCTCTCTCTCTCTCTCTCTCTCTCTCTCTCTCTCTCTCTCTCTCTCTCTCTCTCTCTCTCTCTCTCTCACTCCCCCTCCTCATTAACAGGCTGATCAGCCCTGCGTGCGTCTGCAGGTCCTGGCGAGGTAATGCAGAGTTGCGATGTGTACTGACTGCCGAGTGACTGGCTCTGCCCCGCATAGAAGGGAGAACGGGGCGGGGAGGAATACAAAGACATAAGAGAGAGGGAGACGGAAATATTTCCAAATATAGTGGATGAAAGCTATAGAGGGGGGGGGTGTAAACGGCAGCATGCCAGACAGTGAGGCGACACGCGGTGAAATAAACAGACGGTCTCCGGGGATGACAGGCGGGGAACACAACCAAGGACAATTTGAGCATCAACAGCGAGAGTGACTTTGATAAAAATCAAACTGTCGAGAGAATTGGGTGGTTCATGTTAGCAGTTGCTTAGTTTCATGTTTGCTGATTGAACTCTACTCCACATTTGCATCAACCTATTGAAAATTATCCAAAGCAAGAGCAACGCACACACAGTGATATCCAACGATTTTGGAAAAGGTTAGCTAAGCATATGGACAAAGGTAGTTCCAAAACCATGTATACAGGGGTATATTGTTCATATTTCAATCAGTTTGGGAAGCAATTTGTGAACCTGTCACTATTCTGAATTTGCTTTACTTTTATTGAACCAGGTCGGCATGTCACTGCAACAATGATTCTATTTCACAAACAGAAAGGTACATAATACAATCAATCCATGTGTTTATTCCAATGTAGGCTCACACAAATGCATTCAAATAAATCCAATACAAAAGACCAAAATCCCTACCATATTGTTTTAGAAAATTGAAGTGAGAACATTTAATTACATCTCCTCGTCACAGTGTTAATAATGTGTCATGAATAATTCTAACTAAAGCCAAAAACAAAATTCAACTTTGAAGCCGTTTCAATTTATGACTCTCTTTCTCTCTCTGTCTCTCTCTCTATCGCACTCTCTCTGTTTATCTTTCTGTCTCTCTCTTTCCCTCTTCCTGTCTCTCTCAAATTCAAATGAGCTTTATTTGCATAATAAACTTTTTATTTTAATAAAACAATGTAAAAAAAGATGAGGAAGACAATCAATGTCTTCCTCAGCTTCTGATCAGTCATGGTGGTAGACGGGGGAAGACCAGCTGACTGTCGGCAAATAACATTGAAGTTTCCTTAGAGTCTTTTGTGGTCGATTTCTAATAGTTAACATAGTTTCCTTTTTCTTGGGTTATTATTTGGTTGGGACAGATTTAGTGAGGGCTGTGCTGGGGCCTTGGGCTGTTAGAGGAGGCCCGTCTCAGGACCAGATGTTTGAGGGGACTCCTCTCTATGTTCTCCTCTGGGCCACAGAGAGCTTTTATAGTGGGAGAACTTGGGGTCATTTGCCTTTACGTGTTTATACAAATGTATTGCTCATTAATAAACGTAAATAAGAAATCTGCCTGACTCAACTCGGCACTGATTGAGAGCGGTGTTCCCATGTACTCTGAGAACGCTCTCACACATGTCAGCGTGCAGGCTTTAAATTGGTAGTCCCTGTGGCAGTTTGTCCTGCCACACTGGCTTCACGAGGCTCCATCGACACAGGTTGATGACACGTAAAGTGGTTAATGATAGAGTTTGGGCAATATTACATGCAGAGTTGTTGTCATGCTGTCATGTCAAAGAGTATGTGCTGCCCAACGGTTGTACACTGAGCAATCAATGTGCACAGGTTAAACCAGCCGTCGGCACAGACACTCAGGGAGCACTACTACACGGCAACATCAATAACCATCTCATGTACCGTTGTCCATCAAACTCTACAATAAACTGGCTTCCAACATCATCATCCTGTGTCCTTCTGGAGGAGGTTCTGGAGGAGCCCAGTGAAGGTCACCTTGATGGAGTGTAGCATTGACACTGTTTCAATCTGATTATGTCATTGACCGTCATCCTGAGATCCAGACAAATCTGTGAGGTCATATTTAATTTGCTCTGGTATATGCGTCTGGACCCCCCCTCCCATTCAGACAGATTTCCAGTAGACCTGGTCTGGGTTGGGCCAATTGATTGATACAATGCTGATTTTCACTACACCTTTATTTTCATGCATTGTTTTAATGACATCATAAGTGTTCCCTCCTTTACCTTTTCAATTAATTTCCGAATAGATCATTAAGTCAAATGTTTTTTTTCATCTACAAAACAGGAGACATTTTTTGTATTTTGCTGGACATCAGCATCTATTTATGAGGGTATGAAGAGTGTAGATATGGTCTGTTCTGTGTTTTGGTGTAAATACTGCTTCTCTAGCTGACTCTTGCTCAGGACATTATGTTCACTGAGTCTTGCAGTCTGATGTGCAGAAAGCTGCAGAATACCTTCCCCAGGTCTTGACACTTGGTAATTGTCAAATATATGTTCTTTTGTTTTGTCTCAGTGTTTTCAGAGGCAGAGCTCAGGGTAGTCAGATTTCTGGCTACCAGGTTTCTCAGTGTTTCTCATAAATATCTATCAGCTGACTTTTTGAATACTTGAATGCAAACATCAAATTAGACACATTTAACACTGATGTTAGCACAGCCTGGTTCAGGATGTCACTATTGTGGGTATATGAAGTGGAATGGAATGAAATGGAAATCTAATTTAGATTGAACGTAGATCTTAGATCTAAGCTACATCTAAATCGCTATCTAAAGATTTAAATTAAATTCGAACATAAGGTCGATCTTTTATTGTAGCGGTCCTTCCTACTGTTTGTCCATCTAAGGTTGTCATGTGAGACTCAGGCTGTGCTGCACAGCGGTCTGTTACTGTCTTTCTAATGCAGATTGTAATTTGACTGTGGTCAGTGAAGTGGTGTTAGGATGCTGACTGTAAATGCTCTCAGGCAGAATGGGTCTAGATCTGTAATATTATAATCCACTGTGCTATCGCCAAGAGGAGAGCTGTGTGTGTCTGGGTCGCCTGGAGGTCGACCACCAACCATGAACAAGGCCCGGCACGCCACACAGTTGTAGTGGTCGGTGTCCGCTTCGGGTGACAGTTTTGTCAGAGTTGTTCCTGTGGGGGTGTGAAGGGAGGGGGATGTGGATTTGGCCAGATAGGCGTTTGTCTCCCTTATTGCCTCCCTTACGGGTTAATAGTCTGGTCCTATGTTAAGATCCCCCACAGAGCACCACGTCTCCCTGGGCCTCATCTGGATCTCATCTTCAAGGATGGAGAAGCTGTCTTCATTCTGATGGGGGGGGGGGTTGCTGCACACACTACGCTCGATATCCTCGTCTGTGGAAACAATGGCCAAGGTTTGCGTGGTTCCACATGAGTCTGGTTCCTCCTGAGTCCCTGCCGCGCGCCACCTCCTTTGCGTTGGTGTATGGGCACGGGGACAGCCAGTGGAAGTGGCTCCTAAATAATGAAACTCCTTAAGTTGCATTCAATGTTTAAAATGAGAGGAGCAATTAGATCATCGTATCATATCCGATCCACATCATTAAATCAATTAATTATGTCATATTTATTCTATGTGCAGCACAAGACAGTGACAGGACTAGAGCCCTAATGAACAGACCGTGAACAGGTATCTTAGCGTAAGCCTGCCGCTATCCGTTGCATTATCTTAGCATCCCATAATACCCTGTGGGCTTATCGTGTTGTCGTGCCTTCCCCGGGCTCAGCTTCCAGTGCTCTGATTGGCCCTGAGCCATCGGCTGATCGATACCCATCATTGTCCACGCTCGCAGCATGACATCAGGACTCACCATCATCTTCATCATCGCTATCATCAAAAGTGTGTCCATCATCATTTCACCCACGGTCGAGATTGATTGTCTGTTGTTCTGTTGTTTTCACCTGGAATTTTGAATGACTATTATGTAACCGTGCACAATGATGATCATTCTGATGATCAAAACCCTAGATTACAGTATTCTCATTAGCGCGAGGGCACTCGATAAAGAGCGATACCGTTTACGAGGATATTTACTGAGAAATGAATGGCACTCCCCCTCAATGAGATGCAGAATGAGCCGAGCCCTCTGAGGACCTTAGGCGTGCAGCAGCATCAGCATACACAGCAGGTGCTGCACCACGGGGGCCTGTGTGCTGTACCACTTGGCCGGTTTGAGTACAAGTAAGCAGAGGTGATGGCCTTCTGCAGCCCTCTGTAGCACAACCAGCCCCACATGAACGGTTGAACGTATACAGAGTGAAGCCAACACCGGATAGAGCACAGTAGATGGAAAGAAGAGGTTTAAAACAATGCAGACTGTCATTAAAGAAAGATAGATTTTTTTTGGACTTATTGACTTACTAATATGGAAATTAAACCATTTTTATGATGACAAATTATATTGGCAGTCGGCCTTTAAAAACGAACAAAAAATTGTAATGCTTACTAAATACTTATTTTACAGTGAAATACTGTTGTGCTTTGTGTCCGAAAAACAAGCTGCATTTGATTGATAATGTGGCTGTCATAAGGAAAGGATCAAACTATAACTTTTTTGGTCAAAGAAAAAAAAAAAGATTTTGTAAACATGTAAGTAAGGTAGAACTGCTGTGTTGTCAAATGAATGATTAGCAAATACAGACCAGTTGTTTGAACACATTGTGTGTGAACACACATCAATGACTGGTCTTTCAGGAATAGGTGAAAACAATATAAGGCTTTCTCCTTCTCACTGCTTAAGTTAAGTGCTTGCAGTCAAAAGATGGAATTGGGAGATGTTTACATCATTTAACATTCAGAAAAACATCCATCCTGCTCTTGGTCCGATGTATAATTTTTCTTGTGATATTCAAAGTATAACTGCATACTTGTTGCACTGCATACCTCGAGGAATATTTAGATTTTAAGATTCCTCTTTGAAGTCATCACTATTATAAGCTTAATCAACCAAAAAACAAACAACAAAAAACCACAATTGAGGCAAAGATTATTAATGGGGCAGAGCGGGGTGGACCATGTAAGAGAGACCATGAAAATGAAGACCATGAGACCATGAAAATGAAAATGAAGCAGAGACATGAAACTGAGACCATGACACCGAGACCATGAAACAGATACCATGAAACAAACCATCAAACAGAGACATGAAACTAAGACCAAGACACAGAGACCATGAAACAGATACCATGAAACAAACCATCAAACAGAGACATGAAACTGAGACCATGACACAGATACCATGAAACAAACCATAAAACAGAGACATGAAACTGAGACCAAGACACCGAGACCATGAAACAGATACCATGAAACAAACCATAAAACAGAGACATGAAACTAAGACCATGACACAGAGACCATGAAACAGATACCATGAAACAAACCATAAAACAGAGACATGAAACTAAGACCATGACACCAAGACCAAGAAACTGGGACAGGAAAAAGACCATGACAGATAGACAATGAAAGAGAGACCATCAAACAGATATGAACAGACCATGAAAGATAGAAAATGAAAAAGAGAATATGAAAGAGAGACCATAAAACAGAGACATGAAACAGACCATAAAACAGACATGAAAGAGAGACCATGAAACAGAGACCATAAAACAGAGACAATAAAACAAATCATAAAACAGAGACCATAAAACAGAGACCATAGAACAGAGACCATAAAAGAGACGTGAAACAGAGACCATGAAACAGAGACACAAAACAGACTAGGACACAGAGCTGTTAGGGGGTCTCTGGAGACCCTGCCGTAGCCCACAGTGCTGGGTAGACCATGAAACAGTGCAGAGCCTGCCGTAGCCCACAGTGCTGGGTAGACCATGAAACAGTGCAGAGCCTGCCGTAGCCCACAGTGCTGGGTAAACCATGAAAAAGTGCAGAGCCTGCCATAGGCCACAGTGCTTTTGGCTGTTCTGCACCTGGAACTCACTCCCACTACACATATGCACTCTGGACTCCATCGACACCTTCAAATCCCACCTCAAAACATACCTTTTTAAGTTAGCCTACTCCCTATAACACTCTGTTCCCCCAACCATTTTGATCTATTTTCTAGCCACACTGTATTTTTTTTGTATGTGTTTATGTTATGTGCTATTGTATTTCATATTTGTTTTGTTTCTTACATGTAAGGTGACCTTGGGTTCGAGAAAGGCGCCAACAAATAAAATCTATTATTATTATTATTATTATTATTAGTGCTGGGTAGACCATGAAACAGTGCAGAGCCTACCATAGCCCACAGTGGTGTGGCTGTGTGCAGATAACAGGTTAGTGGAGACCTGAGTCTTTAATGAAGCCATGCTCATTCAGCTGAAATTATCCACGCCTCTCAAACCACAAAACCTGTGTGCTGTGTGTATTTGTGTACGTGATTGTGTGAGTGTGTGTGTGTGGGAGGGGGGGGAGTGTGTTGTGTGTGTGGCGGGGTGTATGGTGTGTGTTGAGGTGTGAGAGTGAGAGATTGTGTGTGAAGGGGGTAGAGAAGAGCCGAAGGTGCAGTAATTGAAAAGAGGACCCACTTTTACCAAAGTTAATCCTTTTGATATTTACAATGAAAATGGTTAATTTTAGGGAATGGTTTGATTCAATATTCTATAAATAAGCCATGATTTAATTGGTTTGATGGTTATGATAAAAAAAAAAAGAGATGTAGCGGTGAAAATAGAAGAAAGATCCAGAGATAAATCCAGCAGGAAGAACCATGCTGATTAAAAAGTGATACCATTCATATCTTATTTAACATGGGTTTCCCTTACGGGATATTAAAGTGTTATCTCGTCTTATCAGATGATCACGTAGGGACCATTTCAGAGATCAGGCATGAAATTGACCTTAGCCATAATTACATAAAGCTGAAATTTTCTCAACATTCTTTGAACCAAAGCGCCACTTCCATTGATTAGTTCAACCTATGTAATTTATGTACACCAATCTATCGGCATCATGTAATACAGATGTGTGGTACGACATATGAAATCACTATTTATATGCCAGCCCTGGGGCTACTGTACTATAACATACATTTGAGAGCTAACCCAACCTGAATATTTCTTCGACAAATTGCATGTCAAAGGAGATACTATTAACCCATCCACTTCAAGGACTGCTGTCTGATGTTCATGATGGTTTAAATAAACGAAAAATTAAAACATATTTTTTTCCACAATATGAAATTTAAATCTATAGGCAAATTCTACTTCGTTAATTAGGCCAATAAGTCAGGTGTATGTACCTGCTGGTGGATTCAGAGCCTGGATGTCAATGTATTTATGATATCTGAGTTGGCATTGACCTCATTATCAAAGTCAATAACATTTATTGACTTTTGACAGTCTTTGATTTGGTGTATGAATAACCAACCAAATCAAAATATGTTAAATAATTCTTAAAACGTGTAAATATTAGTCACAGGTGGAGGTCACACAGAGGATGAACGGAGTGGTAAATAACCTCACGATGATGGCAGAAAATGTCAGGTTTATGAGAGATCAAATGCAGGTTGCAAATGAAAGTGTGCTCTGTTGTGTTTGTCATGCCGAACAGCAATGCAGAAGCATATTCATAAATCAACCAAAGATTTGTGGTCTTTGATCGAAATTCTACACTAAGAGCTTAATCAGCTATAAATCAAAATTAATAAAACCAGAGTGAACTGTCAAGCTGATCAAAATAACTTATGTGGAGCCTCCTTGGATTTTGGGAT
>JAXIVH010000011.1:1380411-1400411 GCA_036785325.1 Urophycis tenuis
TTAGGCCAGATACACTGTGATCACTTTATCACAAAGTTACGTGCATCAAGATTTTTCTGTTGGGCTCCCCGGAGCTAAGATTAAAGCGCATGCATCTGGAGTTTTAGATCTGGATCAAAACAGCGACTTCAACTTTCCAAAAAAAGCTTTGAATATCAAAGGTAGATCAGACATTGTGTAAACATGTCAAACCCTGCAATTAGAAGTTAATTGTGTTCAAAGTAACAGCTCTTAAGGTTAGGTACCCAACTGTGTAACAAATGTATTGTGCTAAATTATGAAAAGACATTGATATGCCCTCAGAGAATAAAGGAGATGACTGGTTTGTTAAGACCCCAGGGTCATTATATATCCATTACCAGATGCTTTTCTTGTTTTTATTTTTTTTATTTTTTTTATTTTTTTTTAATTATTATTATTATTATTTATTTATTTTTTTTATTCTATTTATATATATATATTTATATTTGCTATGGTGACCTAATTTCCCTTAGGGGATTAATAAAGATTTATCCTATCTTATCTTATCTGAAAGCCGTGATTTTTGTACAACCCACTCTCTCATCATCACTGTGAAAATGCACCTTAGAATCACCATGGAACCTACCTACAGCACATAAATGTGGACCTTGCCTTTACTTAGTACTTACACTTATTACTTATTACTTATTACTTATTTCTTATTTCTTACTTTTATTTTATTTTATTAAGTCTACTGGAACTGCTTGGACCTTGAATTTCCCCCAGGGATCAATAAAGAATTTTGAATCTTGAATCTTGAATGCGCATAACAAAGTGTTGAGCGCCCTCCCATTGCTGTTACGAGGTTTGTCGAACATAAGTCAGTACATGCAAGCTGCCCTCGCTGGTTCGTTTTCGCCGATAGTGTCCACAAATCGATTCTGTGTTATGCACTCGTATGGACCTCGGACCGACAGATGCAGTTTGATTTCTGAACGCAGATAGAGGCTCCGTTTTAGGTAGTGTGATCGTTCTGAATTGTGAGTGCGCAGCAACATTTCAACATTCCAAGGGTAAGGGTAGAATTAAGTTATCGGTTGTAAGAATATACATAGAACAAGACTTTCAACTGAACACATCTGTCCCTTTTCCCCAACTGGACCTGGTCTTGAAACCGACGGGTCGAAGCAAGAAAAAAATCCACAGTTTGATCTGAAATTCACCACTGTGCCTATGACCAGAACAATAACATTCCTTCCATTGAACTGCGTGCCTCTCAGTCTGCGAGGATGTGCAGTGGCATGTACCCACAGAACACTTGTGCTGAATTCCAATCGGTAAAAAAAAAAAACACTCCCTCCTTCACTTACCCTGGAAACTTATTGAAATGTTGCTCTGCATTCAGAATTCAGTATTACCCGTTTCAGCGTAAAACGCAGTCCCTATCCAGTGGCGTTTTCTTGCAGAGGTCAAAGGATGCCAGGCTCCCCTTATTTTCCCCCTAATTCCCCCAACAACAGCTTGCATATTCGTTAATCATTAAAACGTTTTGTCTATCGAGTCTCCTGCTTTAATATTCCGTGATTTCCGTCCACTTTCGTTTTCTCAGTGAGTATTTTGCAGCTGGGGAAATAGTGCCCCCCCCCCCCCCCTCCTCCCGTATCCTAACCATGTGGTGGAATAAAGTACTACACTTCGTTGCGAAGTGGCACCAAACCCAAACTTGCATCCCTAACTCTAAGGACTTTTGAAAAAAAACGAGCGCTAGACCAATCAGATTGTAGCAATTGCCCGTCTGTGATTGGCCAACAAGTGAAAGGGATGACATTTCAGGACTGTACTCCCTTACACGCCAGTATATAAAGTGCAGAACCTCAGAGCACACACATCCAGTCATTCACACAAGCATTTTGAATTCGATACATGCATTGGATAGTAGCAGCAGTAGTAGTAGTCAGTGGTGTTCGGTGTACGGTGTCTGTCAGCAATGGAGGGAGGGGATTTGGAGTTTCTGGTGAGGCACAGTTTTACCAAACTGCCTCATCAGCAACAACTCCAAATTAAAGCCGATGGCAGACCTACGCCAAGACTGGCGTTAAGAAATGAATGTGATTTTTGTATGTGTTGGTTTTGCGTCCCATGTCAAGATGGGGGTTGGCGTTAATAGATCTGTTATGTACTAGTTCGTTCGTTCCCTGAATGTTTTAGAAGTTAATAAATATATAATAATAATAATGAAAAAAAAACAATAAAAAACGCGTCTTGCAAAAAAAAAAAAAAAAGTTCTTTATTTCTCGTTGGCATCCATGAAAAAAATGGTCACGCCACGCTACTGCCCCTATCGTAACTCACAATTCTCAGTGTGCACCTCAGCCTCTAAGTCTGTGAGCGTGCACAGTGGTAAGCAACCAGACTCAGAACTGTGTTTGTTTGGGGGCCACCATTGGAGAAAACCAAGTCAGGGAGGTTAATATGCTGCGCCTGCCTGTGTTGGATAAAACAAAGATACCACTATGGGAGCTGATCAACACTTCTTTGGAATGTAATGCATGTCAATTGTTGGCCAACTACCCAATTGTGAAACATGTCTACATCCTCAAGAGAGAGAGAGAGAGAGAGAGAGAGAGAGAGAGAGAGAGAGAGAGAGAGTGAGAGAGAGAGAGAGGGGGGGGGGGGGGGGGGGGGTGGCGGTGAACAACAACCATGGCTGGTTTACACTCAACATAGACAACGTCACCAATGAACCTGGAGTCTCAGCAAAGCGGACAAATCCTTGAAGGGAACATGCTCAATCAGAACACTGCCTTCTCCAACAGCAACATGCAACAGCCAGTATGCGCTTTGACGTTTCCGTTCCGGGTCAGAACATTTGTGTTTTCTTTTTGGCCTGCGTGTTTGTTATGATTCACTTATTCCAAGAGTACCCCGGGTTACCAGAAATGAAGCACACAGTTTGCCACAGCCATGGAAGCAAGCACACCAAAGATGGAGACGGCTTGAGAGATCAGAATGATTTCAAGACGGCTGCCATAGGAGCTGGTTTATAATTTTCAATCATAAATTTCAAACACATACATTGACCGAGCAACTTACAGTGTAGGACTTCTCTTTGTGTCATCTTTTTGTGTAAAAAAGATAGTATCTCTTTGTAGTATCTCCCTTGTGAAATAGTGTACTGTTTTGTAAAATAGTCTACTATGTTATAGTGTACTATTTTACAAGTGAGATACTACTAAAAACTAAATAAGCCTACTAAAAACTAAAAATACTAAAAAGAGATACTATCTTTGGCACCACTTTAAATGTCGATGTAACATATTGTACCTTACATTTTTTACTATAGGAATTAACCTTCAAAATGATCCGCCTTATAAATCACACTTTTGCATTTCTGATCATTCACCCCTCATGTGCAGTGTGGTCAATGCCTCCCGATAAGCGTTGTGAATAATGTATCCTTAAAACACATTCACACCAACAATTAGTATTTTGGGTGGAGTTCCACACGTAGTTTTGCATGTATTTGATATTGTGGGGAATGATGCAGCAGGCCGTATCTGCTCCATCAATATAAATACATAACAAGCAATCTAATTTGGCAACAGCTGGGAAAAGGCAAGCCTGTTTGCATGGGTGTTCTATTGATAGCCTGCTCTGTGTAGGAAGCAGGTTTCCTCTGCACCTTGCTAGATTTATAACCAGCGCCTGACTCTTCCTCCAGAGATATGAGAGAGCTCCCCGTGCCACCGCAGGCCTACAGCATCCGCTCCCTACACGCTACAGGCCTACACGCTGCCGTCGCTTTAGTAGGAGCAACATGTTACTCCATCTCATGATAATTAATCTTTTTAAAAAATTACCTTTTTTTCAGTTGTGAGGCATTATGAGCAATAACTCAATGTAGTGAAATAACAAAAAATGTCATTTCAGTTGTAAAAAAAAACACCAAAATAACAACTCCATTTCAACATTGGGACACACCAACATTGGGACACACCAACATTGGGACACACCAACATTGGGACACACCCCACAAGATCAGGCCCCTCCCCATCGCCCTCTGCCGTCCCTGCAGCCTGCAGCGCATCCCCGCAGCGTGAGAACACTGTGGTGCGTCTCGGAGGAAGCACATGTGATATCCTCCCCGGGATCTGTGAGTCGTGGAAGCGAGTAACGATGTCTTCTGCGGCAGGGTGAGGGTGTCACCCCTGCGGAGCTCTCCCCGGGGCCCCGCGGGCGGGGCTCTCCCCGGGGCCCCGCGGGCGGGGCTCTCCCCGGGACCCCGTGGGCAGGTTGACAGTGGGACTTGTGTGACCTGCCGAATGAAAGCAAGCGCGTTAACACGACTCACAAGCTGATGATAACTGATGATGATAACGACCACGACAATATGAAATATTTAACGCATGGGAAAGTGCAACCTTGTACTGTTACTTTCATACTGAGGTTTCAGACATAGTGAAAAATCAGTTAGACTTTTATAGCGTACTTAATGTTCGGAAGGAATTTCTGATGCAGTCAGTGGATGAGTGTTGGCTATTAAAAAAAAGCTAAACTGACATCAACCTTGACAGTGATAAAAGCCCGTTTATCACCAAAGAAAATTATTCCAACAAACGAATGGGTTACATGAAGATGTCGACAAAGTTGAAAATGCCTGTTTCTTTGTCCTTTGTTCTTTGCTATTTTATATTTAACAATTACTTCAGCAAGAGTTGTCAGTGTCCAGCTTTGAAAAATGTAAACAATCCCACTCCAAACCGTTTTTCGGCCCACCATCACCAAATTACCGTTGGATGTGTTGAAAGGCACCACTTAAATGTAGTCCTGCACTCTCTCTCTTTCTCTTTAACGTAAACTCTCGTTGACTCACCCACCAGCCTTTCAGCTACCGAAATGTGGTACTAATTTAACTTGAATAGGTAGTACTGATGTAATTTGGTCGGTACCCTTAAAAGTATTGAGTTCAGTACCCTACTGTCTATGCTCACTTAATTGCTTCCACCTCCCTACAAACATAGATATACTGCTATACAGCTCCCTATGGATATAAAGTAGATAGATATAGAGCCATGTTGGGCCAATTTAAAGGCAGACTTTAAGTGCATTGACTCAGGCTATCAGCACTTTTGAGCACACTTATGTGATAAATGCACACAGTTCAATATGTGAATCCTGATGCCAATCTACAGTAGTGGTTTAGCTTCTCTCGTTATTGGGTCTCCCTATCTGTTCATTGAAATTGTAATCTTAATCCTAATGTAAACCCCATGGGACCGACGGTATGCATATTAACGGAGATGAATTACATGTGACCTAGATCCATGAGGGGTGAATAATTCATTAAGGACAGAAATGGCCACATAGCGTGCGGTTCACAGCGTGTCGGGAGGATGGCACATGGTCAGCAGTTCATTTCTGTTGGTACCACATATACCACATGCCATGTATCCTGACTATAACCTATATCCCACACTATGTTGATGTCACCTAAACATCTAAGTTAGGTTAGCAGTTACAAATGTAACTATTAACCATCTCATATGCCTATACTTATCACTGAGTAGGCATAGTGCTCCCTCTCAATAGGGAGTTATCGAGGTTGTGTATAAGTCTATGGTATACATTCACGAACACAGTGCCAAATGCATGGCAACTTACACATTCTAATGCGACCACCCCCAATAACTTTGAATTATTACACCAAGTTGACGTGCCTGTGGAATATCACAGAGGTTGAGTCGAGATCCTGGGTGAGTTGACTGGGGGAAGGAGGAACCAGGAGGAGGGGACTTAAGATGCACTCGGATCTTGAATGAGAAGGTCTCACACCTCGACGCTATCGGGGAGAGGCCGGGAGAATTCTAATGGAATATATCTGTGATATGAAACACCCTGTCGCACAGAGATGCTTCCTGACAGAATTGTGAAGTTACAATCCCACAGACGGATGGCGCGCTCCGGCCTTTTCTACCGGTATCAGATGGGAGGAACGGGTCTGATGGCACAACAGCCTCGGGGGTCTCTCATATACATGACTGAGAAGCTAAAAGACACAGAACTTTGCACATCAAATATTGAAGCTGACCCCCACGGGCGCCGACTTTTTCTTCTGTTGCCTTCTGTTGCCTTCATGCATGTCGGTCTGTGGAGATTCTTTACCTCTTTTGTTTTCTCTTTATCTGCAGCGCTCAGCCCACCCAAAATCAGAACCCGAGACATGAGAGAACACACACCAAGCACACGTAAACGCAACACACCCCCAGACACAGTGTAATGGGCGTACTGGGCATCATTAGGGAACGCTAATGACGTGAGTTCAGATTGGGCGAGAGGCTGGTGGTGGTGGGGGGGGGGGGGGTTGTGTAACCAATTGTATGCAAACTAAAAAGCTGTAAAAGTGCTGAAATAACGGCTGACAGCAATTCTGTCCGGCTAGGGATTAAGGGATTTTTTTCCCTTCTTCTACACCACCTCAAAGAACTGTGCGCGCACAAACACACACACACATACACACACACACACACACACACACACACACACACACACACACACACACACACACACACACACACACTTCACTGAACAACAATTTGGAAATCCATGGAGAGAAGCCATGATGCAAGTCAAACAAATTCCAAACGGATCAATTTGCATGCACTTTTCTTTCACGCCCAGCAACACAGGGAAATAAGTATAATCAGAAATATGTCTATTTTCTGCTTTTTTGTGCATGTTTTGCAGAATAAACACGCTGTTACACTGAAAACTGGAGTGCAGTGCAGCACGGCAAGAGGATATTTCTGAAGGTTTTTTTTACCAATTTTATATTCCATCCTCAGGCTCCTGACAACAAATCATAGTGTTGAGTTATATTTCTCCCATTGAAAGTGCCCATCACATACACCTTACCTTCTCATCTTATCACATTCCCAAAACTCCCCAGTAGATGCAGGCAAAATATTGACACTAGAAATAGCATTCAAGGTACTGAAAAAGAAAACAGAGAACAGAAAAGCTGGTTGTTATTAATCAAGAGTGGATTTACCTCTAGGGTTTGCAGGGCCACGATTGATTTCAGTTGGTGTGATTATCATGCATTTACTGTTTTTTCATTTAAGTTAACCTTTACAAAAAAGTATATTGATGTATTCAGAGAAGACAAAGAGTTCCTGGAAATATTTTGTACATTGATATTCATACAGCCATGTCAGATAAGCAGGCATAGGTGTTGTATCCTGATGGGGACAGATATTAGATTGCTCGGTGTCTGTCTTCCTAGCCTCAGGAAAAACTACTAAGAGTTTCCATTGTGGAGATCCTACAAAGGAGATGTGAGGGGTTTTTTTTCAACATTTTTAGGACGCCTTGTCTTGCATGTATGTATTTATGCCTCTAACTTCATCTCGCTGTCTTACAAAGTGCTTGACAAACCATATCTGTCTCTAAAGCCCTTTGCATTTGATCTGGCGTCAGTGTGCATCCATGACAATCCCATCCCCGTGTTTGCTTGTTGTTTGTTTTCCTCTGTCTGACTCTGTTTTGGTCTTTAGTCATCCGAAATCCCTTTCAGCCATCGTTGCATATCTCCGTCTTAAGATCTCTCGCCAGCTCTCATCTCAGGTGTCTCGTACTTTATTGGAAGTTTGGCTATAGTTGTCTGAGCACGGATAGGTGCTGTGTCGTTATGAAAGAGCAGCTGCTAATCATGACTCGTGTTGCAAACCGGAGGGTGCAGGAAGACATGGGGCCGAAAGCATTTGCCAAACTAGCAGTTTCACCTTCATTTAACAGAGGAGGTCAGGTGTGTGCGTGTGTGCGCACACGTGTGAATGTGTGCGTGTGCGCATGTGTGCATGTGTGAATAGATAAAAGTAACTAAACATCCTAGCTAGCTAGCAAAGAGAAACAGGCATGCGTTGGGACAGGTAGACAAAGACACAAAATACTGCAAATTAATGTGTTTCTCTTTTTTCGACAAACCAACCTCAAGCTGGTACAGACTATAGGGTGAGGGTACCCTTGTGCCAGTGCAACCATGTTAACATTGACCCACTGTATATCCTACAGCTGTTTGTCAAATATGCCATCCATGTTATTAGTTTACACTGTTGATGTTGCAAGTATCTCAGCTGTGAGCATGAGAACTCATTCTCAGTTGTCCATTTTGTTTCCGCTGTTGAATTTTTTTTAGCTCTGTTGAAAAAAGGGTCGATTTATCATAACCTGAGTTCTCTGAGGCAATGAGCAAGGCTTACATGGGAGGAATGAGTGAGTGTGTTGACTGAGGAGGAATAACAGCGCAATGCGTTATAAACTGGATCAGGGTCAACCGCAGCCACTTTCGCATTGATCGCCGACGTGTCTGTCAGAGCCACACACATGGATGTGCAAATGGGTGCTTCTCTAGAGGACATGGCTGAATGTCATTCTTTAGCCAAAAAAGCGCTTGCTGTGTTTCTATTGCTATCCGCAGGCAAATCAATCTTCCTGCTCTGTAATTGGTCCTTTTTTATAGTTCATCTCTCTGAAATGTTGCTGGACCAGTGTGGTGGAAATGGTGTTTGCTTTATTAGGCTGTTTAAGATCAGATGAGATAATTAGATTAGATTAGATTAGATTCAAATTTATTGTCATTGTGCAGAGTACAAGTACAGGGACAACGAAATGCAGTTGGCGTTCTAACCAGAAGTGCAAATGTGCGATAAAGGTGCAGGTTTAAATGCAGGAATGCAGAATAAGGTGCAAAATTGAAAAACATGAAAAGTGGCAGTGGTTATTAAAGTGACGGTAATTAACGGTAGTTAATGAAGTGACATAAACAGTGCAGATGGAGGTAGTGATCGTCGAGGTGTTAAACGGTTACTAACAGTAGCAGAAACATGTAAAAAAAAGTGTAAACAATGTACAAGTAGTGCGAGTAATAGTCATATAATATAAGTAAGTGTACAGTTGGTGCAATAGTGCTCTAGTGTAATATAACAGAACGGGTACAACAGATGAATATGATGATGTTTGATTTTGATGTTTAAAGCAACAGAAAGACAGGCGTCCAGATTTAAAATGCAATACAATAAATGACAAAAGTAAAATACAATGGCATGTGAATGGCTTTAGGTTTTTAAAGTGCCCACAAAGTAGGTGCTTTGAAATGTCCGGATGAAGTATGAAAGTATTTTATAAAAAGGGGTATATTTCAATAGAATTTGCTTTAAAAATGTCTGTCAAAAAAAACACACTTGGCATGTTTCCACAGAATAATGAACAACTGACCAGTGGCTAGCGACGCATTTGAAAGAAAGAAATATACAGATCAAAGAAGAAAATCCAGCAATTAAGAACCCTCTCATTATGACAGCCAGCTTCCATAATGAGAAATACTTATTGCGGAAACGCATTCATTTCAAACACATAAAAACACATTACCTCCCCTCATATCACGGCATTGATATTGTGTATTCAGACATATGATTTGTGGGTGGGTTTGATGTATCTCATCAGTAAAACACCACGTGGGTGGAGGGAATGGGAAAGTAAAAACAAGGTGCCAAACGTGCGCTTGGCATTTCAGGGGCTGGTGAGCAGAAATGAGAGAAGAGGGAAAGCGATGAGCAGCACACAACAGGCGTGCAAGCATGATAAGCCAGAGATGACATCTGTCCATGGAAGGGGGAGAAAAAAAAGCGAAAAAGCGGAAGCCGAGACACAGAGGAGGCAGGGCCTGTGGCCATACATCTGAGGAGAAGGGATGAGACCAAGATCTGGAGTTAAAGCCCATGCAGAACAAAACAGGAGGAGAGAGGACAGATCGAGAGAAGGAATAATGGAGGACAATAATAGAGAGCCATCCCACGCCTGTCATTCTGTTGTTGTTTCTAAAAACAACCTCCTGGGGGTTTTCAGTCTCGAGTGACGCATCTCGGGCCACCGAAGATCGACATGAATGTGACTTAAATGCACGTAAAAAGCAAACAAACACGCATGCGCACGCACACACACTCACATACACACGTACAAGAGGCAACCTGTATAACACTTGGAAACAACAATCTTATAGGTGTGTACATCACACATGTGCACCCAAGCCCTCAAGAAGCATCATCTTCATCCATCATCCATTGATTCTGATCCTCAAAAAACAGACTTCAATCAATCCATTGTGTGTGTGTGTGTGTGTGTGTGTGTGTGTGTGTGTGTGTGTGTGTGTGCGTGCTTTGTGTTGGTTTGTTTGTTTAGAGAGACAAGTCCACCCTTCTGTCGCTGTTTTCTACATTGTGACAAAAGGGAGGAAAAAAATAAGCACATTTACTCCTCAGATTGCATTACAACTGTCAAATATTTGACTGTAATCTGGTTAGTTGAGGACATGGCCATGAAGAGCTGAGTGTAAGACAAATCGCAGACATAATGAACTGAATAGAAAGACTACACAATCCAGTTCTTCCTGTTCTTTCATTTGGGGTGATTTTTAGCATCTGTGTGCTAGATTTAGCTCTTTTCTCTTTGGTTTCCTTTCACTGCCACATTGTTGTATGACATTTTGTAATGTTTTGTGACATGTTGTGTACCTGCTGTACAATTTTACTTAAATAGATGTATGTATCACAGTGTGTATGTGGACCCTAACATAGTTGACAATCTTAATTTTCAGATATGCGTTTTGGTGTTTTACCTTGAGAATATGTACTATATGTGGAATGTTGCTAAATATGGATTCGGTTTGATGATTAATATATAAAAAGTTGACGTAGTTGATAGCGAGGAGATTGTTGTTGATGCCGAAGAACAAGAAGTGCCAGGAACTCTATATAGTTTAAGATGAAGTTGTTTATTGGTCTCGTAGGCCTACGAGGATAAGCAGAGGATTTCATCGAGCAAGAGATTTGTGCGTGAATCTTCCTCAGTTGCTTCTTTCTGCCCCAGGAAACACAGTGTATTATATACAAGTCCCAAATCGGAACAGCATGACAGGAGTGTCCCATTCTGATTGGCTCATAATGTATAAAGATTACATGTTACCAAGCAGATTTGAAATGACATAGGTGATTCCTTCAATCACTTTATGTGATGTCTCCAAGGTCCAGAGAGCCAGACTTAAAGTCGCCAAGAGGAATACAATCTTCACTATGTCCTTCTTCAGAACGTCAGATCAACCTAACCGTACCATTGCTAGATAATATTTTTCCTAACAGTAGTAATGCTAGGTCTTGGGTGCATCCTAACCGCCATTCCTGAGCTCTACTTCATGGGGCGCCTGGGTTGACCTGACAGCACACACCTAATGATGTGTGTGACTGAACCATGTCACGTCATGTCATGATGTGTGGTGTGCGCTCCCTGAAAAATAGCTATTGGTACTCTTCGTAAACTTTGTATACAACTTAAAAATAAAGAAGCAAAGCAAATAGCCTCGTCATCTCTTGATATATGTATCCTCACTTGCATCCTTTTGTTGTCTTTCCCACTGAAAAGCCTGCAAGTGAACTGAAAAACACAGTCCTGTGTTTATTCATTCACAATCACACCCACACATCGCAAGAATCCTCCCACAGACAAACAGAGGCACGCAGGTTAGTTGCTGCTTGAAACTAAAGAAAACACAAACCATGGTTTCTGCTTGAGAGTTGAGTCGAAAGTATGTGTTTAACAACGGCTGTGCTCAAGTGAAGAAACAACAAAACATATGCACGGTGTTGGTTTGTTGAGTCACGTTGTTGTATGTTTGGCTTTGGGCGATTTCCGCTTGTACTTTCGTTTCGGTACCCTCTGAAGACCAGAGTTGTGAGCAGAGGATCATAATGACAGCATCAAAGACCCAAATCCATGATCAGGGTTTAAAACATTATCCAAGCTATTGTGGCAAGTGATGTTCAACCCTTTGAGACATCTTTTCTTTCATTCTCCCTTTTGATCCTATTTCAAAATTGTCAGGGGGTTACTCTGGCAACCGGTCCTTGGGGAAATGGTCTGTTTTCTATATATTGTGTTTTCCAGCGGCTCCGTAGAGAAGCGCCGGTGTGCCAGACAAGGGGTTTGACCACGTGCGTTGTGTGTCCGTCCTGCTGCACCCCAGCATGGGGCTTATGTGGATGATACCAGGTACGAGGAGAACAAGTACAAGTCAATGTGTTGTATATCTTGTCTGGCTCCATAATCCCCCCCCTGGGTACGGGTGAAATGTGTAGACACTGTGGATACAACATGTAATCAGTTATAGTATGCAGTTCTCCATAATGCAGAAAGGAACAAGGCAATATTTTTTTTTATTCACTGAAACCATCCATGCTAAGCTTCCACAATAGAACGTATGTTTTAAGCAATTCTTTTTGTGCTCGATGGGTTATGAAATGAATTAGATTGCAATGGCAATTTTTGTTTTTATTTTCTCATTTACCCTAACAGTGGATTAAACAATATGCAGACATTTGACATTTTGCATTTACATTTACCGAGGAAGAAATCACATTTACTGAAGAAGATCACAATTGTTGAATATATTCCCCTACTAAATGTCAATCTGTGACATTATTGTTCAGCAATAAAGCGCTCGCATATACACATTTGCTAATTAGCTATTTATGCTAATTGTTGAACGAAAGATTGCCTCTAAAATATTCTCAGACCTTGACTCAAATGAGACATTTATTTAACCCCATGCTCCCCAAGGCATGCACATATGTATATCAACGTTAGCAGCATGTCAAATATTGTGTCTTGCCCTGTCAATTACACTGTGCGTTACAGTGCAAATTTCATGCCTAAGGCATATCTCAATATAAATAAATACACGCCACTTGGTGGCTGCTTTCATCCAGTGACAGTATGAGTGCATACATTCTCAGCATGGGCCCCAGAGGGGGGGCAACCCCAGCTGTGTGGGTGTCCTGCTCTGTGAGTTGAACTACCCGGGACAACACACCATCTGATTCACTACTTTCCCCTCCAATCAGACCAAAAGAAACGCAATGCAACACTGGTGGCGAGGAACTCTTTCATGCCGAATGCACTTTTAAACCCTAACCCTAGCGGTCAGACCATCCTTTGTAGACTCACTGCCCTCAGGGTGATCAGGGTTCTGTTCACTTTAAAACTCTATAGCCCCAGCAGTGAGACTAACCTTGTAGCCTCACTTCCAGGGTCCCTCAGGGTTCCGTTCACTTTAGAACCAGAACCCCAGCAGTGAGTCTGACCTTGTCTCACGACTGGGATCCCTCGTGATTATGTTCCGTTTTAAAAATATACTCCCTCACTTTGCACCACGGACATAACTGTCTTTTTTTTCATAGTAGTTTTATCACAGTACACATTTGAATGATAGCTCTGATTCACTTGTAGTGTGACATTTGTGTTGTCTAGGATGGGAATGCTTTTGTGTCATGTTTTGTGTTGTTATGTGTGCTTGCTGCAACAGGTGTTCACCATAAGGATAATAAAGATCTTCTGAATTTGAATCTGCACTTTAATGCTTTACTTTGTGAACGACAGTCACCCCAAATGCTCCAGTCACAGCTTGGCAGATATCAAGGGTTGCCGCGGCATTTAATTTAGAAGTAATTTTGGAGAGGATATTATCAGACAGCAGAGAGAATTGTTTCAATTCCATCAGAATTACTCATTAAGGATAAAGCAGATCAGCAGTTCACTGGAAATAAAGTGAGATGTTTCCACTTGTGGTTGACAACTGGCTGAAATGCCTTCAAAACAATTCCACAACTGCTACTGCACTAGTCTCTCTGTCTGTCTGTTTTCTCTCTCTCTCTCTCTCTCTCTCTCTCTCACTCTCTCTCTCGTCTCTCTCTCTCTCTCTCTCTCTCTCTCTCTCTCTCTCTCTCTCTCTCTCTCTCTCTCTCTCTCTCTCTCTCTCTCTCTCTCTCTCTCACTGCCTTCGGCTTGATTTGCTGGCGTTATTGTCTGTTGTCTGAAACGTTTTCTTTCAGAGCCAATAGGGCCCCTGGGGGCCAAACTGACAGACAGAGGGGAGGCAGGGGACACCGAGAAGACAGACAGGAGAAAGACAGACCGACGGAAGACAGACAGACAGACGAGGGAAGACACAGTTAAGAAATGAACAAAGACAGACAGAGGGGGAAGACAGGATGATTATGTTGGATGTAATGAAGATCATGTTGGTCAGGAAGAAGAGGTGGAGATCCCAGCTGACAGAAGAGGAGGAGCATCTCTTAGGGGAAAGGGAGGGCAATGAAGGGAGAGAGGAGACAATAACGAAGGAACAATGATTCATTCTTATGATCGACATTACTGTAGGGGAGTCATTTTCGCGGCCGGGACCTTTCACATTTACATTCAGTGCATTTAGCAAATGCTTTTATCCAAAGCGACTTACAAAAAGTACATTTGTCAGAAGAAGGTGAAACATTTAATTGCTGTTAATACGGTAAGAACGTCACAAGCACAAGTTTCAAGCATTTCAATTGCTAGGTTAACCATTGCTAGTATACAACATCACTGGCTAAGTGCCGAGCAATTATAAAGTGCCAAGATGTACAACATACAAGAGCATGAGGGTCGTTTTTTTTTTTTTTTTTTTTTTTTTTTTTTTTTGGGGGGGGGGGGGTCTGTAGAGGAAGGATGTTATGCAGGGTTCAGGTGAACTCTGAACAAGTGACTCTTCCGGAAGGCGGGGAGTCACTCTGCAGTCCTGACATTGGCAGGGCGCTCGTTCCACCATTGCAGTGCCAAAACGGAGAAGAATTGTAATTTCGCCGTCCGACCTTTTCCTCCTTTTAGTGATGGAGGTACCAGTCGACCAGCTGAGGTAGTTGAGCGGAGTGCTCGAGCAGTGGCGTGGTGTTTCACTAATGCTTGGAGGTAGGTAGGGGCAGTTCCATGAACAGCTTTGTAGGCCAGTAGCATCGTCTTGAATTTGATGTGAGCCACTACAGGGAGCCAGTGGAGGTCATGGAAGAGGGGGGTCATGTGGGAGAATTTGTGTCGGTTGAACACGAGGCGTGCTGCAGCGTTCTGGATCCGCTGTAAAGGTTTTATCACTGTTGCAGGGAGTCCAGCTAAAAGCAAGTTGCAGTAGTCGAGGCAGGAGATGACAAGTGCTTGGGTCAGGAGCTGTGTCGCTTCCCTCGTGAGGAATGGCCAGATCCTGCGGATGTTGTAGAGAACAAATCTACAGGATCGGGTCACTGCAGTGATGTTTGCAGTGCAGGACAGTTGGTTGTCGAGTATTACGGCAAGGTTCCTCACAGTCGGTGAGGCACATACTGTAATGCCCTCGACCGACACCAGTAGGTCCCTGTGAGGGCAGTCTTTCCCCGGTTCCACAGCTCTTGGAAGCTATCTGCATCCAGAACTTCCCACGCTTCATGCGTGGAGCCACATTCCTATGACACAGGTATTTAATTCCTTGATTACTGTCCTTGTATTTTCTGTATGTTTTTCTGCAGTCTTCTTATAGCGTCTTAATATTCGTTAATTGCTGCTTTTCTTTCATTATTTGGATACTAACATGTACCTGTCTAATAAAGTATATTCTAAGTGGAATATTCTAGTCCATCCGACTTTGATTGCAGTAGAACCGTGAGATGTAACGCTATTGGCCAATTATGCGGTGAGCAGTATTTTTTGGCCTCAGTAATAGCTCAGGTGGTGAGGGTCCTGGTAAGCCAGGTGGACACGTAGGCTTGATAATCGTGTCCACTCTGGTTTATTCAGCCTCATGCATTACCAGTGATTAATAGTGTAGTAATGTTCCTCGGACCGGATAGGGGATGAAGTAATATAGTATACATCTAAGAGGAGCGCAGACAAGTGGGAAAGAAGGACATTTCTCCTTGCAAGAATGTTAGAATCCAGGGAATAGCCTTCGCTGGTAAAGGTAATGTTCAGTATTTCACAGCACACAGTGGTGGTGTGCCAATATATGGAGTCAGATCAAGGTTTGTTTAATTGTTTATTACATTTCCAGTCGATGCCAGCATCCTCACACCAGACCTTCCGCCAACTCCCTTTCCACCATTGGTTGGGAAATTGACGCCTTCTACATTACTGAACAATGTTCATGTAACCGCTTGGTAAAGGACACGGTACAGCACACATAAAGGCCAGTCCAGCACCAAGCAGGACAAGGCAGTGGACAGCAGCAGACAATAGAAGAAGACTTAGGCCCAATCTCAATTCTCTATCTTACCCCTTCCCCTTCCCCTTGGCCCTTCCCCTTCCCCTACGTCTTGGCCCTTGAAACAGAGGGGTAAGGGCTACATGCCCCTATGAATTGAGACAACACTCGTTACGGTTACGTCATCATACATTGACGACAAAATATTGACAATTTGTTATACACACTGCATGGTGTTTTGTATCTTTTTCAGTTAATACGGTTTTGAATTTCATTGATGTTCAGAAACAATGTCTTTGTTAACCAACATGTCTTATTTACAATTATGAATGGCTACAACATTGACCGCATGACTCACTCCCACATTTGCTTTGAAGCGTATTTTGATTTAGCATATTTTGATTTCAGAAATTTCTGCTCGTTTTCGTGCCGAAAACGTATCAGCTGCCGGGTTTCCTCCGGCGTTCCTGTGTGAAAAAGGACGATATATATAAAGCACGTATCGATTTGTCTCTAGTTGTCTACACTGATATCAAACGGAATTCGCTGCTAATTGTGTTTAGTAAACTAGACATGCATGGAGTTCATTGCTAGTCAGAGAAATGTGTAGTTGTGCACTCAGCAATGTAACGTTCGCATATCGATTTTCAAAAAAGTTTCGATTAAGAATATGGTTGCAAATATATAGGTACAGGACTGTTTAGAGCACAAAACAATACTGTCGTAAATTTTAAATCAATTATTTCAGCCGAAAATACTTATTACTTACTTACTTACTTACATTTATGTGACTCTCGTTGAGATCTGGCCGCGATTGTTGCCGGTTGCGCATTGTAATGGGTACCCCTTGGTTTCAAGTAAGCTCCCGATCTTACTTGGTTTCAAGGGGTGTATACCCCTTCCCCTTGGCCCTACCCCTCGGTCGAAATGAGAATTGAGATAGCCCTTGGTCTCATGTGAACGCGCAAAACAAAGGGGAAGGGGTAAGGGGAAGGGGTAAGATAGAGAATTGAGATTGGGCCTTAATCAGACTACAGTAGATAGCAGCAGAGTAGGAAGGAGCAGAACAAAATGGGTTACTGCTGAACATGATCAGGTTTAAGAGTGGTGCTAAGTGATCTCTCTCTCTCTCTCTCTCTCTCTCTCTCTCTCTCTCTCTCTCTCTCCTCTCCTCTCTGTCTGTCTCTGTCCCTGTCTCTGTCTATATCTCTCCCTGTCTCTCTGTCTCTTTTTCTCTCTATCCATTGTGTGTGTGTGTGTGTGTGTGTGTGTGTGTGTGTGTGTGTGTGTGTGTGTGTGTGTGTGTGTGTGTGTGTTCAACTTTATCAGGTCAAATACTGAAACCAAGTGATTTCTCCCTCTCCATCTCTTTCTCCTCCCTCTATCCATCCATTGAGGTTGTGGTTGTGTGTGTGTGTGTGTGTGTGTGTGTGTGTGTGTGTGTGTGTGTGTGTGTGTGTGTGTGTGTGTGTGTGTGTGTGTGCGTGCGTGCATGCCTGTGCCTGTGCGTGCACATGGGTGAGAGAGAGAGAGTGCGGGCGAGCAGGAGAGATATTTCTTGCTGTCTAATCTTTGACCTATACAAACTGCCAGAGAAGCGGTTTTAGCTTGAAAGCAGAAATACGAGACTGGCGCTATACAACCACAGACCATACACACACACACACACACACACACACACACACACACACACACACACACACACACACACACACACACACACACACACACACACGCCCAATCAATAACACCACACCAAACCTTAAAACACTTCATGTGAGACCATAAAGACATCCTTCAGAATAATTCACAGTAAAGATACGTCACTTACCGAACCCGTCGGACGCCGCTTGCGCCTCCTGCCTCCGCCTCGACGCTCGCTCAGCGCGACGAACGCCGCGAGACGGCAGAAGCAGCCGTGATTACAGATCGAGATTGAGGAGGCGACTTAAACAGTGGATGAAGCAGAAGTTAGCGTCTCCAACGGAAAGCTGCTGTGGGGGAGAGAGGGGGGGAGAGAGAGATAGGGGGGGGGGGGGACAGGCAGGTATACGAGGGCCAGGAGATTCATGGTGATTACAGGGATTGCTACAGTGGGAACGTTAGGAAGTAGGAGAGAGCAGATAGAGCGAGGGCAAGTAGGGGGAAAACAGAAACAAGAAAGGAAGCAGTAATCTGACCTTGTTATTTAGCCCGAGGCATCTAACATTGTAATTAGCTCGGAGGGCTAATAACCCGGCATTTAATGAGGCCCATTCATTACCGCGTGTGTGTATGTGCGCGTATGTGTGTGTATGTTTTTTTTTTCTTTTTTCTGGTGAGTGTATTTGTGTGAGTGTATTTCGGGTGTGTTTGTTCCGGTAAAAAGTATTTCCTACAGGCGCCCAAGTTGTTAAATGTGGAATTATTTTGTGTCTGATTTTTTTTTCCATTTCACACATTGATTTTGTTTTTTTTTCCTTTTCAGTTTTTTTTCCATGTTTTCTTGACAGAACAATAAACTCAGTGCCCAGAGTGCTTGCTCCTCTGTGGCTTGGCATTATTGAGCTCTGGCTTTTATGGGGCGTCCAAACTTCACCACCCTGCGGACAGCAAAAGAAAAAAAAAAAACATTAACTGCAATTATAATCCGCAGAAATATTTTTTTCTCCCTATATTGATCTTTGTAGTTACTTTTTTTGGCTCATCCTTCATGCCTATCTTCCTTCCTTCCTTCCTTCCTTCCTTCCTTCCTTCCTTCCTTCCTTCCTTCCTTGTCTTTCTTTTCATTTCTGCCTTGCTTCCTGTGTCCTTCCTTCATCCGTTCTCCCATCGTGACTTGCTGGTGGCTCTTTCAGCCCCTCTGATTTCAATAAGGCATGCTCTTAGTCACACAGTGACTAAAAGGCTTGACACTCAAAAAGGCAATCATGCAAAGAGCGAGGGAAATAGAAATGGTCTTTTCTTAATCACTCCTCTTATCCATACAAACGGCGAACAAACAGGCAACATGTGTGCACACACTTGTACAGACGATACCCCCACACAGGGAGACAGTTCTCCGTGTACATGTCATTATCGCTGGGTCGCAGGCAGCCCCTAATCCTGCAACAACTGACATTCTGTTGTTCCATACAATCCCAGATTACCACTCAGTGTGAACATGGGGTATGGGGCTGCGGCTCACCGCATTAGATACACCAAAAGTCCTGTAAAACTCAACACAAAGACACAAGAAAGAATAAGAAAAGAGTGTTTAGTGTTGTCATCTCCCCGGTGTGTGTGTTCTCGTTTCCTTTCGTTTCTCGGGGGTCTCTAGGTGCTCCACCTATACCGAGTATGGGACGCAGATGAACAGGGAGAGAGATGACGGAGTTTCATAGCAGTCACAGATTAGACCAAAACGTAGAGACTATATCTCAGATCTGTTGGGGGAAAACAAGAGAGGGCAAGACATGACTCCAAACCCAGCTTTGATTTGGATTTAAATGTCTATATTGTACATCAGCCAATTTACCTTCAGTAGCACACCACAGTATATGCCTATACATGTACTATCGATACAATAGAACGAATGGTAGCAATACTATGTAACGTGTAGTTGTTTGCCTGTGTGTGTGTGTGTGTGTGTGTGTGTGTGTGTGTGTGTGTGTGTGTGCGTGCGTGCGTGTGTGCGTTTGTGTGCGTGTGTGTATGTGCATGTGTGTGTGTGTGTATGTGTGTGCGTGTGCGTGTTTGAAAACAGCCAGAGGGCAGATTTGCCAGGCAGAGGAAACTGATTAGGCCAGTGAAGCAATTCCAGTCCTGTGATGTGCTCATCAATATTAACAACTAATCACCGAGTTACCAGCGACTGGGTAACAAATGATAAATATAGAAAGACTGAGGAAAAGGGAACGAGTGAGACAGAGGATGGGTTTCTTCGTCACAGCAGGATTCTGTTGTGGTAATGCTTGAACAAACAGCCACCTAC
>JAXIVH010000011.1:1402911-1662911 GCA_036785325.1 Urophycis tenuis
GATATGGGATATTCATGAACTTAATATCAGAATACATAAACAAACATATTTTTTATGAATTTGGTTAATTTTATTCTTACAATTCGTGAAATGTGTTTCCATTGCCTATAGAGTCCAGCAGTCGGCGGTAACGTGCTTCATATTTTGTCTGTAATCCCACGTGACCGTTTCTACGCTCGCGTTGTTTTGTGAAGTCTAACCAGGAAGTGAATTTCCACTAGTCTGGTTATGTTTTGAGAATGATGGAGGAGGAGGAATTAGAATTTGCTGAGGATCTGGAAGCTATTTTGCATCTTACTCCTGAGGTGCAATTAGCAATTGAACAGGTAATATATTTGACCCATATATTGTCTATGCACAACTTTTAGTACCAGAGTCGCCTACGATACGTCACCCATCTCACCTGGTATCTAATGTGCTCCCAGTGGATGTGACCGCTGTGTCTCGATCCAGACATCTCACAAGCTATTCATAACAACGACCTGAAGCCTTGTTAATGGCCAAGTAATGCACGCAAGGTATAACTTGCACTGTTTAGTTCGATGTGGTTGTGGTGGTCCAGCCCCGGTACTGACCAGATGGTCTCACTAGAACCGTAGACTGGAACCACGTCATTCACTGCTAGTCGTGAACTGGGCTGTTGATTCATGCCTTGTCGTGTTGCACATTAAACAAGGCTTAGCACATATCCCGTCAGTGCTGTTGCGTTTCCAACTGTGTCTGTGTTCCAAAGGTTTTTCCCAGCCAAGACCCACTGGACAGGGCAGACTTCAATGCTGTGGAGTACATTAATACACTGTTCCCCACCGAACAGGTAAGACTACTACTGCTGCTACACTACTACTTCTACTACTACTACTACTACACTATAATACACTGTTCCCCACTGAACAGGTAAGACTACTATTACTGCTGCTACACTACTACTACATTACAATACACGGTTACCCACTGAACAGGTAAAACCACAAATATTTCTACTGCAACTACTACTGCTTCACTATTGCTATCACTCCAAAAGCACCTTTACAATATAAATTAATTGTAGTACTTGTCTGTTAACTATCTAGTTGTTAGGCAGACACGTTATCCAAACAACTCGCAGTAGGGTGTATGAAGGATTCCTGTCATTAGGACATGTAGGCAGTGAAGCGCTGGGCTCGGGGATGACTACAGGTGCTAGGCTGCAGGATGGAACCCGGTACCATAGAGCTGGGGCCCGGTGGTCTGAAGGAAGGCTCCCGGGGCCCCCGTGGAGAAGTTGAAGCCCGGGTTCACCTGGAGGCCAGCGAACGGCACAGGAGGCGGGATGACGTAGGCGGGCGATGGGAAACCTGTCAGGGTAGAGGCAGGGTGTGAGCAGATGGTGGTGTAGGTCTATCAGGTGTGTGGGTGTGTGTAGGTGTGTGTCCAGGTGCATATGTCCATGTGTGTGTAGGTGGGTCAGGTGGGTGTGTAGGTGTAGGGGTGTGTCCAGGTGTGTGTAGGTGTAGTTGTGCGTCCAGGTGTGTGTAGGTGTAGGTGTGTGTCCAGGTGTGAGTAGGTGTAGGTGTGTGTCCAGGTGTGTGTAGGTGTAGGGGTGTGTCCAGGTGTGTGTAGGTGTAGGTGTGCGTCCAGGTGTGTGTAGGTGTAGGTGTGTGTCCAGGTGTGTGTAGGTGTAGGTGTGCGTCCAGGTGTGTGTAGGTGTAGGTGTGTGTCCAGGTGTGTGTAGGTGTAGGTGTGTGTCCAGGTGTGTGTAGGTGTAGTTGTGCGTCCAGGTGTGTGTAGGTGTAGGTGTGTGTCCAGGTGTGAGTTGGTGTGTGTCCAGGTGTGTGTAGGTGTAGGTGTGCGTCCAGGTGTGTGTAGGTGTAGGTGTGTGTCCAGGTGTGTGTAGGTGTAGGTGTGTGTCCAGGTGTGTGTAGGTGTAGGTGTGCGTCCAGGTGTGTGTAGGTGTAGGGGTGTGTGTAGGTGTAGGTGTGCGTCCAGGTGTGTGTAGGTGTAGGTGTGCGTCCAGGTGTGTGTAGGTGTAGGGGTGTGTCCAGGTGTGTGTAGGTGTAGTTGTGCGTCCAGGTGTGTGTAGGTGTAGGTGTGCGTCCAGGTGTGTGTAGGTGTAGGTGTGTGTCCAGGTGTGTGTAGGTGTAGGTGTGTGTCCAGGTGTGAGTAGGTGTAGGTGTGTGTCCAGGTGTGTGTAGGTGTAGGGGTGTGTCCAGGTGTGTGTAGGTGTAGGTGTGTGTCCAGGTGTGAGTAGGTGTAGGTGTGCGTCCAGGTGTGTGTAGGTGTAGGTGTGTGTCCAGGTGTGAGTAGGTGTGTACCTGGTCGGCTGGGCAGCGGGGGGAAGGCTCCGGGGTGATGGATGGGGATGAACTTGGAGGAGCAGGTTCTCTGGGGCTGACTTACAGGGGTCTTCCTCTGGTCAGGCTGAGCCTTCACCTGGACACACACACACAGAGACACATACACACATTAAAACAACTTCCTAAACAGAAGTCAGGCTTTGACCCGCAGTAAGAGTTGTGTATCATAGTGGGTTTGTCCCACTTGGCCAATAGCAGAACACTGTGCCCTATAATAGTGTACAACACTATATCTAATGATATTCAACGCTATTGTTTAATCACAGGACAATACAATTGCATGCTGGTAAGAAGCACTATTTTTGTTTTGCTTTGTACATTTCATGAACAATTTCAGCATTATTCAATTTCAGATGTTATTGGTTTCAGATTTTTCATAAAGTCGGTGTTGCCAGTCAATTGAATCGCCTTTCAAACGTTCAAGATTTTTCACGAACTGAAATAGTGACTCATGTAAACGGTCATCATGACCTTTGCTGTTGCTTTTACAACATGTGGTGTGCTTTACCAACATGAGGGGGCGCTGCTTTCACTCACGCGTCCTTATTCTACTGAAGGACTAAAGGAAACAGTTAAGGATTCACAACCATTTGACTGTTGTTATTTTTTATAATTAGGGCGTGACAATTATTCAATACGACTGTTTATTGCCTTGAATGGTATTGTCATCAGGAAATTAAGATATCAATATATTGTCATGCCTAGTTTTATAGTATGAATTACGATGAGATGTGCCCTTCAAATGATCAAATATGAGGTTTGAAATGTCACTGAAAAGGAAAACTAGCTCTAGTCCAACACCATACTTTAAACATACATATGTATCAGCGTCATGACCCTCAGTTAGTGTTTTGAAAGGATATTGTGTAATATTCCCAATTGTTACACAATATTAGAATCGTATATAGTATATAAAAGTATATCATTATAATAGTTATCACAATATTTATTCAGAGAATCGTGTGCTTCTGTATGATGTGGTAATGTCTTTTAGCAGTGTGACAGAGTACTTTGGCTGGCTGTCTCCTCTCCACAGCAGATTTAAGAGGAAAGACTGCATACCTCTGTTAACCATCCATTTTGTCTTGTCTTTTCTTCTGGTAATCATCTCTCCATCTCTCCACAGTCATTGGCTAATATTGACGATGTGGTGAACAAAATCCGTCTCAAAATTCGGTGAGTCGGTACCCTTGATTCTTATGCACGCTTGGATCTGGTATTTGAGGCAACATGGTGTGTTATGTGTTTTTTTTTTCTTTTGCACTTGGCAGACGTCTAGACGACAACATCAGGACAGTGGTGAGAGGCCAGACCAACGTGGGACAAGATGGCAGACAGGTGAGCTAAGCTGCAAGTCGCTAATTAGTCATACATCACTAATTAGCTAGTTTAACATTATAGCCTGTCTGTTTTCTTTATTTTTTTGTGGGAAACTTAATATCGCCATAAAGCGATTGCCTCATGCATCACGGTTGATGAATAATTCCTCAGCAATGGATTTTATATCGTTGACATTATTGCTGGAGTGAATTAGTGAACAGTTTGAATTTATGGTAATCACTTTTACCATGCTCAATCGTTTTCATCCCGTATCAAGTAAAATAAGTTCATCAAGTAAAATAAGTTTATCAAGTAAAATAAGCTGCTTATGGCTTCAGAAATGCACATATTTGGTTTCTTTTCTCAGCTTGGAGAATGAAAACTTTACTTTTTCTTGGCTGATTGTCAGACCCAACAAGCTCACTTGAGACACCACATCAGGCGCAGTGAATAGCAAACCTGTAATGGGCGTTTGCCAACATGCGTTACTTAATCGTGCCGTTTCATAGACTGAAGGATTTGTTGAAAGACATAGTAAACACATTAACCGGCGATGTAAACGCTTGTTTGTTGCGTTCGCGCGGACACCGGCCGCCAGACTGGGTGTCTGTAACTCCGCCGAACAAACCTCGCGTCTGTGTGATGAGACCAACGGCCACAACGGCTCCCTTTGACCCAGACAACGCTCGCTTTTCTCCTGCATAATCTCTTTCCGTCTTGCGCACCAGTGCCATGGAAAAGAATAAGATGACTCAGACGTATGCCAACTCGTCAAGCCGCCCCTCCGTGTGGAAAACGCGGGCCGGGGAGTGAATTCCCTGCCGAGGATACACAGAGAATCCTCACAGAGTTGACTTTTCGCAGAGTCTCGCCTGTTTTGTTTTTTTTTCTCTGCGGTGCCGGTGCAGCCAGAGAGGGAGTGGCGGGGTCGAAGGTAACACGGCCCCTGATGAGGGCTGTGTCCAGGGGGGGGGACCAGAGCCGTGTGTGTGTGTTTATGAATGGAGAGGAGGAACCGGGGCGACGCGTTGTCCCAGCGCGCCCGGTCCGGTGGTCCTGTCAGTCCCACTTAGCTACTGTTTGGTTGCTGAGACCCACGAAATCCCCCACAGGCTGGTGACATTATGCGGTCGCACACACACTCAGCGCACACGTTCATTTTCCGTTTCCTCTCCAAAACCCGAGCCGTTAAAAAAGAAAAAAAAAAACTTCTCTGTGGGAAAAATTCCTCTTTTTTTTTTTTTTTTGGAGAGAGAGGGAGATGGAAAGCTGAATAGTTTATTACAAAACCGAGTCGGTGAGGCTAAATTACAGAGATTAAAGGAAAGGGTGTAAGGGAGAGACAGACGTACAGAGAGGGAGCCGAAGCTGGAGAGAACGAGGGAGAGACTGAGAACCAGAAAAAAGGAGGGTCAGGTGCAGTTTGGGTGTGTTTGGAAATGTGTGTTGTGACACATTTGCTCGCACTCTCAGTAAATAGGCATGGCTGACAGCTGTGATCCGCCAACCGCCCTTCCACTGTGACCAGTGTGTTCTCCACCGGCAACTCCATTACCATAGTTACAGGGATACCATGGCAAATAATGCACAATAAATAAAAGCACTGAAACATGAGCAATGAAAATGGATTTGCACCATATTAGCATTGAGAGTGACTTTCAGCGGCCTTGTGATTGTTTTTTTGTAATCATGTGGGGTAGTCCAAACGTTTTACGCTAACTGTCAGTTGGATATTCAATAATTGCCTCAGCTTTCGAGCTTAAATCTACTTGGCCCTCGGTCTTGGTCTTTTGGTCCCTGCAAAGGAGTACAGGAGGCGAATGTGTTGCACAGAGACGGCAGCCACCTCCCTCATTAACGGAAGCCTCTCACACCAGCCTGGAGCCACACAGCTCAGTTCTCCATTGTTTTGCCCAACACTGCAATCACACCCCGGTCACGGGGGAGCTCAGCTCCGGCGATGAGGATTTGATTGCACAGCGATGAGGGCGTCCAGAAGTTATCTGATCTTATCACTTATTTTCAAAGGAACTTAATAATTCGTCAGAAAGCACCCCTAAATGAGAGTCATTTGCGTGTGTGCGCTTGTGTGTGCGTGTGTGTGTGTGTGTGTGTGTGTGTGTGTGCGTGTGCATGTGTGTGTGTCTGCTGGGGGGGGGGGTCAGGGTGGGTGGTGTGTGTGTGGGCATGTGTGTGTGGGCGTGTGTGTGTGTGTGTGTGTGGGCATGTGTGTGTGTGTGTGGGCATGTGTGTGTGTGTGTCTGCTGGGGGGGGGGTCAGGGTGGGTGGTGTGCGCCTGTGTGCGTGTGTTAGAGGAAGCGGGGAACAAAGGGGGAGAAGCCCAGTGAATAGATAGCATGGCGGTCATTACGCCGTGTGTGTGGAGAGCGGCTCCACTCCTCAAGGCTGAATGGAGTTGATGAGCATCCGGGTGCCACCCAGGCAGCCTCCCCGAAGAGCAACGCTGCCCTTCACCGCTTCAGGACGACGTGCCGCCCTTGTGCAAAAACTCTGCTCAGGGTCTTCTCTCTTGAATGAATAACAGCCATCCCACCCTCGTGTCGAATGCTCCCCTGCCTAAAGACACAGCAGCAAAACACTTGGGTAACCGCGAGCGAGTGTCGACCTTGTTGAGATGAATCCGCCGGCGCCCTGCCCCCCGCCCTCCCGTCTGCAAGCTGTTTTCCTCCCGTAACTCGCTTCCCCCCCGACAAGTGGGTCGTTGGAGGAGGTGTGCTTGGGGAGGGAGATGTGGTGAAGACCTGCTCAATGTTCCTCTGCTCTCAGGTTATGGGGGGGGATAAAGGAGGCAGCCTATGCGGGAGACTTGTGTATGGATGAGATGCAGCCTCGCCGGGGGAGCTTTGGAGGACCGTGGACAGTGCTGTGCAGCGTTAGTAGAACTTTGTACCCGGGATGGGTGGTGTTACGTTGTCCCCGCAACATCAAGCGCTGGTAGTGACACCTCCACGGACGCTGATCACAGCCCGTAAACACTTTGAACCGCCGTCTCCCGTAGAGAGCGCTAGGCAACCGCTGCAGGAATCCCAATGTGTGTGTGTGTGTGTGTGTGTGTGTGTGTGCGCGTGTGCGTGCGTGTCTCGCTGTGTGTTTCTCTTGTGACCATGGTCGAGAAGAAGCTTGTAAACGCGGTAAATACCTCACACAGCTGGTGCCGGCTGTTAGCATTCTGTGTGCATGTTTGTGTATGTGTCTCTGTGTGTGTGTGTGTGCGCCTGTGTGTGTGTGTGTGCATGCGTGCGTGCGTGCGTGCGTGTGCGTGCGTGCGTGCGCGTGTGTATGCGCTTGCGTGTGCGTGCGTGCGCGTGTGTATGCGCTTGCGTGTGCGTGCGTGCGTGTGTGTATGCGCTCAAGCTTGTGTGCACGCGCGAGTCTCTCTGAGGAAAGGGGCAAGGAGCCAAACTTGTGTCTCCACCGCCACAACTTTGTTCGCCAATTACCCTGGCATCGGATGACAGTGCAAAAGCTTCTGCCTTGCACCATCAAACCAACAGCTGTCGATCGAGGGACGGGGAGGGGGGGAGAGGACCGTTAGAACAACACGCATCGTAATGCCGGATTTGGGTGGCATCCCGTCTGGTCCGCCCTCGTTCACATGCTTGGCAATAAGCGGGCTGTGGCGCTCCGCTGGGATATTACAGCACCCATGTTTGAGCTTAACCCCGCTGGCTCAAATGGCAATTTGGGGCTTGACGATATCAAATATCCCGCCGTGCGCTCCGTTGGTCCGTCCATTGGTCACGAGTGGACGTGGCTCCCGTTTCTGTTGCCCGGGGCGTCGATGGCGGTGGCATTATCGTTTTTCCCCCGTGGAGACGAGCCGGTGACGCACCTCGGTGGTCCCCGACGGGACCTGGACGGCCCCCGTGGCGTCGGCCTGCCGTCCGCGGTGTTTGGTTTACCGGTTCAGTTGGCTCTCTTAAAGTGCCCACCGAAGAGTCTCCTTCTCTGGTGCAGCGGGGAGCTGAGAGCAAGCGATTCCAAGCTGTGTTTTTTTTTCTGGTTGTTCTGGCGTGAGTGGTATTGTCTCTGTAGCAACAAATTACGAATGATGATGGGTAATGCATCTGAATGATCATACAGATTCATTTGAACAACTAGTTCACAGTAATAACCTGTGTTAAATACACGTACCTATTCACTGCGGGGTGGTGTCAGTGTAGGTGCTTGGTTGTCATCTAATGGCTGTTCTCATTCCTTCTCTCTCTCACTCTCGCTCTCGCTCTCTCTCTCTCTCTTGCACTCTCTCGCAGGCTCTTGAGGAGGCCCAGAATGCCATCCAGCAACTATTTGGGAAAATCAAAGACATCAAGGACAAGGCAGAGAAGTCTGAACAAATGGTGAACACACACACACACACACACATGTTGTAGGGCGTCTAGAAGCCAGTGTGAAACACTTCCAGGAGCTTCAGCTTCTGACCTTGTGTCTGTTTTGGGTGTAGGATGTAGTGTTGTGTGGGCGTTGGTCATCAGTGCACGTGTGTTGATTGTGATTGTGTGTGCACACATCATGACATGTCCGTAGTAGTTGAAGGAAGTCCCAAACAATACACATTTGTTTACAGTGTGTGTGTGTGTGTGATGTGATTGTATATGTGTAAGGAAGTGTGGGGGTGGGCATGAAGGCCGCTTTGGTTGAGTGATTGTAGCGAACAGTAGCGAACACGCCCTCAACTGGGATGTTTAACTCATCATCTCAGACAAACGGGTGTGTCTCTTTCTCCGACCCTGGTATTTTTTTTGCGTGATTACATTTCTCTCTACATTACTGAACAATGTTCATGTAACCGCTTGGTAAAGGACACGGTACAGCACACATAAAGGCCAGTCCAGCACCAAGCAGGACAAGGCAGTGGACAGCAGCAGACAATAGAACAAGACTTAATCAGACTACAGTAGATAGCAGCAGAGTAGGAAGGAGCAGAACAAAACGGGTTACTGCTGAACATGATCAGGTTAAAGAGTGGGGCTAAGTGATTTCTCTCTCTCTAACTCACTCACTCACTGTCTTTCTCTCTCTCCCAACAATGTGTCTGGTGTCTGGGCCCATTGTGTGTGTGTGTGTGTGTGTGTGTGCACGCCGGCATGCATGTGTGTTTGTAGGTCAAGGAAATTACGAGGGACATCAAACAGCTGGACCACGCCAAGCGCCATCTCACAACCTCCATCACCACGCTCAACCACCTGCACATGCTGGCCGGGGGTGTGGACTCCTTAGAGTACGTTCACACACACACACGCACACACATGCACACGCACGCACACACACACACACACACACACACACATGCACTCGTACGGATCATGCCCGTGGCTTGCAACAGAATTCATTTCAGGAATTATACAAAATGAATAGCATGCTGGTTGAAATCTGATACTTTGGTAAAGGGGGAACAACATCCCACTGGGACATAGTCGCCAGTTCAACTTCGAATATAAGCCAGCCAGGAGCTCCTTCACATAAATGACACGCCCGCCTGTGAAAAATAAATAGACTCCGATATTTCATTTTCAATTCGTTTTGAGGTGAAAATTGCCATGGTTCTTCCAAAGCCGTATTAGTGTTATTATTTTGAGGCTGTGGGCGTGTAAACAGGCGTACACAGATTCTCCCCCTCTGTCATTTCCACGATCCCTTCTTGGAAATTAGAAGAGGCAGCCATTTAGTTTCCAAGGCTGGGGATTTGCGCTGCAATCACTGTGGACCTACCACCATGCTCTGTAATGTGTGTGTGTGTGTGTGTCTGTGTGTGTGTGTGTGTGTGTGTCTGTGTGTGTGTGTGTGTGTCTGTGTGACTGTGTCTTTCTGTGTGTGTGTGTGTGTCCAGGGCGATGACCAGGAAGAGGCAGTATGGCGAGGTGGCCAACCTTCTGCAAGGAGTGGTTAATGTGCTCGAACACTTCCACAAGTACATGGGAATACCCCAGATCAGACAGCTGTCAGAGAGGTTGGTGTTTTAACATACATGCACACACACACACACACACACACACACACACACACACACACACACACACACAAAAGTGAAACATGAAACATTGTAGTTTGTTGTCTTGGTGCAAGTAGCCTGTTGGTGTGCAATGGACACTCTTCCTAATGCACAATGCTTCCACAACATCTGATTTCACAAATTATATAATAGTCTCCTCTTCAGGTGGTCCACCCCCATACCAATTATATGGCAGGGAATCAAGCGTTATTTTGAAAATTACTTCCTGTTTATATTTGCGCTTTCTTCCTCTCTCTGCATACACACACACACACACACACACACACACACATACATAAGCACGTACATGCATGCAGAAACGTAAACAGGAAGGCCTTGTCTAGACTGGGTACCCTTCAGGGAGCCCACTAATGTGATGTAAATGTATCACTTGGAGTTTATGGTAGCACTAAGAATGTGTGCCCTTGATAGTCGTAGATTGTAGTCTGTGCTCGCAGCGTTGCCTCGGTGTCTACCACCGCATGCTACAGCAGTGAGCGCAGTCACGGGTCCTAACTGATGGAGAAACAAACCTGACGACGTTCTCCTTATCAATGTGAAATAACAGCTCCAATACGTCCACCAGGCTGTTCCATGACTTGGACCACTTCCTATGGGTTTTTTTTTTTGCCCCTCGGCCTCCCAATAAGTAATCAGTCCAGAACCCCATTGGCCCCATTCTGAGGTCAGGCTCACTGACCCCACCCGGCATAAGTCAGAACGGATGTAGTTGTGCTGTGTGAGGGCTGAGGTGTGGCACAGCAATGTCATACCACAGAGCAGCTGTGCACGCACGCACGCACACACGCACGCACGCACACGGTCAATTACAATGAGATCCACTCACCCACAGTCACTTACAGTGGTACACAGAAGTGCGGGGAGGGCAGCGCTGCGATGCGGCCGTGCAGGACAAGTGGTTAGGCTGTTAATGAGAACCATCAGCCAAGCCATCCGCAGAGGGAGCGGCCGTTTAGCTTATACGTTAACCACATCGGCCTCCATATTAGGGTGCGTATTAGCCACACCAGACTGGGTATTAGACACAATGCATTAGCCCTGTATAATAAGCAGCCTCCCCAGCGTTTCAGAACGCGCACGGACACTAACGAGATAATGAACGTAACGCAGGCCCTGAGAGACTTCACCAGAGAGAGGGGGGGGAGGGTGGGGGCAGGGTGAGGGTGGAGGTGGAGGAATGGAGAAACGGGGCCATAGGTCTCTGCCAAGCAGTTGGCATTTGTCTACACATCAATCTCCCCCCACACCCCCTCGGCGAGGCTCCTCCGCCCGTGTGTTTACTCTAGTGGTGTTCCCACTGCCCTGGCCCCGGCTGAGCTGGGGTGCAGCCCAGCCGGCATGTCTGGAGCCACACCACGGGCCCCTGTCCCAGGACTGGCACACTCGGAAATAGACAAGAGGTCTCACTTCACATAAAGGACTCCCTGTCTTTTAACAGCCACCGCCGTTGCCATGTTCATACCCACACACGCACACACACACACACACACACACAAACACAAACACAAACACACGCACGCACACGCACACGTGCACACACACGCACACACACACACACACACACGGGTGCATGGATATAATAACTCCTGTAGTGGTGGTGTTATGGGAGATGAGTGGTGGGGTTGTTGTGTGCATTGGATGCACTTCATAGACCAGCACATCCTATGCCAGCATGTCCTAGACCAGCAGGTCCTAGACCAGCACGTCCTAGACCAGCACGTCCTAGACCAGCACGTCATAGACCAGCACGTCATAGACCAGCACGTCCTAGACCAGCAGGTCCTAGACCAGCAGGTCCTAGACCAGCACGTCATAGACCAGCACGTCATAGACCAGCACGTCCTAGACCAGCACGTCATAGACCAGCACGTCATGGACCAGCACGTCCTGGACCAGCACGTCCTAGACCAACAGGTCCTAGACCAGCATGTCCTAGACCAGCAGGTCCTAGACCAGCACGTCATAGACCAGCACGTCCTAGACCAGCAGGTCCTAGACCAGCAGGTCCTAGACCAGCACGTCCTAGACCAGCACGTCCTAGACCAGCAGGTCCTAGACCAGCACGTCATAGACCAGCACCTCATAGACCAGCACATCCCAGACCAGCACTTCATAGACCAGCACATCCCAGACCAGCACATGCTAACTAGCCCTTTGGCTTTTGCCGCAATGCATGGTTTCCCAGACGCACGCCAGGTCGGCTGATCTTTCTGTCCCCGTTATGTTCAGAGTGAAGGCAGCGCAGAGTGAGCTGGGAACACAAATCCTGGCTGATTTTGAAGAGGCTTTCCCTCCCCAAGGGTCCAAGGTAAACAAACATTTGGGGCCATCTGCAAACATCACAATCATTTCATTCATGTTGTATTTTTCCCCCTGTAGAACTACCGCTTTACCGGCTGGACGTACTTCACTGTGGCATCAGAGAAGCCGTCACAAAAAAGCCACCGCGTTGTGTATTGGACAGCCGTGATGCAGGTTTCCCTCGCCGATGATCTCACACCGCTGTCTGCTGCATTCCTCCCCCTCTTGACAGAGAAGCGGGGGTCCCAGTAATGTGCTGAAGGATGCCTGTCTGGTGGCTAACGTGCTGGACCCCCGCATTCGTCAGGAGATCATCAAGAAGTTCATCAGGCAACACCTCGCCGAGTATCTGGTGCTCTTCCAGGAGAACCAGGACGTGAGTTGAAAGCAGACTGTGGCGGGGGGGGGGAGCTCCCAGATAACAGTATGGATGGTGGTTAGAGCTGGGTTAGCGTACCATGGAAAGGAACTGAAGGAAAACTGTAGTGTCATTTAGATCAAATAAGCTGTGCGAGGGACATGCACGTCGAGATAGACCGTTTTTCTGCCTTTTCAGCAAAACGTTTTCCATGAACCCACTGTAATTTGCAAAATGATTCCTATTTAGAGGGTTGAATACTTGCCTTTGATTATTCGATTTCTTGCTCATGGACCATCCAAGTCCAAAAAAATGAACTGTCATCATCGTCTGAGCAAGTCGTGCAACACAATACATAATGTATATGATGGGGAGGACTGCAACTACATATATATTATATATGCCATTTTACCTGGCCCCATCATCAGGCCTGCTGACCTGCTCCTCTCTCTCTCTCTCTCTCTCTCTCTCTCTCTCTCTCTCTCTCTCTCTCTCTCTCTCTCTCTCTCTCTCTCTCTCTCTCTCTCTCTCTCTCTCTCTCTCTCTCTCTCTCTCTCTCTCTCTCTCTCTCTCTCTCTCTCTCTCTCTCTCTCTCTCTCTCTCTCTCTCTCTCTCTCTCTCTCTCTCTCTCTCTCTCTCTCTCTCTCTCTCTCCCTACCATGGTGGTGCAGGTGGCATGGCTGGACAAGATAGACCGGCGCTACGCTTGGCTCAAGCGGCAGCTCGTGGACTACGAGGAGAAGTACGGCCAGATGTTCCCCGAGGAGTGGTGCATGACGGAGCGCATCGCCGTGGAGTTCTGCCACATCACCAGGTACACACACACACACTCTCTCTCTCTCACCCGCTGAAGATGGACACAACAATCGTGTCACTTGCATCATCTCTGGTGATCTGCTGCTAACTCAGTGATCTGTAAGCAGTCTTGCAACGGGCCGCATAAGTACCGACCTGCTGCAGTCTGTGTAGCCATCCGAACGTTAACCGTGAGAACACAAATTCAAATGTGTTTAGTCCGTGTCCCCTGTGTGTCCCTGTTTTGATCTATGAAGTAATAACAAAGTTAAGGTGTCGAAAATGGGTCATTTGGGAGTTGTTGTTAAAATCCATATTTTAAACCACGACTTACACTGTGTGTGTGTGTGTGTGTGTGTGTGCGTGTGTGTGCGCGGTTGTGTGTGTGCGTGCGTGCGTGCGTGCGTGTGTGTGTGTGTGTCCGTGCAGGGTGGAGCTGGCCAAAGTGATGCGGACGCGGGCTAAAGAGATCGAGGTGAAGCTGCTGCTCTTCGCCATCCAGAGGACCACCAACTTTGAGGGTGTGCTCGCCAAGCGCTTCACTGGATGCACCCTCAGCGACGCCCTGGGTGTAAGAACACACACACACACACACACACACACACACACACACACACACACGCACATTCGATTGATCGACGGTTTACAGTGAAACTCGCATGGCACAGTGGGTCTAATCATGCTGTTTTGCATGACAAGTGTCTGTTTATTCCATTTTGTAGATCAGTGGGTTGATATTTAGGAAAGAGAAATCGGGACGGAGACAGTGCTACTTTATTCCCACATGTTTAGCGGCAGCCTGTTAAGCTCTCTGCGCTCACACCCGGGTTTCCACAGGGGAACCCCCCTCCTGTCCACCACCTCCCCCTTCCTCCTCCCTCACCGCCATCTTAACTCCCTCCATTACGGGAGGTCCGTTAGGTTAGCCGCCGCGCCGTGCGGTACACCGCATCGCGCGGTTGAGTCCGACGGTTAGCGCCACATGGCGGTTGTGCCGGGGCGCATTCTGCCAACTGAACGTTTGACCTGGTTGTTTGGGACAGCAGAAGAAGCCAGAGAGCCCGCTGCAGTCCACCAACCCCTTCCTGGAGGACGAGGCCGCGGAGGACCCAGGCTCCGAGCGGGAGGAGGATCTGGACCGGGTGAGTCGGCTTTGGCCTCGCCGCCGACCTCTGACCTTTTGATATTTGCAACGCTCCGCGAGGCTTTTGTCCGCCGCGGCCTTGTGCACAACACGTCGCATTGTCCGTTGTGTTGGCGGCAGGCGGGGGCGATCGAGGGTCTCCGCCCAGAGCGAGCGCATCAATACATCGACTGGTTCATAGCAACGCTTTGTGTCGGGATCATTGCAGGTTAGGCAAGAGTAGATTTGGTAAAATTGGATGATATTAGGTCAGATTAGAATAGGTTAGGTTAGGTCAAATTAAATTAGGTTAGGTTAGATTAAATTGGATGAGGTCAAATTATATTAGGTTATAGGATGAGGTCAAATTAGATTAGGTTATAGGATGAGGTTAGGTTAGATTATAATTAGAATAGGTTATTTTTCCTTGGATTTGATAAGGTAAAAGTTTATTGAATCTATATGAGGTAATCAGGTTGCAGGTGCAGGCCAAGATGCCATCGATTCCATCCCCGTTATAAAACCGAATCGTCCATCGTCCTTTTCCCAGCCCTCCGTCTCAACACCTCTTTCATCTCCCGCGACCTTTTCCCTGTTTGATTGCCAGAGGGAGAAAGAGCAGCGGTCCATAAATGTGCGAATGCGTTTCCAGCGCAGCAGCAGACGGAACAATGCGCATTGTTAACCCTGGTGTTGTTTCTCCCCTCGGCACGCCCAGCCCAGGAAGCCCAAGGCCCCGGACAACCCCTTCCACGGCATTGTGTCCAAGTGCTTTGAACCCCACCTCTACGTCTACATAGAGTCCCAGGACAGGTGAGTCACCCGAACATAGGGATAGCACACATGCACACACACACACACTTGCATGCTTGCACACATGGGGGTCTTGGGGGGGCCACACAAACATACATGCTCAAACGAGGGGATAAGTGCATTGATGCGCGTGTGTGCGGGTGCATGCATGTTGCTGTGTGATGTCGTGCCCCGTGGCCCCGGCCTCTGTCTTGTGTCTTTACCACTGGTGTTCCTGCTGCCTCGACGTCGGCCTCTGTTCTCCCTCAACACAACAGGCAAGAAATGTTTCCCATTAACTGGGGAGAGAGAGAGAGAGAGAGAGAGAGAGAGAGAGGGAGAGGGAGAGAGAGAGAGAGAGGAGAGAGAGAGAGAGAGAGAGAGAGAGAGAGAAATATGCAGCCACAGCAAATCCCCCTGATTTCCCCCCCCCCCCGCTTTTTTTCCTTCCTCTATCATTTTTGTTCCTTTCACATCCTCCCACTTTCTGTTGCTTTTATGATCTCGTCCGCCTTTTTTTTTTTTACCTTTCCATCTTGCTCTCAGTCATTCGTTTCCCCAGAAATGAGGGCACGGGTGGCGTGGGATTACTTTACTCACAATCTCTTGGATCTTTTAACTGTAGTGTGTTCGCTAGCTTGTGTGTATCGGGGGGGGGGGTGCATTTTTTTTTTTTTCCTTTCCTTTTCTTTTTCTTGGGACTGAAGGAACAGGAACAGTGAGCTGACCTATTCTGCCACTGGACCCTTTTCAAGCCAGGCTCAGAGGCGGCTCCCCAGCCAGACCTACCCAATAGAACAGGACAGCAGAGAACAGTGGCCGGCTTGTTGTGCTCTTGGCTCTGGGTCTGCCTGGGCCCTGCTGGATGAGGGCCACAGTCACAAGGTTGTGGACTGTGCTAGTTGTACAGATGGTGAATGCTCGGGAGGATACCGTGTAACAATGTGTTATTATGTATGTTAATGTTTTCATAGATATCAATGGGGTACTGCATTTTTAAAAGAGGCAATTTATTTTTATTGACTTGTGTGTGGTGTGTGTGTGTGTGTGTGTGTGTGTGTGTGTGTGTGGGTGTGCGTGTGGGTGTGTGTGGTGGGTGTGTCTGTGTGTGGGTGTGGGTGCGTATACTTGTTTTACCGTGCTTACATACACACTTGCATCTGTGTGCCTGTGTGTGTGTCTGTGTGTGTGTGTGTGTGTGTGTGTGTGTGTGTGTGTGCATGCTCACATGGATGTCCGTACGTGTACTTGTGTTTGTCTGTGTGCGTCCGTGAATGCGTGTGTGTACCCTCTGTGTGTGTACCACCCCCCCCCCCCCCCCCGGCAGACACACACACACACACACACACACACACACACACACACACACACACACACACACACACAATCACCATCATCTCTCCCCCTCCACACAGGAACCTGGGCGAGCTGATTGACCGCTTCGTGGCAGACCTCCGGGCCCAGGGGCCCCCCAAGGCGGGGCCGGAGGAGGGGGGCGCGGTGCTGCCCAGCTGCGCCGACCTCTTCGTCTACTACAAGAAGTGCATGGTGCAGTGCTCCCAGCTGAGCACCGGGGAGCCCATGATCGCTCTCTCCACCATCTTCCAGAAGTACCTGCGCGAGTACGCCTGGAAGATCCTGTCCGGCAACCTGCCCAAGTAAGCTGCCCCTGAGCCAGGCACCGGCAGCGCTGTACAGGGTGCCGGATTTGAATCCCTTGATTTAAAGGGGCCCGAGGTCGTCGGAAAGGAGAATTACACTGCGTGGTGTTTCATGTTGTCACTGGACCCCGTTTAGCGCTTCTATTGGTTTTCAATTGGGATTGGTTACGATGCCGTCCATTGATTCAACCACGCAAGACCCATTTTGTGCAGAGAGGTACTAAAAATGTCAACCGAATCACACACCGCCATTATTTCAACATAGTAGGCGAATGGCAACATCCCATTTACACATTCAAGTATTTTGGCTTGCTTAGAATTTTTGTTTCCACAATTTCAAACAAAACGCTCACTTTGAAAACCGAGCTTTTGAAAATCCAGGCTAATGGAAGAGGAAAAATATCCAAAGCAACCGTGAAACATCCCTTTCTCCTCTGCTCAGGCCCTCCGCTACCAAAGAAAACATTCTATGAATAGTTATCAGTGGGGAGAAAAGCCCAACGTGGAAGCCAGCCCATATTATTTGCTGCCTGAATCGAATCAGTCTCCATCTGTTTGAGACATAACTTTTTGCCGGTGTTCACATCTTCTAGTTTATTATTTACTCAACTTCTGACAAAATACACGTGCCACACCCTAAGCTTTTCAGTGTGCAGGTCGCTGAAGAGAGGCCTTCTGGGTTTTTGTAGTTTCAGTTTGAATAGCAAATGTCTTTAGTCTCAAGCATAGAGGGCTTGCATGCTATAGGAGTCTGGAGGTGGTTTCGTTGCGGCAATGCCTAATTCACCAGCAGCTGTATATCTCTGGCCCGTGGGCCACATCAGAACCTCGCTCTGTCTCTCTCGCTCTTTTAGACACACTCACACACACACACACACACACACACACACACACACACACACACACACATACACACAGACACACACACACAGACACACACACAAACACATACACGTGGGCAGAAATATCTGCCTCAAATATGTATGTGTGCTGGTAATTACATGCTTGCACTAAGCGAAACACAGATGTAGCCATAACAATTATCCTACCATAAAAGCATGGCCCGATCACAGATCAAGCTGTGTTTTTAATTAGAAACCGTGTTTTCATTACACACACACACACACACACACACACACACACACACACACACACACACAAACAATAATATATTTCACATTTACAACCATGCAGCAGTTCATCATCTTCTGCTGCTGGTTCCTCAGCCAATATTGGTTTCTCTGTCATGTGGGAAATCACCCTGGACCCTCTCTCCCTCCCCTCTTTCCCTCCCCCTCACTGCCTCCCTCCCATCAGGACGAGCACTAACAGCGGAGGGCTCACCATCAGCAGTCTGCTGAAGGAGAAGGAGGGGTCGGAGGCGGCCAAGTTCACCGTGGACGAGCTCTGCCTCATCTGTAGCATACTCAGCACCGCCGAATACTGCCTGGCCACCACGCAGCAGGCACGGCTCACCTCCACTCTACGTTCACTCTACGTTCACCAAACATTCACTACATATTCACCACACATTCACTACGTATTCACCACACATTCACTACACATTCACTACACATTCACTACACGTTCACTACATGTCTGTCTGGCCACCACGCAGCAGGCACGGCTCACCTCCACTCTACGTTCACCACACATTCACTACACATTCACTACACATTCACCACACATTCACTACGTATTCACTACACATTCACTACACATTCACCACACATTCACTACGTATTCACTACACATTCACTACATGTCTGTCTGGCCACCACGCAGCAGGCACGGCTCACCTCCACTCTACGTTCACCACACATTCACTACACATTCACTACACATTCACTACATGTCTGTCTGGCCACCACGCAGCAGGCACGGGCCACATTGAGCTCTTGCAGTACATTCACATGCACTGCATTGACCGCAGTCCTCTGCATGTTTCTTCATGGAGCGAGAAAGCATTGCAACCCCTGTTGCTTCAGGACTTCTCGGGAACGCAATGTGACAGCACTTTGAGACTAGAGAGTTTTGAGCCAATTGTACACGGTCATGGTCAACATGCAATACACGGCCTGGATGTTGTGATCAACTCATGTGCAATACTGTGCAACATGGAATGGCTTCATCTTGCAACACAAACACACATAGAGGATGATTTTTCATGTCCACTGGTGTTGACATTCTTGTGTATTGTCTTGGGTATAAAATTAACGCAATACTTGATTCAATCTAATTGTGTTTGTGTGTGCGTGGGCTCTAGTTGGAGGAGAAGCTCAAAGAAAAGGTGGATAAAGTTCTGGTGGAGAGGATTAATCTGACTGGGGAGATGGATACATTCAGCACGTAAGAGCCCTTCACAACTTCCCCGTTGATTCCATTGTTTCCCTTTTCCCCTCCCTGAACGCCCTGCTCTGCACGGTCCACACTCAAACCGGCTCACGTGAACAACAGTCCAGAGCTGCCAGCATTCGCATCTAAACAGACTTTCCTCTTGGGTCCCCAGGGTGATCTCCAACAGCATCCAGCTGCTGGTCCAGGACCTGGACGCTGCCTGTGACCCAGCTCTCACCGCCATGAGCAAGGTAGCCGTGGCCCACCCACTCACCCACATGGAGCGCACACGCGCTCGCGCAGACACACAGACACACAGACGCACAGACACACAGATGCACAGATGCACAGACGCACATGCCCGACATAAAGAAGATCTCTCAGCGCTTTGTTGTGGAAATGATGGTTATTTGAAATTGAATCAAATGGAAATTAGCAAGGCATAGCATCTGGGGGGGGTGGGGGGTTGATGGTTCAAGCTTCGTTTCCTGCTCCCTGCTCCTCCCCTTAACTTTGTGGAGTCAGATGCTTGTTGTCTCGCATGGTTTGCGCCACCCTCGGAAGGAATGTGAATGTGTTTGTCTGGTTTAACTGTGTGAAGTATTTGAGTGACCACAGTGCCTAGAAAAAAATGTGCATCTCAACAAAGAGTCTCAAATTCGCTCCAAATTCAGCACGACTTGAGCACGAGTGCAAAAAAAAAACAGCCCATGAGATGTTTGTGGGTGTGTAAGCGACGCACACATTTCATTCCGTCTAACCTAATCCGTTGCCATCCATCTGCTCCCCCGTGTCCCTCCAGATGCCCTGGCAAAGTGTGGAGCACGTCGGGGACCAGAGTCCCTACGTGACGTCGGTCATCATGCACATCAAGCAGAACGTGCCCATCATCAGGGACAACCTGGCCTCCACACGCAAATACTTCACCCAGTTCTGCATCAAGTTCACAAAGTACAGTACAGCAACAGTTCTCAGAGAGAGAGAGAGAGAGAAACAACACTCTCAAGCAATCTCTCTCTCTCTCTCACTCACTCACTCACTCACTCACTCATTTACTCAGTCACACACACACACACACGTGTTTGTTGATATAGATTGTGAGGATCTTACCATACCTGTGATCATCCCCTACTTTGGCTAAACACTTACCTGTCGCAAAATCTACTATTTTCTAACAAAGTTGTTGAAAACACGTTTCCTAGTACATACTCTAGCACAGATCAAACCGCTCTATAGCCAGGGCGACTCACACATGATGCTGACCTGACCCGCTCTCCTCTGTCTCTTACCTCCAGCTCTTTCATCCCCAAGTTCATCAACCACCTGTTTAGGTGTAAGCCCATCAGCATGGTCGGTGCTGAGCAGGTAATGGAGATCAGTCCTGTTCATGTTGTTACCGACGGTGAACCTCTCAATAAGCAGGGGCCACAGCAATGATCCCCCTCCGCCTGTGTTGTACGGGACGTAGCCACAAAGCCAAACAACATAATACATCACATAAAACTCGGCAAACACATTTTTGCCAAGGTCAAGGTGTTGTGTAAGCGTGACAAGGGAAGGCCACTAGGTCACGGACATCCAGTGTCTTCACCTCGGGACGTCTGAACAGGAGAACATCTGGTAACCGTGGGCCATCTGTGTGTGCTCCCTCCACCAGCTGCTCCTGGACACCCACTCTCTGAAGACGGACCTGCTGGACCTGCCCTCCATCGGCTCCCAGGTCCTCCGCAAGGCCCCCGCCAGCTACACCAAGATAGTGGTGAAGGGGATGACCCGGGCTGAGATGATCCTGAAGGTGAGAGCCGAGGTCGCCGGCTGAACCTGCCCTAGGTCTGCAATGGGTCCCTGTTTCCCAAGGCCTGCTGGATGTCTTGCGGTGTACGGTGGAATAAGGAATTTGAACAGAGACTGCATGTTCCCTCAGTTTGCCTTCAGTATGCGAAGTCTTTGCACGAAATGATGGATAATTTCCACCGCCTGCAGTGTGTAGGGTTGCACATTAGATATAATGGTGCGTCATGCGGTGTGCAAGGGCCATAAAATGTTTGCAAAATTGGATTAAAGTACGAAACAATCTAGTTTTAATTTTAAGTAGTGAACCGAGATCACGGTTCACCGAGACGGGGTTCTCGTTTGGTATAATCATGCTTCCAGACTCATGTTTACACTGCTCGTCTTGACCAAGTCGCACGCTTCGCAGACATTCTATCTTTGTGAGTGTGACTGGTTTGGAGGAGAAAAAAAAGCAGGTGTGAGTCTCCGTAGTTCTCGTGAGTCACGCAGTATGTCGCGGCCAGACATTTCGCTGCTTTAACAGTTGATTTATGCACACGGTGGCCCATATGCCACCCCAGCCAGTCAGTGTATGAGTAACCACGGTCACTACTAATAAACTCAAGTTGTTACTGCTGCTGTATGGCTTTGCTGTAAAGGACTGTCGGCGAGGAGTTCAGCGAATGGGTTGAATGTGCAAGTCCTCACATCTAGTCCTTTAACACAAGCGTGGCCATCCTGAGCTCTGAGCCTCGGCCAGCAATACTCCAGCACCTCCAGTCTCCGGCTCACCACTTTTCCCATAGACTCGACAAACGGCGGGTCTAAGAAACGATATGCTCAATCGACACCATTGTGTGAGTGTTGGTGGTTTGACCAGTGAGGCTGATGGGGAAAGCAATGCGTCTGACTCTCTGGAGCTGATCATCACACACATCAGTTTATTTTTAAGCGGAATAACACCTCAGTTATGGATTCCTCCCCCGCACTGTGTGGACCTTTTTTAATGAGCATGTTTCCATGAACCAGGCCTCTTCACGTTAGTTTACACATAAATCCACACATGCATATGAATGATTGTTTATGCACAAGCCAGTGGAAAGCAGTATGTTAGGGAAGGAGGGCATGCACACGCCTATCTGTCTATAACCATTACTCAAAGTCACCCCAGCACATGGTAGGAAATGTTTACAGCATTGTGTGCCTTGTTGACCCTTCCTGACCCCACGTCAGCCCTCCTCCATCACCACCACCACCATCCCCACCACCACCACTACTACCATCACCACCACCACCACCACCACCACCCCTCCTCGCCCCTAGATGCAAGCAGGAATTTATTCAACAGTAATAATGGGCAAATGGGATTTGGTCAATCAGCCCCGACACAACAGGCTGGTTGTATGTAACTCTAATGGTTTCTTACTCCACCCTAATGACCTGTCCCTGGTTGGCTTCTCCACAAGTCACCCCCATGCGTGTACTTACAGATGCACGCACAGTTCACACCCATCTGTTTCTCACTTTGTTTTTTGGGTTGTTTTTTTTTCCCCCTCGCTGTGTGAGTCCCCTAAGACGGCTTCCTCCTTCCTGATGTTTTTGAAGTAGGGCAGACCTTGATGTTTAAAGCAGTCACAGCAAGCTGCACCCAGCCCCTGCTCCCACTTTGAAATGGCGGTGTGCTACCAGGAAGTAATGAGCCAAACTCTGTCAGAACCGCTGAGCCCCAAAGTCCGTTAAAGACGTGTTTGCTTTCAGGCGCACAGAACTGGGGTCAATTTACGAATTCCTCTGTTGAGTGAGGTGAAAGGCATCATCAATGTAAAGAATGAAGAGTGAGTTGGGATGACCAATTGCTGAGATTGTGTTGTTTTTCGCAGACTCTTGGCGGGTTTTTTCTTGGATTGAGTGAACTTTGAGCACAACTGAGTTTTACGGACGCGCTGTGATTTCTTTTGAAAGGTCGGGGAGCGAGGCGGTGCTCCTAAAGCAAGTCATTGGTTCAGTGTGGTGGATAAAGACATTGCTCACTTTGCTTGACCACCAATGCAAACCAAAGGCACCATGGTGTGTGAGTGTGAAGGCTACGTTTGTGGCCTTCTTAAGATGGCCTCCTCTGTGAGGCCTGTCCCGCCATTAGCCCGCCCTCTGTAAAGAAACCTAACATAGGACCTGTTGGGGAGTGCTCTATATGGCTCAGGCCATATGTTTGTGTTTACTCAACCTGATGCTTTCTCCGATTCCCATTCTGCTGTCACGCTTGTTTCATTCTTAGGGTCTCACTCTCTCTCTTTCTCTCTCTGTAGGTCTCTCTCCCACCCACCTCCTGTTTTTCTTTCAAGGTCCCCTCTAGCCTGGGCCTTCTCCTTGGCCTCACTCCAAGACAGTTGCTAAGTAAATCACTCAGTTGGGCAGTAGTAGGAAGGAACTAAAGAATTCCACACAATCCTGAGCGTTCCTGGCCAGCCCGCCCACCACCCCCCGTTACACACCATTTATCCACAGCCTGTTCCTCCATAGCTTCACTTTCTCATACACCCCCCCCCCCCCCCCCCCCCCCATCTGTCACCTTCTGCAGAAAGGAGGAGGGGGTATGGGGAATGGGAGACAGAGAGGGAAAGGGGGAGAGAGAAAGCGAGAGAGAGAGAGAGAGAGAGAGAGAGAGGAGGGCTTCCCCCTCAGAAAGTCATGTCTGTCGGCCATGTGTTGGACTCGCCTGCCTCGAGACGGGCTGGCGAATCACCGCGTTGTTGTTCCACGTCGTTCCGCACTACGGCGGCCCCGCTCCACACTCTGTGCTCTGTGCCTCAAGTGGTACGTGGCGGCGTGGCCCGAGACACATCGTGCGTGACACGTTCCTATCGAGACCGTCATCGCCAGCGTTTCCCCCCCTCGGCTGCCGCCAGCAGCCTACCGTAGTCTTCGTCGGCCGTCCGCCGGCGGGTTCCTTCGTGCTGCGCCTTCGCTTGCGACGTACAGACATGCGGTTGTGATTTCCCGGGAAAATGTGGTTCGGGCTTGATGGTCCTCGGCTTGTCTTGGAGACCGGCGGTTCGCACGCACACACACACACACACACACACACACACACACACACAAACACGCCTACAAGGTGCAGACGCCTGTGAGGATGATCCATTGAGCACCACGAGGTGCGGTTGTGTTCTGGTTTTTATTTTGCGGCGAGTAAGGACGGGCCAGCAGAGGGGCGGCGGCGGCGGTGGCGCGGGGGATCACAACGCGTACCGGGACGCAAATGAAAACCATCTCGCGTAGCCCACCCTCCTCCAGCCCACCCTCCTCCAGCCCACCATCCTCCAGGTTGAACGGCGCAAATGATTCCTTTCGTTTTTGCCAAGACTCAATTATTGCTGCAAAATAATCACCGGTGAAGCTAATTCTCATCCAGTCATGCATAGAGTAATTGGTCTGTAAAAGGAGAGCGTTGGAGAGAGTTAGGGAGGGAGGGAGAGGGAGAGATAGAGAGAGAGAGAGAGAGAGAGAGAGAGAGAGGAACGAGACATACCTAAATATAGTCCTATACTCCTGATGTTTTGCTTGCAGCTTGAACCAATTGGTTCTATCTGTTACCCCCCACCCGTCTCAGTCCCAGTCTGCACTGGGACAGCCCATATGGGATCATTTAAGGCTTTCCTACTCTGGCCCAGGCTGGTTCACAGGAAGGCTGGATTGGCCTGAAACTCTCCTCCTCCTCCTTCTCCTATTCAGGTAGTGATGGCCCCACATGAACCAGCGGTGGTGTTTGTTGACAACTACATCAAGCTCCTGGCTGACGGAAACCCTGAGACCTTCCAGAAGATCCTGGACATGAAGGTCAGCTGGCCTGGCTCACACACACGTGGCATAGTCTCTTTCTCTCTCTCGTCATTTTATTTATGTGAAGAGTTTTATGTGATATGATAATTTACATCCCCCTGCCATTGTCTTTTAATGAGGCCGTTATTATGGCCTTAATAAAAGAGAATGACATGAGGCCTTTATTAATAATTATTTATTATGGCCATAATGGATTTACTGATGATATGTCAGTTTTTGATTGAAATCATTGTGTGTGTGTGTGTGTGTGTGTGTGTGTGTGTGTGTGTGTGTGTGTGTGTGTGTGTGTGTGTGTGTGTGTGTGTGTGTGTGTGTGTGTGTGTGTGTGTGTGTGTGTGTGTGTGTGTGTGTGTGTGTGTGTGTGTGCATGCGTGCCTGCATGATTTTGCGCTGTGCAGGGTCTGAAGCGCAGTGAGCAGAGCAACATGCTGGATCTCTTCAGACAGAGGCTGCCCACCCCCCCCTCGGGGTCCGACGGCGGGCCCGGCCTGTCCTTCAGCGCTCCCACCCCCGAGCAGGAGTCATCACGCATCCGCAGGCTGGAGAAGCTCATTAAGAAGCGGCTGTGAGGAGTCCCATTGTGACGATACAAGGCCCCCCACCACCACCATCTTGTCTTGCTTTGGTTTCACACCCCAGACTTTGAGCTCACTTTGGTGGGTGCTGTTGAAAACAGAGTGAATGAAGAACGGTTGTTGTTTTTTTCTCTTTACTGATATTATTTTCGCACAGGTATGAAGTTGGGGGTTATGAAGAAACATTGTATGACTGTAACATGAAGCTAGAAACAAGATCGCCAGGTCCTCGTGCAGAGCTGCTACAAACTGCAGACAGACCTACTGGCCCATAGTTTGACCCATGTCACATTTGGAATTGATACAAGATGAAGATAAGGTTGCCTCTTTTTTTACCGATTCATTGCGCGTGTGCGCGTGCGCATGTGTGTGTGGTTCGTGACACGACATTCACGGCATGCAGGAATACAATGCTGTCTTTACAGCTTCTGGCACTCATCTAAACCACTCCTTAGACTACACTCTTCATCTTCAGACATTCAGACACAAACATTGAAAGGCGATTTGGAATTATTCATTAGCATATGTCCCATTAGCTCTTTTAATTTAAATATTTCAACATCTTTAGCATTAAATCTCTTGAATCTCAATTATTCTAAGGCTATATTGTGAAATTGCTTATACAAAACTACGTGTGTAAAGTGCTTTAAAGTCAGTATATCAATCAAATTAATATATGATCTTCATGTAAGTGTACACATTCCTGTCATTTGTCGATCGTTATTTGTCTTACTTTAAGATGCCGGTGCCAGGCAATTGTTGAACACTATTAAAATGATAACCAAATATGTTATTTTTCTTATTCATATTCTTTATACAGTAACTTGAAGTGTTTTATACTTGTGCAAGAAATCGCTGCCAACAGATTGTTTTTTTTAGAAAGGGGCAGTGGGGCACGGAGTTACCGTGTCCCGTCTAACTATTAATCCGTCGTCCAATCAGCAGCGAGGAAATGCTTGAATAGGCGTTTCCTTTCCTATATTTCTGGAAAAACAATGAGGCCTTTTGATAAGGTCGAAATTTCAAGAAGAGCAGCGGGTTGGAGAGCGTAACTTCTGCCGACACAGCGGTCATTTTAGCACGTTTTCTTAGCTCTGCGATAGACTTGTTTTACCTTAAACATCTACTAGGGATGTGACCGTGGGACGAAGTCAATTTTCGTACTTGGACTGATATGTGCTCCTCGTGAGTAAAGTGGCTACAGCGAAACGCTGCAGAATGGATACAGCTGCACACTGAAGTGCAGTCGTTCATTGCGTGGAGGAATTAATGGTATACCGGGCTTCGCACAAACCGTGGACCATTTCAAGATTTCAGGAACCTCAGTCATCGGGGAAGCTGCCCTTTCATCAGTCTTACTCCACGTTTGGTAGTTGAGCAACATTGTGCAACTTTTAATTAGAAATGGTGGGCAGGTTAAACTTGTCAAATGTATGTGACAACGATCCACTGGGTATGAGCTGCAAGGCGGAACGAGTTCTTGATAGTCCCGACTCAGGGCTTCCTCCAAGCCCCAGTCCGAGTGCTTGGCTGCTGCCGCTTTCCACGGATAAAGGGGGCATGAGTCCGGTGTCTGAAGATGAAGGCAGGGATATATGTATTGTGGTATGTATTGCATTACAATTCGGAATTTGAATGAATGCATGTGTACAGTTGTAGACTTGATGAACCTGAATATGTTCCTTTCTTAAGTGTATACTAAAACGTAAGCCTGTGGGGTCGATTTAAGCCTAATTGGATAATTGTAACGGGCAAAAAAAAGTTGTATCTGTAGAATTAACTTGCTTATTTCAACGTCGATTAGACGAAGTGGAACCAATGAGCCATTATCCCTTTACCAGTTCTCGATGGAATTACTTTCTGCTTACTTTGCAGCCTCCAATTTTACGTGTCGGCTCTATCCCTCAGCGGTTTCCGTTGTCCTATGGAGAGGGGATTGAGCTTGACCCCCTACCACCCAAGGAAATAAGGTAAGGGCACTAGTTAAACCACTGAAATAACACAGACCATTTACCAGAGTGTCGTGTAGGCCTATAGTATTTGCAAGCCTAGCATTCTGTTCTGGATCATCACCAAACATACAGCTTCCCTCACCACACAGTATACTCGATATAAAACTTAACTGGATACAACTGTGAACCTCCAGATACACATCGTCGTTGCGGTACGACTCAGAGCGGCATTTCATCCAGGACGTCTCCATGCAGCCGCGCGTCCAGGGCTTGGAGCTCTGCAGCCAGACGGTTGTGGCTCTGTCCCACAGCACCTGGCGGCGCTACAAGACTCAGCTGGACTTTCAGCCACGGCAGCGCACCCAACGCTTCCAGAGCACCACCATCGTGTACCCCAAGCACGCCCAAGCCGTGTACACCACGGAGCTGAGCTACGACTGCCGCAGGCTAGCGAGGCGCTTCCTGGCCAGCGTGGAGCTGGAGGCAGTTGACCGCAGGAGTCGACTCACCCAGTGAGGATGTGAAGCGTTGTTCCGGAGGAGACACTTGTATGTGCTTGTGTCTTTGTTTGGATGGAAGGGAGCCCACGTGGGTCCCTCTGGAGGATACTGCAGGGTGGTCCCGTTCTGTGTGCAGATGTACATGAACTCTTGTCTTTCTGGATTGTCAGCCAGTGTGGTGCCCCGTGGTTGTCACATGTTGAAGGCATATTGGTATCTTTTTATATTGTTGTTAACAAATGCCTTACTTTGTAGCTACTAGTCAAATAATATGTTAAATGCATATTGATACAAGATTTGTTTTAAGAGTATGTTAATATTGAATTGGAAGCCCATGCATTCAGAGGAGAATGAAGGGTATTGTAAATTCTAACCATTTATATTTGACAACTTCAGTTTTGTCAGATTTCAACACATTTGTTATACATTTGGATGATAATTGTAGGCTGGTTTTGAATATTGCAAGGCACACACTCGTAAATCTCCTAATGGCTACCTTTCTTGAAGCTGCTCATCTGTGCCTGTGCTTCTGCCAAACAAGTTTGTATGAATACAGTGGGTCTAATCTAGAGGATGTGCACACGGCGCGTTGCAAATAACTAGTAGTATTGTTATTCTGAGAAATTTCTGCACAACCCAAACAAAAATCAGATTCCTTGACCTCTTAGTTCACTTATCTTCTGTCAGAAGTGAGCTTGCAGTCGTCTATGTATTGGATGAACACAAGCGAAAACAACTGCTGAAGGAGAAATCATTGAACCTAAATTTGTGTTTTTACTGAGAAGGGAAGCCGAGTCCAATGAGCTGTATTACCGTTCACCTGATGCAAGTAAAGTTTATGTATTTATTCTCTACACATGTACGATCCGAGAGGTCAGTGGATACCGAAACAGGCCTTTACATTATTCAGATATCCAAAATGTATCTTTTGGTGTTGGTATTTGTTTTTAATGGATCTTTTAGTTATTTCTATTTTTTTTCTGGCAAAAATAAAATGTAATTAAACATGACCATTACTTACTGCATTAATGTATACAGCAGTATGGAGAAGAGCGTGATTTTCATTGCTGTGTGCTTGTATTGCATGGGCGTTTAGCTGAACGCTTTATGAATAGTAGTACGTCTATGACCTCTAGTGGACAGTAGACTTAACTAAAATGCATTTATGGGGTATGCAATTTAGTTTAACTTAACGCTTCACTCTTATCAATTGAATATAATTTACTGGTTTGGTTCAATTTCTGTAGGATTTAATCAAAATGTAATTATGTTTATGTCAATTTTCCTCGCAGCATTAGTGAACGAACTCGTGGAATATTCACTGTCAAAAAATCAACGTAGGACTGACTCAAAGACAACAACGGTAATCTGCATGGGGATAAAATAAGAATAACTAAAAACGTTTTCGAGTGTTAAACAAGCTAAAAAAAAAATACATATAGGCCTATGTGTTTAATATACACACTTGGATGATTTCAACAATATCAAAATGAGAAATAACGTTTTTAATTACGAAGTGTTTGTATTCAGAATTTCTAATCAGAAAACGTTATGCATGTGTAAAAATATAAAAAGGTAAACAAGAAGAATTAAAACGTAGTGCGGTTCAAAGGTCGAGCCAGCAACGTCATTCGTCCACGCCTACTAACATGTCTGCCGCGTGTGATTGTTTCAGCCTGGTTGTATTCTAGCGTCTGAGAGAAAGTCCTAAGACTAAAAATATCTAAACTATAACGCCGCGTTAGGGTTATCAGTGGTCCATATACAACATGAGCTCTAACACCGAGGTAGTCTTGTCGGTGGTCCACCTATAGCATGGAGACTACCCATCCTAATATCATGGACATGTTCGAAGCAGGCAAAGTCCTGAAGATCTGCGCCCCTATGGTTCGATATTCAAAGTAAGCGTCAATAACTTAGGCGTTATTGGTTGTTTAACTCCGTGGATGTTCTATCATTGTGAAGTAGAAACCAAACTGCTTGACTTGAATAACTTCAGTGTTTAATTGATTCTGTTTCAGGCTGCCATTCAGATGTTTGGTGAGGAAATATGATTGCGATATCTGTTTCACTCCCATGATCGTGGCTGCTGACTTCATGCGGTCCAACAAGGCCAGAGACAGTGAATTCACTACGAATGACTGTAATTATCTAAGCATATTAACGTTTAACCTAGTTGATTTAATGTTACACTACCTATTTTAAGCTATCTAGAATACAGTTGCTGTGCTCATGATACTTTATCGTTATTTATTTTCAGCTGACCGACCATTAATAGTTCAATTTGCCTCAAGTGACGCTCAGACCCTGGCTGATGCAGCCTGTGTCGTTGCTCCTTTCTCGGATGGAGTTGATCTCAACTGTGGCTGTCCGCAGAGGTGCTGTTAGAAACCGTACCGTTAATGCATCCAGCTCCACTTTAGAAAACAATACAGCACTGATTGGATAGGCCACAACATTTGTGTAAAATGTGCATTCTTTACATTTACATTTAGCAGACACTTTTATCCAAAGCGACTTACAGGAAGTACATTTGTCAGAAGAAGGTGAAACATTGCAATGCTGTTAATACAGTGAGAAAGTCATCAGAACAAGTTGCAAGCATTTCAATTGCATTGCAATGGCATTCTTTGATTGTTATTAAATGAATCCAATGAAACAGTTGCTCCATTTAATAAAATGTTTGTGATCTCAGGTGGGCCATGACTGAGGGGTATGGTGCGTGCCTTATCAATAAGCCTGATCTAGTCCGAGACATGGTGCGGCTAGTCCGGAACCAAGTGGCAAAGCCCAACTATTCAACCTCTATAAAAATCAGGTATACTTGTTCAATGGTTATTGCCAGAGCACAGAGAGTATATGTTCAAAAGAGTTAGAATTTTGTGTGCCTGCACAAACCGGCTACATTTTACCATTTATTCATGTTTGTAACCCGCCAGTCGAGTTGACTGTGCAAATAAAGTAATCGGAACTCGTCTCGTTGTCTTCTGTCACCATCATGATTACCATGAGCATCTATGCGTTGTAGGATCCACAAGGACCTGAGGCGGACAGTTGACCTGTGCCAGCAGGCGGAGGCAGCCGGCGCGTCCTGGATCACAGTCCACGGGCGTACCGCGGACGAGCGCCACCAGCCGGTCCATTACGACGCCATACAGACCATTAAGGACAGTGTATCGGTGCCTGTTGTTGCCAACGGAGACATAAGGCACCTTCGTGATGTGGAGGTCACGCACCGCCTCACTGGTGTGGATGGTAGGTCTTTTATTGATTTAAGACTTTGTAGTTTCGCTGTTATCCAAAGTGAGTAACACATCTGGCTCAAAGATGCCTATAGTAAGACTGAGGATAAACCCAATACCTTTCAGCTTAGACTCAAACTCATTAGCCACTTCGTATACAATTAGGTAATAAGATCTGGCTTTGGCTTTTCAAATGTATGGGCTATTACGTGTTGTATGTTCACATGATTTTTTTTCAAATGGGCTCCCTTCTTTTGTTTGCCTGTAAGGTGTCATGGCCGCCCGGGGACTACTGGCTAACCCAGCTATGTTTGGCGGCTACGAGGACACCCCGCTGCAGTGTGTCTGGGACTGGGTAGACATTGCAACAGAGCAAGGCACTCCTTTCACCTGCTTCCACCATCATTTAATGTACATGCTGGAGAGGGTTAGTTCTCAGCCAGAGAGAAAAGTGTTCAATTCTCTCTACAGTACTTCAGCGGTAATAGACTACCTACATGAAACATATGGGCCAGTCCAAGATTGTGAAGTGTCAAATTAAGTGCAATTTCTTTTATACATTTTTATAATGACAATAAAATCGTATGTATTGCTTTGGTGGTGAATAAAATGTTACATTTTGCCTGATTTTTATTTATGCATTTTAGTTATTGTCCTGAAATTCTGAAATGTTATATAATAAAGTAAGTAACATGATAAAGCAGCAAACTAACATAATTATTGTAATTTAGTCTAGGTCTCATATGCTGGATGAGGGGGTATAGGTGAATAACTGCAGGGTACAGGAGAAAGATTCAGAAAGCCCAGACTGGCTGCATAAAGTATCAGAACACCAGCATTCACATATGCTTTATTAACCTGCCAAACGGCAATATTAAGACTTACCAAGAACACTATGTTTCCTTATCATGACGAATTCGGACCAGGGTAGACTATCAATATAGTATATGGTTTGTCTAGTCTGCTGCTCATCCTGTTAAAACGACCACATTAGAGCCATATGCCTGCTCTGGACCAAGTGCGCGATAATGAGATGACGTCGGCAGTGGGCGGAGGCCAACACGGAAATAACGGAAGACCGAAGTCCCCGAAAACTTCGTTCGTTTTTACTACAGTGGGCTTTTGTTGCTAAAGTCAACCCTAGTGTGCTTTAAGATAGCAGAATACGTCGGATACTTTGTGGTTACTTCCTTGCAAATAACCTTTGATAGATTGGTAAGTAAGCTATTGTTAGACAATAGGTAGACCTTGGAGTTATGCTTCTGGGTTCTCCTCCAGGCCTCCTACTGAGTAAGAGATAATCATGTTCATATCTGAACTAGAGACATCATAATATTCATGCGAAATGGGGAATGCAGTCCCAGTTTTAATGTTGCATTGTATACATTTAGCAGGAACGCACTTGTAACCGACGTGTTGTGTATTCATATTTCGACATGTTTAAAATTGGGTTTGTGTCTAGTGCAAGTTTCGTGTTTGTAGTAACGTTAGCTTCCGTCAAGCAGAAATCCGTACTGACTGAAACATGCAACACGGGTTCAACTAAGCACCCACCAGGGGCTATGTTTGCATGGTATTATAAGGCTCTTAGGCAATATGGAGTACACTGGTCTGTCTCTTCCTTGGGTTTCTGTATTAGCTGCAATATAAGTTAACACGTGGAAGCTGAGCATTAATTGCAATGTGATGTTTAGAGTTATTCCTCTAATAGTGCTTTCCCTTTCTTCAGAACCTGTCACTAGAGATGACTTTACAGTGGACCACTGTTGCCCTTTTCCTTTATGTGGAGATGGGCGTTCTTCTCGTTCTATGTTTGCCCTTTATTTCAGCTACAAGGTAGGTTGCACTCACGTTGTGTGTGTTGAGTAAATGTTTATGAGTTAAGAGTGACCACTTCATCATATTGTGTGGTTGTCATTGTTTACAGATGGCAGATAATATTCAAGCTGAACATTTGGAACAGTATGGCGAGGTTCTGGAACAAGGTGTTTCTGACCATGATCATCATTCTTATTGTTCTCTTCCTGGGTAAGAAACCAGTCACATTATTCATAATCTCAGTGTGAACTGTGAGGGGGCTGTGTCCCTGCACAATGTGATTGGTTGTATACTGGATCAATGTTCAGGTAAAAATCCATTTAAGAATGTAATGCATGCCTAAATCAAAGCATTTCTAACCCCAGCTGCTACAACATAAGTCAAAAGTGCTTGGCAAAGAGTGATGTATGGTTATCTGAGTTGCCATGCCTCCTTAGTATTGTTAACTAGGTCTGATCTGTCATCAACACCATGGTTCATTTCACCCCTTTGGAGAACATGGAATGTATTTGTTACACAGTATATACTGGTTGTTGACATCAATGTCAACCTTGTTGGTTTATCTCTAGTTGTTAGGTGTTGTATCCTAATGACGTGTTCAATGAAAATGTGCAAGATGCTGAATCTTGTGCTTTGGATGTGTAAATTCAGATGTTGCCATTTTGTAATTGTAATTTGCTATTTGCTTTACGAGATGTATTGCTTTGTGATAACATTTCTGTTCAAACAAATGCATGCGTTGATGTTATGTTGCATTGATGTTCCATGTTCCCCTCTCCGGTCCCTTTAGATGCTGTGCGAGAAGTGAGGAAGTACTCCAACACAGACAATAGCAGAGATGCAAAACTCAACCCAAACATGTTTGACCACCTGCACATGAAGCTCTTCAGAGCCCAGAGGAACCTCTACATCTCGGGCTTCTCGCTGTTCCTCTGGCTGTGAGTGTAGACCACTCAAACACCCGTCCTACCACTTGCATGTTTGGCTTTACCAATTAACCCTGGAGTCTTCCACCCCTTCCTTCTTCTGCACTTTAATATTTATACATCTTTGATTGTTTGATATTCTACTGTTCATTCAACTCATGCTGCTGGACTGATACTTTAAATTAAATTATATATTTATGTATTCCAGTGTGTAAAGTTTCCATGGGTGTTGCGGCTTGATGCTAGTTTGTCTAGTAGTTGCCGTGCCTTGTCTTAAAGGGATATTCCGCCATTTTTGGAAATAAGCTCATTTTCCACCTTCCCTCGAGCAAAACAATCGATCTTTACCCTTTTCCCATTCATCCAGCCGTTCTGTGAGTCTGGCGGTACAACTTTTAGCTGTAGCTTAGCATAGATCATTGAATCGGATTAGACCATTAGCATCTCGCCCGCTTAGAAGTGACTACGATTTCCGGAATTTTTCCCATTTAAAACTTGTCTCTTCTCAAGTTTGAAAGTGCAATAAGACCGACGGAAAATGAAACGTGGCGATTTTCTAGGCTGATTTTACCCCGAACTATACTCTCATTCTGGCGTAATAATCAAGGAAAGTTGCAAAGGTACCATGGGCGCAGTGATATGACGCGCCTCAAAGTATAGTCCCGGTATACCACCGGTAATAGCAGGTTATCACGTTGGTTGTATTGCCGGAAGAAGCCTACAGGGACTATTGAGGCGCTGCGTCATATCACTGCGCCCATTTCATTTTCCGTCGGTCTTATTGCACTTTCAAACTTGAGAAGAGACAAGTTTTAAATGGGAAAAATTCCGGAAATCGTAGTCACTTCTAAGTGGGCGAGATGCTAATGGTCTAATCCGATTCAATGATCTATGCTAAGCTACAGCTAAAAGTTGTACCGCCAGACTCACAGAACGGCTGGATGAACGGGAAAAGGGTAAAGATCGATTGTTTTGCTCGAGGGAAGGTGGAAAATGAGCTTATTTCCAAAAATGGCGGAATATCCCTTTAAGCTTTTCACTGCTCAGTTTAATCCTGTGTTTCTCTGTGTACCTGACACCGAAATACTTTAACCTGAACAGCAAACGATATCCAGCTAATGATTTCCAATGAAAAGATGACACACCTGAAACGCCAAAGCACGATGCGACCCATGCTGGTTTAAAGGGAGAACCTTGCTGCATTGTGTTTGCAGGGTGTTGAGGCGAGTGCTCACCCTAATTAACCAGCTGGCCAACCTGCACGTCGCCTCCGCCGCCATTCAGACACATGCCGACATCAATAACCAGGCTGCCAAAAAGTACATGGAGAACAACGAGCTGCTAAAACAAGTATGCCTGTATACATTTAATCTTGGTGATTGTCATAGCTGTGTTTACCCAGTCAGACCCATTTTTAATTGATGTTGGATCATGACTACATGGTCTGGTGACTAGAGTTGGTTGATCTTGGCAAAAAACAAGATTATGATTATTGTTATTATTTCTGTTACTTATTATTATTTGTGTCTACATTAAGATAGCTAATATAAAGACAATTGCGCATTGATATCAATGAAAAAATTCAGATTTTATTGCAGAATGTTTCAGTATCTCTGAAAGAAGTAAATGCTTTTTTAGCTAACGTAAGCTTGTCTGTGAGCTGTGATGTAAATTTGGAGATGTGATCCCACTCCAAAAACCAAAGCCAAAACCTTATTTCTAAACTCTAGCTCTACCATCATCATTTTCTGTGGATTTTCTGCTATTTTTGATTGTGGGCAGCCCAGATTGTACTCAGGATCAGAGTAATTGAACCGACCAGCTCTCGTATTGTGTATTGTGATTTAGACCCTGATGCAAGGGAAAGGGGATAAGGCCACCGCAGAGGGCATGGAGCTCTTAAGGAAAGAGGTGGAGAGGCTTAAAGAAGAGTTAAAGACCTCAGGCGATGGCAAGTAAACACATGCACACACTCCGGCCCTGGTACGGTGATGCTGAAAGTTGGTTGGAGGTCGGCTGTAGAACACGTGGCTGAGATTTGACCCGTGTTTCCTTTCCAGCGCTGAAGACGTCCCAGTCAGATGCCGAGGCGGTGCGCAGACAGTCAGACGGACTGGCCAGGGAGTACGACAGGCTGCTCACTGAACACCAACTGCTACAGGTGACACCAGACACACGGCCTCTGCCATCCACATACCCACTGATACGGAGTGTCTGTCGTTTCCTTAAACTGAGTATCTGCTAAAAGAAATTACAAATTACAAGCCACCGCAAACTCCATTATCATTATGTTGTTTAAAGCCAAGACTGCTCACTTAACCCTACTTATAGTATTTAGTTTGAATCCTTTTAACATAATGAGTCATCTCTATTTGATCTCTTGATCTGCTTGAAAACATGGTGCTGCAATTTCATCCTCCTTGTAAGGTCAACAGAAATGTATTACTTTTGCCTTCATTTTATCAGTCTAAAGAGAAACCATTCCTACTACTACCAGCCTACAGATTAACAAACTACATTTGTGTCTTTTCACTCTTTACCAGAACGCTCAGCACGGTGAGGACAAAAAGGACAACTAGTTGAGACTGACATTTATGCAAACGTTGGAAGCACACAACCACTGCACCATGTGATACAACCCACAATGTCTTTGGTCAAGAGAATCAAAACGCCAACCATTAAGAGGGCTGCAGTGCATGACATTGTTTTCCCTGGCACAGGATATGACTTGAGTGGAACAACTGCTTTCACTGATGCTATGCACTTTTCTCGCTTTGGCTCTGGCTGTTTTGAAGTAGAATTAGCATAATGCTGTGATAGGGTAAGCCATGGCCTGTTTTGCAGATGTGTTTACACAGATACATCCAAGTCATCCTGAGGGTGACATGGACCCTTTAAACCAGGGTCAGGTCCCAGAGCACTTATGATGAGATAAGTCTTATTTATTTTTGTCACATTTATAATGTATATTGGCATCACAGCTCAGTGCTGGGTTTACTGTAGAACTGGCCAGTACTGAAATAGCACTGCTGTGCTATTGAAGTAATGGTTTTGCGACTCAATTCTCTGTGGAGAAACCTGTTGCAGGCACCTTGCGCTTATCTGTTATCCCACTGTGTACTATGCAATTGGCAATTGAAATTCTTTTGACCAGTTTTTCCACAGACTGAAAAAGTCATATTTTGATGCATTTTGTATTCAATTCAATATTTCTTTAACCCAAATTCAACATGCTGTATTTTGCTCTTTATACAATTCATATTTGTATTTTATTTTTTGTATATCATATATTAAATGGAATGAAACATAACAAAGATTGTGTTTTTGTTATTGTTATTTCATAGCCCACCCTTTAGTTTTAACTATTGAAAAAAGAAAGGCCTCATGATGGAAATATGAGCACTGCCTTTGAGGTTAGATAGTTAGCCTTACTGTGAAGTAAAGTGTTACACATAAATCAACTCCAAAATCCTTCCAAAAAGCTGAAGCTGACCTACTGTTGTAAGAAACACAGTACAGATTCCAATATATTTGTATGTGTTCATCAAAGCGATGTTGCGTAGAAGCCTTGTTAGTTTAAACTAAATTAAGTGTGTCACGTGAGTGAGTGAAGTAACTGGATTGGTTTTTCAAGACATTCTCTGTTACATTGCGTCAGGTCATCAGTATTATGTACTACTTTCCCTTTCCCCTTTTAAGTATTTAATTAAGAGATTGTGATTTAATTACAGACGTGCAAATTGATGATAATCATCCTCTTGTATGTTCTAGTTGTTGCCAGGCATCCATGAACTACATTTGTGTGGGTGTGTTTCCAAGGCAACAGCCTTAACTTTAAAGGCCCCTTGGCATGAAATGTTCACTTTATGAGTTTTTTTAACGTTAATATGAGTTCCTCTAGCCTGCCTATGGTCCCCCAGTCGCTAGAAATTTCGATAGACCTAAACCATGCACTGGAGATCATTCTCCATCTTTGGGAATATGAAAGCTCAGACGGGCCGATCTGGAATTCTTCCCCTTATGTTGTTATTAGGGGAAAGGTTACCTCACCCTTCTCTGCTTTGCCCACCCAAATCTCTTTGGCCAGCCCACAAGAAAATTAGCTGTGCTATGACCGTGCGACGCCATATAGTAGTTTTTTCCTTGCTTTTAGCATATCGATACATCATGGCTCGCAAGCGAAGCGTGGCAGTTGCTCTGTAGTTGAATGTACAGATGAACATAAAAGTATGTTTATAATTCCTTCACCTGAACCTCTGAAGAGACAGTTTTTCTGGAAATGCGCCGACACAACCTCCCAAAGTTTTGTATGTGTGCGCCAAACATTCCCCCTTCAAATGTTTCCTGCCGTTGGGCCAATACAGAGCTGGCCTTGCGTAATGTCTGAAAAGTAAGTCTGGATTGGTACCAACTCTCCTTGGCTTAACTACAAATGTCGGATAAGTAACTAACACTATATTATGTAGTTGCTTTCCTGTAGAGGGTTACCTCGCTTGTTACCCCAATGAAGTGGCTGTATCATTAGCTCTACAGCTAATAGCCCAGTTACTGTCGCTATTTTTTTTGGTGGGCGGGGGGGGGCCTGGTGGCCAGGGGGCCCCAAGCGGCCGCTTAGTTCGCTTATGCCTCGGGCCGGCCCTGGTGGTGAGAATGTTATCCAAGTGGCAACATTCCATGCTGAAAAATGAAGCCCATGCGGAAGTGCAAAAACTTGCAGTTCCTCGACTGGCCGCTTGAGGCTGGCTGCAGAAAGGAGTCAACTCCCATAGACACCCATGTTAAAATGTCCAACTTTACAGCCAAAATAAACATGTTTACAGCCTGGTTCAAAAAACGGTTTTGGTGTCTTTCAGTAGTGTTCGAGTCCATGACAACTGTGAGGGGGGTGAATTTTTTTAGAATCCATTATTTTAATGCACAGAGAAGGATTTATTTTATGAATAATTAAGGGCGTGGTCAACTTGATTGGCAGCTGTCATCTGTCATCACGGCATGACCTTCACGGATTCGAGGCTTTGATTGGTCTGGCTGGAGGTAGGCGGGCTTAGAACACAGACTGAAATGTCCAAGATGGCGGCGCCCAGAAGCTCAATTTTAGGCTTCATCTCCGCTGTTAAGAATGTCTATGGGTGACGTCACGGAGGGTTTGTCCATATATATATATACAGTCTATGATGTTATCTGTGGTATCTCCAAGCAGCAAATATTCTCAGCTTCTGTGGGCATAGTAGCACATTTTCCACAATGTCACCTATCAAAGAGATTTAGGTGAATGGTCTCATTGACAAGGTGGCTGGTTAGTGTCTAGCTTTTTATATATATATTTAAAAAAAAAGTGTGTTACAATGGACAAGTGGATGTTGAGTAAGTAAACCTTTATCTACAGCAGTAAATCAAATATATTTATCTTAATGGTAAACACTTATCTTCAGGAGTAAATCATGGGTAATGTACAACACGACTTACATGAAGTAGTCTTCACAAGACTACATTCTGCCTCATTTTTTAATGACAAAGATTACTGACATAGACATCATGCTGCTTTAGAACAGTAGCAAATCAGAGTAACGTCGAAGAAAAAGCCAACAGCTAGCTGAATGATAATAACTAACAACATATCGAAACCGAACCAACTAAATTACCGTATCCAGACCCAATCATTTTAACTAAGCATTCGAAGACGTCCTGCTGTAGCTGCCGAGTTTCATCGTATTCAACTTCTTCTCCATTCAGATCAGATTCAGGGTAAAATTGAAAAGCTTGAACGACTGCTTGTCTACGAGCCATTGTAAACATTTGCACTTGGTACCATGGGCGCAAGCTGGTCAATGCCACACCCCCACCCTCTACCCTGCCCTGCCTCTCTCCTCCTCGTTAGCATTTAAATCTACAGAAACAGAGATGGCATGTCTGAGGAAAGCTCATTTTATTTCATTTAATTTCATTTCATTTCATTGTGGGACTGGCTGGTAGTGGCTGTAATTCTGCACCAATGTAGCTGTAATTCTGCACCAATTCCCCGAATGTGGGGAAAGGGACCTCAGATACAGTATTGGACCACTAAGCCCTATAAAAGTGTCCAAAGCAGCATGTCATGGCACGTTTAATACCGTCAAGAGTAACACATGAACTACATTAAAGTCCTAGCTACATTTAACACATTTTACATCTACAGGTAATTTCTGTGTCATAATGTAACATAACATCCAAGTGATGCATGTTATTATTACATTATGGTAAATTACACAGGTAATCTACGAATTATCTGTGAGAACATCAAGTTCAAGTAACTTTATTGTCAAGTGTGCTACATAGCAGGCATATAGCACAGATTAAATTGCAGTCCTCTCAGACTTGCGGTGCAAAATTAAGAAAATGGACAAGCCGACAAACAAACAGATAAAGACATTGTACAGACAACACAAAAAACACAGAAAAATGCAAGTATGAAAAAAGTGAGGTAGTCAATCAATCAAGTTTTATTTATATAGCACATTTCATATGACAAACATAGACTCAATGCGCTTTGAAAAAAGGGAAAAATACATATATGAACATACAGAAAAACACATACATAGACACACGCACGTACACAAACACACACACGAAACACACACACACACACAGACATATATATAAAAGGGGAGAGCAGTGGTTGTAGTGGTAGTAGTGTAGTGTAGTGGGTGTAGCATGCTACTTGGACACAGGCCGAGATTTGATCACCTCGGTCGGGTCGCCTGGATGAGGGTGTCTGTTGCAAGACCCGAAACACCCAGTGAGTCCAGGATACAACAACACTGATGATGTGTCCAAGGCTGTGCATCAGTAGATGTATTGTTGACTGAAACCTCTGGGAGCACCAGTGACAACCAGGAACAGACTGGGTGACGACCACGAAAAGGGTGGTGACATCTGGAGAGACAGAGGACGGCCGGAGAGACGGCAACTCGGGGTGGGGAGGGTTGGCAGCCCAAGCCACTTCTTCTGAGAGGAAGAACCCAAAGCAAGCTACAGACACGACAAAGGAAAAATACCCCCAGGGGTGCCCGAGAGGGGGGGAGGATGAGCACCCCAACAGGACAGATCTAAGAACAACGACCCAGGACAACGTAATAACGACGACGACAGTACAGTGCATCTGCGGTAAAACCTGCAAGAATCAGAAGTGTTTAAGGATACATCAAGGCAGAATGAAATGTTTGGAAGCGGCAATGACGACGCAACGCACAGAAGTCACTTCTGGTCAGACGCAGGAGGAGCCAGGCCCGGAGGCAACCCACAGCGCCCAGAGCCTCCTAGTGTCGTCTACACCCGCTGCCAACAGTTCGCATGCAACCCTAAGCCCCCAAGAAACAGCATCATCTCCCAACAACCCACAGAGCCTCCAAAGCCAGCAAGCTCCAGCTATAACTACTGGCTCTGCGCCTTCGGCCAGACTGAGGATCCAGTGGCCTCAATCCTCGAAGAGAACTGAGTGGCAGCAGTTCGATGAGGATGTAGATCGGATCCTGGAAGTGACAGCCAAAGGGGACGTGGACCGTCGGCTGGAAACGATGACCACCCTCATAGTGAACATCGCGGCTGAGCGTTTTGGAACTGAGGCACCCAAGCCCACACCATCGGCCTATGCTCCAAGCCACAGAGCAAAGAGAATCCAGAGTCTCAGGGAAGAGCTTAAGCTGCTAAAGAGGCAGTACAAAGAAGCAGGGGAAGTTGAGAGAGCTGGCCGAGCGGATCTTAGAGCAATACTAAGGAAGCAACTCTTGACCCTGCGGAGGGCAGAGTTCCACAGGAGGAGGCGGAAAGAGAGAGCCAGGAAGAGAACCGCTTTCCTGGCCAATCCCTTCAAGTTGACCAAGCAGCTTCTTGGTCAAAAGAGGACTGGCCGCCTTACCTGCTCCAAGGATGCCATCAACGACCACCTCAAGGCCACATACAGCGACCCTATCAGAGAACAGCCGCTGGGTCCATGCGATGTACTGACAATACCACCAGAGCCTACATTGGAGTTCAACCTCAAAGAACCCTGCCTTAGTGAAGTGGAGGAAGTGGTGCGGAGAGCACGGTCAAGCTCAGCACCAGGCCCAAGCGGAGTACCGTATAAGGTTTACAAGAACTGCCCAAAGCTACGACATCGACTTTGGAGGGCTCTGAAGGTGATCTGGAGGAGAGGAAAGATCACCCAGTCATGGAGGTATGCTGAGGGAGTGTACATACCGAAAGATGAGAAGTCTGAGAGCATCGACCAGTTTCGTGTCATCTCCTTGCTCAGTGTGGAGAGCAAAATCTTCTTCAGCATCGTAGCCAAGAGGCTCTCTAACTTCCTGTTAAGCAATAACTACATCGACACGTCGGTGCAGAAAGGAGGAATACCGGGAGTTCCTGGTTGCCTGGAACACACAGGCGTGGTAACCCAACTCATCAGGGAGGCGAGAGAAGGCAGAGGGGATCTGGCGGTGCTTTGGCTTGATCTCACCAATGCTTATGGCTCGATACCACACAAGCTGGTGGAAGTCGCACTGGAGAAACACCATGTTCCCCAGAAGGTGAAACACCTCATCCAGGATTACTACAGCAAGTTCAGCTTGAGAGTCTCCTCTGGTGAGATGACATCTGACTGGCACCAGCTAGAAGTTGGCATAATCACTGGGTGCACAATCTCAGTGACCCTATTTGCGTTGGCAATGAACATGCTGGTCAAGGCAGCTGAACCAGAATGCAGAGGCCCCCTCAGCAAGTCTGGAGTAAGGCAACCTCCCATCAGAGCCTTCATGGATGACCTCACGGTGACAACAACAGCTGTGCCAGGAGCTAGGTGGATCCTCCAGGGATTGGAGCGTATCATGGCGTGGGCTCGCATGAGCTTCAAACCGGCAAAGTCCCGGTCTTTGGTGCAGAAGAAGGGGAAAGTCACAGACAGATTCCGCTTCAGCCTGGGAGCACAGCAGATCCCATCAGTCACAGAGAGGCCAGTGAAGAGCCTCGGAAAGGTCTTCAACTGCAGTCTGAAGGATGCAGATTCCATCAAGGCAACCAGTGCTGACCTGGAAGGCTGGTTAAGGACAGTGGATAAGTCTGGACTCCCTGGAAGATTCAAGGCCTGGGTCTACCAGCATAGGATCCTCCCAAGAATCCTCTGGCCTCTCCTCATCTATGAAGTCCCCATGACTGTGGTGGAAGGCTTTGAGCAAAAGGTGAGCAGCTATCTGCGAAGATGGCTGGGATTGCCACGCAGCCTAAGCAGCATTGGGCTGTATGGGAACACCAACAAGCTCAGGCTCCCCTTCAGTTCAGTCAGAGAGGAGTTCATTGTGGCACGGGCACGGGAACATCTGCAGTACTCTGAATCCAGAGATGCCAAAGTGTCCGGGGCACGGATTGTTGTGCGGACAGGGAGAAAGTGGAGGGCAGCCGATGCAGTCCAGCAAGCAGAGTCACGACTGAAGCACAAGGCTATCCTGGGAACAGTGGCACAAGGCAGAGCCGGACTGGGGAGCCAACCAGCAACCTGTTTGGACTGTGCCAGTGGAAGAGAGCGGCAGAGGTTGGTGCAGGAGGAGGTGCGAGCTTCAGTTGAGCAAGATAGAACCAGCAGAGCAGTGGCCATGAGGCAGCAGGGTGCCTGGATGAAGTGGGAGCAGGCGATGGAGAGGAGGGTCACCTGGAAGGACATCTGGCAGTGGAATCCCCAGAGGATCAAGTTTTTGATCCAGGGGGTTTACGACGTCCTCCCAAGCCCAGCCAACTTGTGCACATGGGGCAAAATAGAAACACCTGCATGCCCCCTGTGTTTCAAAACAGGGACACTGGAACACATCCTGAGCAGCTGCTCCAAGGCCCTGGGTGAAGGCCGGTATCGATGGAGGCACGACCAGGTCCTCAAATCCATCGCTGAAGCAATCAGCAAGGGGATCAAGGGAAGCCGATACACCCAAGCCACAGCTAAGGCCATCCACTTTGTCAGCGAAGGACAAAGGCCGGAAAAAACATCACGGAACTGCTCTACGGGTTTGCTTTCCACGGCCCGAGACTGGGCGATGACAGTTGACCTGGAGAAGCAGCTGAAAATTCCACCACACATCACCCAGTCCAGATTGAGACCTGATATCATCTTGGTCTCCCAGGCCACAAAGCAACTCTTATTTCTGGAACTGACAGTTCCCTGGGAGGAGAGGATGGAGGAGGCCCAAGAAAGAAAGAGGGAGAAGTACCAGGAGCTGGTGGAGGATTGTCGGAGGAACGGGTGGAAGACCAGGTGTATGCCAGTGGAGGTGCGCTGTCGGGGGTTTGCCAGCCACTCTCTGAGCAAAGCCTATGGCTCACTGGGCATAACGGGGGTCAACCGCAGAAGGGCCATAAGCAACAATGTGGAGGCAGCAGAAAAAGCCTCCAGATGGCTCTGGTTGAAAAGGGGAGAGCAGTGGTTGTAGTGGTAGTAGTGTAGTGTAGTGTAGTGGGTGTAGCATGCTACTTGGACACAGGCCGAGATTTGATCACCTTGGTCGGGTCGCCTGGATGAGGGTGTCTGTTGCAAGACCCGAAACACCCAGTGAGTCCAGGATACAACAACACTGATGATGTGTCCAAGGCTGTGCATCAGTAGATGTATTGTTGACTATAACACAAAATGGATAAAAATGAGAACAAAAGCAACACTAGAAAATTAAAAATGAAATAAAATTAAAAATAAAACCCTTTGTCAAGATGAGAACTTCCAACAAGTCACTTGTTAATAGATTTGGCAACAGCACATGAAATAATCTGATTCAGATGGACAAAGGTAAAAGACATAAAAGACATAACTCAATCAAAGGCTTGCAAAAATAAATATGTTTTTAGACCCTTTTTAAAAGAGAAAGTTGATTGAGCTAACCTTAAATCCAAGGGAAGAGAATTCCACAGAGTTGGGGCACAGTAGCTAAAGGCACCACGTGCCACGTTTGTGTTAATTCTGGGGACTGACAGGAGACATTTACTGGATGATCTTAAAGAACGAGTTGGAAGATAGTGTGAGATCATGTCAGAAATATAGGTTGGTGCTAGGCCATTTAAAGATTTAAAAACAATTAATAGTATTTTGAAATGGATTCTTTGTTTTACAGGAAGCCAGTGAAGTGATTTTAGAATAGGAGTGATGTGATCAAATTTGGATGTTCTTGTGAGTATTCTAGCAGCTGAATTTTGAATCATCTGGAGTTTGTTAAGTGCCTGTTTGGTAAGCCCAGCATAAAGTGAGTTACAATAATCCAGGCGACTGGAAATAAAAGCATGTACTAATTTTTCAGAGTCGAGGCCACGTACCTTGGAAATATTTCTGAGGTGATAAAAGGCTGTCTTGATAACATTGGATATATGTTTTTCAAAATTAAGGTCAGGATCAAGGGTCACACCCAGATTTCTGACATCACCACAGGGTTTTACCAGAAGAGGGGTTAAAAGGGTATTAATGTGTTCTCTCCGGGCCTTTGGGCCAACAACTAAAACCTCAGTCTTGCTGTCATTTAACAGCAGAAAATTCTGGGCCATCCAGTTTTTGATGTCTGAGATGCAACTAATTAGGTCATTTACTGGACTGGTGTCATAAGAAGATATAGAAATGTAAAGTTGGGTATCATCCGCATATGAATGATAAGAAATATTATGGTGCCGGATGACAGACCCAAGCGGTAACATGTATAGGTTAAAAAGCAAGGGGCCAAGGATTGACCCCTGAGGTACCCCATATGAGATGTCCATAATATCTGAACAGAATCTATTTATAGAGACAGAAAAAGATCTCCCATTTAAGTAAGATAAAATCCAAGCGAGAGCTGTACCCTGGATGCCAATTTGATCTTGCAGGCGTTGGACTAGAATGGTGTGATCTACAGTGTCAAATGCAGCGCTCAAATCAAGAAGAACGAGAACGGATACTTTATGGTGGTCAGTGGCAATTTTAAGATCATTTATAACTCTGACCAAAGCAGTCTCTGTACTATGATTCACACGGAAACCAGACTGATAGGTATCAAAAAGGGTGTTATGAGATAGATACGTGCAAAGCTGCTTGTAAACAACCTTCTCGAGAATTTTACCTAAAAAAGGTAGGTTAGAGATTGGCCTATAACTCCCACAAGCCAAGGGATCAAGATTATGTTTTTTAAGTAGAGGAGTAACCAAAGCATGTTTAAGACAAGAAGGGAAAATTCCCGATAGGAGGGAGGTATTAACAATATTGAGAACCTCAGGAGCTAGACAGCTGAAAACCTGCTTGAACAGTTTGGTCAGTATCGGATCAAGAGAGCAAGTAGCAGAACCCAGCTGTTGGACTATCTTTTCTAGCTCACTTAGGTGAATAGGAGTGAAACTGGGGAGACCAGTTGAACTGAAAGGTAGAGATTGGCTTGAGGATAGGCAGCTGGAATCAGCATTGGAGGGTATCTTGATATTGCTCCTTATAGTTAAAAAAATTTCACTAAAAAAGGTAGCAAACTCATTGCACTTCTCTACAGAGTGAAGCTCTGTGGGAATCATATGTGGCGGGTTGATTAGCTTATCAATGGTATTAAACAGTATTTTAGAGTTGTTTGAATTGTCAGCAATAATCTGAGAGAAATATTGCCTTCAAGCTTTTTTAGTTTCCCTATTATAGATAAAAATATGATTCTTATAGTTTAAAAAATCAGCCTGTAGTTTAGACTTTCGCCATTTCCTTTCATATATGCGGCAGGTTCTTTTAAGGGTGCTGACTCTCTGTGAGGTCCTCCAGGGTGGCCTCCGTTTAACTGAGATAGTCTTAATTTGCAATGGCGCAATGCTGTCCATGATTTGCAAAACAGAAGAGTTGAAAGACTCAACTAAGGTGTCAGAACTGGAGGGTACAGCAGAATCGCAAATAAAACCAGTAGGAGAATTTCGAGTTAAGGGTTGAACAGAGACCTGGCTCAGGTCACATGACTGAGCAGCATTCATATAAGCCATAATGAATTTATCAGAGGTGTCTTCCCTAATGTTGCGTCTTAAGAGTGTTTTCACACCGGATGCATGTGCAGTCAATGGCCAGGAAACACTGAAAAGTATACACAGATGGTCAGAGAAGCCAACATCTAAGAAGCCATTTATAGAAATGTCTAAGCCTTTTGAAATAACCAGATCTAGGGTGTGACCATGGCTGTGAGTAGGTACAGAAATGTGTTGTGTGAGCTCGAATGATGACAACAGATCAGTGAACTGAATCGCAAAAGAATCAGCTATGTTATCAACATGAATATTGAAGTCACCAGAGATAAGAATAAAATCATACCTTGTCACAATATTTGATAAAAAAAATCCCCAAAATCAGAAATAAAGCCAGCTCTGTACTGCGGAGGGTGATAGACTGTGACTATAAGAAAGGTGTTTGATGGCCTCAGGGCTAAATATTCAAAAGTGGAATAGGTACCAAAAGAAACATTTTTACAGGGTAACACTTGGGAAAAAAGGGCTGCTACACCACCACCTTTCTGATATGAGCGAGAGCAGTGTGCAAAATAAAAGTCAGATGGTGATGCCCTCAAGAAGTTCATAGTTGCCTGAGGCATCAAGCCACGTTTCAGTGAGGAAAATACAGTTTAACTTATGGGATGTAATAATATCATTTACCAGAAATGTCTTACAGAGCGATCTGACATTTAGGAGGGCCATCTGCAGGTGATGAGAGGAGCTACATTTTTCAAAAATAGTTTTACCCCCTATGTCTATATCATGAGAGGGAGAGCAGTAGGGATCAGCAGGACCCACACTAGAGCTGGGTGTATTAGTGACCTGAATTGGGTCATGCTGTGGTGCATGTCAGAGTGTACTGAAAGCAATGAACTGGATAAAGTTGGTGGTTAACTGTAGGGGACTCGTTTTATTTGGGTGCACACCATCAGATAGATAAAGACTAGACTTTGTCCAAAATATATCAAAGTTAGAAATAAAGTCATAACCAGCTGCACTGCAAAAATTCTTTAGCCAAGTATGTAGAGCATACAGCCTGCTGAAGCGTTCAGAATGGCTGGAATTGAATGGGATAGGGCCAGACATGATGCAGCGTTTTCCAAGGCTTTCTATAGTGATACATAGGGTCTCGAGTTCGTCCTGAAGCTTGATTGAGCTTCTGGCCATGACGTCATTAGTACCCACATGGGCAATGACGATGTTGATGGAAGGATGCCTTTCCAGTAGTGATGGAATAAGTCCGGAAATGTCACTAACCCTACCACCCAAAACACAGTAGGTGATGGCACTAGGTATAATTAGGTCTCTAACAATCGAGTCACCAACAATGAGTATTTCAGGAGTGCACTGAACATCGCGGTTAAAGTGAATAGTTGTGCGGGGAGGAAGTTGCAGACCATCGGTACTGTCCGAGTTACCAGGGTTGCTGCTCGCTGGTGGTAACCGAGCGGCAGACAGACTGTCAGACAGAACCGGAGGGGAGAGGGCATCAGGGACTGTCTGATACGTCGGTTGACACAGGTCAACAACATTAGCGTCAGCAGCTAACTGGGACCACGCATAGGTCCAGAGGGCTCAACAGGCCACCACTGCCTGTAGGAGAGAGGCAAACAAGGGAAACTATGGCATCCGATGATACCTCCTGGGGAGATGAGGAGACTCTGCGCCGCTTGTCGGAGACGTGCACCGGACTTGGGGTGTCGCTGCCTGGGGACCTGTTGCGCTTGGAGGTAGCCTTGCGACTTCCATGTTGTCGCATCGAGGACGAAGCTGGTCGTGCCTGCCGGTGTTCCGTATTAACTTGTGACCACGTTAACTGGTGACCGTCAGCCAAATGCGTCTGTGGTTGTCGTAGAAACGACAGATGTTGAAAACGGGAAAAGGGAACGTAGCTGTCCTCGCAGATGCCTTTGTTCAGTTTCTTAGCCGTTATCGTTCCAATTTTAAAAAATAGACTCGAGTCGTCCTTGCAGTCTTATTTGTGTGAACGCATCAGGTACTCCGTCTGGTTTTAAACGTCGCTTTTGTTTGTAAACAGGAAGAGAGCTAGTTTGCTCTTCCTGCTAAAGTCTCTAATACATCTCTAATAAAAACTCTTGAATACATTTTGTCTATGGAGCCTGCTTCAGTAAACATGAATCAGAAGAAATATTCGGCATTTTGAATGGCCTTATAAAAAGTAAACATTTTCACGGGAGTCGAACACATATCATCGTGACAAAATAAATGAAAGACGAGAGCTATTCCAGCTCACCACGAACGCACTGAGGATTTCTAATAAAATAACATATACAGCAGACAGACAGACTGCCGTCTCTTTTTAACACGGGACGGATAACCACGTTAACTTGTGACCACACCTGGCTCTGTTCCTACTAATGTCTCGAATAAGTCTCTAATACAAATATACATCTACGGAGCCTGCTTGAGTAAACGCGTGTCACCACACCACGAATAGAAAGAAAAAAAAACGAAAACTTTGTATGGGATTTGAACTCGTACTTTTGAGACAAAACGTACTAAAAGGCAGACGCCTAATGCAGTTCACCAAGAGCACACTGAAGTCTAGTCATAAAATGCCACATACAACATATTCGGCCGTCTCTTTTTAACATGGAACGGATGGCCAGGTTAACTTGTGACCACACCTGTCTCTGTTACCGTATGAGCCGTGCTTCAACACGACACATGCTTACTCAGTCAGGCTCCAAAGGTGTGTTTGGGAAATGTTTCAGACATTTAATACACATTCACAAGAAGAGTGTTTCCAACACCAACTGTACCATACATCGTTATCAGCAATTTGCACAGAGAGCTCATACGGTAACAGAGACAGGTGTGGTCACAAGTTAACCTGGCCATCCGTTCCATGTTAAAAAGAGACGGCCGAATATGTTGTATGTGGCATTTTATGACTAGACTTCAGTGTGCTCTTGGTGAACTGCATTAGGCGTCTGCCTTTTAGTACGTTTTGTCACAAAAGTACGAGTTCAAATCCCATACAAAGTTTTCGTTTTTTTTTCTTTTCTATTCGTGGTGTGGTGACACACGTTCACTCAAGCAGGCTCCGTAGATGTATATTTGTATTAGAGACTTATTCGAGACATTAGTAGGAACAGAGCCAGGTGTGGTCACAAGTTAACGTGGTTATCCGTCCCGTGTTAAAAAGAGACGGCAGTCTGTCTGTCTGCTGTATATGTTATTTTATTAGAAATCCTCAGTGCGTTCGTGGTGAGCTGGAATAGCTCTCGTCTTTCATTTATTTTGTCACGATGATATGTGTTCGACTCCCGTGAAAATGTTTATTTTTTATAGGGCCATTCAAAATGCCGAATATTTCTTCTGATTCATGTTTACTGAAGCAGGCTCCATAGACACAATGTATTCAAGAGTTTTTATTAGAGATGTATTAGAGACTTTAGCAGGAAGAGCTAACTAGCTCTCTTCCTGTTTACAAACACAAGCGACGTTTAAAACCAGACGGAGTACCTGATGCGTTCACACAAATAAGACTGCAAGGACGAGTCTGTTTTTACACATTGCAACGTTAACGGGTAAGAAACTGAACAAAGGCATCTGCGAGGACAGCTACGTCCCTTTTTCCAGTTTTCAACATCTGTCGTTTCTACGACAACCACAGACGCATTTGCCTGACGGTCACCAGTTAACGTGGTCACAAGTTAATACGGAACACCGGAGAGCAGGCGGGTTGGAGGGGCACATCGCTGGACCCCGGACGTCGGGACGTTCATGATGATTTCCACTCCGCCGTAATGTAGGTGATGTGGAATGATTCTCCAGAGGAGCAAAGGAGTTGTAAAGTTCTAACTCCGAGGCAACACTAGCCTGACAAGTCGTGACACCTACCACCGTAGACCAGGTAGAGCAACCTGAGGAGGGGTTCAGAGTAGTATCCACTGATGAAAGACTAGGTAGACGTGGATCTTCAAACAAGGTAAGCGTGCACCAAGATCTGTTTGTTTCTGTAGAAGGACTGAAATGAGGTTTCCAATTGAAGCTAGTTCACTTTTGATCTCAATCAGGACGGAGCTGACAGTAAGCGGTCTAATGTTAGCGTTACACAGTTCAAACTCCGCGGCCGCCATCTCTCAACATAACACACCTAGCATAGCACACCTAGGTAGTGCGTTGTTGCAGTGCAAAATATATTCAGAAGACACTCTAAAGTGACAAAGTGGAGTGTGCAAAGTGGAGTGTGCAGTCCCTGAGTCAAAGTTAAAAGTTTGTGAGTGGTGGTGGGAGGGAGATGGTATGAGGTCAGATGATGCTGGTGGGTGCGAGGTTAGAGTCTGTGGCAGGGGGCAGATGAGGGAGGAGGGCCAGGGGCAGAGCAGGGAGGGAGTTGAGCCTCCGGACAGCCTGATGAAAGAAGCTGTCTTTGAGCCTGCTGGTTCTGGCCCGGAGACTCCGCAGTCTCCTCCCAGATGGCAGAAGGCTGAAGATACTATGGGATGGGTGGGTGGGGTCACCAGCAATGCTGATGGCTTTGCTGGTGAGGCGGGTGGTGTAAATGTCCAATAGGGGGGGGAGAGAGACACCGATGATCCTCTCAGCTGCTCTCACTATGCGCTGCAGTGTCTTGCGGCAGGACATGGTGCAGGCACCGTACCACACAGTGATGCAGCTGGTCAGGAGGCTCTCGATGGTGCCTCTCTAAAATGTGTGCATGATGGTGGATGAGGCCCCAGCTCTTTTCAGTTTGCGGAGGAAGTACAGGCATTGTTGGGCTTTTTTGGCCAGTGATGTGGTGATGTGGTTCCAGGACAGGTCTTCGGAGATGTGCACACCCAGGAACTTGGTGCTACTCACCCTCTCCACTGTAGCATCGTCGATGATCAGTGGAGCATGCTGTGTGTGCATTCTCCTGAAGTCCACAACAATCTCCTTCGTCTTCTCCACATTCAGATGGAGATTGTTGTCCTTGCACCACGTAGCCAGCCTGTTCACCTCATTCCTGTAGATCGTCTCATCGCAGTTGTTGATGAGATCCACCACAGTCGTGTCATCCGCAAACTTGATAAAGATGTTGGAGCTGGATGTTGGTGTGCAGTCGTGGGTCAGCAGAGTGAGGAGGAGGGGGCTAAGCACACATCCTTGGGGGGCCCCCGTGTTCAATGTGATGGTGCTGGAGGTGTTGCTGCTGACCCGAGCTGCCTGTGGTCTCCCCGTCAGGAAGTCCAGCAGCCAGTAGCACAGGGAGGTGTTGAGTCCCAGCTGGTCCAGTTTGTGAATGAGCTGCTGGGGGATGATTGTATTGAATGCTGAGCTGAAGTCGATGAACAGCATTCTGACATATGAGTCTTTGGTATCCAGGTGGGTGAGGGCAGAGGAGATGGCATCATCGGCCGAACGGTTGGACCCATATGCAAACTGGAAAGGGTCCAGGGTGGGGGGGAGGGCAGACTTGATGTGGTGCATGACTAGCCGCTCGAAGCACTTCATGAGGATGGGACAGAGTGCGACTGGGCGGTAGTCATTGTGGCAGGAGGGAGATGACTTTTTCGGCACCGGGATGATGGTGGTGGCTTTAAGGCACGTGGGGACAACAGCCTGGCTCAGCGAGGGGTTGAAGATGTCTGTGAAGACATCTGTGAGCTCCTCAGCACAGTCCCTCAGTACACGACCAGGGATGTTGTCGGGACCAGAGGCTTTCCGTGGGTTCATCCCTCTGAGGGATCGCCTCACGCTATCTGGGGATAGCGTCAACACCTGGTCGCCGGGAGGGGGTGGGGTCTTCTGTGCCGGGGTGCTGTTGTCTGCCTCAAAGCAGGCGAAGAAGTCGTTCAGCTTGTTCAGCAGAGAAGTGGAACTGTCCCAGGTCTGCGGAGAGGGCTTGTAGTCCGTTATGGTTTGGATCCCTCGCCACAGGTTCCTGGTGTCTCTGCTGTTGCTGAAGCGGTCGGCGATCCTCCTGGAGTACCGGCTCTTGGCCTTCCTGATGCCTCGTGCCAGGTTGGCCCTGGCTGCCTTCAGGCCCACCTCGTCTCCAGCTCTGAAGGCGGTGTTCCGAGCCCTCAGGAGTCTGTAGACTTCCCCTGTCAGCCATGGTATCTGGTTGGCCCGAATGCGGATGTTCTTGGTGACCGTGACGTCATCAATGCATTTCCGCATGTAGGAAGTGACGGTGTCTGTTTACTCCTGGAGGTCTGTGATGTTATTATAGGTGGCTGACCATCTGAACATGCTCCAGTCGGTGGTGAGGAAGCAGTCCTGGAGTGTCTCTGAAGACCCCTCAGGTCACACACGTACCTGCTTTGTTGCTGGTCTGATTACTTTAACCAGGGGTCTGTATGCAGGCCTTAATATAGTGATGGTGTGGTCTGAGGCTCCTAGGTGGGGCAGGGGGAGGGCTTTGTATGCCCCTCTATTTGTGGTGTAAACATTGTCCAGGATGTTATTGCCACGTGTGGGAAAGTTGATGTGTCCATGGAGTTGTGGAAACACGCTCTTGGGGTTTACATGATTGAAATCCCCAGCCAGGATGAGGAAAGCATCAGGGTGGGCTGTCTGCTGCTCACTGATGTGCTGGTAGAGTTCATACAGTACCTCGCTCCTGTGGTTGTTGGAGCCAGGGGGGATGTATATTGCTACCAGCAATATGGCACTAAATTCCCTCGGCAGTCATCACTGATGTAAACACAGAGTCCCCCGCCGTGAGTCTTCCCCCCCTCGACGAGCGCTCTGTCCGTCCGGTAGCATGTTAGCCTGGCCAGTTGAATGGCACAGTCCGGGACGCTGTCAGTAAACCATGTTTCCACAAAAACAAAGGCACAACAGTCACTCACAGTCTTGGTGGATGTCCGGAGTAGACGGATATAATCCAGTTTATTGTCCAGTGATCGTACACTGGCCAGTATGATCATAGGGATTGCCGGCCGATGAGGGCTAGCCGCTAGCCTAGCCCGGATACCTTCATGCTTGCCCCTCTTCTGCTTCCTCATATTCCGCTTGTGGCGCCTCCACTGGCGGCTGGTTGCAGGAGTGGGGGTCGGTGTTTGAGTAGGCCACTGGAGCAGATCGCAGTCGCGTAGTATTTCCGCGTCTGCTGGATTTATGTCCATGATTGTAGTTCTGCCGATGGCGAGCAGAAACTCACGGGAGTATGTGCATCTTGGGACAGATGGACGCGACAATGACGGACATGTGCACGTATGTACACCACACAAAAAACATAAAAACACCGATTCGACGGGAGAGAGAGGAGCCGCTGCGTGTGTATGCGCCGCCATGTTGAACAACATATACCTTTGTATGAGTAATAAGACCATGTTACCTGAAACGGCAACCCTTGTTATACATGTGTATGAAGTGAATTTGGTTATCTAGCTTGTAGTTTCACAAATCAGTGTCTATAGTCTGTTGGCAGATGAGCTCAGTGGGAGCGGGTCATCCATCAACCGCAGGGTCGGCTGTTCAATACCCACCTCCAACTGTCCACATGCCGAAACCCCACAAATGTACTTCTATGTAGTGCTTAGGGCAAAAACGTCTGCTAAATAATGTAACGTAATGAGCTCGAATTTGGGTGAATGGGGAAACAGGGCGTTTCACTTTGTATTTCTTTTAATCCAACCAATAATATTGCTGGAGGCAGGGATCTCTACGCGTCCTTGGGTAACACAAACTCTGCCAGCAGTGTACAGGTTTCAAATCAACCCCATGTGGCAACTGTAGAAATATTTATTTAAAAAAAATCTGTAACCTGTGTAATCAGTGTAATAAGTTACCTCCATTGCAATTCACTCATTCATGCAAGTGGGGTAATAAGCTCAATTCAATTCAATTCATATAGCGCCAATTCATAACAGTGTTTCCCATACATAGACCAATGTGTGGCGCGGCGCCACAGATTGAACATCGAGCGCCACGAATTGATTCCGTAGCGATTTTTTTTTTCACCAACGCGATTTGGAAATATAAATTGAAAAAAAAACTGACAAGTGTCACGTTCCAGCCTGACCCTTCCTGTTTTGTTTTGTAGTTCCCTGATTCCCTGTTGTTCGGTTTGTCTCCCTACCACCTGTTGTCAAGTGTCCAATCACTCGCGTCTTTATTTCTCCCAGCTGTTCCCCTCCTAGAGTCTCTCTAAAGGACTCTACCCTCTCCCTTTGTCAAGCTCTCCAGCGTTTTCTATAATTCTACAGTTTATCCTCCGTGTACGACCCCCTTTCGCCTTCTCCTTATCGGTTTTGTTTGCTATTCGGATTGACTTTTCGTGAATGACCTCCGCCTGTGCCAATAAATTGGCTTTGGACTTTAATAAAATACATATGCAGCGGCGGCTGGTCAATAGAGGGCGCTAGGGCGCCGCCCTCCGTGAAATATTGACTCGTATATGGGCCTGTGTCCACCAATCGCGTTTTTTGCGCTGAGAGCACCTTCAAACTCCTTTTCCTAGCGCTTCGGTCAGCGCTCTCAGCGCTTTGATCAGCTGGTTGCCAGGTTACGAGGTTTCCGGACACTTCCGTATTCGTTCCTTGTTTACACAGTTGATGTTACCATACATTTTACAAACTATCTTAAAAAAAAAATGGAAAGAGCTCGCCTATTAGCACTCGCAGCAGCGTTTGACATGACGGACATGACGGAGCCTGCGAAAAAAAAAATGTGGGTACACGACATCAACCGCGATAGAAAGCAACTCGGGGAATATCAGACATTGGTACCGCAGTTGCGTCTGGATGGTGCACGTTTTAAAGAGTATTACAGACTCGACAGGGTGCAATTTGAGGTTCTGCTCGAACGCATTGCTCCATCCATCGCCCGGATGCAGACAAACTACCGGGAGACCATCTGTCCTGCAGAACGGCTCTGCATTTGCCAACGGTAAGCTAGAAATGCACACAAATACACACGATAACATTCACCACTAGGTGTCCTCGGTGTATAAGGCAATGGCTGTAATTTACAAAATTAACTAATAAATAACATTAGCCATGTCCAATAACATTAGTGTAGGTTGTTTTATCCCATTGATAGGTTCTTGCATAGTTAATGATCATCAAGCTAGTGATAAGAGTTTGAATGAGAGTTTTGTACTGTTGCCAGAATTGTGCACAGTGTGTGTGAGGCAATCTGGAATTGTTTGATGGAACAGTACATGCCCATTCCTGATGCTGAAATGTGGAGGAAAAAGGCTGCAGACTTCAAGAGGCTATTGGCATTTCCAAACTGTATCGGCGCAATGGGATGGGAAACATGTTGTAATCCAGGCACCTCCCTCCAGTGGCAGCCAGTATTGGAATTACAAAGGCACTTTCTCCATTGTGCTAATGGCAGTGGTGGACGCTCACTACAGATTTACTGTAGTGGATGTGGGTGCCTATGGTAAGAGTAGTGATGGTGGCATCCTGGCCACTTCTGCCTTTGGGAAGGCTCTGCGACTTGGGAACCTCAACCTTCCTGAAGACAGACCATTGCCTAATGCAGACCATCTTGGACCTTTACCACATGTTCTTGTTGGCGATGAGGCGTTTCCACTTCAGCGAAACATTATGAGACCCTACCCTGGCCGACATCTACCAGCAGAGAAAAGAGTCTTCAACTATCGGCTTACTCATGCTAGGCGTATGGTGGAATGCACTTTTGGTACTCTGTCAAACCAATGGAGGCTGTACAGAAGGGTTCTGGGGGTGTCACCTGATGTAGCTGAGTGTATTGTAAAAGCCACCTGTATCTTACACAATTTTCTTCGGTGGGATGTTGATGACGACTGTTATGATGCCCCCTCCACTCCATCTACATCAACAGAGTCCCAAGGTGCAGTACAGAACATACCTAGGGCTGGTAGCAACAACACTTCAAGAGAAGCAGTTGCTATAAGAAATAACTACACCAGCTATTTCTTTTCTCCTGAGGGCAGGGTGCCATGGCAAGACAAAGTCCTGTGAATTGAACACCACTAATCAATTGTCTGAATTAAAATTGTATGCTCTATTTAAACTCATGTCTGCTCTTTTATTTTATACACATACAGGTAACATGTAACAGTGTGGACCAGCAAAAAAAAAAAAAGAACACTTTGCAAATTCACTTTTTTTTTTAATCAGATTCAAATCTCAGCCCCGAATTCCAGCTCCATTAAAATTTGTTGAAAGCGAATGCGGGCTTGAGCTTTCTTTAGGTTTGACAGGCGTTTCAAAGCGGGTGCCAGGGACAGCAAAAAATACTCATCCTCATCTGTTTTCTTGTTGATTGCAGCAACTATGGACTCTTGGTAATTTGTCAATACCGGTGTTGCTGTAACTTGTTTTTTTTTTTTTTCTCAATTGGTTCCTGTGTATCTCTATGGGTGGCTCTACTGTGGGTGTGTCAAGCTCACCACTCTCCCAAATCTGTAGAAACATAATTACAATGTCATAAAAATGTATCATATATAGGCTAGTATATATACTCTATAAGCTTGAAGCCCTAACCCGTTGGCCACGGCTGCCTTTTCCATTCAGATTATATGCTATTACTAGGCCTACTGCTGATATGTAGCCTGAATTTAATAAAAATCACAGCCAAGTGTTTAAACTGACCTCAGTCTGCGGAGACATCATTGGGCTCAGAAGAGCCATCACCCCCTCTGACACATCAGGCTCATCAGAGCTTTTAAAGTTGGAGGTTGTAGGCCTTTCCCTCTGATGGGGCTCAAGGAAACAGAGCACGGCCATATATTTCCTTTTTTTTTTTAAACTGCTTGCTGACCCACTCTTTTTATTATGTCTTGACGCCTCTCCTTCGCATATCTGTCTCTCAGATACTTCCACTTTTTCTTGCACTCTTCCTCTGCACAAATTCACATAAAAACGTTATTAGCTAGGCTGCTATAATGTTAGCTTCAGCTGTTTGTCTCCTTGGTGATTGACGCTAAGTTAACTAACGTTAGTTAGGCTACACTGTAATGTTAGAATAGATGAGCTAACTCAAACTAACGGTGATTGTTAAAAAAATCAAAAAGCTGTTTACACACCTGGTATCCCGACAGACGTGGCCACATCCCTCCACGCTCTCGCTTTCAGTAGTTGGTCATGGTATCCTTTCAGTGATAAATCGTATATGACTGGGTTGTCAGTGACGGCGAGAATCAGCTTTTCTTCAGTCATTGTTGTGTTGTGTTTCTGCGTATGTCCCGCCCCCTCTTCAATTTTGATTGGTCGTCGAGAGAGAAGTGACATTGACGAGCCCAGCACTGTTCTAAAAGTTGAACAGATTTCAACTTTGAGCGCTCTGAGCGCTGCGGTAAAAAACGGTCAGCGGCGAGAACTTTTTTCCGCCGAGGGCGCTCAGCGCTGTGAACGCTGAACTACATAGACAAAAACGCGATTGGTGGACACAGGCCCTAAATCTACCAAGTTCAACCAGTACTAACGGCTGCGGCCTTGCGGTACCTTCGGGGGGTGGGGCTTGACGTCCAGTCGGTCAAGCCCCGCCCACACAGAATCACCGTGAAAGTTAAGTCCACCCCTTGCCACCTTCCCTTTCGGCAAAATATCGGAATAGGAGTTGGAAAGTGATGTCGGTGAGTGAAATTACGTTGCTACAATAAATGAAAAACTTTATTCACATCTCACGGCGCTTTTGTTGGTGTATATATATTATTGTATAACGTTTGTGTTTTTTGGCAGTTTAATGGCCAGCATTCAGCATGTGTGATAACATTCTACACGACGGTAGCGTTAGCATTAGCGTTTTTGTAATTTTAATTTAGCTCTGTGTGTGTGTGTGTGTGTGTCCGCGTGTGTGTGCGTAACATATCGAAAGTGACGAATGTGACAGTCTGATGAGATAGCAAAGTTAATAGAAAAAGTTATATTGTTGTAACGTTTGGGCATTTTGGCAGTTTAATGGTCAGCATTCAGCATGTGTGATAAAATCCTACACTAAAATCCTACTGTGTGTGTGTGTGTGTGTGTGTGTGTGTGCACGTGTGTGTGTGCGCGTAACGTTATATCGAGAATGACAAACGTGACATAGTCTTATGAGATAGCAAAATAATAGAAAGTTGTATAACGTTGAATGAATTAACATGAATGATGTAAAATAACTGCAAAGCAGAACATTCAGGGAACAAATAACCAAGACAGAGCCTGATGCCAAACCTGCTGCAGCTATGCTCAAGGATACCTGTGCTGTGCTTCTGTTTGCAATGCTCATACTCAATCCTGCTGCAACCATGCTCAATGATATGCTAACTATGTCAAATTGAATAACATGTTATGCTTTCCTTTCAGGAGTGACAGAGAAGTCCTCTGATGATTATCTTCAACTGAATAAGAGGTCAACGTTCCAGATTAATGTTCTCGAGTTTAATAAATGAAAGAATTGTTGAAAAAAAAGTCCCTGAGTTATTTCTCTGTAGCCATCTATAGTAAGATGCCGCAGATAATTTATCAGTCTGAGGTAGCAAGTTGTCGTTTTTTCCAGTCTGCTGGCGAGGTATCGTCACACACAAAGATGCAAGGCAGCTGTAAATTACTTGGTGGTGGAGAGATGTACACTGAAGATGTGAGAGGCCGTTCAGAACAACCACCAGGATCATCCTGCACTGCAGGATGTAAAGATAATAATTGTACTTTTTTTGCAGGGGAATGGCTTGGTCTGCATTACATAGTTTGATTCAAAAGAGTCAGACAGTTCATTGTTGCTAAATAATATAGGCCTAAACTTTTCTTTTGGTAATGATTTTCATTATTTGCTTTCACTGGCTTTATTAAATCATTATGATATTCCATGGTAGGGGTTACACTTGTTTTGTACCACTGCCCTTGATTACCTGGACAAGTCCCAAAATACACTCCACACAAACATGCACATACAGTACCAAAGACTACCAAATGACACATCAATACATAGGACATGACGCAGTATGGGTGAGAAAATAGGTCAGGTATAATAATAACTGTGTACATACATCTGCTGATGCCTAGTCTGGACGCATCCTCAGTGATGTTCCTGGGCTCATCGGACGTTTCGGGTCTCTCAACATCATACGCCCTCCTCCAGGTGACCCAGCCGGGGCTGATCAGACCCCAGCTTGCGTCCAGACGGCTAGCTAGCTACCATGACTCCATGGCTCCCCTCTTTTGAGCCAAAGCCATCTTGAGGCTCTTTCTGCCGCCTCGGTGGTGCTGCGGATGGCTCTCCTCTTTCTCTCCCCCTCGATGCCTAGGCTACTGAAGGCTCTGGCCAATGATCGGGCTGCGAAACCCCTGCATCCAACCTCCACGGGGAAACACCTTGCTCTCCAGCCAGCCTGCTGGCAGTCGCTGACCAGACCCATGTATTTGGAGAGCTTCCTTTCAAAGGCTTCTTCCAGGGGGTCTTCCCACGGGACTGTCAGCTCCAGCAGCACTGCTTGCTTGGTGGACTCCGAGACAAGAACTATGTCTGGTCGCAGGGTGGTGACGGCAATGTGGCTGGGGAACTTTAGCTGGTGTTCGAGATCCACCAACAACTGCCAGTCTCTTGCAGACATGAGAATGCCTGCAGATGTTGTTCGTCTGACAGGAGTTGGGTTGTCTCCAGCTCTGACAAAGTCGATGGTTTTCTTGGAGGGACGGAACTGCTATGCCCACTCCAGGTCTGTGCTGATGGCTTCCGCAATGGCCTTAAGCACTTGGTCATGCCTCCACCTGTACCGTCCATCTCCAAGTGCCCTTGTGCAGCAGCTGAGGATGTGTTCCAGGGTTCCTCGCTTGGAACACAGTGGGCATGCTGGTGTCTCTGCTATGCCCCATGTGTGCAGGTTTGATGGGCTCGGAAGCACATCATACACTGCCTGGATAAGGAATTTAAGGCGGTGAGGCTCAGATTTCCACATCTCTGCCCAGGTCACTTTCCTCTCGACCGCGTTCTCCCATCTCGTCCAAGCTCCCTGTTGCTTCATCCCCACTGCCTTGCAGGTTCTCGTCTCCTCCACTGCTGCTCTCACCTCCTCCTGGACAAGGTGCCGCCCTTCCTTCCCCCTGGTGTTGATTTGGGGAGTTGGAAAGGAACCTAGCCCTGCTCGGCTTTGTGTTACCACTCCCACCAGGCTCCTGTGGCGCAACCTTGCATCAGCCTCTCGAACTGCATCCTCTGCCTTCCATTTCCTGCCAGTCCTCACTTGGATCCCAGCCTTAGCCACCTTGGGGTCACTTGAGTCCCTGTACTGAACCACTTCTCTGGCTCTCGATACTTTAAATTCCTCCTCCAGTGATTTGAAAGGGAGTTGCAGTTTGTTGGAATTTCCATAGAGAGCGATGCTGCTCAGGCTCCTTGGTAGTCCAAGCCATCTCCGGAGGTGGTTGCTGACCCTTCTCTCCAAGGTCTCGACTGTCGAGATAGGGACAGCATAGACCAGGAGGGGCCACAGGATCCTGGGCAGAATGCCATGTTGGTAGACCCAGGCTTTAAACTTCCCAGGGAGGCCAGACTTGTCCACGGATTTCAGCCAGCCATCCAACTCAGTGCAGGTTGACTGAATAGATGTGGTGTCTCTAAGAGAGCAGTCAAAAACCTTTCCCAGGCTCTTGACTGGTTTCTCTGTGATGGTTGGGATGGCTGTGCCTGTGATGGTGAACCGGAACTTGTCCTCCACCTTCCCTTTCCTCAGCACCATTGATCTGGATTTGATGGGTTTGAAACGCATCCGGGCCCACCCCACGAGCTTCTCGAGCCCCTTCGGAATCCACCGGCAGCCTGGGACTGATTCTGTCATGACTGTGAGGTCATCCATAAATGCCCTGATGGGTGGTTGCCGTTGTCCGGAGTCTGAACGGGGCCCTCTGCACTCTGGTTCAGCAGACTTGGTGAGCATGTTCATGGCTAGGGAGAACAGCGTCACAGAGATAGTACACCCTGTGATGATACCGACCTCCACCTTATGCCAACTGGAAGTTGATGCTCCTGAAGAGACCCTCATGCTGAAGTTGTTGTAATAATCAGCGATGAGGTCTCTACACCTGCTGGGTACGTGGTGTTTCACCAGAGTGAGCTGGACCAACTTGTGTGGAATGGAACCGAAAGCATTTGCCAGATCAAGCCACAGCACTGACAAATTGCCTTTGTTTTCTCTGGCCTCCCGAATAAGCTGTGTCACCACACCGGTATGCTCCAGACATCCTGACATTCCGGAAATGCCTCCTTTCTGGACTGATGTATCGATGTAGGTGTTCTTTGCCAGGTAGGTACACAGCCGCTTGGAAACAGCGCTGAAGAAAATCTTTGCCTCCACACACAGCAGGGATATGATGCGGAACTGGTCAAGCTGAGTGGAGTTTTCCTCCTTTGGGATCCAGATCCCTTCAGCCACTCTCCATTGATCTGGGATCCTTCCCCTTCTCCAGAAGACTCGCAGGATTTTGCACAGACGCAGCAGGAGTTTGGGACAGTTCTTATACACTTTGTATGAAGTGCCACTCGGTCCCGGAGCAGAGCTTGCCCTTGCTTTGCACCTCCCTGACTTCTGCTAGCTGCAGCTCCGACATGTCGAACTGCATGTCTGGTTCAGGGCTCTCCCAACTCCTGCTCTCTTGCGGGTTCGCTGTACGTCTGCTTCAGATGTTGATCTATGTCTTCCTGCGAGGAGGCCAGTTTGCCACTGCGCTTCTGCCCCAGCAAATCCTTGGTGAACTTGAAGGGGTTAGCGATGAAAGCAGCACGCCTACGTGCCCTCTCACGCCGCCGCCTGCGATGCCACTCAGCCCGGCGGAGAACTCTGATGTTTTTACATAGGATGCACATTAGCTGGGCAAGGCCAGTGCGTTCCTCTTCTCCTGCTGCCTTGTACTGGGATTTCAGCGCCTTCATCTCCTGCCTGATGTTATGGATCCTGACCGCTCTTTGATTCATGGAGTAAGATGTTCTGGAACTTTTCTTCTCCTCACCAAACCGTTCCGCTGCAATGCTGACAATGGTTGTAGTCATCACCTGAAGCTTCTTGTCTGCCTCTCCTTTGGCCATTCCCTCCAGAATCTTGTTGACATCGTCGTCAAACTGTTGCCAGAGTGAGGTCATGCTGGCTGCAGGCCATTTGATCCGCCTCCTGTCGGACTTGATGCTCGAGGGATTGGTTTGCAACACTTGGAGGTTCTGGGCACTAGGGGGTGACTCCGGTCCCGGCTCCTCCTGCGTCTCACCAGGTGTAACACCTGTGCGTTGTGATGCAACTTCTCCCACCGGGCACTTCATCCTCGCTTGGTGGATCTTTAAGCCATGGATGTTCTTGCAGACTTTACCGCATGTACACTGCTTGGTCATAGTTGTTTGTCCGTTGCTTGGGTCTGTTACCGTTGTATCCGTCCGACTGGGGTGCTCATCCTCCCCCCCTCTCGGGCAAAAAAATAAGATGACAAAAAGATGAAAGTACAAAAGATGGTGGTGTACTGGATGCCCTCTATAGAAATGTAATATTTTAGAGAGGGCTGATCAGGAGGTAGGCCTAAAACTGGCTGGCAAAGGTAACTATTTGAGTAAATAAAATAGTCAGTATGAATACAACTAAACAGAGAGGTTAACAGATTGAGGTCGGCTAAAAAGTGGTTTTAAAAAAAGTTTCTCAGTCTAAAACTTTCTTTTAGACTAATGTAGAAATACATCATTGGAAGATATGTAAATTATATAATGCTTTATTTGACTGATTGTTGTACAATGGTGAATGATGAAGCCTCACTTCTCCACTCCTTAAGATTGTATTATTCTTCTAACGGGTTTATGTTAGTGACATAAACGATGACAAACCTGTTTATTAATAGCAAAAACGGCCCTCATTTACACTAGCGCACTATTGCACCACCTGTACAGTTATTGTATTATATTAATATTTCTCGCACTACCTGTACATTGTTTACATTTTTTTAAACATGTTTTATACTGTTTACAGCCTGTTTCTACTAGTGTTAGTAACCGTTTACTACCTCAACGATCACTACCTCCACCTGCACTGTTTCCCAGCTAGCAATCAGGAGCGGGCCACTTCCGTAAAACCTGTGGCGCTGTCAGCTGAGTCACGGCATCGGCTGAGTCGTGGCAACCGCAATTGGGCCAGGTCATATTGCCACCTGCAGGCAGCCATCCTAAATACAACATTTTTTTTTTAAAACTTTTGGCTCGTCTACCAATGGTGGGTAACAGAAACAAAATGCCAGCCAAAATATATATTTTTACCGGCCAATATAATTTTTAACATGCAGACTATAATCCTGTGTTTACTTGTGATGGGATGGGTAGCCTACATGTACAACATTACGTTAGCAACTGAGTCTGCAACTAATTTTACTGGCCAATTCATTTTTACCAGCATTGACCGGTGACTGCTGTTAACTCTGGGCGCTCGGCTCAGACCCTTTTTACCAGTATGAAGCCGATTTCAACTGCAGCAAGCGTCAAACACGCAGTTCAAGCCATCACTGGAGTGACGTGTGCAGAACTTTGGATGAGAAGACTCAACGGTGAACTTGAGGTAAGTCTTGTCTAACATTTCCTTAAAAAGCATTAACAATTGAGTTCCCTTAACATTTTACATTAACTCTACATATTTCGAGTTATTGCTGATTGTCACACCCCGCCTCGGGTGAAGGTAATGTAACCTTAATAGACTGGACTTTCAAACCCAAAGGATGGCAAGGCACACGGTTGCAAATCGGTTTTGAACATTTATTCCCCCAAAGTGTCAAATAGGTGCAAAACATACAGAGGAGGCCAGAACCCAAACATCTGAAAATAGTAAAAAGTAAAACATAATAAATCAAGCATATTCTAAATCAAATACCGGTACTTCAAATAATCAATGTCAATAAATCAAATAATCCATTAGCAAAATAAATACAAATTGAACTCAATGCATTTAACCATAATTTACAACATAATAGAATAATCACCTCAGTAGATCTTTGGCATCTCATGGAGAGCTGAGCACCCTGCCCAACACAGACAACCTCTTCTGGCAACAGCATACAGGCAGTTAGACAGGGACAGTGGTCAAACTGTAACATCACCTCCCTCCTCTCCAGGAACTTCAAGTTCAGGAAGGCGGGACAGGTAATCGGCAAGCAAGTTTGTTTTTCCAGCTCTGTGAGTAATATTGAAGCAGTATGGCTGTAATGCCAAGTACCATCTGGTGACACGGGAGTTCTTATCCCTCATGGAGTTGATCCAGTTCAATGCCCGGTGATCCGTCTCCAAATCAAAGGTCCTTCCAAGAAGATAATACCGAAGGCTGTCCAATGCCCACTTAATGGCAAGACATTCCTTTTCAATGGCAGAGTACCTAGTTTCTCTGGGATGCAGTTTACGGCTCAAATAGAGAATAGGGCATTCCTCACCCTCCTTTCCTTGTGCTAGGACGGCTCCAAGGCCCACACCAGAGGCATCAACTTGAACAAGGAATCTTTTGTTAAAGTCAGGACTTTGCAAGACTGGGGAAGAGCACAAGATGGCTTTGACATTCGAGAAGGCAGTTTCACATCTTTCTGACCATTTCACTGGATTAGGGGATGCTTTTGTAGTCAGCTCTACAAGAGGAGCCGTGATGGTAGAGAAATGTGGCACAAATCTCCTGTACCACCCAGAAAGCCCCAAGAATGACCGGACTTGCTTCTTTGTCCATGGTTTAGGACTGTCTCGGATTGCCTTCACCTTGTCCACCTGAGGACGTATTTGGCCATTGCCAAGATGGTAGCCCAGATAGCAAACCTCTGTTTTGGTCCACTCACATTTCTGGGTGTTAAGTGTGAGGCCAGCGGAATGGATCCGGAGCAAGATCTGACGCAGGTGAATAAGATGGTCTTCCCAGGAAGTACTAAAGACCACCACGTCATCAAGATACGCAGCGGAAAACTGGGCACATCCCTGCAGAGCTCGATCCATAAGCCGCTGAAAAGTGGCAGGGGCTCCATGGAGTCCGAACGGCATGACCGTGTACTGATAGAGACCCTCTGGGCCACGGAAGGCAGTGTACTCCCTTGATTCCTTCTCCAAAGGCACTTGCCAATATCCTTTACACAGATCAAGGGTGGTAATGAACAAAGCTTTGCCAAGTTTCTCAAGGAGTTCATCAATTCGTGGCATAGGATAAACATCGAATTTAGAAACTGCATTCACTTTGCGTAGGTCATTACAGAGTCGTATAGTGTTGTCCTTCTTTGGGACAAGAACAATGGGATTACACCACTCACTGTCTGAGGGTTCGATCACTCCTAGATCCAGCATGGTTTGTATCTCATTGTTGAGGGGTTCCGTCAGTCGCTCAGGCACCCGGTATGGGCGTTGACGGATAGGGGTAGGGTTCTTTAACCGAATTACATGCTCGATTAATGGAGTTTTCCCGGGCTTTCCACTGAAAAGGTCTGGGAACTCCTCACACACCTGCAAGAGTTCAAGGGCTAGTTGTGCAGACAAGTGACTCACGTCAGGTTGCTGTGATGTAGTAAGCATGGCTAGATCTGTATCCTCTTCGGCATCCTCCATTCCCACTTTCCATGCCAGCATCACCTTTTCCACTTGTAACTCCTTGTTCCGATTAAGTCCTCGAATGTCCTGGACGTCAGTTCCTTCCGCAGATCCTTTCCTCTCCTTCCATTCCTTTAGAAGGTTGATGTGGTATACCTGGGATGCCTTTCCTTTGTCCGGATGAGAGATCTCATAAGTGACAGGTCCAACTTGTCTGGCAACGGAGTAAGGACCTTGCCATTGGGCTAGCAACTTATTGCTGGAGGTTGGAAGCAAGAGCATGACCTTTTGACCTGGTTGTAGCACCCTGTGTCGTGCTTTTTGGTCATACCAAGTCTTCTGCTTCAGCTGGGCCTTTCCAAGATTTAGTTTCGCCTCAGCTCGGTATTGTTCTAGTCGGTCTCGCATCTGCAGCACATAAGAAAGCACACCCTGTGATGCGGGTGGTTTGGACTCCCAGGATTTCTTCAAGAGATCCAAAGGACCTTGAATAGGGAACCCATACAGAAGCTCGAAGGGCGAAAAGCCGGTAGAGGTTTGAGGTACCTCTCGATAAGCAAAAAGAACAAAGGGAAGCCATTTATCCCAGTCTCGACCGGTGTCGTCTACGAACTTGCGTAGCATGGACTTCAGTGTTTGGTTAAATCTTTCCACCAAACCATCAGTTTGTGGATGATAGGGGGTGGTGCGAACACCAGTAATGCCAAGTTGTTTGTGAAGCTCCTTCATAAGCTTGGAAGTGAAGTTCGTGCCTTGGTCCGTAATTATCTCATCTGGAATTCCAACTCGTGAGAAGAAATGGACAAGTGAAGTGATGATTTTGGGTGTCAAGTCAAGTCAAGTCAAATTTATTTGTATAGCACAATTTACAGACGGTTAAGCCGCACCAAAGTGCTTCACAGTAAAAAATGCATACGAATAAAAACAAGATCACAGAGCAAGACACAGAAAAAGATAAAAAGACAGAATAATAAAAAAAGAAAAATAAAGAAAAAAAAGAAAAATAAAAAAGTAGGTGAAAAAAAATAAATAAATAAATAGAATAGAAAATAAAGGGGGGACCCTAACCGAACGCCAGTGAAAAGAGGTGCGTCTTTAGTAGGGATTTAAAACTATATATAGACTGGGCTGCCCGGATGTGGAGAGGGAGGCGGTTCCAAAGACTGGGGGCCGCTATGGCAAAGGCTCTGTCCCCTTTGGTTTTGAGCCTGGACCTGGGCACTTCCAGCAATAGTTGGTCAGCTGACCGTAGTTTTGAAATCGATGCGGTAGTGGATGGGGAGCCAGTGAAGTGATGCGAGAACCGGGGTGATATGATCACGTTTTTTTGTACAGGTGAGAAGTCGGGCGGCAGAGTTCTGAACCAACTGCAGGCGGCGGATCTGGGATTTGTCGATGCCAGTATATAGGGCATTGCAGTAGTCCAGTTGTGAAGAGATAAAGGCATGGATGACTCTCTATAGAGCACTACGGGGCAGATAGGCTTTGGTCTTTGCTAGGGTTCTTAGGTGGAAAAAGCTTTTTCTGACTACAACACTAACCTGCTGTTCAAATTTGAAGGCACTGTCGATGTGTCTTGATACTCCTCAGTGGGAAGGCCTCTGGAAACCTGGTTGCATAGTCACAGAGGACAAGGATATATTCATGGCCTGCACTGCTCTTGTCCAGTGGTCCGACGATATCCATCCGGAAAGGAACATCAATGAAAGGAAGAGGTAGTAGTGGAACCCTCTCAGGTCCTCTTGGAGAAGTCTTCTTGCACTGTGGACAAGTTTGACAGTACTCAATGACATCTTTGACCATTAAAGGCCAAAAGAAGCGGGCTTTGACTCGAGCCAGAGTCTTGTCTTGCCCAAGATGACCAGCCCAGGGTATGGAATGAGCCAGATGGAGTACAAGAGGCCGAACACAAGTTGGAGCAACCAAGCGATTCTCTGGCTGACCTGCGGTATACAGGACTCCATCCTCCAGGAGGTACTTCTCACTCTGGTCTGGCTGCAAGGTGACGTTAGCATCTTTCATCTTCGCCAGTAGGGGTGCCAGTGAGGCATCGGCTCTTTGTAGCTCTCTGATGTCTTCAGGTACCTGCCACTCTTCATCAGGTTTCAAGTTAGAGAGATTGCCTAACAGTGGAGTACCTTGAATCTTCTCCAGGCGACGCTGGCGTTTGCTTTTCAGGGGTCCCTTCTGTCCACCCTGGCATAAAGAAGGGTCCAAGTCAGGAAGAGGCTCCAGCCCTGGCTTGGCTGTCTGGGAACGGGTAAGTACTGGATAAGCCTCTTGAATGGCTGGGGTTGAATTGGACTTCACCCGTTTCTGGCGTGCCTGATGCACAAGGTCATGGAGAATGGGTAAGTCCCTGCCCAAGATCATGTCATGAGGCATGTTTTCAAGAACCCCCACACGGAGCAAGAAAGCGTGGTCTTCAATGACGACGGTCACATCAGTCACTGGATATCTTCTTTGATCACCATGGACACATTGTATGGCTGAGGCATGCTGATAGTCAAGATTGCCAAGCAAGACAAAGGAATGGTTAAGCAGTGTCACAGAGCTACCTGTGTCAAGTAGTGCTTGCACTGGACGACCGTTAACACGAGCTGGGATCATGAGAGGCTCAGTGTCAGGTTCAAGCTCAGGTTCAGGATCTGGTGCTAGGAACGGTGCCACAACTGAAGCTGGAAGAGATGTATGTGGCACATAACAGAAGCTGGACAGTTTGGGCCCTTTCAAAGGACAGACTGAGGCCCGATGCCCTGGCTGTTGACAGTGGTAGCAGATGAGATCCTTCACTGGACCCGGTCTCCAGAATCCTCTCTTCTCCCCAAAGGTGCCTGAAACACTCACGGGACCACTGGCTCTGTGCTCACCTCCTGTGTGAGACACGTCAGCTGCCCCTTGGGCTGCTACTCGGGTATTCTGTTGCCTTGGCATTCTGAGACCTTTGCGAGCATTCAAGTACTGGCCTGCAAGCTTAGCCGCAGTAAGCCCATCTTCTGGCTTGTGTTCCTTGACCCAGGTCTTCATTTCGTTGGGAAGCATGCGAAGCATTTGCTAAAGAATGATAAGCTCGGCGATGTCATCTTTGGACCGCTGCTCTGGCTTGATCCATCTTCTGTCCTTTGAGTCTGTTATAAGTCTCCTTGGGAGATTCACCAGGGGGTATGTAGGTTGACTGGAACTGAAGTCTGTATGTCTCAGGAGAGATGTTGAATTTTGCAAGGAGTGCTTCTTAAGGCTAGCGTAGACGTTGGAGTCGTCTACCTCCATCGCGGAGTAGGCATCCAGGGCTTTACCTGTCAAGAGAGGAATGAGCCGACAAGCCCATTCAGACGAAGGCCAGCCCCAGGTGCGAGGATTAAATGTTGATTATTATCGATCAGTTTAAACTTTGTTCGTGAAGTTCCTTCGTCTATCCCCCCAGATGAAACGGAAAGAAAGAATTCAGAAATGCAATATTAATTAGGACAACAACCGAAAATTATTTATCATGTCTGAGTAAAGTAGTGCAAGTTGGGGAAAATATATTGGCTATATGAAAGTGGCTCCGACTTTTAAGGCGCGAACGAAGCTAGCTGTTTAGCTCAAGGTAGCTAACATTAACTAGCTGGGGTGTTGTTAGCTCATGGTTTCTTTGCAGCTTGGATGAAATTTACGTGTATATTATTTAAGAGCACAGTCTTTGACCCATGGAAGAAAATAAAGTGGAACAAAATGTTAGCTGGCTTAGTTGTACTTTTACGGCGCGAACGAATCTAGCTAACATTAACACCATTTAGCTCAAGGTAGCTAACATACTAGCTGGGCTGTTCTTTGTAGCTTACCCCAACATCCCTGATAAGGGATCCCCGTGGCATTGATAGACCAGACACATCTGAAGTTAATTGCCAACAATGAGCAAGTCTGTCTAGCCTTCTGCATAGATCTTGTATTTGCATAGGCTATTGTTTGCAATTAACTTCAGACGTGTTTGACTTATCAATGCCAGGGGATAGCTTTTTAGATGTGTTCATGTATATATTGTCATAATTACTTATTTCTATTTCCATACACAGGTGTTTGTGTGTGTATGGCATGTCACAACGATTTGTGTGTTAGGTGTAAGATAATGTTGAGAACCTTGTTCTTTGTGAACTGGTGAAATGCTTTCTTCAAAGTAACTTGCACATGTCTTGATGGACCCTACTTTATGCACTGTGTACAGTTATGCTGGTATGGGGTAATGTCATAATGTTTGGTCAATATTGGGTTTTGCTTTAAAAAGGGAAATCGTAATGCTTTAGTATACTAAGGGCCCGTTTACATGTATGTGGATATTTTTATAAACAGATATTTTTTTATGCGTTTGGGCCTTTCGTTTACACGTAAACGGAGTTTTAGCTACCTTAAACGGATATTTTTTTTAAACGCCCTCCAAAGTGGAGATTTTTTATGATTCTGTGGATACGTGTAAAGGTGTAAAACGCTTTTTTTTTTTTAAACGATGACGTGAATAACATCTTCTGCTTTGAGGGCATTTTAACTCAATATACGTGTACAGGAAAGCCCCAAACGCATAAAAAATATCCGTTTATAAAAATATCCACATACGTGTAAACAGGCCCTAAGACATTATGAATGGTTTTGTACCATTCTAATCTTTTTTTCTTTCTTCCTCAGGTAATCTTGTATTTTCTGTTCTATTGACAAATACTGCTCTAAGGTAAGAATGGCTGATCAAATACATTCTTTCAAATCTAATCTGAGACGCAAGGCAGTCAAATCAGTGTCTAATTTCCTGCAAGGTATTGAGAACGACAGTAAGCTTGGTGACGATGATCTGACCGATGACACACACACTGTACATGACTTAGATGTTGTTGTAAACTGTGATGACAGTGATGACTTGATGCGTGACTGGAACTTTGACAGTGACTGTGATGATGGAGAGGGCCCTTCTGAGCATAGACCTGACCTTGCTGATGATTTAGTTAATTGGGCTTTGGAGTTTAATATCACCATGGTTGCACTTACTGCCTTGTTGTCTATCCTACATTTTCACCACCCCAATTTGCCAAGAGATGGGAGGACTCTCCTCAAAACAGTCACCGACTATAAAATCCTACCTGTAGCAGGAGGTGCTTTCTTTTACTTTGTTGTTTTGAATGCTATAACAGGCCTTCTTGAAAATGTATGGATGAAACTCCCTAGCAAGCATTGCCTGCAGTTACAGTTAAACTTTGACGGGCTCCCATTGTTTAAGAGTAATAACCAGCAGCTGTGGCCCATTTATTGAAGGAAGTAGGTAAATGTCCCTTCATGATTGCAATTTTTGGAGGGGATTGCAAACCCAAATCACTCACTGAGTACTTGAGGGACCTGGTGAGTGAGTTGATTAGTCTTCAGTCTGGGTTTTGGTTAAAAGGAAAGCTGTTTTTTCTGTGGGTCTGTTCTGTTGTGTGTGATGCTCCAGCCCGGGCTTTTGTTAAAGGCATAAAGACTCATTCAGGCTATTCAGCATGTGATAAATGTGTACAGACGGGTGTATATATAAGAAATCGCATGACTTTTCCACAGACTGACTCCACCTTAAGAACAGATGCTAGTTTCAGGCAAATGTTGGATGAAGATCATCATGTAGCACAGTCTCCTCTGACTGGACTTAGTATCAACATGGTACTTGATTTTCCGCATGATTACATGCATTTGGTGTGTCTTGGGGTTGTACGTCGGTTGTTTGACCTGTGGTGTAGTGGGCCTTTACCAACTCGCTTGTCTGGTCAGCTGGTTAAAGCACTATCTCGGAACCTACAGGAATTGAAGAATAACATTCCGTGTGAGTTTGCTAGAAAGCCTAGAGCTTTTGAGGAAAGAGGGAGATGGAAGGCTACGGATCTACGACTGTTCTTGTTGTATACAGGCCCTGTCGTTCTTGTAGATGTTCTGGCTGCTCCAGTCTACCACAACTTTATGCTGCTGTCGGTTGCTATTTTTATGCTGGCTAATCCTGAGGTAGATGTAGGGATATGTGACTGTGCAAAGAGACTACTTGTGTCATTTGTTGAACATTTTGGCAGACTTTATGGTGAGGGCTTTCTGGTGTACAATTTGCATGGCCTTGTTCATTTAAGCGATGATGTTAAGAGATGTAACAGGGTCAAATGTAGTATAGTACAGTATAGTGGTATAATCACACAAAATCTGTTTCACTTAATATCGTTCTTACCTGACATTTTTGTCCTCCCAAGTCTTTATGTGGAACCTTTAAAAAACTGAGCTACTGTACCCCTACGTCTATTTTCGGGTGTCCCCCTCCCTATAAATGTGTCTCCCGCCTTTACCTCTCCCCTTTTCCTGTTATGCTCTGGAGAGGTAAAGTAACACTGTAATTTATGTGTTTTAGCTAAGTGCTAAAGCTACACTGTTAAAGTTCGCTCATTAGCTTTAATCTAACATATTTCTATAATTTGATTTGTGTAGGAGCTCATGTTGGTTCGTGACTGACGGGAGGATTTTGTTTCATTTATACTCTTTTCAGGTATGTTTTTCGGTGTTTTAATGTATTGTCGCTGTCTGCGCGCTGCCCCTTTTCCTGTTATGCTCTGGAGAGGAGCTCATGTTGGTTCGTGACTGACGGGAGGATTTTGTTTCATTTATACTCTTTTCAGAATAAACGGAGACTGCCTCCTCCAAAGAGATCATGGTCTGGTCCCTTTCATCTTCATAACACAACGCAGAAGTAAAAAACTAGCCGGTTACACTTGGTGCCGTGACGACCCGTTGCATCTCCGATCAGCGCTCGTCTGATCCCCGGGGTACACCTGCCGACAACGGACTCCTCTCTCCTACTCCTCCCGCTCTGTGGCTGCGGGGGACTGCGCTCGTTCCGAGTGCGCGTACGCGTTAGGGCGAGTAAAGGGTTAAAGTAACGCTCGTGCACAGGTTTGAAGTGTGTGTATATATATACGTAAATTTTTGTCTTCTCTTCTGATTTTATCACTTTTTGGTTTTTGGTTATGCTGGTAGTCTGTGGTCAGCCAGTGCATTAAAGGGATACTTTGGTTTTGGACAAAAAAAAAAAAAAAAAAAAAAAAAAAAAAAAAGAGAAAAGGAAAGACTAAAAATAAAAAAAATACACTGTACTATTTATGGGAATAGGAGGACATAAGATCCTTATGAAGACAGGTTAATTAATATTCTTTATTTGTAAAGTATTCTGTGGGCTTTTTGGTTTGCATCAGTGTTGCAATATTTTCCTGTCATCCCATATAAGTGGTCATGCACATAAGATTTTAGTTGCCTTGTGGGGTTTTTATGCTCCTTGTTTAGAATATACCATGCTATGCTCATACTGTTGAATTGTACATAGCTGTTTATAGTGTGTTTTAAGCTTAAGGTAGTATTATTATCATTATTTTTTTTTACTTTTCACTTTTGAGGCTTATAACATGACTGGTCGTGGGCGAGATGTCACCTTTGGGGTGGGGAGGGGCCAACAGATTTCTTCAGTGTGTTATGGCAGGGGTAGGTTTATGTCCCCCAGTGTTCTCGACTACACAGTTGATCAGTCAGTTGTTGACCCACCATTAGTCCCCACTGCTACTTCCACGCCAATAACCCAGTCAGACCAGAAGCCTGTACAGGTCATCTCTATTGAGACTTTTGGGAACATGATAACAGATTTGGCTAAACAGATTGGAGATAATATCTCAGCCAGCCTTAGCACTATGCACCAGCCCAGTGTCGTCCAGCCTCAATCCCCTACGAATCAGTCATCCAGTCATGCTGATTTGTCACAGTTGAAGGTCGTTGTGCAGTCTGACGCCAAGGCCCCACCTTTCTTCAGAGGTGATCATGCTGATGCATTCTCTGTTCATGAATGGGAGGACATGATGAAATGTTACCTGAATAGGGTTAAATGTGACACTCATGCTGAAATGTTTGACCTGGTGATGTCGAGACTGACAGGCAAAGCTAGAGACGTGGTGAAGGTGTCACTCCGCAGCCGCCCTGAACTGAGTACTACTGACCTGCCCACGGCTGTGTTTGACATATTGAAAGGTAACTTCAGTGAGCTGTCATATTCCAACTTACCCATGAAAGACTTCTATAGCACAATTCCCCATGCCGATGAGAGTGCTATGGACTACTGGATTCGCCTTAACAAGTCCATCGATGCTGCTGATGATTGCCTCCGGAGGCGAGGCAGGTCTGTAGAGGACCCCAGTGCTGAGGTTGTCATGATGTTCATTAATCACTGTCCCGACCCCAGTCTTGCCATGTCATTCCAGCTGAAGGCACCTGAGCGGTGGACCACAGCTGAGGTTCAGGAGCGTCTGGATAGTCACATGAGAACTGTGAGAAAGACAGCAGCCCAGTCCCGACACACGGTGGGTCTTTCAGCTTACAGTCAGAGCCCTGTGACTGATTCCTTTCAACCTTTCAACTCTGGTGTGTCTCAAGCTGCCTCAGTAGCATGCCAGCCAAAGTCCCTTCGTGCCTCTCTGCCTGCTCCTTCCCTGGCCTGCAGTCACCCTCGGTCAGATAACATGTTGGTGGGTTCACACATGCCTGCTTCCTCGTCCCTACCTCCTTCTGCAGTCTCTGATGCAGCTCCTGCTGTCACTGACCCACCAGCTACAGACCCTGGTGTTCAACAGATCGTGGCTGTGTTTGACAAAGTTCTGTCCCTGTGCAACGCTTCCCTTGCAACCAGTCAAACTCCAGTCAACCGTCAGCCAGTCTACCGCCAGCCAGCCCACCGCCAGGCTGGCCGGTCCCGCCACCAGCAGGGTTCTGAGTCCTCTACATGCAGAGTTTGTGGTTCCAGAGACCACTCAACCCATGCACACTGTAGACTTTACCGGTTGTGCCTCAACTGCTTCAGTCCTGGTCATATAAGACATGAGTGCCCGCAGGCTTCCCGTTCCTCAGCCATGCCACCCCCTTCTCCCTCCAATGCTGATTTAAACTAGCCCGCCCATGTAGTGTGAGGGGTAACATGGGCACTGCTGGTGAAACCCTCAGTGTAGAACAAGATTTACAGTCAACCTATGTGAACTGCTGTGATAATCTTCCTGATGACAAAACAGTGATTGTTGTTGGTTCACAGAGACTAGCAGGAGCTAATGACCTGTTTTATGTTCCAGTATCCATTGGGGGCCAGTCCACATTGAAAGGGATGCTTGATTCAGGGAGTATGTCGTGCACGCTCAGTGTGGAGGCGGAGTCCAAGCTTAAAGCCGCTGGCGTTCTCCCGTGTCCTCAGCCTGTGCCCGAGAAGGTTGTCCTTGTTGGCTGTGGTGGCCTTACGACACAACCCAGATGTATCTATGACCTCAGCATTGAAATCTATTGATCCAAATTCATTGTGCCGACTTTCCTTGTTCCAGGGCAGAGGGATGAGCTTATCATTGGAAGCAATGTTATCAGGCCCATGATACAGAGGATGAAGTCTGATGAGAAATATTGGGAACTCATCTGTTCCAACACTTCTGACCCCGAGTGTGAGCAGTTTCTCCAGCTGCTCAGCTGCATAACCCGTTGGTCTGGTCCTGACCTGCCTGACAAGGTTGGCACTGTTAGGCTACGTCAGGCTGTCACCCTTGCACCACAGCAGGAGTATCTGGTGTGGGGGAAGCTGCCGAGTAGCGCTCCTGTGTCACCTGGGAGCACTATCATCGTAGAACCTACCTCTTCCCGTTCCGCCCCCAAAAACATAATTGTCGGACGGGTTGTGGCACCCATGTGGGGAGATCGCTGGGTCCCTATGAAGATCCTCAATTCAACTAAGAGACCTGTGACACTGCGCCGCAATGCAATAGTGGCAGATGTCTTTCCTTGTGTTGCTGTGGAGGATCTTCCCATCTCCCAGGGTGTGAGCAGGCCACAAGCTGATCGGGCAGCTGACCCTATCCCCAACTCAGATCCCTCCTCTGCCCCCTCTCAACGGCTTAAGGACTGTGGATTGGCAGATATCAACCTTGAAGGCTGTGAGGTGTCCGATGACTGGAGACAGCGGCTGGCTGACCTTGTGATCACCTATCAGGATGTCTTCTCTAAAGACAAACTGGACTGTGGGGAGGCAAAGGAGTTTGTCCACCGTATCCACCTTACTGATGATCGCCCCTTCCGGTTACCCTATCGACGTGTCCCTCCAGCTCACTACCATAAGCTACGAGAGGTGCTGTCTGAGATGGAGTTGAAAGGTATCATCAGTAAGTCAGTCAGTGAATATGCTTCGCCGCTGGTCCTGGTCTGGAAGAAGTCAGGAGACCTGAGGATCTGCACTGACTTTCGCTGGCTTAATGCTAAGACCGTCAAGGATGCCCACCCGCTGCCCCACCAAGGCGACTGCCTTGCCGCCCTTGGTGGAAACGCCTTTTTCAGCACCATGGATCTCACATCTGGGTTCTATAACATCCCCCTCCATGAGTCTGACAGGCGGTACACGGCCTTTACGACCCCCTTAGGCCTGTACGAGTACAACAGGCTTCCCCAAGGCCTGTGCAACAGTCCCGCATCCTTTATGCGAATGATGATCAGTGTTTTCGGCGACTTGAACTTCTCCAGTCTCCTCTGTTATCTGGATGACCTACTTGTCTTTGCTCCATCTGAAGAGGAACACCTGAAACGACTAGAGACAGTCTTCTCACGTCTCAGAACCAACAATCTGAAGTTGGCACAGAAGAAGTGCCACTTTCTTCGAAAGTCTGTGAGGTTTCTTGGCCACATGGTGGACAGCAGCGGTGTCTCAGTCGACCAGGAGAAAGTGAAAGTCATCTCAGCTTTCAGCAAGGGGGACCTCATGAATGATGACGGCTGCACTCCATCTCAGCGGAAGGTCAAATCTTTCCTTGGCATGGTGTTGTATTATCAACATTTCATTCCTGGCTGCTCTTCCATTGCAAAGCCGCTCTACACCTTGACAGCAGGACAGAAGAGGAGTGCTAAAGGCTCTTTTGGTCGGCGGAGAGCAGGCACCTTCCGAGAACTGACTCCTCAGGATTGGACTCCTGCCTGTGAGAAAGCGTTTGAAGATCTGAAAAACGCACTCCTCAATAGTGTGGTGCTAGCACATCCAGACTTTGATAGGCCTTTCATCCTCTCCACCGATGCTTCCCTTGATGGTCTGGGTGCTGTGCTGTCCCAAGTCCAGGCTGGCGAGGAGAAAGCAAGACCCATCGCTTTTGCAAGCAAATCTCTCAGTCGCAGTCAAGCCAACTATCCCGCTCACAGGCTAGAGTTCTTGGCTCTTAAGTGGGCAGTTTGTGATAAATTCAGCCACTGGCTCAAGGGCCACAAGTTCACTGTCTGGTCAGACAACAATCCTCTCACGTACATCTTGACCAAGCCAAAGCTTGATGCCTGTGAGCAGCGTTGGGTCTCTAAACTGGCTCCATATTCCTTCGAGATCAAACACATTCCCGGCAGATTGAATGTGGTGGCGGATGCTCTCAGTAGGGACCCCTTTGTGAGGCCTTTGAGGGAGCGGTTGCTGTGTGAACCTTACTCTGGGCTGCTGAATCAGGCCTCTGATGTCAATGATGGGTCTGTGCAGGACACCTTCCGCCTCACCTGCCAGCCACAGTCACTGGGAGGTCCCTCTACCTCTGCTGCAATTGATTGTTCCCTCTCTGAAGATGATGTCTCTTCTCTTCTCTCCTCCCTGGATGAGTGGGACTCTCCTCCTAGGCAGCGTGCAACCTCTCTTGCTGACCACCTCACCACCTTGGAACCTCCTGGCCAGGACATGTTGCCTTCCCTGTCTCTCACTGACCTTCAGTTACACCAGCAACAGGACCCAGTCATCTCAAGAGTTGCTCACTATGTCGACAGGAAACGCAGGCCCTCCAGACGTGAACGCTGCAATGAGAGTCAGCCAACTCTGAGAGTCCTCAAGCAGTGGGATAAACTGACACTCCTGAACAACATCCTCTATAGAGTCACAAAGGACCAAGCAGAAAAGGTCCTTTTCTCCAGAAAGACTGGAGAAAAGGACTTGACCAAGCAGAAAAGGTTTCAGTTTGTTGTACCTGAGACCTTAAAGGCAGATGCATTGTCTGGTGTTCATGACCAGGCTGGTCACCAAGGTCAGCCCCGCACACTTTCTCTGGCTCGCCAGCGTTTCTTCTGGTATGATATGGAGAAGGATGTCCGCAATCATGTAAAGAGCTGCCACAGATGTGTCCTCAGCAAGACTCCTGAGCCTTCTGCAAGAGCCCCACTGGAGAGCATTAAGACCTCCGCTCCTCTGGAACTTGTGTGTATAGACTTCTGGTCAGCTGAGGATAGGAACAACAAGTCTGTGGATGTTCTTGTAATCACTGATCACTTCACAAAGCTGGCACATGCTTTTCCCTGTCAAGACCAGACTGCCAAGCGGGTAGCCAAGAAGCTGTGGGACAGCTTTTTCTGCATTTATGGCTTCCCTCAGCGCCTCCATTCCGACCAGGGGGCAAACTTTGAAAGTGAGCTGATCGCTGAGCTCTTGAAGTTGTCAGGGGTTGACAAATCCCACACCTCGCCATATCATCCTATGGGGAATGGAGGTACAGAGAGATTTAACCGGACCCTAGGCAACATGTTGAGATCTCTGCCCCTTCGATCCAAACAGAAATGGCCACAGATGATCCAGACTATGACCTTCGTGTACAACTGCACTGTGCATGAGACCACCGGGTTCGCACCTTTCTATCTGATGTTTGGGAGGGTCCCTAGACTGCCGGTTGACCTTCTCTTCAAGAACGTGCTACATGATGTGACTGTGTGTGACTACGATGCCTATGTGAAATCTCTTATGGAAGACCTGCATTGTGCCATGGAACTGGCTCAGAAGAACCGCACAGCTGAGCAGAGACATCAGTGTGACCAGTACAACAAACGGGTCAAAGGTCAGGCTCTGTCTCTCGGTGACCAGGTGCTGCTGGCAAACAAAGGGGTCAGGGGAAAATGTAAGCTTTCCGACAAGTGGGTGCCTGTTGTTTACACCGTGGTGGCCTCGAAACCTGCACTGCATATCTACAGGATCAGGGATCAGGAGGGAAATGAACGTGTTGTTCACCGGAACCTGCTGCTCCAGGTCAACTTCCTGCCCCTGGATGTAGCCTTGGATGGTAAAGCTGCTCCTGTGACCATGCCTGCCTCTAACCTGACCAATGCCCCTCCTACATCTGACAAGGCTGAGATGTCTGGATTGGAAAGTGCAGCCGCAACAGGTGAACCATCCATTGCTGGTTCCCTCTCAAGTGTTGACAACTGGGATGATGGCCGCACCGCCTCATGGATCCGTGAGCAGTCCTCCGTTGATGAGTCCCTTGATTCAGACTGGCCACCACTCCCCTCTGAGGTGCCCTCCCCTGCTTCTGATAATCCTGTCACTGCTGTGGATTCCCCAACATCTGTCCCTCCTCCCCCACTGCAACCATCACCTGCCCCTTCCAATCTACCTCAGGCATCAGATGTAGATAGCCGACTTACCTCACGGTTTGGCAGAGTCATTAGACCAGTGTGTCGTTTGATTGAGTCCATGACACAACTTGAGTCCATTCTAGGGGTTGAGTCAAGTTCACATGCTGTTATTCATGTGTGAGATGTGAGTCAGAGTGACTTACTACATGTGCTCCTTTTTGGGGTGTGTTCTTAGGTCATTCTCTATGTCATGATAGTACTATGCTGCTCTGTAAAACTGTTTTTTTCCCCCTCTTGTCTCATTTACGCACATTGTTTGGCCTGAGTATGTGTGGTGTATGAGGCACCTCATTTTGTCTATAGAGTATTATGAGCTCTTGCTAGGCGCCAGGCAGATCTCTAATTCACTTATGCTTTAGATAGGAAGCTCATTTTGCTGGTTCATTTGGTTATATTGTGTGTGTTTTCTCAGTGGCCGGTGTGTTTGTAAATGTGGTTTGTTTTGCAACCCAGAATTTTGTGTAATTCTAGGGGGGTAAATGTAACAGGGTCAAATGTAGTATAGTACAGTATAGTGGTATAATCACACAAAATCTGTTTCACTTAATATCGTTCTTACCTGACATTTTTGTCCTCCCAAGTCTTTATGTGGAACCTTTAAAAAACTGAGCTACTGTACCCCTACGTCTATTTTCGGGTGTCCCCCTCCCTATAAATGTGTCTCCCGCCTTTACCTCTCCCCTTTTCCTGTTATGCTCTGGAGAGGTAAAGTAACACTGTAATTTATGTGTTTTAGCTAAGTGCTAAAGCTACACTGTTAAAGTTCGCTCATTAGCTTTAATCTAACATATTTCTATAATTTGATTTGTGTAGGAGCTCATGTTGGTTCGTGACTGACGGGAGGATTTTGTTTCATTTATACTCTTTTCAGGTATGTTTTTCGGTGTTTTAATGTATTGTCGCTGTCTGCGCGCTGCCCCTTTTCCTGTTATGCTCTGGAGAGGAGCTCATGTTGGTTCGTGACTGACGGGAGGATTTTGTTTCATTTATACTCTTTTCAGAATAAACGGAGACTGCCTCCTCCAAAGAGATCATGGTCTGGTCCCTTTCATCTTCATAACACAACGCAGAAGTAAAAAACTAGCCGGTTACAGAGACATGGATGTATTGATGTGATATCTGGGTTCCCTTTTGAAAATTTTCTCGGTGAGATAAAGCGCATGGTGAGGGGGCCAAATTTCCCAGTTGCCCAGGTTGTCCGTCGCTTGTCTGAGCGTACCAATAACAGAAGGGTCCACGATGGCCATGTGAAAGCTGGAACTGTGTTAAGGAAAGAGCATGTTGGTGGCCCCTTACCACAGGGTGTTAGAGGAGGAATACAGGAGTTTAAAGAGTTGCACATGGATCAATTTTGTGTTAAAATTACAGAGGGGGATAACTATTAAAATAGGTAATGACATTGGTTTGCTTCAGAATATTCTCTTGCTTGAAGGTAATATGCACTTGGTGTACTATCAGTTCCATGCTGTTGAGCCATTCTACACATATCCCCTCAGTTCATCTAGCCTGGGTGTGTTTCTTCTTCCACAGTTGTCAGAGAGCTTGAAGTGCGTAAAAGTTGATGATGGCCTTCGTAAATATGTCCTCCTCCCCTTCAAAGACAAACATGTGGGAATACCTGTTGCAGGCTTAACCTTTAAGGCACACTCTGGTGTGAAATTGACTTGGGGTGTACCGAAACATGATAACGAGTACTAACGTTGGTCAAATACCTACCTATACGTATAGCGAATTAATAGTTTTTTTAGTCGTTTCTCCAAACAGGCTTACAGTGGCAGTGATCCGGGCATACGCTAGCCATGAAAATAAATCGCTATTCTAACACTTTTAACAAGACTCAAAGTAGCTCCACACTTAATAGGTAGAATTCCGAGGGTCCTGACATTTAAAACGAGGCCCTGTGAACTTTGAAAATGCACAGGTAGTATTTTATGCAGACAGTACCTTGAGGTTTTTTCCTGTCGTCGCCATTTTGAAATTAAGCCACGAGAAGTCGACTGACGAGCACGAACGAATAGGTAGGATATAGGAACAGATTGCTAAATTAATTCTGTGGAAATAAATGCATGGATTCCAGCTGTTGCATTCAATACATTGAGTACATGCATCCATGAATCATGAATACATGAATCCATGCATTTCCACTGAATTAATTTTGCAATCTGCTCCCCTATCCTACCTATTTGTATGTGCTCATCACTGGACTTATCGTGGCTTAATTTCAAAATGGCGACGACGGGGAAAAAACCTCAAGGTACTGTCCTCATAAACAGTTTTTTTTTATATATTACCTGTGCATTTTCAAAGTTCGCAGTTCAAAGGTTCAAAGGTTCAAAGGTCTTTATTGTCATTTGCTCAACAGATACAGCGTACATGTTGGCATTGAAAATCTTAAGTCCCAGGCACCCCAAAACAACTCAATAAGTGTCTAGAATAACAGAAGAAGAGAAAAACTAGTGCAATAAAAAATAAAATAAAAATAAAAAAACAATAATAATAATAAAATGTATATACAACATGATAATAATATAAACATTAAAACATTAAACATTAAACATTAAACATTAGTGCCTCGTTTTACATGTCAGGGCCCTGGAAATTCTATCTATTAAGTATGGAGCTACTTTGAGTCTTGTTAAAATAGCTATTTATTTTCATGGCTAGCGTATGCCCAGATCACTGCCACTCTAAGCCTGTTCAGAGAAACGACTAAAAAACTATTAATTCGCTGCACAGTTGGCGTACGATTGTGAGGTATTTGACCAACGTTAGTACTCGTTGTCATGTTTCGGTACACCCCAAGTCAATTTCACACCGGAGTGTGCCTTTAAGAACGTAGTGACGGCCTGTTTGTCCGTAAAAGCATACCGTCACACCAGTGTGTTTAGGAATTGACCAAAGAGTGTTTTTCTGAATGAAAATACATCATATAAGCCGTGAAGACAGTATTTTTTGTTGATCAAGCACTACAGAGCTAGCACTGGCATAAGCTACAGCCCAAAATTGCCCAAAATTAATTTTGAAATCTGCTCCCCTATCCTACCTATTCGTTCATGCTAATCACTCGACTTCTCTTGGCTTAATTTCAAACTGGCGGCGACGGGAAAATACCTCAAGGTACTGTCTGCATAAACAGTCTGTGATGTATTGGAATAATGCGTTTTGCGTACTTGGAGACTCTGTTGTGCCGTAGCTAGTGCAGGTATGACTAGAGCATGCTGGGATACCTGTACGTGTAATTCACCTGCTGATTGACTTGAGTAAAGTGCATGCGTGCAAGAACTGGCTGACAGTCTACTGTGTGTTATTCGTGAAATACACCACAGAAAAATTGGCGATGAGGATAAAAAGTGACCGTAGCTAAGAAAAATGGCTCTATTGATTGGGACTATAGGGTAATTCGTCCCGAAGATGGAGTCTTGGTCGGCGTATGTTGAATGTTTGGAGCAGTTCTTCGAGGCGAACGACATTGCCGTGGAGAAGCATGTTGCAACTAATCAATATACTACCTGTACATTTTCAAAGTTCTCAGTGCCTCGTTTTAAATGTCAGGGCCCTCGGAATTCTACCGATGAAGTGTGGAGCTACTTTGAGCCTTGTTAAAAGTGTTAAAATAGCGATTTCTTGGCATGGCTTTCGTATACCCGGATCACATCCATTGTAAGCCCGTCTAAAAAGCTATTTTTTCGATATGCTGTTGGCGTACGATTGTGAGGTGTTCGACAAAGTTAGTACTCATTATCATGTTTCAATACACCCCAAGTCAATTTCACACCGGAGTTTCCCTTTACGTAGCATAATAAGGAGCCCTTCCATTGAGACCTAATCTACATTTGTGTTGACAGGTGTGTATGAGATTGCCTGTGCGAAGCTGCTAGAGGCTACAACTACCTCTGATCTAAATACTGAAGATGAGGAAAACAGGCCAGAGTACATGAAGAGAAAGAATAGGTACTACAAATGGCCCATAATTTCCTTCAAAGCATTTGAATGGCCGTGTCAAAGGTTACAATACACCTGAAAAGAACTAGGCCGCAAGCTAGAGGGCCTTGCAGTGCACAACTTGTTAAAAAATGTATTAAATATTATTTATTATTATTCACTGCAATGACAATCTGACATCCCAATGTAATCAATGTTAGAGGATGTAGAAGAATAGTAAGCAGCAGTGAAGAGGAGGAGGAAGAGGAGCAGGGCAGGACTGCTGCACCTCGTGCCCCAACTAAAAAAAAATCTTACACTCCACTTGCACCAGCCCCCTGCATCCCATCTCTTGGTGGTAGGCCTGTTACAGTTGTTACAGTGGTTTCCATTAATCTTTTATTAAAGGAATACGCCACCCTATCATGAAATTAAGTCACTCTCAGTCATTCCCAGGGTTAAAACAATGAAAAAAACCCTGTAGAAATCGGTCCACGCATTGCCCTGCTCTGGGAGCGGCGCTGTTAGCTTTAGCTTAGCACAGTCGCTGTAAAGTAGGGGAGTCAGTTAGCAAGTTATTTACAGAAGTGAACCAAACATATCCCAATTTTTCCTAAATATTTCTTAGGACCTGTGTATTCACAACAAGTACAAATGACAATGCAAAATCAGACAAGGCTATTACCAGGGCAGATATAGGCTTGGAACTATATTCTGCCTACTATATCACCGCTGTTTTTTCCATTGTTTTAACCCTGGGAATGACTGAGAGTGACTTAATTTCATGATAGGGTGGCGTATTCATTTAAGCATCTGGGTGAAGCTAACATAACTGCCACTTGCACCTTTGTGACAGCTCTTGGTGAAGGGAGTCAGCCAGCTGGTTAAGGTTTTTGGTCCACAGGCCATATTTCAGAGACCACAATTGATGATCCCCCTGCCTTTGCAAACAGCTCGGCAGCAGGTCTGTGGGCTTCTACCCCTTCAGCAAAAGTCACAGCGAGTAGTCCACCACCGTGGTCTTCAGTATTTACTACCAACAGCCCAGTAGCTGGTCATAGTCTATGGCCTACACCGCCTACTGACACCCCGACCCATGCAGCAGCTGGCAGAAGTCAGTCATCAGTCATCAGTCATCAGTCAGTCATCAGGCCAAACTGGATCAAGTAAGAACACTTGAAAATTCTATAGCTCATGGGGGGAAAAATCACTTTGGTATTATGTGTGATGAGATTAAAACATATTTTTCTGTATTCTTTTCTTTTAGAACACCCCACAAGTACATGCCACACCAACCAGGTCTTCTCGGGAGGCTGTGCCTACAGGTAGGAATTCTACAGTGATCTCTCTCGGTTGACATATCTACGTACCATGTTTTACTACTAATCTGCTATGCCTGCTTTTTCTTATGTCTTACAGCAATTGCCATGGAGATCCTCATCCAACTGGATTCTATAAGAGAGCAGCAGTTGCTCATCCTGGTGCAGCTTCAAACAATCTCCAGCAGTCAAACAGTTCCGGACGTCACGCCAGACCCAACACATTTCGGGCTCCCACTTTCAACTGTTGAGGAACTACAATGTTTGGAGGAGACATTAAAGAATCCAGAGGAGGAGAAGAATTTGGTGAGTTAAATGATGCATTAATCAGATTAATCCTAAAAGTCAGTCCCCACTCTCACTCGTGCTTTATTCCTTAAATAACTAATGAGATACATGTCTTGTTTCAGACTGTTCTCCTTGGAATGGTCGGAGGCATGACTCTGAAAGACACCGTGGGGCGGGTCCTGAAAAGAGCCATAAACACCTCGCTGGCGAGACTCATTAATTGGAGTGGGGCCAACGGAAAGCCTGCATTCAAAAGGCTCATTTTGAAAAGTGTGGTTGTGGGTGAGTGTCAGTACTGGATAACTGCAATGTGGTGACATCCAAATTAAGTTTAGGTGGTTGCTGATGTAACCCACAGTTCAAATAGAACCATAAATAATCTTAGTGATATAAATAATATAAATATTTATATGAATAAATAGCAATAAATACATAAATAAGACTAAGTTATTTATGTATACATTTATTAGAACCCACACAATGTATTAAAATATAGTTTTTGTTTCAATGTTTTTAATGATGTTTGAACCATCCCTCTTATTTAATATCACTGCCCCTTTAAGACACTTTCCCAGCTATGCACGAGCTAGTTCTGAACACAAACGGCAGACGCTATGTGAAAATCAATACGATAGATACAAAATCCAGACACCTTTAATTAAACTCCAAATAAAGCTTATTTAACATCTCTAATATTGTTCATCAAGAGTCAGATGAGTGATTAGTGATGATGAGTGTTTTGAAGGCAGTTTTGGTGAGTTTCACTTTGGTGTTAATGTCTATTGAGTTGAATGAACGTATAGAGTGGTCCAGCCTGGTTCCGGAAGTGAAAATGCGATGTAAAACCTATGTGTATACCTACCAAAACACAGTTACTCAAGGTTTTTTCACTAGTTTATGAATGTTGAACTGAACTATTTGTTGAATCATATTGGATATTGACTGAGCTTTTGAACAAATTGGATGGATCCTCTGAACTGAAATTATTTAAAGTGTTGCAACACAGTTATTTAAGGCTATTGAATAGAGAAACTTGTGAAGAGTGAAAGGGTGAATGTATGAATGTGAATTGGTTAATGTGTTTTATTTTTTCTTTTATGTTTTCCTGTTAAAGTGAAACTGAAAAGTGAAGCAATTGCACAAACAAAAGAAACATTTAAAATACTTACCTTTTACCTGCAAAGAAAGAGTTAGGCTGCATCCGAATACGCATACTTGACTACTATAGTATGCATTTTGTAGTACGTGAAAAATATAGTACGTACGAATGCTTAGTACACATTGTGTAGTACGGAAATGGTTTCCGAATGAGTACTACCGCCACAGTGTGCAACGGTAGGACACTACGCTATCCCACAATGCAGCAGAGTCTGATAAACGAAGAAGAAGAACGCCGCGGAGAAATTTGAAATAAATAAATGCAGCGATATCAGGAGACATTCGCGCAGAAAGAGATATTTTAATTCACTAGCAACGACGACAAGACAGAAAAGTTTGAGGTAAATGATCGGAGGTGACTTTTTAATTTTGCCGGCATCTGAGGGGAAATACGTCATCTCCAAAGATCCGGTAGCGTTTTCGGTGGTGTTCGGAGGCGTTCTACGTACGGCTGTAGCACGTACTACATTAACGGTCAAGTAGTAGACACTGAACAGAAATAGTATATACTGAGTATTCGGATGCAGCCTTAGAGTCTGTAAAGTGAAACAATCACACCAATTTAAGGACACTAAAAATACTTACCTGTTCCCCTGAAGAAAGAAGAGTTAACTCGAAAGAAAACTAGAAACAAATAGAAACAAATAGCTCAAAAATAGCAACTGTTCTAAAAAGAGCTATTTAGAATTGATAAGACCGGTCTAAGAAAAAAAGAACTAGAACAAAGCCATATGTAAACCTATTTAAACGTATTTAAACAAGAAAGGATTAAACTTGGATTTGAAAGTATTTATTACAGATCTCGTACTGTAAATATTTATTGATCTATTTATTGAACCATTCTATCCATCCTACTAATTGACCTTTTTAATTTTTATTCTTGTTCAGTAAAGTGCTGGCATGTCTCATGTCTCTCTCTCTAATATAACATACACCACTCAACGAACCTAGAACTGGTTCAGTAGCATAATTATTACAGTTGCAGTGACACAAGTGCTACACTGAGTAACATCACATGATCATGCTGCCCTCTTCTTGTGTTTTTCTCAGATGCAGTCCGCCGGAATGCCCTAACCAAAGATTCCACAGAAAAGGAGATAGAGCTCCTCATCACCAGGTGGCTGCAGCTGGCCTCCGACAGGGATGGTGGCCGAAGCCAGAGGGCAAACCGGCAGACATCGTAGATAAATAAGGGCTTCAAACTCAAATGCAGTGGGCTAAAATTAAATGTTTCAAAGTTCAACATAGTTGATTTTACATTAATGCTGTGATATTTCAATCTGTTACTAAAAGTGTGTGTGTGTGTGTGTGTGTGTGTGCGCGCGCGAGTGAGTGAGTGAGAATCTCGTCTGAATCTCGAGCCGCGTCTGATAAATGAAGGACGCTAGTTAAATTACCAGAGGGGAAGGGGAGAGTGAAGTGTGGTCCAATAAAAAAAAAATGCTTTAAAACATGAAAACTGTCTACTTGTGATTTATTTGCAGTTTATTTTGTATAAAGAACGGCTGCTTAGCAATTCTAGTATTAGCTTGACACGTATGGAAATCAATAAAGTTAAAATAAACCCAAACAAGGAACTGGATTGGGGGCGGGGGCTTTACGTCCTCTCACTCGGGGTTCCGCAATAGGGCCGCGTTACAGCCGAGCGCTCGCAGAGCAATCGGACCTAGATTCATGCCGAGGATCGGCCGAGTGATTTCGCCTTAATCGGGCCGCTTTCGGCCCGCACAAGTTTTGCTACCTGGGTTACTGTCACTTTAATAACTACCGTTAATTACCGTCACTTTAATAACTACTGCCACTTTTCATGTTTTTCAATTTTGCACTCTGCACCTTATTCTGCATTTCTGCATTTCAACCCGCACCTTTATCGCTCATTTGCACTTCTGGTTAGAACGCCAACTGCATTTCGTTGTCCCTGTACTTGTACTCTGCACAATGACAATAAAGTTGAATCTTATCTAATCTAATTAAGGGCAAGCAAAAAAACGCTATATGGAAACAAATCACTGTTGCAGTCAACAGTGTGTCCCATGTTCAGCGGGCTACGGACGAGGTAAATAATTAATTGAATAATTAATTAAATGTAAAATTGATCGATCTTAAAACATTTCACATTTGACCTATAGGCTATTGTTTACATTGCGTTAAAGTTATTTTAGTCCGAAAAAGGTGAAGAAAAAGTTGTCCGACTCTTGCGGATATACCAGTCTCGCCACTGTTCGCACTCGAAAAAGTTGCGTACACGAGCTCAGACCTGAGCTCGTGTACGCTGCTTCGACCGAGTTTCTGAAATCCCAACTGTCCCTGAACAAACCACGATAACGTAGCAGGGCTTGGCGTGTGACGTCGTGACATGGGCGGGGCTTGACCGGCTTGACATCAAGCCCCGCCTTGCAGACAGGTCGTAACCATGAATCAATCAACCGTAACAAATACGAAATAAATCAACGAAAATACATCGCGTTTGTCCTTGTGTAATGGGGTGATAGACCGTACCTGTCACTGCCAGCAACCATTTGAATACGGCCAACATCAAATCTTGGCTAGTGTGTTAGTGAATTCAACACTCCATCGAAATGTATTGAAAACTGGAATAATTGAATACTTGAAATTAGATGGAGTGTTGAATTCACTAACTTTTTCCTTACACTTGTGAGTTTTGAAGAGGACTTTTACAAACTTATCCGGAAAGACGGAAGAGACATCGACGCAGCGGTAGCCTTAGCAACAGCTAGTTGAAGCTATCAGAAAAGTGCTCTTTTAAATAAACTCCTGGTGTACTTACAAACTTTAAAATGCCTCGTTTTGTGAGTACAGAACATATATGTACTACTACAGAAGTTGGGTAACAATCCATGCATTATTAGTGGGGTAATTTACGAGATATACACACAGTACCAGACACTCCAATACTAAGCCATTCGGCTGATACCCCTAAACTTGATAAATATTGACCATCGCTAAAAATGCATCTGAGGGGGTATTTGGCTGGATTATTGGTGGAAATTACCTCAGGGTGAATTTTACTCCGAACCATCACAAAAGGGGATACATTATAAATGAAATGCTTTTAAAAGTAAAAACCGTACACAAACTTAAAAAAACAAGCAAAAACAAACTATTTACAACAATTTAGTGCAATTTGCCACCGTCTCTTTTAAGTTTCACAAGTTCAAGTAGGTCGGCTTGCATTTTGGAGCTTTATGCGTCCATATAGTAAAGCGTATATATGTAGCGTATATATATAAATGGCGCTGCCAGTGTTTACGTTGTGATAGAAGTCAAACCGGAAAAGTAATGACGTTTGAAATTACGTTTTTAGAGGATCAATCGCAGCCCTTGCGGTCTCCGTTGTGCGTTGACGGAGTGACGGATACTTAAAAAATATGTCAGGCCGACGGAGACGATGCAGAGGCTCTCCGTCAGGCTCTCCGTCGACGTAGGGGGCTCTCCGTAACCGACGTACGGCACTTTACGCAGGAGTATAAACTAGGCTTAAATGTCACGCACCGTAAAACGATCGGCTTCTATCACATTGTTGCCGTGTTCTTTAAGAATGACTTTCGAATCTGATTACTTTTAACTCACTTTATTTTATGATTTATCTGTTCAATAAACTGCGGACCAAAGGAGGGAATGAGTAAAATATCGTAGAGATACACCCAGCTTCGTATCCACAGATGCTCTGCCCAAAGTATTCTGCCTGTATTTTGTCTGTTCTGGGTCTTTATTCGTACAGAGGAATGTGCTAGAGATATGGAAGCGGTACTCCCCATTGCACATGGCCTTGGGTGTCCATCTGTTTTAATTGGTTGTGTACGAGTTTTAGTCAATAGGCCACAGTATATGTCAGCAGAACACCCGTGTTATTCCGTGGGATCAAATGTAGGCCTATAATCTTTTACTGTTATGGGTGCGATTTGTGAAAAAACCAGAGGGGGGGATAATTTTGAGAAACATTTTATTCAGAAAAATGACCACACAACAGTGTGAAAACATAAAAACTGTTGATTCTTGTGTAAATAAACCTTACACTTAGGCTACATAACGTAGGCGGTAGGCCTATTTTGAACGTGAACTTAACTGCATTTGCAGAAATATTTTCTCCAAATATTGTTTTTAAATTTGCCAAATAAAAACAAAATTTTAATTCTTTCCCGATATCAGTTCAACAGAAAACATGACAATCACAATGTGCTGTCAAGATGTTTTATTTTTATTTTTTATGGTTAATCGGGTAGACTAGGTCAGACTATGAAAACAGTCTGCTCTGATGACGCACTTCAGCCTTTTTTTCTGCTTTCCGGTTGGCGGATCAATAGCAGCGTGGTGCCCCTGCTTCAACCACATCTCTGCAAATCTCGGGCCGGGAAGGAGGCAACATCTGGTGCATTTTCAGAGATGAAAAGCAGATTGTCCAGTGTGGACACATTAATTCTGTTTCTGCATCTGTAAGAATGTGGTTCACCGTTCATGGCACTGAAACCTCTTTCACACTCGGCTGTGGACCCTGGGAGCGTGACAGCGGTGAGAACTTTAACTTTGCGCATGCTCTCTCCTGTGACACCGTGACACCAGGTGGAGTCGAACCCAGAACCCTCTTGCTGTGAGGCGACAGTGCTAACCACTGCACCACCATGCCACCCTCCCTGCAAATGTACTGATTGTAAATCGCTGGGCTCTCCACTTCCGACCAGTCCGCACTTCAATCCCAGCTAAGGAGACTTTGGTGTCACTCGAGTCTCTGTACAGCAGCACTTCTCTTGCACGGGTAATCATGGACTCCTCCGACAGACTACTGAAGGGAAGTCGCAGCTTGTTCTTATACCCATACAAGGCTATGCTGCTGAGGCTTCTTGGTAGGCCCAACCACCTGCGAAGGAAGCCACTTACCTTACGCTCGAAGCCCTCAACGGTTGTTAGTGGGACATTGTAGACCAGTAGTGGCCAGAGAAGGCGTGGCAGGATGCCAGACAGACAGACAGACAGACGTACTTTAATAATCCCTGAGGGAAATTGCATACGCAAGTCAGAAGCAGCATAACAGGCAGCATGCAGCTTTCGCGCATGCGCACTCATATGATGATGCCATGCCATGCTGATGCCATGCTGATATATCCATGCTTTATACTTACCTGGCAGCCCTGACTTATCCACCGCCACTAGCCAGTTTCCCAGTTCTCTGCTGGTCGCCTTGAGCGCTGCTTTGTCCCTCAGGGTACCATCAAAGATCTTCCCCAGGCTCTTCACTGGCTTCTCTGAGACCAATGGAATCTGGACACCTCCCAGCGAGAACCGGAACTTGTCTCTGACCTTCCCCTTCTTCACCACCAGGGAACGGGACTTAGCAGGCTTAAAGCCCATACGCGCCCAGTTAATGAGCCGCTCAAGGCCTTGGAGAACCCACCTACAGCCTGGAACTGATGTTGTAGTAACTGTCAGGTCATCCATAAACGCTCTCATTGGAGGCTACCGCACACCTGACTTGGTGAGCGGTCCTCCGCACTCCACCTCTGCTGACTTAACGAGCATGTTCATGGCCAAGGCAAACAAAATCACTGAGACTGTGCACCCAATGATTATGCCCTTCTCCAGACGATGTGATGCTGATGTTACTGTTCCCGAGGTGACTCTCAAACTGAAGTAGTTGTATGAGGTCCCTGATCTTGCCTGGAACATGATGCCGGTCAAGTGAGGTAAATCCTTAAGAGAAATACATTTTGCCTTTCAAATTGAAGGAAGGATTTAAAATGTAAAATAAATCCCTCAATTTCCTGCCATCAGTCACACAAGCTGCCACCTAAGAAGCATTAAAAAGTAGAAAGAACACATCTAGATGGCAACCAGCATAATTCTCTGATGAAGGGTGAGGTATGTGTTTTTATTTGGATATGTGTTATAAACCCTCATCAATCTGGGATCATAGACACACCAACAGACAAGACAACCAGACAAGCAGTCAGGCATTTAATCTGGATCTGACGAATGAAACACAATCATTCAACCCTTGTGATTACACCATATATATATATATATATATATATATATATATATATATATATATATATATAGAGAGAGAGAGAGAGAGAGAGAGAGAGAGAGAGAGAGAGAGAGAGAGAGAGAGAGAGACTATTGATGCCATCAAGAATCTCAGGTTTACCTAAACTGATTATTTCAGTTTTCTTGTCATTTAGATTCAGGAAGTTTAATTTCATCCATGATTTGACGTCTTTCAAACAGTTCAGCAAGGATTGCATGGAAGCACTTTATTAACACAAAGAACCCAACCATGGTCCAAACCCAAGCAGTCTAAAAACCTGCACAATGGAGCTGGATGTGCATAGAATGGCAACATTTTGAAGAATGTTGTTAGAAGAGATATAGTTAGTGGGATATTAGTGAACATTTGCCTTTCACATTAAATGTCCTGACTTTGATTTTGCTTGCATTATCTCATAAACCTTGTCCTGATTCACCTGTTTAACTATTGTGAAGGCTTTACGTCATAAAAGGGCTATTCGTAAAAGCTCATTACCTTTCAAAGGGAAGGAAGGATTTAAAATGTAAAATAAATCGTTCAATCACCCACCATCAATCACACAACCTGTCATCTAAGAATCATTGAAATTTAGAAATGACCCAACTAGATGGCAAATGACGAATTTCTATCACAAGGGGTGAAATATGTGTTTTTATTTGGATACGTGTTATAAACCTTAATCAACCTGGGATGATAAACAGATGGGCAGATAAGCAGTCAGACATTTAATCTGGATCTGATTAATGTACTTCCTTATGAGAAATAGGCCTACATTTTGCATTTCAAATGTGAGAGCTGGTGATAGAAGGATTTGGGTGGAAGGTATATAAGCTGACAGTGAAATACATAGCCAGTAATTGAAATGTCAGCTCACTCAACAAGGAAAACAAAAGGTAAGTCTGTTTCTACTGTTTAGCTGCATAAGGATAAGACATGTTCTTAACCATTACGTAAAACATATTACAATTGACTTATCTAAGAATTATTACCGCAAAAGGACATTTCTTTAATTCAATTAATAAAAGAAAACTGTAATGTCATGTTTTAGTAAAACTGTAGTATGCCTGAGTTACAATTTTAACTTGAATTGTATGTTATATAGGTATGGAAGCTATGGCATGGATGACATTTTGTCTAATCTCAGGTTGGTGCATTTGATTTTACATCATTTTAGGGCGTATGCATCAAATGCTATATGTATATTTAAGAAGTTTACTTGTTGGTCTTTGTTTTGAACAAATGTTATATATGCAACAAATGTTATATAATGCAATATATTCAAAGGTTCACTCCATATATTCAAAGGTTCATTCAATATATTCAAAGTTTCATTCAATATATTCAAAGGTTCACTCCATATATTCAAAGTTTCATTCAATATATTCAGGGGTTCACTCCATATATTCAAGCTTCATTCAATATATTCAAAGGTTCACTCCATATATTCAAGTTTCATTCCATATATTCAAGGTTCACTCCATATATTCAAAGTTTCATTCAATATATTCAAAGATTAATTTCCTGAACGGCATGCCATAATATATATATATAAATCTTCTTTCTTTTCTTTAGTCCTCTTGCACAATGTGCGTAGAGCCAACTGTGGCAACCAGATTTCTCCATTTGGGTCTATCATGGGCAAGGTGTTGGACTTGAGCCAGAGTCACATTGCAGGCCCTAAGGTCCTGGGCTACAACATCCAGCCAGCGGGTGCGGGGGGCACCTCTAGGTCTTTTCCATCCGGCTAGCTGGGGATTAAATGCCAGGATGGTGCTCGTTGGGGAGGAGGCCAGGAAGCTAGGCCTGAAGATAAGTTGGCCAAAAACCGAACTTATGCACATAGGCGACGGACCTGACCCACCACCACTCCTCTTTGACGGCACCCCAGTGCACTTCGCCCAAACCTTCAAATACCTTGGTTCGACAGTGTCCAACACCGGCGACCTCAAACCTGAGATCGACCGGCGCCGTGCCTTAGCGTCCTCCATCACACAATCCCTATGGAGGCCGCTGTGGCGACACAGGCACATTTCACGGGAGACTAAGCTCCGGGCTTACAATGCCTCGGTCATCTCCGTCCTCCTGTATGGCTCCGAAGCCTGGCCTCTAAATAACACCCTGGCGGCCAGGCTTGACGGATTTGACACCAAGGCCCTCAGGAGGATAGAAGGCATCAGATGGAGCCAGCACGTTTCCAATCAGACCCTAAGAGAGAAAACCCAACAGCCCCCAGCCTCTCGCCTCGCAGCAATGCGACGAGTGCGCTGGTATGGCCACAACATCCGCCTGCCTATGGAACACCCAACGAGCACCATCCTGGCATATATATAAATATATATATATATTATGGCATGCCGTTCAGGAAATTAATCTTTGAATATATTGAATGAAACTTTGAATATATGGAGTGAACCTTGAATATATGGAATGAAACTTGAATATATGGAGTGAACCTTTGAAGATATTGAATGAAACTTTGAATATATGGAGTGAACCTTGAATATATTGAATGAAGCTTGAATATATGGAGTGAACCTTGAATATATTGAATGAAGCTTGAATATATGGAGTGAACCTTTGAATATATTGAATGAAACTTTGAATATATGGAGTGAACCTTTGAATATATTGAATGAAACTTTGAATATATTGAATGAACCTTTGAATATATGGAGTGAACCATTGAATATATTGAATGAACCTTTTTGAATATATTGAATGAAACTTTGAATATATTGAATGAACCTTTTTGAATATATTGAATGAAACTTGACTGATGCCAGGCTTCACGGCAGTGCCTGCGGCCATCTTGTGTAACTTGTGGACGCTACAGCTAAAACTGAGTGACAATGAGTCAGGCCGCTCCTAATCTCGTTGCAGCAATTTTAAACAACGAGGACATGATAAACACACTGGCGAATGCGTGCTAAAATCCTCCCGACACCCATGCCCAATACCCTGCCCGTTCTTCTGACGAAGAAATTCTCTTCGCGAATTCACTTCGCTCTGACGCGGCACTCTGGGACTGGAGAAGCTGCTGAGGCTACACGGATTTGGTGAACTGATGGAGAAGCTCTTCATATATTGTTTAGATACAATACGAATCACATTCATAGACCAATGCAGGCTGAATATTTATTTTAGTATTAAACGTATTTGATGATCGGCAACACATTGTCAGCTTTGGGCACGTTACTCACACAGCGGACTGCGGACGGAAAGACAAATGCATAATGAGATTTGCCGAAACTTTGAATATATTTTATGAATCTTACATGTTACAGTGATTAATACAGCAGCAATATATATTTTTTTTAATTCCATAGTAATTATCTCCGTATTGCATAATCTCATTATGCATTAGACTGTCCGTCCACAGTCCGCTGTGTGAGTAACGTGCCCAAAGCTGATGTGTTGCCGATCATCAAATACGTTTAATACTAAAATAAATATTCAGCCTGCATTGGTCTATGAATGTGGGTGATTCGTATTGTATCTGAACAACATATGAAGAAGAGCTTCTCCTTCAGTTCACGAAATCCGTGTAGCCGCAGCAGCTTCTCCAGTCCCGGAGAAGTGCCGCGTCAGAGCGCAGTGCCATTGCGCACTGCCATTCACTGTGTTTTACCTTCATTAAATCACCTGAAAACTATATCAAGCTAACCATTCTTGTGTACGGGCGGAGATTGTACATATGGGCTGTTGTGGGGCACTCCTGTGAGGTTGAAGGCATGCTCAGTTTGGCCCAATAAGCAGCTGCCTGGTCCATTGTAGTTGGTCTGCCACGGTTAAAAAGGGAGCGAATTTCTTCGTCAGAAAAACAGGCAATTGGGCAGGGGTATCGGGAGGATTTTAGCACGCATTCGCCAGTGTGTTTATCATGTCCTCATTGTTGAAAATTGCTGCAACGAAATTGCGAGCGGTCAGGCACGCAGTTTTAGCTGCAGCATCCACAAGTTACACAAGATGGCCGCAGGCACTGCCGTGAAGTCTGACGTCAGTCAAGTTTCATTCAATATATTCAAAGGTTCATTCAATATATCCAAAGGTTCACTCCATATATTCAAAGTTTCATTCAATATATTCAAAGGTTCATTCCATATATTCAAGCTTCATTCAATATATTCAAGGTTCACTCCATATATTCAAGCTTCTTTCAATATATTCAAAGGTTCACTCCATATATTCAAAGTTTCATTCAATATATTCAAAGGTTCACTCCATATATTCAAGTTTCATTCAATATATTCAAGGTTCACTCCATATATTCAGAGTTTCATTCAATATATTCAAAGATTAATTTCCTGAACGGCATGCCATAATATATATATATATATATATGTATTTTATTGGTCATATTTGTCCGCTTTAAATTGGATTCAGTACATTGTTCCTAACAATTGCATATAGCATGTGGATTATTTTAGGTTGGGCTGTAAGCATCAAATGTGTATGTGTTTGTTTTAGTCATATGAAATGATGATGTATTTCTTTCCTTTTTCCGTTGTATAGTACATTGTACTTCACAATTGCATATACCAATATACAAATGTGTTTTTTAAAAGATTTAAAAATAGATCATGTGATTATTCCCCCCAAACCAGGACTGTGTACCAGCCCATCCTTTTGTGGCAACTACCGCCATCACTGCTCAGTAGAAATACCCAAAACCTGGTTTGAAGCGCAGAGCTACTGCAGAGAGAGAGGTTTTGACCTGGCCACCATAGACGACATGGGGACAATGAAAGCATTGCAGCCCATGGTCGCAAAGCACAGATATATGTGGATAGGCCTTCGTGGTGGCGGTCCTAAGAGGTGGTCTTGGTCTCTCGCCGACCATCATTTCTACAAAGAGGGCGAGAGAGATTACAGAAATTTTGAGGTGGACTCAGATCAGTTTCACTTTGTTACTTCAAAGGATGGCAAGTGGTCATCTACCAGTAACAAAACTGAACAATGGTCTTCCATGTGTTATGATGGTAAGGATCACGCTGGTACAGGTACAAATTAACGTGGTTAAGGACCACACACATTTAAAAAGAAAACGATTATCCATGATCAGAGATAAACACATTGTGGATGATGTATTTTTTCTTCAGCTAACAAACAAGGTCATGACAGATATGTCCTAGTCCTCCAAGCCAAGAATGTCCTTGAGGCCCGGGAGTACTGCAGGACACACCACACAGACCTAGTCAGCATCAGGAACCCAGCAGAGAACCAGGTGGTCCAGGAGGTAGCTGCTGGTCATGAGGTCTGGATTGGCCTCTTCCAAGATCGATGGTGGTGGTCCGATGGGCGTTACTCCTCCTTCAGATTCTGGGAATATTTTTTGTTTCCTTTTGACAACCCTATTTCTCAGTGTGGTTACATGGTTTCGTCTGGAAGATGGAGAGTTGCTTCGTGTGAAGCAAGGATTTCTTTCTTCTGTAGCTGTAAGCAGACATTCATGTTTTGGGTTAATTAGTAATAAATGTTATTTTATTTGTTAATGTTATTTTTTTCATTTTTTGTCATCCATTGTGGGAAATCATTTTTAATTCCATCCCATTAGTCATGATACACATGTATTGTGAATGTGACATCTGATGTCTGACAGGTACAGAAACAAGGGTGCTCAAAGTGAAGGTCCACTCAGAGCACCTGCAGGACCTGAATGACCCGGCAACAAAAACAGCCATTTTAAAACATGTGAGTGTTTTCTCTGTGTTCTTCATGCTTCACTGTGAATTCAGAACATGCTCACACCTTAAAACACCATCAACTAGCCGCCGGCTTCAAAGAAAGTGAAGAAGAATATACAACAAAAGTCACACAGAGCCCTGAACCCTGCTCTGAAAACTTGTGATTAAAACGCACCAGTTGCTGGTCTTTGAGCTAGGATCTCCCAACAAAAGATGGTTAAATGGACGACAAAAGCTGTCTCTGATCTTCTAAAATGTCGTCTTTCCTAAAGGGCTCAGTTATCTTGTATTTATATAAAGAATATACTCATAATGGTTGGCCGAGGCTCACAGCAAAAACCTTTGGTTTTGTTTTCAGATGCAACAGCTGGTTGAAACGACAACATTGACCTCCGGACATAAGATGACATGGAGAACAAAGCCTTATGGACAGGTCTTCACCAGGGAGCAGTGTCATTAAGAAGACTGTGACTCTTTAAACTGAGCCACTGACACACAGGAACACCAACATCTGGCTCATGAGTACGACTGGATTGATGGATAATGTGTATAATAATTTATGATGCTGATTTGAGTTGATGAGGTCTTTTAGTTTATTTATCTATTTATTTATGTATTTATTTATTTATTAGTTTATTTTAGTTTTTGTATGTTTGAAAGGGGTGGACATATGCTGATTTGAGTTGATGAGGGCTTTTAGGGACCGAGCCAGTGAAACAGGACGAGGTCCCTATTGTTTTTTTGATGCGTTTATTATTATTTCTAGTTTATTTTAGTTTCTGTATGTTTGAAAGGGGTGGAAATCTAATAATTTTTCTCTAATGGTTTGGCCCAGCTGAAAAGCGGGAAGTGCTGTGTTGTGTTTTCCTCACGTGCTTGCGTGTGTGGGTGAGTGACCTGTATTGATCGCGCGCAGCACACACACACACACACACACACACAGACGCGATGTCTTGCTCACGCACAGAGCTCTAATACTTTTCATTGGATAATGCGATTTAGATAGGTGCAGTTCAGCCGTGTCTACCTGCTGAATGTAACCGCTGTGAAACTATCGGAAAATAACGATTAATTTCGCTGATTAACGGCGGTGCAGTTCAGCCGTGTCTACCTGCTGAATGTAACCGCTGTGAAACTATCGGGAAATAACGATTCATTTCGCTGATTAACGGCTTTATCGAGACCGGCGCTCGCTCTCTGTTATTGTACGTCTCTCTACCAAAGTGCTCTATCTCTCTCCGTCTCTCTCTCGTCATCGGACACAAATCAAATTAAATGTGAATGTAAAGTAAACCTAACACTAACCCTAACCGCAACGTCTCTGTCGACATTGCGCGTGCTGGCGTGTGTGGGTGCTTGCAAAACTGTCATTTTTAATTCATAACATTGAGTGACACACACACACACACACACACACACACACGTCCCGACCGCAGCAGTTGATCAGTGATGGGCAGTGAGATCTGTCTGTCTTGTCGTTGATAAATAAACTGTGAGATATCGAGTCTCCGTTGCCATGGTTACCATCTAGCGTCTCTCGTCATCGGACACAAATCAAATTAAATGTTGTTTCTATTTTGTGTAAATTAGGTTAATGCTTTTGTGTTTTCTTGTATTATCAGTTCAAGTTGTTGTACTTGCCTGAGAAAATCGTGGATAGTAGCGTGTTTTGTAACGTGTTGGGGGAGTGTTTCCCAGAATGCATTGCGACATTCTAGCATTCTGTTTCATTACATGTTATTGCTATTAGATAGGGTTTGGAGGCAAATTTTCAGGACATGTTGGGTTCCTTACATTTCATTGTTTCATGACGTTCAGTTCGTTGACTGCTGTTTTTGGGATCAGCTACCACTGCGTCGACGTCACTTCCTTGTTTTGGGATACGTTCATAAAAGTCCTCTTCAAAACTCACAAGTGTAAGGAAAACGTTAGTGAATTCAACACTCCATCTAATTTCAAGTATTCAATTATTCCAGTTGTAAATACACTTCGATGGAGTGTTGAATTCACTAACGTTTTCCTTACACTTCTGAGTTTTGAAGAGGACTTTTACAAGCATATCCCAAAACAAGGAAGTGACGTCGACGCAGCGGTAGCCTTAGCAACAGAGAGTTGAAGCTATCCGAAAAGTGCTCTTTTAAATAAACTCCTGGTGTGTTTACAAACTTTAAAATGCCTCGTTTTGTGAGTACAGACCATATATGGACTACTACAGAAGTTGGGTAACAATCCATGCATTATTAGTAGAGTCATTGACGACATGTACTCACTGTACCATCATTCCAGTACGAAGTCTTTCGGCTGATAACCCTAAACTTGATAAATATTGACCGTCGCTAAAAATGCATCCAAGGGGGTATTTAGCATGACTATTGGTGTAAATTACCTCAGGGTGAGTTTCACTCCGAACCATCACTTTAAGGTCACACAGGTTCAATGTTTACACTGAAGGCAGACGTGATTTCAGTATAAAAATATATTTTAATTCATCCTTTAAAAACTATGTGACAACTAAAAGAAATAAACTACTACGAAACAGCTGGCGGTGAATTTCCCAAAAAGGAAATACTGAATTGACCTATACAGACACAAATACTAACACAAATAACACCAGGGATGCAAAATAATCATCCAAAATAATAAACAAAACCACACAATCAACACAAATAATTCAAATACTATGAATGTGGGGGAAAATCAAACAAAATGCAAAACAATCAAGGAAATCAATTCATCCCTGTGTGTGGGTGTGTCTGTGAGATGCACTGCACTGGGTCATGTGGTGCCTTTAAATAGGACGAGGGGAAGCATAGGGGAGCGAGCAGCCGTATAAACTATATTAAAGGAAACAAAACAAGCTCTCACTTAATCTAAACCAAAATAAGGAGCAAAGAAACAAACAAGGGGCAAAATATGCCATAAGGCAATTAACCAAAACAAAATAAACTGAGGCAAAACCAACTCATAAAGAGTGAAAATGAAATGAAGTAAATAAATCAATCAAGAAACCAAACCGCTAAATCATAATGGTATAATCATAGTCAAAAACAAGATCAAAACGAGATCACGTTTACAACGTCAGAAGACAAAACTAAAGACTAAGATAAAGCAGAGACAAGGTTGTCTCTCAAGGAGAGAGACAAAGCAAAAGACAGAGTTGTCTCTCAAAGAGAGACAAAGAGACAAAGCAGCAGTCTATGGTGGAGTCCGAGCAGGCTGGGGGGGGCAGCCTGATCCGCCATGGCCAGGACGCTGTCGCAATGGTTACACAGATAGCATGGGGTGCAGCAGCTCAGGTAACCTGCCGCAGCCTCAGGTTGAGGGCAAAGCCACGCCAGTACCGGCCCAACGTGGACCGCTTAATGGGTCTCCACGATGCGGCACAAAAGCCACTCCAGACCGCGAATGAGGGAGGACAAGCCGGCCGCGGACTCGGCTACAGGTTTTCTGCGTCCAGAAAGTTTACGCTGCCACACCAACGAGACTCCGCCACGCTGTGACCACCGCCACCAGGCTCCAGGACAAAGACGCACACCTGATCACTGATTGACTCACCTTTTACGCACGCACGCACGCACAGCCTGCAATCACTGCACCTGAGTGTGCCCATGCCCTGATAGGTGAAAAGGGGAGGGGAAACCCCTAACCTGCCACACTAGCACCATTTTCTTTGCTGCTGTGTGTTGGGGCAGCAGCATGGGCGTAGGTTTGGTTTGAAATGTGCTGGGGACAATGACGCGCATTCATTTTTTCCCCCTTTCGCGCAGGTCATGTTAATTAATAAAAATGTATACAAAAATGTGATGATGACACACACACACACGCACGCACACAACACGCACGCACACATACACACACACACACACACACACACACACACACACACACACACAGACGCGATGTCTTGACTATGCTCACGCACAGAGCTCTAATACTTTTCATTGGATAATGTGATTCAGATAGGTGCAGTTCATGGCCGTGTCTACCTGCTGAATGTAACCGCTGTGAAACAATCGTTTCATTTATCTGATTAACGGCTTTATCGAGACCGGCGCTCGCTCTCTGTTATTGTTACTCTATGTCTCTCTACCAAAGTGCTAGCTCTCTCTCCGTCTCTCTCTCGTCATTGGACACAAATAAAATTAAATGTTGTTTCTATTTTGTGTAAATTAGGTTAATGCTTTTGTGTTTTCTTGAATTATCAGTTCAACTTGTTGTACTTGCCTGAGGAAATCGTGGATATTGTAACGTGTTGGGGGAGTGTTTCCCAGAATGCATTGCGACATTCTGGCATTCTGTGTCATTACATGTTATTGCTATTAGATAGGGTTTAGAGGCGAATGTTCAGGACATGTTGGGTTGCATTTCACTGTTTCATTACGTTCACTTTATTGACTGTTGTTTTTGGGATGAGTCAGGGAGCACCATTACTCAACGCACTATGGCATCTTGCCATACCACTACCACTCCGTTCGTGACCGCGTTCAAAGTCCGCTTGTGACCCTGTCATACTAAAGCGACTTGTAAGAATAGAGTTCTTCTCTCTTCGTTGAACTTGACATCTCTCAGACTGCATTTACTGACGTGGTGGTGAAAGACACAGGTGCGAGTCCCACACGGGGGATTCTTTCATAAAAAGTGATGGGTGCAAAATGACTCGTGACGAAAACTGGTAGGTACGCGTCCCCACCGTATTCTACGCGCCTGGGCAGCAGCACCAGAGCCAGCGACACCAAAAGACTTGATAAAATCATCAAGAAGGCTGGCCCTGTACTAGGTCTCGGGCTGGAGTCTTTTGAGTCTGTGGTGGAGAGGAGAATGCTGAAAAAAACTGTTATCCATCATTGACAATGATCAGCACCCTCTCCATCAAACAGTGGTCAGACAGCGGAGCACGTTCTCTCACAGGCTGCTCCAGCTCCGCTGTAGGGACAGATATAGGAAATCATTCCTACCACACTCCATTACACTGTACAATAACAGCCAATAACTTATTACAACAGTCTCCAAGCACCTTATTTTTCCTTATATTCTGTACATTGATCTTTACTTGCACTTAATTGAGTTTAGGGCGTTGAGGGGTTATGGTTCGGTGGCCTCAGGATTGCGTCACTGCTTTTCGCAGATGATCTTGTCCTGATGGCTTCATCGGGCCGTGACCTGCAGCTCTCACTGGAGCGGTTCGCAGCCGAATGTGAAGCGGCTGGGATGAGGATCAGCACCTCCAAATCCGAGGCCATGGTTCTCGGCCGGAAAAGGGTGGAGTGCACTCTCCGGGTCGGGGAGGAGATTCTGCCTCAAGTGGAGGAGTTCAAGTATCTCGGGGTCTTGTTCACGAGTGAGGGGAGGATGGAGCGGGAGATTGACCGACGGATCGGTGCGGCGTCGGCAGTGATGCGGGCTCTGCACCGGTCCGTCATGGTGAAGAAGGAGCTGAGCCTAAAGGCGAAGCTCTCGATTTACCGGTCAATCTACGTTCCTACCCTCACCTATGGCCACGAGCTGTGGGTAGTGACCGAAAGAACGAGATCGCGAATACAAGCGGCCGAAATGAGTTTCCTCCGCAGGGTGTCCGGGCTCTTCCTTAGAGATAGGGTGAGAAGCTCGGTCATCCGGGAGGGGCTCAGAGTAGAACCGCTGCTCCTCCGCATCGAGAGGAGCCAGTTGCGGTGGCTCGGGCATCTAGTGAGGATGCCTCCTTGACGCCTCCCTGGGGAGGTGTTCCGGGAACGTCCCTCCGTGAGGAGGCCCCGGGGAAGACCCAGCTGGAGGGACTATGTCTCTCGGCTGGCCTGGGAACGCCTCGGGATCCCCCCGGAAGAGCTGGACGAAGTGGCTGGGGAGAGGGAAGTTTGGGCTTCTCTCCTCAGGCTGCTGCCCCCGCGACCCGACCCCGGATAAGCGGAGGATATGGATGGATGGATAATTGAGTTTATATTTAGTTTATATATATATATATATTAATACATACATAAACATTTTATTTCTACAATTGCATTCATTCTTGAATTCCAATACTGCTGTAATTTCCCAGCTTGGGATCAATGAAGTATTTCTATTCTATTCTATTCAGGAAGTTTAATTCCATCCATGATTTGACGTCTTTTAAACAGTTCAGCAAGGATTGCATGGAAGCACCTTGTTAACACAGAGAACCCAACCATGGTCCAAACCCAAGCAGCCTATAAACCTGCACAATGGAGCTGGATTTACATAGAATGTTATTAGAAGATACTTATTTACTGGGATATTAGTGAACATTTGCCTTTCACATTAAATGTCCTGACTTTAATATTGCTTGCATTATCTCAGATACCTTGTCCTGGTTCACCTGTTGAACTATTGTGGAGGTGTTACGTCATAAAAGGGCTATTAGTAAAGGCTCATTACCATCCAAAGGGAAGGAAGGATTTAAAATGTAAAATAAATCACTCAAGCGCCCGCCATCAATCACACAACCTGTCATCTAAGAATCATTGAAATTTTGAAATAACCCAACTAGATGGCAAATGACAAATTTCTATCACAAGGGGTGAAATATGTGTTTTTATTTGGATACATGTTATAAACCTTAATCAACCTGGGATGATAAACAGATGGGCAGATAAGCAGTCAGACATTTAATCTGGATCTGATTAATGTACTTCCTTATGAGAAATACATTTTGCATTTCAGATGTGAGAGCTGGTGATAGGAGTTGGGAGGAAGGTATATAAGCAGAGAGTGAAATATAAAGCCAGTAATTGAAATGTCAGCTCACTCAACAAGGAAAACAAGAGGTAAGACTGTTTCTACAATACTGTTTAGCTGCATAAGGATACGACATAAGATAAGATAAGATATTCCTTTATTAATCCCCCTTAGGAGAAATTCACAGTGACCAGCAGTACAGGGGATAGATGTGCAGTAAGAGCCTGGCTAAAGTCAAAGTCAAAGACATGTTCTTAACCATTACGTAAAACATATTACAATTGAGTTATCTAACAATTATTACCCCAAAAGTACATTTCTTTAATTCAATTAATAAAAAAAACTGTAATGTTTTAATAAAGTTTAGTTTAGTTTTTTGTTTAGTAAATGTTTAAGTGTGTCACTTCTGCAACGACTGCACCATGTCTTCTATTGACATTGAATAATTCTATGAGTTTTAAAGACCTGTTGTATTTAAGAATGTCCCTGAGAAACGTTCTCAGAGACCTAGGGGGCGGAGATAAAGCTGAGACCTCTCTCCAGCTGTGTGAGGGGAAACAGGATGGATAAACTGAGAATGTTTGATTCTTGGCGCAAGGGGTGTCCCCTGTTGAGACCTGACCCCCTCATATATGTGTTTTTGATCATGGTGTATCTCAAATAGTGGATTGTAGTGTGGTGATGTGTGCATTGAGTGAACTCTGGGAATGACTAATGATGGGGACACAGTTGGTGCTCGGTGAGGTGCAGCTGGTCCACCGGCGTGCCGCACTCCTGCTCTCTGCTGTTGAGCCCCAGAGAACGCACCACAATAATGTACTTCTGTACATGTAATTTCCTTAATGTACTTCCTTAAGAGAAATACATTTTGCATTTCAAATGTGAGAGCTCTACCTTTCAAATTGAAAGGGTTTAAAATGTAAAAGAAATCCCTCAATTGCCTGCCATCAATCACACAACCGGTCATCTAAGAAGCATTAAACAGTAGAAAGAACCCATCTACAGACAGACAGACAGACGTACTTTAATTATCCCTGAGGGAAATTGCATTCGTTACAATACAATACTCCAGTGCAAAAAGAAAGAAGAGACAGACACTCTACATAAAGTAAAGTGTTAGAATATATAAATATATTATATAAACCTATGTAAAATATAAAATATAAACCTATGTAAAATAAAACCTATGTAAAATATAAACCTATGTAAGCAATATACAAAAAATATACATACATAAGAAATATACATAAATGTACATACAACCAGGCACACACTGAGAGGTGATAGCATACGCAAGGATGTAGCATGTCAGATTCTATGTTGTAAAAAAGACCAGTTGTGCAAGGAGATGACCAGTTATGCTGTGAAATTAAAAGAAATGACCAGTTATGCAATATGAATGAATAACCTGTTGTGCAGCAGAAACTATGATGAAAGTGACAAATTGTATAGTTTGATGACCACAGGCAGGAATGATTTCCTATGTCGCTCTGTGGTGCATCTCGGTGAGAGGAGTCTTCTGCTGAAGGAACTCCTCCGCTGAGCCAGGGTGGAAAAGAGAGGGTGAGAGGCATTGTCCATGATAGTCCGTAGCCTGGACAGCATCCTCCTATCTGCCACGGTAGTTAGAGTGTCCAATTCCTCACCCACTACATCACCAGCCCTCTTGATGAGTCTATTAAGTCTATTGGTGTCCGCAACCCTCATCCCACTGCCCCAGCAAGTGACAGCAAAGAAATCGCACTGGCAACAACAGACTCATAGCATAATTCTATGGTAAAGGGTGAGGTATGTGTTTTTATTTGGATATGTGTTATAAACCCTCATCAACCGGGATCATAGACACACCAACAGACAACACAACCAGACAAGCAGTCAGACATTTAATCTGGATCTGACGAATGTACTTTGATGTCTTTTAAACAGTTCAGCAAGGATTGCATGGAAGCACCTTGTTAACACAGAGAACCCAACCGTGGTCCAAACCCAAGCAGCCTAAAAACCTGCACAATGGAGCTGGATTTGCATAGAATGTTATTAGAAGATACTTATTTACTGGGATATTAGTGAACATTTGCCTTTCACATTAAATGTCCTGACTTTAATATTGCTTGCATTATCTCAGATACCTTGTCCTGGTTCACCTGTTGAACTATTGTGGAGGTGTTACGTCATAAAAGGGCTATTAGTAAAGGCTCATTACCATCCAAAGGGAAGGAAGGATTTAAAATGTAAAATAAATCACTCAAGCGCCCGCCATCAATCACACAACCTGTCATCTAAAAATCATTGAAATTTTGAAATAACCCAACTAGATGGCAAATGACAAATTTCTATCACAAGGGGTGAAATATGTGTTTTTATTTGGATACATGTTATAAACCTTAATCAACCTGGGATGATAAACAGATGGGCAGATAAGCAGTCAGACATTTAATCTGGATCTGATTAATGTACTTCCTTATGAGAAATACATTTTGCATTTCAGATGTGAGAGCTGGTGATAGGAGTTGGGAGGAAGGTATATAAGCAGAGAGTGAAATATAAAGCCAGTAATTGAAATGTCAGCTCACTCAACAAGGAAAACAAGAGGTAAGACTGTTTCTACAATACTGTTTAGCTGCATAAGGATACGACATAAGATAAGATAAGATATTCCTTTATTAATCCCCCTTAGGAGAAATTCACAGTGACCAGCAGTACAGGGGATAGATGTGCAGTAAGAGCCTGGCTAAAGTCAAAGTCAAAGACATGTTCTTAACCATTACGTAAAACATATTACAATTGAGTTATCTAACAATTATTACCCCAAAAGTACATTTCTTTAATTCAATTAATAAAAAAAACTGTAATGTTTTAATAAAGTTTAGTTTAGTTTTTTGTTTAGTAAATGTTTAAGTGTGTCACTTCTGCAACGACTGCACCATGTCTTCTATTGACATTGAATAATTCTATGAGTTTTAAAGACCTGTTGTATTTAAGAATGTCCCTGAGAAACGTTCTCAGAGACCTAGGGGGCGGAGATAAAGCTGAGACCTCTCTCCAGCTGTGTGAGGGGAAACAGGATGGATAAACTGAGAATGTTTGATTCTTGGCGCAAGGGGTGTCCCCTGTTGAGACCTGACCCCCTCATATATGTGTTTTTGATCATGGTGTATCTCAAATAGTGGATTGTAGTGTGGTGATGTGTGCATTGAGTGAACTCTGGGAATGACTAATGATGGGGACACAGTTGGTGCTCGGTGAGGTGCAGCTGGTCCACCGGCGTGCCGCACTCCTGCTCTCTGCTGTTGAGCCCCAGAGAACGCACCACAATAATGTACTTCTGTACATGTAATTTCCTTAATGTACTTCCTTAAGAGAAATACATTTTGCATTTCAAATGTGAGAGCTCTACCTTTCAAATTGAAAGGGTTTAAAATGTAAAAGAAATCCCTCAATTGCCTGCCATCAATCACACAACCGGTCATCTAAGAAGCATTAAACAGTAGAAAGAACCCATCTACAGACAGACAGACAGACGTACTTTAATTATCCCTGAGGGAAATTGCATTCGTTACAATACAATACTCCAGTGCAAAAAGAAAGAAGAGACAGACACTCTACATAAAGTAAAGTGTTAGAATATATAAATATATTATATAAACCTATGTAAAATATAAAATATAAACCTATGTAAAATAAAACCTATGTAAAATATAAACCTATGTAAGCAATATACAAAAAATATACATACATAAGAAATATACATAAATGTACATACAACCAGGCACACACTGAGAGGTGATAGCATACGCAAGGATGTAGCATGTCAGATTCTATGTTGTAAAAAAGACCAGTTGTGCAAGGAGATGACCAGTTATGCTGTGAAATTAAAAGAAATGACCAGTTATGCAATATGAATGAATAACCTGTTGTGCAGCAGAAACTATGATGAAAGTGACAAATTGTATAGTTTGATGACCACAGGCAGGAATGATTTCCTATGTCGCTCTGTGGTGCATCTCGGTGAGAGGAGTCTTCTGCTGAAGGAACTCCTCCGCTGAGCCAGGGTGGAAAAGAGAGGGTGAGAGGCATTGTCCATGATAGTCCGTAGCCTGGACAGCATCCTCCTATCTGCCACGGTAGTTAGAGTGTCCAATTCCTCACCCACTACATCACCAGCCCTCTTGATGAGTCTATTAAGTCTATTGGTGTCCGCAACCCTCATCCCACTGCCCCAGCAAGTGACAGCAAAGAAATCGCACTGGCAACAACAGACTCATAGCATAATTCTATGGTAAAGGGTGAGGTATGTGTTTTTATTTGGATATGTGTTATAAACCCTCATCAACCGGGATCATAGACACACCAACAGACAACACAACCAGACAAGCAGTCAGACATTTAATCTGGATCTGACGAATGTACTTTGATGTCTTTTAAACAGTTCAGCAAGGATTGCATGGAAGCACCTTGTTAACACAGAGAACCCAACCGTGGTCCAAACCCAAGCAGCCTAAAAACCTGCACAATGGAGCTGGATTTGCATAGAATGTTATTAGAAGATACTTATTTACTGGGATATTAGTGAACATTTGCCTTTCACATTAAATGTCCTGACTTTAATATTGCTTGCATTATCTCAGATACCTTGTCCTGGTTCACCTGTTGAACTATTGTGGAGGTGTTACGTCATAAAAGGGCTATTAGTAAAGGCTCATTACCATCCAAAGGGAAGGAAGGATTTAAAATGTAAAATAAATCACTCAAGCGCCCGCCATCAATCACACAACCTGTCATCTAAAAATCATTGAAATTTTGAAATAACCCAACTAGATGGCAAATGACAAATTTCTATCACAAGGGGTGAAATATGTGTTTTTATTTGGATACATGTTATAAACCTTAATCAACCTGGGATGATAAACAGATGGGCAGATAAGCAGTCAGACATTTAATCTGGATCTGATTAATGTACTTCCTTATGAGAAATACATTTTGCATTTCAGATGTGAGAGCTGGTGATAGGAGTTGGGAGGAAGGTATATAAGCAGAGAGTGAAATATAAAGCCAGTAATTGAAATGTCAGCTCACTCAACAAGGAAAACAAGAGGTAAGACTGTTTCTACAATACTGTTTAGCTGCATAAGGATACGACATAAGATAAGATAAGATATTCCTTTATTAATCCCCCTTAGGAGAAATTCACAGTGACCAGCAGTACAGGGGATAGATGTGCAGTAAGAGCCTGGCTAAAGTCAAAGTCAAAGACATGTTCTTAACCATTACGTAAAACATATTACAATTGAGTTATCTAACAATTATTACCCCAAAAGTACATTTCTTTAATTCAATTAATAAAAAAAACTGTAATGTTTTAATAAAGTTTAGTTTAGTTTTTTGTTTAGTAAATGTTTAAGTGTGTCACTTCTGCAACGACTGCACCATGTCTTCTATTGACATTGAATAATTCTATGAGTTTTAAAGACCTGTTGTATTTAAGAATGTCCCTGAGAAACGTTCTCAGAGACCTAGGGGGCGGAGATAAAGCTGAGACCTCTCTCCAGCTGTGTGAGGGGAAACAGGATGGATAAACTGAGAATGTTTGATTCTTGGCGCAAGGGGTGTCCCCTGTTGAGACCTGACCCCCTCATATATGTGTTTTTGATCATGGTGTATCTCAAATAGTGGATTGTAGTGTGGTGATGTGTGCATTGAGTGAACTCTGGGAATGACTAATGATGGGGACACAGTTGGTGCTCGGTGAGGTGCAGCTGGTCCACCGGCGTGCCGCACTCCTGCTCTCTGCTGTTGAGCCCCAGAGAACGCACCACAATAATGTACTTCTGTACATGTAATTTCCTTAATGTACTTCCTTAAGAGAAATACATTTTGCATTTCAAATGTGAGAGCTCTACCTTTCAAATTGAAAGGGTTTAAAATGTAAAAGAAATCCCTCAATTGCCTGCCATCAATCACACAACCGGTCATCTAAGAAGCATTAAACAGTAGAAAGAACCCATCTACAGACAGACAGACAGACGTACTTTAATTATCCCTGAGGGAAATTGCATTCGTTACAATACAATACTCCAGTGCAAAAAGAAAGAAGAGACAGACACTCTACATAAAGTAAAGTGTTAGAATATATAAATATATTATATAAACCTATGTAAAATATAAAATATAAACCTATGTAAAATAAAACCTATGTAAAATATAAACCTATGTAAGCAATATACAAAAAATATACATACATAAGAAATATACATAAATGTACATACAACCAGGCACACACTGAGAGGTGATAGCATACGCAAGGATGTAGCATGTCAGATTCTATGTTGTAAAAAAGACCAGTTGTGCAAGGAGATGACCAGTTATGCTGTGAAATTAAAAGAAATGACCAGTTATGCAATATGAATGAATAACCTGTTGTGCAGCAGAAACTATGATGAAAGTGACAAATTGTATAGTTTGATGACCACAGGCAGGAATGATTTCCTATGTCGCTCTGTGGTGCATCTCGGTGAGAGGAGTCTTCTGCTGAAGGAACTCCTCCGCTGAGCCAGGGTGGAAAAGAGAGGGTGAGAGGCATTGTCCATGATAGTCCGTAGCCTGGACAGCATCCTCCTATCTGCCACGGTAGTTAGAGTGTCCAATTCCTCACCCACTACATCACCAGCCCTCTTGATGAGTCTATTAAGTCTATTGGTGTCCGCAACCCTCATCCCACTGCCCCAGCAAGTGACAGCAAAGAAATCGCACTGGCAACAACAGACTCATAGCATAATTCTATGGTAAAGGGTGAGGTATGTGTTTTTATTTGGATATGTGTTATAAACCCTCATCAACCGGGATCATAGACACACCAACAGACAACACAACCAGACAAGCAGTCAGACATTTAATCTGGATCTGACGAATGTACTTTGATGTCTTTTAAACAGTTCAGCAAGGATTGCATGGAAGCACCTTGTTAACACAGAGAACCCAACCGTGGTCCAAACCCAAGCAGCCTAAAAACCTGCACAATGGAGCTGGATTTGCATAGAATGTTATTAGAAGATACTTATTTACTGGGATATTAGTGAACATTTGCCTTTCACATTAAATGTCCTGACTTTAATATTGCTTGCATTATCTCAGATACCTTGTCCTGGTTCACCTGTTGAACTATTGTGGAGGTGTTACATCATAAAAGGGCTATTAGTAAAGGCTCATTACCATCCAAAGGGAAGGAAGGATTTAAAATGTAAAATAAATCACTCAAGCGCCCGCCATCAATCACACAACCTGTCATCTAAAAATCATTGAAATTTTGAAATAACCCAACTAGATGGCAAATGACAAATTTCTATCACAAGGGGTGAAATATGTGTTTTTATTTGGATACATGTTATAAACCTTAATCAACCTGGGATGATAAACAGATGGGCAGATAAGCAGTCAGACATTTAATCTGGATCTGATTAATGTACTTCCTTATGAGAAATACATTTTGCATTTCAGATGTGAGAGCTGGTGATAGGAGTTGGGAGGAAGGTATATAAGCAGAGAGTGAAATACATAGCCAGTAATTGAAATGTCAGCTCACTCAACAAGGAAAACAAGAGGTAAGACTGTTTCTACAATACTGTTTAGCTGCATAAGGATACGACATAAGATAAGATAAGATATTCCTTTATTAATCCCCCTTAGGAGAAATTCACAGTGACCAGCAGTACAGGGGATAGATGTGCAGTAAGAGCCTGGCTAAAGTCAAAGTCAAAGACATGTTCTTAACCATTACGTAAAACATATTACAATTGAGTTATCTAACAATTATTACCCCAAAAGTACATTTCTTTAATTCAATTAATAAAAAAAACTGTAATGTTTTAATAAAGTTTAGTTTAGTTTTTTGTTTAGTAAATGTTTAAGTGTGTCACTTCTGCAACGACTGCACCATGTCTTCTATTGACATTGAATAATTCTATGAGTTTTAAAGACCTGTTGTATTTAAGAATGTCCCTGAGAAACGTTCTCAGAGACCTAGGGGGCGGAGATAAAGCTGAGACCTCTCTCCAGCTGTGTGAGGGGAAACAGGATGGATAAACTGAGAATGTTTGATTCTTGGCGCAAGGGGTGTCCCCTGTTGAGACCTGACCCCCTCATATATGTGTTTTTGATCATGGTGTATCTCAAATAGTGGATTGTAGTGTGGTGATGTGTGCATTGAGTGAACTCTGGGAATGACTAATGATGGGGACACAGTTGGTGCTCGGTGAGGTGCAGCTGGTCCACCGGCGTGCCGCACTCCTGCTCTCTGCTGTTGAGCCCCAGAGAACGCACCACAATAATGTACTTCTGTACATGTAATTTCCTTAATGTACTTCCTTAAGAGAAATACATTTTGCATTTCAAATGTGAGAGCTCTACCTTTCAAATTGAAAGGGTTTAAAATGTAAAAGAAATCCCTCAATTGCCTGCCATCAATCACACAACCGGTCATCTAAGAAGCATTAAACAGTAGAAAGAACCCATCTACAGACAGACAGACAGACGTACTTTAATTATCCCTGAGGGAAATTGCATTCGTTACAATACAATACTCCAGTGCAAAAAGAAAGAAGAGACAGACACTCTACATAAAGTAAAGTGTTAGAATATATAAATATATTATATAAACCTATGTAAAATATAAAATATAAACCTATGTAAAATAAAACCTATGTAAAATATAAACCTATGTAAGCAATATACAAAAAATATACATACATAAGAAATATACATAAATGTACATACAACCAGGCACACACTGAGAGGTGATAGCATACGCAAGGATGTAGCATGTCAGATTCTATGTTGTAAAAAAGACCAGTTGTGCAAGGAGATGACCAGTTATGCTGTGAAATTAAAAGAAATGACCAGTTATGCAATATGAATGAATAACCTGTTGTGCAGCAGAAACTATGATGAAAGTGACAAATTGTATAGTTTGATGACCACAGGCAGGAATGATTTCCTATGTCGCTCTGTGGTGCATCTCGGTGAGAGGAGTCTTCTGCTGAAGGAACTCCTCCGCTGAGCCAGGGTGGAAAAGAGAGGGTGAGAGGCATTGTCCATGATAGTCCGTAGCCTGGACAGCATCCTCCTATCTGCCACGGTAGTTAGAGTGTCCAATTCCTCACCCACTACATCACCAGCCCTCTTGATGAGTCTATTAAGTCTATTGGTGTCCGCAACCCTCATCCCACTGCCCCAGCAAGTGACAGCAAAGAAATCGCACTGGCAACAACAGACTCATAGCATAATTCTATGGTAAAGGGTGAGGTATGTGTTTTTATTTGGATATGTGTTATAAACCCTCATCAACCGGGATCATAGACACACCAACAGACAACACAACCAGACAAGCAGTCAGACATTTAATCTGGATCTGACGAATGTACTTTGATGTCTTTTAAACAGTTCAGCAAGGATTGCATGGAAGCACCTTGTTAACACAGAGAACCCAACCGTGGTCCAAACCCAAGCAGCCTAAAAACCTGCACAATGGAGCTGGATTTGCATAGAATGTTATTAGAAGATACTTATTTACTGGGATATTAGTGAACATTTGCCTTTCACATTAAATGTCCTGACTTTAATATTGCTTGCATTATCTCAGATACCTTGTCCTGGTTCACCTGTTGAACTATTGTGGAGGTGTTACATCATAAAAGGGCTATTAGTAAAGGCTCATTACCATCCAAAGGGAAGGAAGGATTTAAAATGTAAAATAAATCACTCAAGCGCCCGCCATCAATCACACAACCTGTCATCTAAAAATCATTGAAATTTTGAAATAACCCAACTAGATGGCAAATGACAAATTTCTATCACAAGGGGTGAAATATGTGTTTTTATTTGGATACATGTTATAAACCTTAATCAACCTGGGATGATAAACAGATGGGCAGATAAGCAGTCAGACATTTAATCTGGATCTGATTAATGTACTTCCTTATGAGAAATACATTTTGCATTTCAGATGTGAGAGCTGGTGATAGGAGTTGGGAGGAAGGTATATAAGCAGAGAGTGAAATACATAGCCAGTAATTGAAATGTCAGCTCACTCAACAAGGAAAACAAGAGGTAAGACTGTTTCTATAATACTGTTTAGCTGCATGAGGATAAGACATGTTCTTAACCATTACGTAAAACATTACAATTGCATTATCTAACAATTATTACCCCAAAAGTACATTTCTTTAATTCAATTAATTAAAAAAAACTGTAATGTCATGTTTTAGTAAAACTGTAGTGTGCTTGAGTTACAATTTTAACTTAATTGTATGTTATATAGGTATGGAAGCTATGGAATGGATAACATTTTGTCTAATCTCAGGTTGGTGCATTTGATTTTACATCATTTTAGGGCGTATGCATCAAATGCTATATGTATATTTAATAAAAGTGTACTCGGTCTTTGTTTTGAACAACTATTATATATTTATTTTATTGGTCATATTTGTCCGCTTTAAATTTGATTCAGTACATTGTTCCTAACAATTGCATATAGCATGTGGATTTGGATTATTTTAGGTTGGGCTGTAAGCATCAAAGGTTAAATGTGTATGTGTTTGTTTTAGTCAAACGAAATTATGATGTTTTTTTTCCTTTTTTCCATTGTATAGTACATCGTACTTCACAATTGCATATACCAATATACAAATTTGTTTTTTAAAAGATTTCAAAATAGATCATGTGATTATTCCCCCCAAACCAGGACTGTGTACCAGCCCATCCTTTTGTGGCAACTACCGCCATCACTGCTCAGTAGAAACACCCAAAACCTGGTTTGATGCACAGAGCTACTGCAGAGAGAGAGGTTTTGACCTGGCCACCATAGATGACATGGGGGCAATGAAAGCATTGCAGCCCATGGTCGCAAAGCACAGATATATGTGGATAGGCCTTCGTGGTGGCGGTCCTAAGAGGTGGTCTTGGTCTCTGGCCGACCATCATTTCTACAAAGAGGGCGAGAGAGATTACAGAAATTTTGAGGTGGACTCAGATCAGTTTCACTTTGTTACTTCAAAGGATGGCAAGTGGTCATCTACCGATAACCAAACTGAACAATGGTCTTCCATTTGTTATGATGGTAAGGATCATGCTGATACAGGTACAAATTAACGTGGCTAAGGACCACACACATTTAAAAAGAAAACGATTATCCATGATCAGAGATAAACACATTGTGGATGATGTATTTTTTCTTCAGCTAACAAACAAGGTCGTGACAGATATGTCCTAGTCCTCCAAGCCAAGAATGTCCTTGAGGCCTGGGAGTACTGCAGGACACACCACACAGACCTAGTCAGCATCAGGAACCCAGCAGAGAACCAGGTGGTCCGGGAGGTAGCTGCTGGTCATGAGGTCTGGATTGGCCTCTTCCATGATCGATGGTGGTGGTCCGATGGGCGTTACTCCTCCTTCAGATTTTGGCACCCTATTTTTCGTTTTGGCACCCATATTTCGGAGTGTGGTGTCGTGTATCGGACAGGAGGATGGAACCATGCTGGGTGTGCAAGAGTGTTTCCGTTCCTCTGTAGCTGTAAGCAGACATTCATGTTTTGGGTTGATTAGTAAACAATGTTACATTTATTTTTTTAATTATATGTCATTAAATGTGGGAAATCATTTTTAATTCCATCCCATTAGTCATGATACACATGTATTGTGAATGTGACATCTGATGTCTAACAGGTACAGAAACAAGGGTGCTCAAAGTGAAGGTCCACTCAGAGCACCTGCAGGACCTGAATGACCCGGCAACAAAAACAGCCATTTTAAAACATGTGAGTGTTTCTCGGTGTTCTTCATGCTTCACTGTGAATTCAGAACATGCTCACACCTTAAAACACCATCAACTAGCCTCTGGCTTCAAAGAAAGTAAAGAAGAATGTACAACAATAGTCACTAGGGATGCACCGAATCCAGATTTTTAGGGTTCTGCCGAATACCGAATCCACTGGTTAAGATTCTGCCGAATCCGAACCCGAATACCGAATCCTACTCCATTAACACTAAACACATTAATGAAGTAAACAACGTCAACATCAGTGTATTTTTCGTTTTATTTAATTTTCACTGGGAAAAATGCCACCACGAGACAAATCGGCATTGCAAATTGAACATGTAGCTCGACTTCAATCGCCTTCTTTTATCTGAAAGAACTGCCAAACGACAATTTTTCTGTCCACTACTTCCATTTTCGCTTTCTCGCAGCTATAGCCACTGCATTCCAACGCGCCACTTTTTTGTAAACAGATAATTACGTCGACCAGCGTGGCGCGCGCAGTGAAAGTGTAGGATTCGGGTTCGGTGGAAAAAAATGCCAAGGTTCGGCAGAACCCGAACCCCTAAAAAAAGCCCAATATTCGGCCGAATCCGAACCCGAATACTGGATTCGGTGCAACCCTAATAGTCACACACAGCCCAGCCCTGAATACTTGTAATTAAAAAGCACCAGTTGCTGGAAATTGACCTAGGATCTCCCAACAAAAGATGGTTAAATGGACGACAAAACCTGTCTCTGATCTTCTAAAAAGTTGTCCCTCCTAAAGGGCTCAGTTATCTTGTATTTATATAAAGAATATACTCATAATGGTTTGCCGAGGCTCACAGCAAAAACCTTTGGTTTTGTTTTCAGATGCAACAGCTGGTGGAAAAGACAACATTGACCTCCGGACATAAGATGACATGGAAAACACAGCCTGATGGACAGGTCTTCACCAGGGAGCAGTGTCATCAAGAAGACTGTGACTCTTTAAACTCAGCCACTGACACACAAGAACACCAACATCTGGCTCATGAGCATGACTGGATTGATGGATAATGTGTATAATAATTTATGATGCTGATTTGAGTTGATGAGGGCTTTTATTAGGGACCGAGCCAGTGAAACAGGACGAGGTCCCTATTGTTTTTTTGATGCGTTTATTATTATTTCTAGTTTATTTTAGTTTTTGTATGTTTGAAAGGGGTGGAAATATAATCATTTTTCTATGAGCTCAACATCTTCAAAAAAATGTTAATAGACTGCATTCATACAGCGTTTTTCAGACCAGTGGCCACTGAAAGCGCTTTACATTTGTTGCCTCATAGCAGGCGCGTAGCCACATAATGGCCAATGTGGGAGAGTGCCACTGTCATGATCTGTGTCTGTGTGCTGTCGTTTTAATTGGTTTGCTTTGTGTTTCCCCTTGTCTTGGTCTGTGTCAGTAGGCGAGTTTCAGATCGTTTGCATTTGCGCATTTGTTGCAACGAGACTTGAGAAGATCCGGCGGAACTCGTCATAATCACGTCAAGTTCCCGTCTGGTCAAGGCGGACACAGGTGAACTTCTCGTCAACAACTTCCGTTCTTCGTAGCAGACGAGTTTGAGGCATTGGATCTCCCCTTATTGATGCAGGCTGAGGAGCAAATGCGATGAATTTTCTGCATGCACAATGGCTTGGCTATGTGGAGAAATGTGTAAATAAAATAAATAAAATAAAAAATGCATGATGAGTGATGAAGTGAAAGTTCACAAAATCGTCTCTTTTTAATATGCATAGTTTGGGAGAGGGCACCAGACACGCCTCTCTAAAAGGTGTAACGTCACTTCTGACGTGGATAATTTAATGTCGGTATTCCAACCAACCAGGGCAAAGTTGAGAGGATGTTGAGGGGAGTGTCTTATGTCCGCACTTGCTCGAGAGAACATGCCCAGAAAAGCAGGCGGAAGTTGTTATCCTGAAACCACGCGAGTTTTGAAAGCCAGGTGAATCGTCGCATCGGAAGTTCATCAGAGGTATTTCTGACGTTTTCATCCCAGAATGCATTCTGAAGCATGGCAAACGAAGCCGCATGCCTCATCTGAAACTCGCCTTGTGTCTGTTGTCTGGTTTCCATTGGTTTGCTCTGTTTCCCCTGTGTCCTGTTTCCCTTGGTGATTGCCCCATCGTGTTCACCTGTGTCTTGTTCCCTCACCTGTCTTGGGTTTGTAATTAGTCTGTGTATTTAAGTCCTGTCTTCTGTTCAGTCTTTGTCCGAGTCTTGTCGTCGTTGTTTGGTGTCGTCGCCGTTCATGTGAGTTGTCATCTGTCTGTTCCTGTATCTTCGCCTTAGTTTTTAATTAAAAGAGCAAAAGTACTCTTGCCTGCCTCGCCTCTCTGCACTTGGGTCCAACCCCTCAGCAACTCGTGACAGCCACTATGATTGACAGCTGGCCCACCCAATCAGAAGTGCCCGGCATTAACTTGAACGAAAAAATAGCTGAGCTATTAACTTTCCGCTTAATTTGTCAGCTGTGATCAAATGCCTTTCATCATTTTGTCTTCCAATCTATGATATCAAAAATCCCAATAGTTGTAAAAATAAGAACAATAAAAGTGTGAGTGAATATATGTGAATATATTCATTCATCTTTTCCAATTATTCTTTTTTTGCCAGCAAGATTTTCATTTGGTCCTCTGTGAAATCGTCTTGGTGACTGCCAAATCATTTTCCATGTGGAAAATTTATATTTTACGCAAACACATTGATGCAACCTCGGGGAGAAGAAGAGGTGCCACCAAACCAATATTGAGAAGTATAGCACTGTCCACACCAGTTTCACGATCAATCTACTTTATTGTAGGTTCGTTCGGGATCGGGAGAGAGGGGGGTCAACGCCGCCGCAGCGGACGGGGGGGGTCGGTCCTGAGGGGGCTCAAGCGCTGGACTCGTCGTCGGCGGTTGAGCGTGGGGTTCGGTGCACGGTGTCGGGTTCGCAGTCGGTCCAGGGTTCGATCAGCCGGCGGGGTTCTCCTGGGGAAAAGGGTTATGCACGGCGCTTTGTGTTCTCTCCTACTCACTACCACCATCGTCTCCTACACCTTCCCCGTTGGGTGCTCTTCCTGCTGCTTTTAACTCCTCTTCCCTCATTAGGGCTAGTGGCTGCAGCTGCTCCACTTTGCCCAGGTGTCTCTGCTTCATACAGAGGAGAAAGAGAGAAGCGCTCCGTGGCCACCAGATGGCAGGGTGCCACGTAAACCCCATCCACCACTTTCCCACATCTCCTCCCCCCTACCTGTACCCGGCGGGCACCACAACGTGTAATCTTTAACATTGTGACAATAAAGTCAGCATTTTGTATTTTATCAACCTGGTTGATAAAAATCCCCAAAAGAGCTGAAGAACAACGGAGAGAATAAAAGAATCCCCCAAAAGAGGTGAAGAAAAATGCAGAGTAAAAAATCTAAATAAGATGTGAGCAAAAATGATGGAGAGAACCTAAAAAAAGATGTGAAGAAAAATTGAGAGATATTTGATTATTGCAATTCTGACAAAATGTTCAGTTGTGCTGAGATTTAAACCAACAGCTTTGCGAACACCAGTCTGATGATATACCTCTACACTACAGGTACTTGTGAAATTACATAGGAACATTTATGGAGAATGAAAAACAACAGGTTAAGAGAAATGTTGGAGAAAGAGAATCAAAAATAAATAAAAAAGTGAAGAAAAATAGCAACTTTGAGGACATCAGTCTGATGCTCTACTTCTACACTACAGGTACTTGTGAAATGATATGGGAAAGATCATGGAGCATGAGGGCTAGGGTTAGGGTTAGGGCTAGAGTTTGGGTTAGGGCTAGGGTTAGGTGAGGGTCAGGGCTAGGGTTAGGGCTAGGGTCAGGGCTAGGGTTAAGGTTAGGGCTAGGCTTACGGTTAGATTTGAGTTGTGATTTTTTTGTTGTTGTCAGTGTTGTTCAATAAACTCAGCTGCCGGAGAGGACTCACTGCCACAGTCGGGACGTGGTCGGGATGGGGAAGATGGGACGTCCCGGTGGCACTAGGAAGGGGATGGTCCAAGGCTCGGGCGCCATGTGGATTTTTGGTAGAAGGTCGGAGCGCCGTTCATGTCTGGACCGTCTAAAATATATGTGTCAAACTCGAGGCACATGTGTCAAACTCAAGGCAGGCCGAATCCAGCCCACTACGTCATTTTACATGGCCTGTGAGCTTAAAAGGCATATGCTGCTTTACAGCGTAATTGTTTTCGATGGCGGCCCCTAAGTATACAGCAAGTTCATTTGTTCTGGCTCACTTTAAAAGCCATTGCGAGGGCTGGTGTCGGGCTTCTGTGGTCCATGTTTCCAGGGGTGAAACCAGTGGTGTAGTCTACGTGATACGCACGTATACGCCGTATACCCACTGTAAAATGTCAGTGATTTGTGTATACTCAGTGGTTTAGTCTGCGTGACACGCCAGTATCTGCCCTATATACTCGCTAGATTTTTTTTTTCTCCCCACATATCCACTTGATGCGCTAGCATACGTCACAACATTATCTTGTTTGAAGCCAATTTGAGTTTTCTTCTTGTTCATTTAATAATAATTATAATAATTTATTCAAAATGTTCAATGTAGCCACTAGCCTAAATTACCATTATTGTTAATTTATTGACTTAAGAGTATTGTGTTGCATACAATACTAACACAGTGAATCCAGTTTGGGTACTCTTTGCCTTTTTCAACCTCCATTTATTGAGGTGAAGTTTATTTGTTAATTGTTTTTTTGTTTTATTTGGAGCCAATTTGAGGTGTTTTCTTGTTAATTCAATAATAATCTTTTATTCATTGACTGTTAAAAGTATTGTGTTGCATACAATAAATTAACACATGAATGTAAGAATTACTTTATTAAACGCCAAGGGGACTCTTCATTTGTCTGTCAGCTCATCAACCATTTGCAGAAGAATTAGAAAGCCTGATGGCTGTTGGTATGAAGAATTTTCATTATCTCTCTGTACTGCAGTGAGGAGAGAGAAGCTGCTGTTTCTTTAGTCTATCATGGTGTTATGAAGTTGTTCAGAATGACCTCTAACATCTTTGGTGTGCATTTTTCCACCACCTCCCAGTGTGTCCAACCAATCACAGAGGCAGCTTTCCTAATTGATTTGTCCAGTCTCATTGCATCCTTGTGGCTGATGCTGCCTCCTAAGATGTTGATAACATACCCAGTCTTTCAGAATGCTCTCTGTAGGCAATGCATTACTGAATGTGATTCAGATGTTTTTTATGCAAAATAAACATCTGAATCTGAATCACATTCACTAATGCATCACATCATATGTAATCACATCACACGGCTTCCCCTATCACTGTTATGCGGATGACACTCAACTGTTCCTCTCCTTCCCCCCCTAGGACACTCTGATTGCAAAACGCATCTCAGAATGCTTGGCAGACATCAGCTCTTTGACAAATGAAGCTAAGCGAAAGTTCAGACAGGAAGACTATCTCCCTAAGCACACCTCCTTGTCTCCTCCCACTTCTCCTGCTATCCTCTTGCTCCTCCTCCTCCTTCTATCAACCAATCCCAGTCTGCCATCACCTCTCTCCTCCTCCAATCAGTAATCAACTGTCAAATTTAAAAGTGCTCTCCTTCTCCTAGCTGTCATCCCGCTGTCATTCAGCAAATCTCGGCAATCATACTCGCACGGCGTTGTTCATTCTTACCTCTGCTGCCTTCTGATCTTCCTCGCCCGCCCGATCATGTCGGGTGATGAATCCAATGATCCCCTCTCGTGTCTCGATCCGAGCGGTGAGCTTCTACCGGAGGTAGCTCCGTCTCCTTCTTCCCAACGCAGGAGCGCTCGCCTCGCCTCATCGCAGTCGGAACATCAGTCTCTCCTGTCCAATCTCAGGGCCCAAGGGATCAATCCAGCTCCCGGACTCGGGTTGTCCCAGCTTCAGGAACTGGCAAGTATGATCGATTTCAGCGATTCCGCTACGGCTTCCCAAGTCTCTGCAGGGGAGACCGCACACTCTGCTGTGGCCCAGCGCGGCCGTAAGAGGACCAGGAAGTCCGATCCACCTCGCCAAAAGACGGGGACATCTTCACGCCGGCTTCCTCCACCCGCGGTATTCGTACCGCCGCAGCTGCTTCTTCTCCCGCAGGCACGTCCGCTGCCGCTCCTGCTCCACCTCATCCTGCGCCCATTCACGCCGCTGCTCCCATGGCCAACGTCAGCTTCGCATCTCCGGCTCCTCAGGACGCGGTGCTTTCCACTCTGCAGTCTCTGGTCAGGTCAGTCCAGGGCATCGATTCTCGCCTGCAGCTATTAGAAAATCGTCAGGACCAAGCACTCCCTCAACCTCACCCTCTGCCAACCGCAAGCACCTCAGCAATGCCCCAGTCCCACTCACTGGCATCCGCAATCCCCGCACCCTCACTAGGTAGGCCGTATATTCCCTTCGCAGCCAACATCTCACCCCGGCTAAGGCAGAAAATCCTGCAAGGGAAAGACGTAAACTTGGTTAGCCTCATTCTCCCGTCACCAGAGTGCGATAGGAAAATCTCCTCCTCAGACATCGGTAACTCCGTCATTCGTTCAGCCGATCCTCGGCTGCTCAGAGATCTCCCGATCGGCGAATTTCTCGTGGCGTTCGGGATCTTTAGGGACGTGGTGTGCTCCGTTTTTCCAGACAGGAGGGTCGAGCTGGACGCTTACCTGGCACTGATCGGCGATTTAAATCTTAGGTACGGGAGAAATTGTTTCTATCAATACCACAAAGCCTTTTCCAGCAAGGCAGCGCTGCATATCGCTCAGTCCAATATTCGCATAAACTGGTCCATCTTAGACTCAGAGATTCTCCTCATGATCATCGGGGGGTCCCAGGCAGTTACATGTCGCACATGCGGTAATATTGGACATTATGAATCGCTGTGTCCCCGGCTGCCCTTTCTCCCTCCGGCCCCGCCCCCCGTCACTCCAGGTCTCCACTCTGTTCCTCCAGCAACCGGCACCGCAACAGACAGCCGCGGCAGAAAGCGCGTGCAAAGACGCGCACCCCAGATCTGCGTGTCCCCGCCGCCTGATCCCCGCTCGCCTGGCTCGCGCTCGCCAAGCGAGCCAGCGCGGCTCTCACACATCTTAAAGGAACATCCCTCTACACCAATAAATGTCCAGGCCCTGGCTGCAGAACTATCACGTCATCCAGACTCTGTTTTCACGAATCATCTTCTAACTGGTCTGTCTCAAGGTTTCCGTGTTGTTTCTTCCATTAACTCTACGTATGTCTCAAAAAATTCGCAATCAGCCATTGAAGATCCAGGAAGTGTTTCCCAGTTGCTAGGGAAAGAGCTCAGCAAGGGGTATTTAATCGGCCCATTCGACTCTCCCCCCCTTTTCTCTGTTTCATACCAGTCCCATAGGCATCGCTACCAGGAAATATTCGGGGAAGAAACGGTTGATCTTCGATCTATCCGCTCCACGTTCAGGCCCAATCTCGAGCATCAACAGTCTCATTCCCCCCGTGCCGTTCTCACTTCACTACGCTACAGTAGACAATGCAGTCAGGCTAATTAAATTAGCCGGTCAGGGAGCCAGGCTATCCAAAGCAGACATAACTGTCGCTTTTAAAATTGTCCCCATCCATCCGTCTCAGTGGCATCTGTTCGGAATCAAGTGGGAATCAAAGTTCTACTTCGCCGTCAGACTCACATTCGGGTGCAGGAGCAGTCCATGCATCTTTAACATGGTTTCCGAGGCCCTCTGCTGGATCCTGCTAAATAACACTAGGCTTCCTTCGGTGCTTCATCTTCTGGATGATTTTTTACTCATCGATCACCCACTCGACCAATCTGGCTCTTCTCTGTCAAAACTAAAACTTTTGTTCAGTCAGCTCGGCGTGCCTCTCTTGGAGGAAAAAAAAAAACTTCCGGCCCCGCAACAACCTTAGAATTTCTCGGCATCACTCTGGATACGGTCGATATGAAAGCCTCCCTTCCAGAGGAGAAACTGCAGAGAATTTGCAGCATTAGCCAGACGTTTATCTCAGAGAAAAACATAACCAAGCAGCAATTACTGTCCCTGTTAGGGCACCTCAACTTTGCCATGCGTGTTATCCCTCAGGGGCGCTCATTCATTTCCAGGCTGCTCGATCTGGCCTCGTCTGTACCAAATTTGCAGGACCAAGTAACACTCGACGATGGGTGTCGTTCCGATATGAAGTTCTGGTCACTTCTATTAAAAAAATGGAACGGCGTTTCATTTTTCTATGACGACATCGTGCACTCGTCCGACTCCATTCAGTTTTTTTACGGATGCAGCTCCATCCGCAGGTTTTGGGGGGTTCTTTCAAGGCCAGTGGTTCGCCGGCCACTGGCCTCCCGAGCTCCTCAAGCACAAACTTTCCTCTGCTCTTCATGAGATCTTCCCCATCGCAGTAGCCTGCCACATCTGGGGTCATCTCTGGCTAAGGAAAAGAATCGCAGTACTCTGCGACAACAAAGCGGTGGTCGACATCATTAATAAAGGGCGCTCCTCCTGCGGGGCCATCATGCCCTTCATGCGTCGCATCACGTGGCTGGCCGTTCAGCACAATTTTATCATCACTGCTCGTCACATTCCCGGTCATTACAACATTGTCGCTGACTCTCTGTCCCGCTTTAAATTTCAGGTCTTTCGGAAGCACTGCCCGGAGGCCCGCAAACATGCTACGCCTATTCCTCCCCTGAATAATTTAGCCCTGTATTAGTTGCTCCCCTACAAAACTACCTAGAATCTGCTAGGGTTTACATGAGGAAGGGTCTTGCCGCTTCTACTTTCATATGATTTTGCGTGGGTTACAATTGCCACTTTCTAAACATCCTGTCCTCATTAAAACTGTCCGTACCTTCATCACCTACTGTACAGATGTCCGTCATTTTAAGCCTTAGTGCACTCGGGGCCTTATTGCAGGGATTCAATTCAATGTAAGACGTGATGATCCCTCGTTTCCCACTCCTTATTGGCTGCCCAATATCACTGAAGCCTAGCTATTCGGTAAGCGTGCATATCTCTGGTGGTGGTATCTCAATTCAGTGGTTGCTTCTCCAGCTCTGCCTTCTCACTGCATACACCTTGGTCAGTCTTTCACCCTTTTACTGCATAGCATTGCAGTCTCTCAACCCCGTCCGCTGCATAGCATTGCAGTCTCTCAACCCTGTCCGCTGCATAGCATTGCAGTCTCTCACCCTGTCCGCTGCATAGCATTGCAGTCTCTCAACCCTGTTCGCTGCATAGCATTGCAGTCTCTCAACCCTGTCCGCTGCATAGCATTGCAGTCTCTCACCCTGTCCGCTGCATAGCATTGCAGTCTCTCAACCCTGTCCGCTGCATAGCATTGCAGTCTCTCACCCTGTCCGCTGCATAGCATTGCAGTCTCTCAACCCTGTCCGCTGCATAGCATTGCAGTCTCTCAACCCTGTCCGCTGCATAGCATTGCAGTCTCTCACCCTGTCCGCTGTATAGCATTACAGTCTCTCACCCTGTCCGCTGCATAGCATTGCAGTCTCTCACCCTGTCCGCTGCATAGCATTGCAGTCTCTCAACCCTGTCCGCTGCATAGCATTGCAGTCTCTCAACCCTGTCCGCTGCATAGCATTGCAGTCTCTCAACCCCGTCCGCTGCATAGCATTGCAGTCTCTCAACCCTGTCCGCTGCATAGCATTGCAGTCTCTCAACCCTGTCCGCTGCATAGCATTGCAGTCTCTCACCCTGTCCGCTGCATAGCATTGCAGTCTCTCAACCCTGTCCGCTATATAGCATTGCATCTCTCACCCCGTTCGCTGCATAGCATTTGCACACTCGTTCCCCATTCGCTGAATAAGCTTGCAGTCCCTCCACTCGCTCCACCGCATAGCATTGCGGCCTCTTTACCCTGTCCACTGCATAGCATTACAGTTTGTCATTTTCATTGTTAATCTCCCGTTCCTCATTCATTCTATTTATCACTCCATTTTCATCCAATTCTTTCTAGTTTTAATTCATGTAATGTATCTTAACCATGTTTGTTATGCTTTCTCATAGATTGTTTTGCTTCTACAAGGTAAGGTATACCTTTTCTTTTTTTGGGGGGAATATCTTCGGATGCAAGCTTCTCATCCTAGATCTATCCATTACGCTGATCTACTCCCTGGTGTCTAAGCGCCAAAGTTATACACAATAAACATCATTCTTTGCATTTATTCGTCTCTCTTCATCCTTGTAGTCTCTCCTGATTGAAATGAAGCTAAGCGAAAGTTCAGACAGGAAGACTATCTCCCTAAGCACACCTCCTTGTCTCCTCCCACTTCTCCTGCTATCCTCTTGCTCCTCCTCCTCCTTCTATCAACCAATCCCAGTCTGCCATCACCTCTCTCCTCCTCCAATCAGTAATCAACTGTCAAATTTAAAAGTGCTCTCCTTCTCCTAGCTGTCATCCCGCTGTCATTCAGCAAATCTCGGCCCACCTCCACCCCTCCACCGCCCATCCGGTCTTCAACCAGGAGTTCCTCATCAGGCCACATTCTTCCTACCACCACCAGTGTCTAGACCCGGGGGGAATATCTTCGGATGCAAGCTTCTCATCCTAGATCTATCCATTACGCTGATCTACTCCCTGGTGTCTAAGCGCCAAAGTTATACACAATAAACATCATTCTTTGCATTTATTCGTCTCTCTTCATCCTTGTAGTCTCTCCTGATTGAACTGCGCATCAACTCAAGCTCAATCTCGCAAAGACTGAGCTTCTCTTCATACCAGGGAAAGACTGCCCTCACAGGGTCCTGCTGGTCTCGGTCGAGGGCATCACAGTATCTGCCTCACCGACCGCAAGGAACCTGGACGTAATAGTCGACAACCAACTGTCCTGCACTGCAAACATCACTGCAGTGACTGGCTCCTGTAGATTTGTAGATTCCTGATGCCTTTCTTCACGAGGGAAGCGACACAGCTCCTGACCCAAGCACTTGTCATCTCCCGCCTCGACTACTGCAACTCGCTCTTAGCTGGACTCCCTGCAACTGCGATTAAACCGTTGCAGTGGATCCAGAACGCTGCAGCACGCCTCGTGTTCAACTGAAACCAATTCTCCCACGTGACCCCCCTCTTCTAAGACTTCAACTGGCTTCCTGCAGTGGCTTGCATCAAATTCAAGATGATTCTACTGGCCTACTGCAGTACAAATACAGTAAAAACAGTAAAATCAATATACATATAATTAAAATTGATTAAAAATAAAAATGTAGTGCATTTCCGTTGTAGTGTTGAAGTGAAGTGTTGAAGTGTTGTACATTCTGATGGCACCAGGAAGGAATTCCTGTGCCGTTCCTTAAGGTAGCGGTTGAATGAGTCTGTTGCTAAAGCTGCTCTTAAACTTGTCCAGGGTTTTTTGAAGGGGATGAGAGACACTGTCCATGATCACCAGCAGCTTTGCCAGCATCCTGTCTTCCGCCACCTCCTCCAGGGTGACAAGCTCAGAGCCGACAACAGACCCTGCATTTTTAATGAGTTTATTGAGTCTGTTTGCGTTCTTTGCTTTGATGCCCAAACCCCAGGACACCACAGCGAAGAAGATGTCATTTTATGTCTATGTGTGATGAATTTAAGTTTATGGAGGTCAGTATATGTGGCAAATTTGCTGCGGTGTGGCCAATTGGAGCAGTTCCTGTATGGGTCTGTAAAGTAATGTAACGTGTTGGCTAATTGTCTGTGTGCTTCTAGGAGATATTGTTGTGTGTCTAAGGTTACTATTTTAGAGCCTTTGTCGATAGTTTCAATGACTATGTGTATGTAGTTAGGCAGGTGTCTAAGTACGGTACATTCTTGTTTCGTAATGTTGGGTGGGTGTTGGTTGAGCTCTGTGTTTATTGCTTCGGATAAGTGTGGTGAGGGCCTCTGACAAGGTGCCCGGTGGAGGTTCCGAGCCGGATGGTCCTTGGAAAGGTGGAATGGCCTCACCGGGACGGTCGTTGAATAATTCTATGAGTTTTAAAGAGCTGTTGTATTTAAGGATGTCCCTGAGAAACATTCTCAGAGACCTAGGGGGCGGAGATAAAGCTGAGACCTCTCTCCAGCAGCTGAGTGTGAGGGGAAACAGGATGGATAAACTGAGAATGTTTGATTCTTGGCGCAAGGGGTGTCCCCTGTTGAGACTTGACCCCCTCATATATGTGTTAGTGATCATGGTGTATCTCAAATAGTGGATTGTAGTGTGGTGATGTGTGCATTGAGGTGTTGCAACGTGGCCTGGTGCAGTGCAGCTGAACTCTGGGAATGACTAATGATGGGGACACAGTTGGTGCTCGGTGAGGTGCAGCTGGTCCACCGGCGTGCTGCGCTCCTGCTCTCTGCTGTTGAGCCCCAGAGAACGCACCACAATAATGTACTTCTGTACATGTAATTTTCTTAATGTACTTCCTTAAGAGAAATACATTTTGCATTTCAAATGTGAGAGCTCTACCTTTCAAATTGAAAGGATTTAAAATGTAAAAGAAATCCCTCAATTGCCTGCCATCAATCACACAACCGGTCATCTAAGAAGCATTAAACAGTAGAAAGAACCCATCTAGATGGCAACTAGCATAATTCTATGGTAAACGGTGAGGTATGTGTTTTTATTTGGATATGTGTTATAAACCCTCATCAACCTGGGATCATAGACACACCAACAGACAAGACAACCAGACAAGCAGTCAGACATTTAATCTGGATCTGACGAATGTACTTCCTTCTTAGAAATACATTTTGCATTTCCAAATGTGAGAGCTGGTTTGGGTTTGTGGTTTTGGTTTTGTTTTCAGATGCAACAGCTGGTGGAAACGACAACATTGACCTCCGGACATAAGACATGGAGAACAAAGCCTGATGGACAGGTCTTCACCATGCAGCAGTGTCATCAAGAAGACTGTGACTCTTTAAACTGAGCCACTGACACACAAGAACACCATCATCTGGCTCATGAGCATGATTGGATTGATGGATAATGTGTATAATAATTTATTATGCTGATTTGAGTTGATGAGTACTTTTAGTTTTTTTTTTGTTTTTGTATGTTTGAAAGGGGGGATTAGGTTAATTGGTGTCTCTAAATTGACCATAGGTGTGTATGTGAGTGTGAATGGTTGTATGTCTCTATATGTTAGCCCTGTGATAGGCTGGCGACCTGTCCAGGGTGTACCCCGCCTCTCGCCCGTTGCAGCTGGGATTGGCTCCAGCCCCCCCGCGACCCTCGTAGAGGACAAGCGGTCACGATAATGGATGGATGGATGTTTGAAAGGGGTGGAAATATATCCCTTTTTCTATGAGTTCAACATCTTCAAGTAAATGTTAATAGACTGCATTCATACAGCTTTTTTCAGACCAGAGGCCACCGAAGGCGCTTTACATTTATTGCCTCATAGTCACATCCATAAAAAAACCTATTCATACACTGAGGGAGGGGTAAGTCTTTAGCCAGCAGATATGGTGAACATTTAGTGCATTTATTTAATAGCTACTTTTTCAATTCAAAAACTTTTCTGACAACTTATATTAATAAAGGAACATGCACAAAAAGAAAGACATGAGAGTCACAATAAAAACAGAGTAAGACAAGAAAACACTTATAACTTCGATGAAAGTTTGGGGTTTCAATACAAATTTTAAAAGTATGTTTGGTGAGAGTTTTGTTTAGTAATGATCAGCCGTACTTTTACACTTGTATGTAACATTTGGCCATGAATAAAGTTACATTTTAACAGGCTAAGAGACAAGTAGGCCTATAACTGATGTGTGTCATCCAGGTCACAATGAATATATTCATTGATCGTTTCCAATTATTCTTTTTTTTACCCAGCAAGATTTTAATTTGGTTCTTTGTGAAATCATCTTGGTGACTGCCAAATCATTTTCCATGTTGAAATACTTATATTCCCCCAGCCCACGTAATTTTTAACATTGTGACAGTCAGTCAGTCATTTTCTAAACCGCTTATCCTCTAGAGCAGTGGTTCTCTAGAGAGTCACGGGGGGGCTGGAGCCAATCCCAGCTGCAACGGGCGAGAGGCGGGGTACACCCTGGACAGGTCGCCAGCCTATCACAAGGCTAACATATAGCAACAAACAACCATTCACACTCACATACACACCTATGGTCAATTTAGAGACACCAATTAACCTAATCCCCAACCTGCATGTTTTTGGTCTGTGGGAGGAGGCCGGTAGCCTGGCTGACGCGTCCAAGTCTCGATGAGATGGTGGTCTGGGAACTAGGTGTGCATTTTCTCGTATTTGAGGCGTTGTTTACGAATGCCTAGAGCCGTTTATTGGGCGCTACAAATGTCTATCAAATGGCGTCTGGTTCTTCACATGCTGCTTTGCGCGCGATTCATAGCCAATTGCTACTCAAATTAAATTAATTGCTACAAAAGCTACTTAATACACTTTCTAAGGCTGCATCGAACGGTAACGTTGTGTCCGCTGCCATGTTGGATTAACACGCTACAAGCTTCGGTGTCGCACATAGACGTCTTCATCGTCTTACTGCCCCCCGTTCTGTGATTGGTTCCCTAACTCAGGGGAAAATAAGGGCGGTGGTTTCCAGGCTGTCTTTAGCCTTGCTGACGCGTCCACATCTCGATGAGATGGTGGTCTGGGAACTAGGTGTGCATTTTCTCGTATTTTAAGCGTGGTTTACGAATGCCTAGAGCCGTTTATTGGGCGCTACGAATGTCTATCAAATGGCGTCTGGTTCTTCCCATGCTGCTTTCGCGCGATTCATAGCCAATTGCTACAAAAAATTGGCTACTAAAATTAAATTAATTGCTACAAAAGCTACTTAATACACTTTCTAAGGCTGCATCGAACGGTAACGTTGTGTCCGCTGCCAGGTTGGATTAACACGCTACAAGCTTCGGTATCGCGCATAGACGTCCTCATCGTCTTGCTGCCCCCCCCCCCGTTCTGTGATTGGTTCCCTAACTCAGGGGAAAATAAGGGTGGTGGTTTCCAGGCTGTCTTTGCAGTGAGAATGAAATCGCGCGCAAAGCAGCATGGGAATTCCCAGGCTAGGAAGCCGGAGTACCCAGAGAAACATTGTGACAAGTGAAATTAATTCATAAAATGGTTCAGGTCTTTTTGACCACATTGTCATTTTGTATTTTATTGGTTCTTTCTGCAGGTGCCTCCACAGTGCTAAATGGATTTGGGGTGTTTTCCGACTAGACGTATACACCAGAAAACACACTAAAAAAGCAGAATATGCATACATGTCATCTGCACAAATTGGATCATTCCTGCTGCAGCAGTAGTACACTTTGTATACTTGAATCAATAGATTGATAGATGAAGGTAGATAGCAGGGTCTTCATAGTCAAAGTTTATTTCACATTGCACATTTAAAACCGCCTTGATTGACCAAAGTGCTAGTCAAGCCAAAGAAAAAAACCCACTGCAAGTAAGATAAGCTAAATAACACAATAGAATAAAAAAAAAAAAAACTGTTAGCCGTGAACATATTGATGCCATTGAGAAGCTCAGGTTTACCAAAAGTGGTGATTTCAGCATTATTGTCATTTAGATTCAGGAAGTTTAATTCCATCCATGATTTGACGTCTTTTAAACAGTTCAGCAAGGATTGCATGAAAGCACCTTGTTAACACAGAGAACCCAACCATGGTCCAAACCCAAGCAGCCTAAAAACCTGCACAATGGAGCTGGATTTGCATAGAATGTTATTAGAAGATACTTATTTACTGGGATATTAGTGAACATTTGCCTTTCACATTAAATGTCCTGACTTTAATATTGCTTGCATTATCTCAGATACCTTGTCCTGGTTCACCTGTTGAACTATTGTGGAGGTGTTACATCATAAAAGTGCTATTAGTAAAGGCTCATTACCATCCAAAGGGAAGGAAGGATTTAAAATGTAAAATAAATCACTCAAGCGCCCGCCATCAATCACACAACCTGTCATCTAAGAATCATTGAAAGCAAGGGGTGAAATATGTTTTTATTTGGATACATGTTATAAACCTTAATCAACCTGGGATGATAAACAGATGGGCAGACAAGCAGTCAGACATTTAATCTGGATCTGATTAATGTACATCCTTATGAGAAATACATTTTGCATTTCAGATGTGAGACAAGAGTAAGCAGACAGTGAAATACATAGCCAGTAATTGAAATGTCAGCTCACTCAACAAGGAAAACAAGAGGTAAGACTGTTTCTACAATACTGTTTAGCTGCATAAGGATAAGACTTGTTCTTAACCATTACGTAAAACATATTACAATTGAGTTATCTAACAATTATTACCCCAAAAGTACATTTATTTCATTCAATTAATAAAAAATAAAAAAACTGTAATGTTTTAATAAAGTTTAGTTTAGTTTTTGTTTAGTAAATGTTTTTGTAAAACTGTAGTTTGCCTGAGTTACAATTTTAACTTAATTGTATGTTATATAGGTATGGAAGCTATGGAATGGATAACATTTTGTCTAATCTCAGGTTGGTGCATTTGATTTTACATCATTTTAGGGCGTATGCTTAATGTTATATGTATATTTAATAAAAGTGTACTCGTTGGTCTTTGTTTTGAACAAATGTTATATATTTATTTTATTGGTCATATTTGTCTGCTTTAAATTTGATTCAGTACATTGTTCCTAACAATTGCATATAGTATGTGGATTTGGATTATTTTAGGTTGGGCTGTAAGCATCAAAGGTTAAATGTATATGTGTTTGTTTTAGTCAAACAAAATGATGATGTATTTCTTTCCTTTTTTTCCGTTGTCTAGTTACATCGTACTTCACAATTGCAAATGTGTTTTTTAAAAGATTTAAAAATAGATCATGTGATTATTCCCCCCAAACCAGGACTGTGTACCAGCCCATCCTTTTGTGGCAACTACCGCCATCACTGCTCAGTAGAAACACCCAAAACCTGGTTTGATGCACAGAGCTACTGCAGAGAGAGAGGTTTTGACCTGGCCACCATAGATGACATGGGGACAATGAAAGCATTGCAGCCCATGGTCGCAAAGCACAGATATATGTGGATAGGCCTTCGTGGTGGCGGTCCTAAGAGGTGGTCTTGGTCTCTGGCCGACCATCATTTCTACAAAGAGGGCGAGAGAGATTACAGAAATTTTGAGGTGGACTCAGATCAGTTTCACTTTGTTACTTCAAAGGATGGCAAGTGGTCATCTACCGATAACCAAACTGAACAATGGTCTTCCATTTGTTATGATGGTAAGGATCATGCTGATACAGGTACAAATTAACGTGGCTAAGGACCACACACATTTAAAAAGAAAACGATTATCCATGATCAGAGATAAACACATTGTGGATGATGTATTTTTTCTTCAGCTAACAAACAAGGTCGTGACAGATATGTCCTAGTCCTCCAAGCCAAGAATGTCCTTGAGGCCTGGGAGTACTGCAGGACACACCACACAGACCTAGTCAGCATCAGGAGCCCAGCAGAGAACCAGGTGGTCCGGGAGGTAGCTGCTGGTCATGAGGTCTGGATTGGCCTCTTCCATGATCGATGGTGGTGGTCCGATGGGCGTTACTCCTCCTTCAGATTTTGGCACCCTATTTTTCGTTTTGGCACCCATATTTCGGAGTGTGGTGTCGTGTATCGGACAGGAGGATGGAACCATGCTGGGTGTGCAAGAGTGTTTCCGTTCCTCTGTAGCTGTAAGCAGACATTCATGTTTTGGGTTGATTAGTAAACAATGTTACATTTATTTTTTTAATTATATGTCATTAAATGTGGGAAATCATTTTTAATTCCATCCCATTAGTCATGATACACATGTATTGTGAATGTGACATCTGATGTCTAACAGGTACAGAAACAAGGGTGCTCAAAGTGAAGGTCCACTCAGAGCACCTGCAGGACCTGAATGACCCGGCAACAAAAACAGCCATTTTAAAACATGTGAGTGTTTCTCGGTGTTCTTCATGCTTCACTGTGAATTCAGAACATGCTCACACCTTAAAACACCATCAACTAGCCTCTGGCTTCAAAGAAAGTAAAGAAGAATGTACAACAATAGTCACTAGGGATGCACCGAATCCAGATTTTTAGGGTTCTGCCGAATACCGAATCCACTGGTTAAGATTCTGCCGAATCCGAACCCGAATACCGAATCCTACTCCATTAACACTAAACACATTAATGAAGTAAACAACGTCAACATCAGTGTATTTTTCGTTTTATTTAATTTTCACTGGGAAAAATGCCACCACGAGACAAATCGGCATTGCAAATTGAACATGTAGCTCGACTTCAATCGCCTTCTTTTATCTGAAAGAACTGCCAAACGACAATTTTTCTGTCCACTACTTCCATTTTCGCTTTCTCGCAGCTATAGCCACTGCATTCCAACGCGCCACTTTTTTGTAAACAGATAATTACGTCGACCAGCGTGGCGCGCGCAGTGAAAGTGTAGGATTCGGGTTCGGTGGAAAAAAATGCCAGAACCCGAACCCCTAAAAAAAGCCCAATATTCGGCCGAATCCGAACCCGAATACTGGATTCGGTGCAACCCTAATAGTCACACACAGCCCAGCCCTGAATACTTGTAATTAAAAAGCACCAGTTGCTGGAAATTGACCTAGGATCTCCCAACAAAAGATGGTTAAATGGACGACAAAACCTGTCTCTGATCTTCTAAAAAGTTGTCCCTCCTAAAGGGCTCAGTTATCTTGTATTTATATAAAGAATATACTCATAATGGTTTGCCGAGGCTCACAGCAAAAACCTTTGGTTTTGTTTTCAGATGCAACAGCTGGTGGAAAAGACAACATTGACCTCCGGACATAAGATGACATGGAAAACACAGCCTGATGGACAGGTCTTCACCAGGGAGCAGTGTCATCAAGAAGACTGTGACTCTTTAAACTCAGCCACTGACACACAAGAACACCAACATCTGGCTCATGAGCATGACTGGATTGATGGATAATGTGTATAATAATTTATGATGCTGATTTGAGTTGATGAGGGCTTTTAGGGACCGAGCCAGTGAAACAGGACGAGGTCCCTATTGTTTTTTTGTTGCGTTTATTATTATTTCTAGTTCATTTTAGTTTTTGTATGTTTGAAAGGGGTGGAAATATAATCCTGTTTCTATGAGCTCAACATCTTCAAAAAAATGTTAATAGACTGCATTCATACAGCGTTTTTCAGACCAGTGGCCACTGAAAGCGCTTTACATTTGTTGCCTCATAGCAGGCGCGTAGCCACATAATGGCCAATGTGGGAGAGTGCCACTGTCATGATCTGTGTCTGTGTGCTGTCGTTTTAATTGGTTTGCTTTGTGTTTCCCCTTGTCTTGGTCTGTGTCAGTAGGCGAGTTTCAGATCGTTTGCATTTGCGCATTTGTTGCAACGAGACTTGAGAAGATCCGGCGGAACTCGTCATAATCACGTCAAGTTCCCGTCTGGTCAAGGCGGACACAGGTGAACTTCTCGTCAACAACTTCCGTTCTTCGTAGCAGACGAGTTTGAGGCATTGGATCTCCCCTTATTGATGCAGGCTGAGGAGCAAATGCGATGAATTTTCTGCATGCACAATGGCTTGGCTATGTGGAGAAATGTGTAAATAAAATAAATAAAATAAAAAATGCATGATGAGTGATGAAGTGAAAGTTCACAAAATCGTCTCTTTTTAATATGCATAGTTTGGGAGAGGGCACCAGACACGCCTCTCTAAAAGGTGTAACGTCACTTCTGACGTGGATAATTTAATGTCGGTATTCCAACCAACCAGGGCAAAGTTGAGAGGATGTTGAGGGGAGTGTCTTATGTCCGCACTTGCTCGAGAGAACATGCCCAGAAAAGCAGGCGGAAGTTGTTATCCTGAAACCACGCGAGTTTTGAAAGCCAGGTGAATCGTCGCATCGGAAGTTCATCAGAGGTATTTCTGACGTTTTCATCCCAGAATGCATTCTGAAGCATGGCAAACGAAGCCGCATGCCTCATCTGAAACTCGCCTTGTGTCTGTTGTCTGGTTTCCATTGGTTTGCTCTGTTTCCCCTGTGTCCTGTTTCCCTTGGTGATTGCCCCATCGTGTTCACCTGTGTCTTGTTCCCTCACCTGTCTTGGGTTTGTAATTAGTCTGTGTATTTAAGTCCTGTCTTCTGTTCAGTCTTTGTCCGAGTCTTGTCGTCGCCGTTCATGTGAGTTGTCATCTGTCTGTTCCTGTATCTTCGCCTTAGTTTTTAATTAAAAGAGCAAAAGTACTCTTGCCTGCCTCGCCTCTCTGCACTTGGGTCCAACCCCTCAGCAACTCGTGACAGCCACTATGATTGACAGCTGGCCCACCCAATCAGAAGTGCCCGGCATTAACTTGAACGAAAAAATAGCTGAGCTATTAACTTTCCGCTTAATTTGTCAGCTGTGATCAAATGCCTTTCATCATTTTGTCTTCCAATCTATGATATCAAAAATCCCAATAGTTGTAAAAATAAGAACAATAAAAGTGTGAGTGAATATATGTGAATATATTCATTCATCTTTTCCAATTATTCTTTTTTTGCCAGCAAGATTTTCATTTGGTCCTCTGTGAAATCGTCTTGGTGACTGCCAAATCATTTTCCATGTGGAAAATTTATATTTTACGCAAACACATTGATGCAACCTCGGGGAGAAGAAGAGGTGCCACCAAACCAATATTGAGAAGTATAGCACTGTCCACACCAGTTTCACGATCAATCTACTTTATTGTAGGTTCGTTCGGGATCGGGAGAGAGGGGGGTCAACGCCGCCGCAGCGGACGGGGGGGTCGGTCCTGAGGGGGCTCAAGCGCTGGACTCGTCGTCGGCGGTTGAGCGTGGGGTTCGGTGCACGGTGTCGGGTTCGCAGTCGGTCCAGGGTTCGATCAGCCGGCGGGGTTCTCCTGGGGAAAAGGGTTATGCACGGCGCTTTGTGTTCTCTCCTACTCACTACCACCATCGTCTCCTACACCTTCCCCGTTGGGTGCTCTTCCTGCTGCTTTTAACTCCTCTTCCCTCATTAGGGCTAGTGGCTGCAGCTGCTCCACTTTGCCCAGGTGTCTCTGCTTCATACAGAGGAGAAAGAGAGAAGCGCTCCGTGGCCACCAGATGGCAGGGTGCCACGTAAACCCCATCCACCACTTTCCCACATCTCCTCCCCCCTACCTGTACCCGGCGGGCACCACAACGTGTAATCTTTAACATTGTGACAATAAAGTCAGCATTTTGTATTTTATCAACCTGGTTGATAAAAATCCCCAAAAGAGCTGAAGAACAACGGAGAGAATAAAAGAATCCCCCAAAAGAGGTGAAGAAAAATGCAGAGAGTAAAAAATCTAAATAAGATGTGAGCAAAAATGATGGAGAGAATGAAACACCTAAAAAAAGATGTGAAGAAAAATTGAGAGATATTTGATTATTGCAATTCTGACAAAATGTTCAGTTGTGCTGAGATTTAAACCAACAGCTTTGCGAACACCAGTCTGATGATATACCTCTACACTACAGGTACTTGTGAAATTACATAGGAACATTTATGGAGAATGAAAAACAACAGGTTAAGAGAAATGTTGGAGAAAGAGAGAATCAAAAATAAATAAAAAAGTGAAGAAAAATAGCAACTTTGAGGACATCAGTCTGATGCTCTACTTCTACACTACAGGTACTTGTGAAATGATATGGGAAAGATCATGGAGCATGAGGGCTAGGGTTAGGGTTAGGGCTAGAGTTTGGGTTAGGGCTAGGGTTAGGTGAGGGTCAGGGCTAGGGTTAGGGCTAGGGTCAGGGCTAGGGTTAAGGTTAGGGCTAGGCTTACGGTTAGATTTGAGTTGTGATTTTTTTGTTGTTGTCAGTGTTGTTCAATAAACTCAGCTGCCGGAGAGGACTCACTGCCACAGTCGGGACGTGGTCGGGATGGGGAAGATGGGACGTCCCGGTGGCACTAGGAAGGGGATGGTCCAAGGCTCGGGCGCCATGTGGATTTTTGGTAGAAGGTCGGAGCGCCGTTCATGTCTGGACCGTCTAAAATATATGTGTCAAACTCGAGGCACATGTGTCAAACTCAAGGCAGGCCGAATCCAGCCCACCACGTCATTTTACATGGCCTGTGAGCTTAAAAGGCATATGCTGCTTTACAGCGTAATTGTTTTCAATGGCGGCCCCTAAGTATACAGCAAGTTCATTTGTTCTGGCTCACTTTAAAAGCCATTGCGAGGGCTGGTGTCGGGCTTCTGTGGTCCATGTTTCCAGGGGTGAAACCAGTGGTGTAGTCTACGTGATACGCACGTATACGCCGTATACCCACTGTAAAATGTCAGTGATTTGTGTATACTCAGTGGTTTAGTCTGCGTGACACGCCAGTATCTGCCCTATATACTCGCTAGATTTTTTTTTTCTCCCCACATATCCACTTGATGCTCTAGCATACGTCACAACATTATCTTGTTTGAAGCCAATTTGAGTTTTCTTCTTGTTCATTTAATAATAATTATAATAATTTATTCAAAATGTTCAATGTAGCCACTAGCCTAAATTACCATTATTGTTAATTTATTGACTTAAGAGTATTGTGTTGCATACAATACTAACACAGTGAATCCAGTTTGGGTACTCTTTGCCTTTTTCAACCTCCATTTATTGAGGTGAAGTTTATTTGTTAATTGTTTTTTTTTTTTATTTGGAGCCAATTTGAGGTGTTTTCTTGTTAATTCAATAATAATCTTTTATTCATTGACTGTTAAAAGTATTGTGTTGCATACAATAAATTAACACATGAATGTAAGAATTACTTTATTAAACGCCAAGGGGACTCTTCATTTGTCTGTCAGCTCATCAACCATTTGCAGAAGAATTAGAAAGCCTGATGGCTGTTGGTATGAAGAATTTTCATTATCTCTCTGTACTGCAGTGAGGAGAGAGAAGCTGCTGTTTCTTTAGTCTATCATGGTGTTATGAAGTTGTTCAGAATGACCTCTAACATCTTTGGTGTGCATTTTTCCACCACCTCCCAGTGTGTCCAACCAATCACAGAGGCAGCTTTCCTAATTGATTTGTCCAGTCTCATTGCATCCTTGTGGCTGATGCTGCCTCCTAAGATGTTGATAACATACCCAGTCTTTCAGAATGCTCTCTGTAGGCAATGCATTACTGAATGTGATTCAGATGTTTTTTATGCAAAATAAACATCTGAATCTGAATCACATTCACTAATGCATCACATCATATGTAATCACATCACACGGCTTCCCCTATCACTGTTATGCGGACGACACTCAACTGTTCCTCTCCTTCCCCCCCTAGGACACTCTGATTGCAAAACGCATCTCAGAATGCTTGGCAGACATCAGCTCTTTGACAAATGAAGCTAAGCGAAAGTTCAGACAGGAAGACTATCTCCCTAAGCACACCTCCTTGTCTCCTCCCACTTCTCCTGCTATCCTCTTGCTCCTCCTCCTCCTTCTATCAACCAATCCCAGTCTGCCATCACCTCTCTCCTCCTCCAATCAGTAATCAACTGTCAAATTTAAAAGTGCTCTCCTTCTCCTAGCTGTCATCCCGCTGTCATTCAGCAAATCTCGGCAATCGTACTCGCACGGCGTTGTTCATTCTTACCTCTGCTGCCTTCTGATCTTCCTCGCCCGCCCGATCATGTCGGGTGATGAATCCAATGATCCCCTCTCGTGTCTCGATCCGAGCGGCGAGCTTCTACCGGAGGTAGCTCCGTCTCCTTCTTCCCAACGCAGGAGCGCTCGCCTCGCCTCATCGCAGTCGGAACATCAGTCTCTCCTGTCCAATCTCAGGGCCCAAGGGATCAATCCAGCTCCCGGACTCGGGTTGTCCCAGCTTCAGGAACTGGCAAGTATGATCGATTTCAGCGATTCCGCTACGGCTTCCCAAGTCTCTGCAGGGGAGACCGCACACTCTGCTGTGGCCCAGCGCGGCCGTAAGAGGACCAGGAAGTCCGATCCACCTCGCCAAAAGACGGGGACATCTTCACGCCGGCTTCCTCCACCCGCGGTATTCGTACCGCCGCAGCTGCTTCTTCTCCCGCAGGCACGTCCGCTGCCGCTCCTGCTCCACCTCATCCTGCGCCCATTCACGCCGCTGCTCCCATGGCCAACGTCAGCTTCGCATCTCCGGCTCCTCAGGACGCGGTGCTTTCCACTCTGCAGTCTCTGGTCAGGTCAGTCCAGGGCATCGATTCTCGCCTGCAGCTATTAGAAAATCGTCAGGACCAAGCACTCCCTCAACCTCACCCTCTGCCAACCGCAAGCACCTCAGCAATGCCCCAGTCCCACTCACTGGCATCCGCAATCCCCGCACCCTCACTAGGTAGGCCGTATATTCCCTTCGCAGCCAACATCTCACCCCGGCTAAGGCAGAAAATCCTGCAAGGGAAAGACGTAAACTTGGTTAGCCTCATTCTCCCGTCACCAGAGTGCGATAGGAAAATCTCCTCCTCAGACATCGGTAACTCCGTCATTCGTTCAGCCGATCCTCGGCTGCTCAGAGATCTCCCGATCGGCGAATTTCTCGTGGCGTTCGGGATCTTTAGGGACGTGGTGTGCTCCGTTTTTCCAGACAGGAGGGTCGAGCTGGACGCTTACCTGGCACTGATCGGCGATTTAAATCTTAGGTACGGGAGAAATTGTTTCTATCAATACCACAAAGCCTTTTCCAGCAAGGCAGCGCTGCATATCGCTCAGTCCAATATTCGCATAAACTGGTCCATCTTAGACTCAGAGATTCTCCTCATGATCATCGGGGGGTCCCAGGCAGTTACATGTCGCACATGCGGTAATATTGGACATTATGAATCGCTGTGTCCCCGGCTGCCCTTTCTCCCTCCGGCCCCGCCCCCCGTCACTCCAGGTCTCCACTCTGTTCCTCCAGCAACCGGCACCGCAACAGACAGCCGCGGCAGAAAGCGCGTGCAAAGACGCGCACCCCAGATCTGCGTGTCCCCGCCGCCTGATCCCCGCTCGCCTGGCTCGCGCTCGCCAAGCGAGCCAGCGCGGCTCTCACACATCTTAAAGGAACATCCCTCTACACCAATAAATGTCCAGGCCCTGGCTGCAGAACTATCACGTCATCCAGACTCTGTTTTCACGAATCATCTTCTAACTGGTCTGTCTCAAGGTTTCCGTGTTGTTTCTTCCATTAACTCTACGTATGTCTCAAAAAATTCGCAATCAGCCATTGAAGATCCAGGAAGTGTTTCCCAGTTGCTAGGGAAAGAGCTCAGCAAGGGGTATTTAATCGGCCCATTCGACTCTCCCCCCCTTTTCTCTGTTTCATACCAGTCCCATAGGCATCGCTACCAGGAAATATTCGGGGAAGAAACGGTTGATCTTCGATCTATCCGCTCCACGTTCAGGCCCAATCTCGAGCATCAACAGTCTCATTCCCCCCGTGCCGTTCTCACTTCACTACGCTACAGTAGACAATGCAGTCAGGCTAATTAAATTAGCCGGTCAGGGAGCCAGGCTATCCAAAGCAGACATAACTGTCGCTTTTAAAATTGTCCCCATCCATCCGTCTCAGTGGCATCTGTTCGGAATCAAGTGGGAATCAAAGTTCTACTTCGCCGTCAGACTCACATTCGGGTGCAGGAGCAGTCCATGCATCTTTAACATGGTTTCCGAGGCCCTCTGCTGGATCCTGCTAAATAACACTAGGCTTCCTTCGGTGCTTCATCTTCTGGATGATTTTTTACTCATCGATCACCCACTCGACCAATCTGGCTCTTCTCTGTCAAAACTAAAACTTTTGTTCAGTCAGCTCGGCGTGCCTCTCTTGGAGGAAAAAAAAAAACTTCCGGCTCCGCAACAACCTTAGAATTTCTCGGCATCACTCTGGATACGGTCGATATGAAAGCCTCCCTTCCAGAGGAGAAACTGGAGAGAATTCGCAGTATTAGCCAGACGTTTATCTCAGAGAAAAACATAACCAAGCAGCAATTACTGTCCCTGTTAGGGCACCTCAACTTTGCCATGCGTGTTATCCCTCAGGGGCGCTCATTCATTTCCAGGCTGCTCGATCTGGCCTCGTCTGTACCAAATTTGCAGGACCAAGTAACACTCGACGATGGGTGTCGTTCCGATATGAAGTTCTGGTCACTTCTATTAAAAAAATGGAACGGCGTTTCATTTTTCTATGACGACATCGTGCACTCGTCCGACTCCATTCAGTTTTTTTACGGATGCAGCTCCATCCGCAGGTTTTGGGGGGTTCTTTCAAGGCCAGTGGTTCGCCGGCCACTGGCCTCCCGAGCTCCTCAAGCACGAACTTTCCTCTGCTCTTCATGAGATCTTCCCCATCGCAGTAGCCTGCCACATCTGGGGTCATCTCTGGCTAAGGAAAAGAATCGCAGTACTCTGCGACAACAAAGCGGTGGTCGACATCATTAATAAAGGGCGCTCCTCCTGCGGGGCCATCATGCCCTTCATGCGTCGCATCACGTGGCTGGCCGTTCAGCACAATTTTATCATCACTGCTCATCACGTTCCCGGTCATTACAACATTGTCGCTGACTCTCTGTCCCGCTTTAAATTTCAGGTCTTTCGGAAGCACTGCCCGGAGGCCCGCAAACATGCTACGCCTATTCCTCCCCTGAATAATTTAGCCCTGTATTAGTTGCTCCCCTACAAAACTACCTAGAATCTGCTAGGGTTTACATGAGGAAGGGTCTTGCCGCTTCTACTTTCATATGATTTTGCGTGGGTTACAATTGCCACTTTCTAAACATCCTGTCCTCATTAAAACTGTCCGTACCTTCATCACCTACTGTACAGATGTCCGTCATTTTAAGCCTTAGTGCACTCGGGGCCTTATTGCAGGGATTCAATTCAATGTAAGACGTGATGATCCCTCGTTTCCCACTCCTTATTGGCTGCCCAATATCACTGAAGCCTAGCTATTCGGTAAGCGTGCATATCTCTGGTGGTGGTATCTCAATTCAGTGGTTGCTTCTCCAGCTCTGCCTTCTCACTGCATACACCTTGGTCAGTCTTTCACCCTTTTACTGCATAGCATTGCAGTCTCTCAACCCCGTCCGCTGCATAGCATTGCAGTCTCTCAACCCTGTCCGCTGCATAGCATTGCAGTCTCTCACCCTGTCCGCTGCATAGCATTGCAGTCTCTCAACCCTGTTCGCTGCATAGCATTGCAGTCTCTCCACCCTGTCCGCTGCATAGCATTGCAGTCTCTCACCCTGTCCGCTGCATAGCATTGCAGTCTCTCAACCCTGTCCGCTGCATAGCATTGCAGTCTCTCACCCTGTCCGCTGCATAGCATTGCAGTCTCTCAACCCTGTCCGCTGCATAGCATTGCAGTCTCTCAACCCTGTCCGCTGCATAGCATTGCAGTCTCTCACCCTGTCCGCTGTATAGCATTACAGTCTCTCACCCTGTCCGCTGCATAACATTGCAGTCTCTCACCCTGTCCGCTGCATAGCATTGCAGTCTCTCAACCCTGTCCGCTGCATAGCATTGCAGTCTCTCAACCCTGTCCGCTGCATAGCATTGCAGTCTCTCAACCCCGTCCGCTGCATAGCATTGCAGTCTCTCAACCCTGTCCGCTGCATAGCATTGCAGTCTCTCAACCCTGTCCGCTGCATAGCATTGCAGTCTCTCACCCTGTCCGCTGCATAGCATTGCAGTCTCTCAACCCTGTCCGCTATATAGCATTGCATCTCTCACCCCGTTCGCTGCATAGCATTTGCACACTCGTTCCCCATTCGCTGAATAAGCTTGCAGTCCCTCCACTCGCTCCACCGCATAGCATTGCGGCCTCTTTACCCTGTCCACTGCATAGCATTACAGTTTGTCATTTTCATTGTTAATCTCCCGTTCCTCATTCATTCTATTTATCACTCCATTTTCATCCAATTCTTTCTAGTTTTGATTCATGTAATGTATCTTAACCATGTTTGTTATGCTTTCTCATAGATTGTTTTGCTTCTACAAGGTAAGGTATACCTTTTCTTTTTTTGGGGGGAATATCTTCGGATGCAAGCTTCTCATCCTAGATCTATCCATTACGCTGATCTACTCCCTGGTGTCTAAGTGCCAAAGTTATACACAATAAACATCATTCTTTGCATTTATTCGTCTCTCTTCATCCTTGTAGTCTCTCCTGATTGAAATGAAGCTAAGCGAAAGTTCAGACAGGAAGACTATCTCCCTAAGCACACCTCCTTGTCTCCTCCCACTTCTCCTGCTATCCTCTTGCTCCTCCTCCTCCTTCTATCAACCAATCCCAGTCTGCCATCACCTCTCTCCTCCTCCAATCAGTAATCAACTGTCAAATTTAAAAGTGCTCTCCTTCTCCTAGCTGTCATCCCGCTGTCATTCAGCAAATCTCGGCCCACCTCCACCCCTCCACCGCCCATCCGGTCTTCAACCAGGAGTTCCTCATCAGGCCACATTCTTCCTACCACCACCAGTGTCTAGACCCGGGGGGAATATCTTCGGATGCAAGCTTCTCATCCTAGATCTATCCATTACGCTGATCTACTCCCTGGTGTCTAAGCGCCAAAGTTATACACAATAAACATCATTCTTTGCATTTATTCGTCTCTCTTCATCCTTGTAGTCTCTCCTGATTGAACTGCGCATCAACTCAAGCTCAATCTCGCAAAGACTGAGCTTCTCTTCATACCGGGGAAAGACTGCCCTCACAGGGTCCTGCTGGTCTCGGTCGAGGGCATCACAGTATCTGCCTCACCGACCGCAAGGAACCTGGACGTAATAGTCGACAACCAACTGTCCTGCACTGCAAACATCACTGCAGTGACTGGCTCCTGTAGATTTGTAGATTCCTGATGCCTTTCTTCACGAGGGAAGCGACACAGCTCCTGACCCAAGCACTTGTCATCTCCCGCCTCGACTACTGCAACTCGCTCTTAGCTGGACTCCCTGCAACTGCGATTAAACCGTTGCAGTGGATCCAGAACGCTGCAGCACGCCTCGTGTTCAACTGAAACCAATTCTCCCACGTGACCCCCCTCTTCTAAGACTTCAACTGGCTTCCTGTAGTGGCTTGCATCAAATTCAAGATGATTCTACTGGCCTAGTGCAGTACAAATACAGTAAAAACAGTAAAATCAATATACATATAATTAAAATTGATTAAAAATAAAAATGTAGTGCATTTCCGTTGTAGTGTTGAAGTGAAGTGTTGAAGTGTTGTACATTCTGATGGCACCAGGAAGGAATTCCTGTGCCGTTCCTTAAGGTAGCGGTTGAATGAGTCTGTTGCTAAAGCTGCTCTTAAACTTGTCCAGGGTTTTTTGAAGGGGATGAGAGACACTGTCCATGATCACCAGCAGCTTTGCCAGCATCCTGTCTTCCGCCACCTCCTCCAGGGTGACAAGCTCAGAGCCGACAACAGACCCTGCATTTTTAATGAGTTTATTGAGTCTGTTTGCGTTCTTTGCTTTGATGCCCAAACCCCAGGACACCACAGCGAAGAAGATGTCATTTTATGTCTATGTGTGATGAATTTAAGTTTATGGAGGTCAGTATATGTGGCAAATTTGCTGCGGTGTGGCCAATTGGAGCAGTTCCTGTATGGGTCTGTAAAGTAATGTAACGTGTTGGCTAATTGTCTGTGTGCTTCTAGGAGATATTGTTGTGTGTCTAAGGTTACTATTTTAGAGCCTTTGTCGATAGTTTCAATGACTATGTGTATGTAGTTAGGCAGGTGTCTAAGTACGGTACATTCTTGTTTCGTAATGTTGGGTGGGTGTTGGTTGAGCTCTGTGTTTATTGCTTCGGATAAGTGTGGTGAGGGCCTCTGACAAGGTGCCCGGTGGAGGTTCCGAGCCGGATGGTCCTTGGAAAGGTGGAATGGCCTCACCGGGACGGTCGTTGAATAATTCTATGAGTTTTAAAGAGCTGTTGTATTTAAGGATGTCCCTGAGAAACATTCTCAGAGACCTAGGGGGCGGAGATAAAGCTGAGACCTCTCTCCAGCAGCTGAGTGTGAGGGGAAACAGGATGGATAAACTGAGAATGTTTGATTCTTGGCGCAAGGGGTGTCCCCTGTTGAGACTTGACCCCCTCATATATGTGTTAGTGATCATGGTGTATCTCAAATAGTGGATTGTAGTGTGGTGATGTGTGCATTGAGGTGTTGCAACGTGGCCTGGTGCAGTGCAGCTGAACTCTGGGAATGACTAATGATGGGGACACAGTTGGTGCTCGGTGAGGTGCAGCTGGTCCACCGGCGTGCTGCGCTCCTGCTCTCTGCTGTTGAGCCCCAGAGAACGCACCACAATAATGTACTTCTGTACATGTAATTTTCTTAATGTACTTCCTTAAGAGAAATACATTTTGCATTTCAAATGTGAGAGCTCTACCTTTCAAATTGAAAGGATTTAAAATGTAAAAGAAATCCCTCAATTGCCTGCCATCAATCACACAACCGGTCATCTAAGAAGCATTAAACAGTAGAAAGAACCCATCTAGATGGCAACTAGCATAATTCTATGGTAAACGGTGAGGTATGTGTTTTTATTTGGATATGTGTTATAAACCCTCATCAACCTGGGATCATAGACACACCAACAGACAAGACAACCAGACAAGCAGTCAGACATTTAATCTGGATCTGACGAATGTACTTCCTTCTTAGAAATACATTTTGCATTTCCAAATGTGAGAGCTGGTTTGGGTTTGTGGTTTTGGTTTTGTTTTCAGATGCAACAGCTGGTGGAAACGACAACATTGACCTCCGGACATAAGACATGGAGAACAAAGCCTGATGGACAGGTCTTCACCATGCAGCAGTGTCATCAAGAAGACTGTGACTCTTTAAACTGAGCCACTGACACACAAGAACACCATCATCTGGCTCATGAGCATGATTGGATTGATGGATAATGTGTATAATAATTTATTATGCTGATTTGAGTTGATGAGTACTTTTAGTTTTTTTTTTGTTTTTGTATGTTTGAAAGGGGGGATTAGGTTAATTGGTGTCTCTAAATTGACCATAGGTGTGTATGTGAGTGTGAATGGTTGTATGTCTCTATATGTTAGCCCTGTGATAGGCTGGCGACCTGTCCAGGGTGTACCCCACCTCTCGCCCGTTGCAGCTGGGATTGGCTCCAGCCCCCCCGCGACCCTCGTAGAGGACAAGCGGTCACGATAATGGATGGATGGATGTTTGAAAGGGGTGGAAATATATCCCTTTTTCTATGAGTTCAACATCTTCAAGTAAATGTTAATAGACTGCATTCATACAGCTTTTTTCAGACCAGAGGCCACCGAAGGCGCTTTACATTTATTGCCTCATAGTCACATCCATAAAAAAACCTATTCATACACTGAGGGAGGGGTAAGTCTTTAGCCAGCAGATATGGTGAACATTTAGTGCATTTATTTAATAGCTACTTTTTCAATTCAAAAACTTTTCTAACAACTTATATTAATAAAGGAACATGCACAAAAAGAAAGACATGAGAGTCACAATAAAAACAGAGTAAGACAAGAAAACACTTATAACTTCGATGAAAGTTTGGGGTTTCAATACAAATTTTAAAAGTATGTTTGGTGAGAGTTTTGATTAGTAATGATCAGCCGTACTTTTACACTTGTATGTAACATTTGGCCATGAATAAAGTTACATTTTAACAGGCTAAGAGACAAGTAGGCCTATAACTGATGTGTGTCATCCAGGTCACAATGAATATATTCATTGATCGTTTCCAATTATTCTTTTTTTTACCCAGCAAGATTTTAATTTGGTTCTTTGTGAAATCATCTTGGTGACTGCCAAATCATTTTCCATGTTGAAATACTTATATTCCCCCAGCCCACGTAATTTTTAACATTGTGACAGTCAGTCAGTCATTTTCTAAACCGCTTATCCTCTAGAGCAGTGGTTCTCTAGAGAGTCACTGGGGGGCTGGAGCCAATCCCAGCTGCAACGGGCGAGAGGCGGGGTACACCCTGGACAGGTCGCCAGCCTATCACAAGGCTAACATATAGCAACGAACAACCATTCACACTCACATACACACCTATGGTCAATTTAGAGACACCAATTAACCTAATCCCCAACCTGCATGTTTTTGGTCTGTGGGAGGAGGCCGGTAGCCTGGCTGACGCGTCCAAGTCTCGATGAGATGGTGGTCTGGGAACTAGGTGTGCATTTTCTCGTATTTGAGGCGTTGTTTACGAATGCCTAGAGCCGTTTATTGGGCGCTACAAATGTCTATCAAATGGCGTCTGGTTCTTCACATGCTGCTTTGCGCGCGATTCATAGCCAATTGCTACTCAAATTAAATTAATTGCTACAAAAGCTACTTAATACACTTTCTAAGGCTGCATCGAACGGTAACGTTGTGTCCGCTGCCATGTTGGATTAACACGCTACAAGCTTCGGTGTCGCACATAGACGTCTTCATCGTCTTACTGCCCCCCGCTCTGTGATTGGTTCCCTAACTCAGGGGAAAATAAGGGCGGTGGTTTCCAGGCTGTCTTTAGCCTTGCTGACGCGTCCACATCTCGATGAGATGGTGGTCTGGGAACTAGGTGTGCATTTTCTCGTATTTTAAGCGTGGTTTACGAATGCCTAGAGCCGTTTATTGGGCGCTACGAATGTCTATCAAATGGCGTCTGGTTCTTCCCATGCTGCTTTCGCGCGATTCATAGCCAATTGCTACAAAAAATTGGCTACTAAAATTAAATTAATTGCTACAAAAGCTACTTAATACACTTTCTAAGGCTGCATCGAACGGTAACGTTGTGTCCGCTGCCAGGTTGGATTAACACGCTACAAGCTTCGGTATCGCGCATAGACGTCCTCATCGTCTTGCTGCCCCCCCCCCCCCCCCCCCCCCGTTCTGTGATTGGTTCCCTAACTCAGGGGAAAATAAGGGTGGTGGTTTCCAGGCTGTCTTTGCAGTGAGAATGAAATCGCGCGCAAAGCAGCATGGGAATTCCCAGGCTAGGAAGCCGGAGTACCCGGAGAGAAACATTGTGACAAGTGAAATTAATTCATAAAATGGTTCAGGTCTTTTTGACCACATTGTCATTTTGTATTTTATTGGTTCTTTCTGCAGGTGCCTCCACAGTGCTAAATGGATTTGGGGTGTTTTCCGACTAGACGTATACACCAGAAAACACACTAAAAAAGCAGAATATGCATACATGTCATCTGCACAAATTGGATCATTCCTGCTGCAGCAGTAGTACACTTTGTATACTTGAATCAATAGATTGATAGATGAAGGTAGATAGCAGGGTCTTCATAGTCAAAGTTTATTTCACATTGCACATTTAAAACCGCCTTGATTGACCAAAGTGCTAGTCAAGCCAAAGAAAAAAACCCACTGCAAGTAAGATAAGCTAAATAACACAATAGAATAAAAATAAAAAAAACTGTTAGCCGTGAACATATTGATGCCATTGAGAAGCTCAGGTTTACCAAAAGTGGTGATTTCAGCATTATTGTCATTTAGATTCAGGAAGTTTAATTCCATCCATGATTTGACGTCTTTTAAACAGTTCAGCAAGGATTGCATGAAAGCACCTTGTTAACACAGAGAACCCAACCATGGTCCAAACCCAAGCAGCCTAAAAACCTGCACAATGGAGCTGGATTTGCATAGAATGTTATTAGAAGATACTTATTTACTGGGATATTAGTGAACATTTGCCTTTCACATTAAATGTCCTGACTTTAATATTGCTTGCATTATCTCAGATACCTTGTCCTGGTTCACCTGTTGAACTATTGTGGAGGTGTTACATCATAAAAGTGCTATTAGTAAAGGCTCATTACCATCCAAAGGGAAGGAAGGATTTAAAATGTAAAATAAATCACTCAAGCGCCCGCCATCAATCACACAACCTGTCATCTAAGAATCATTGAAAGCAAGGGGTGAAATATGTTTTTATTTGGATACATGTTATAAACCTTAATCAACCTGGGATGATAAACAGATGGGCAGACAAGCAGTCAGACATTTAATCTGGATCTGATTAATGTACAGTACATCCTTATGAGAAATACATTTTGCATTTCAGATGTGAGACAAGAGTAAGCAGACAGTGAAATACATAGCCAGTAATTGAAATGTCAGCTCACTCAACAAGGAAAACAAGAGGTAAGACTGTTTCTACAATACTGTTTAGCTGCATAAGGATAAGACTTGTTCTTAACCATTACGTAAAACATATTACAATTGAGTTATCTAACAATTATTACCCCAAAAGTACATTTATTTCATTCAATTAATAAAAAAAAAAAAAAACTGTAATGTTTTAATAAAGTTTAGTTTAGTTTTTGTTTAGTAAATGTTTTTGTAAAACTGTAGTGTGCCTGAGTTACAATTTTAACTTAATTGTATGTTATATAGGTATGGAAGCTATGGAATGGATAACATTTTGTCTAATCTCAGGTTGGTGCATTTGATTTTACATCATTTTAGGGCGTATGCTTAATGTTATATGTATATTTAATAAAAGTGTACTCGTTGGTCTTTGTTTTGAACAAATGTTATATATTTATTTTATTGGTCATATTTGTCTGCTTTAAATTTGATTCAGTACATTGTTCCTAACAATTGCATATAGTATGTGGATTTGGATTATTTTAGGTTGGGCTGTAAGCATCAAAGGTTAAATGTATATGTGTTTGTTTTAGTCAAACAAAATGATGATGTATTTCTTCTTCCTTTTTTTCCGTTGTCTAGTTACATCGTACTTCACAATTGCATATACCAATATACAAATGTGTTTTTTAAAAGATTTCAAAATAGATCATGTGATTATTGATGATTCCCCCCAAACCAGGACTGTGTACCAGCCCATCCTTTTGTGGCAACTACCGCCATCACTGCTCAGTAGAAACACCCAAAACCTGGTTTGGTGCACAGAGCTACTGCAGAGAGAGAGGTTTTGACCTGGCCACCATAGATGACATGGGGACAATGAAAGCATTGCAGCCCATGGTCGCAAAGCACAGATATATGTGGATAGGCCTTCGTCCCCGCGGTCCTAAGAGGTGGTCTTGGTCTCTGGCCGACCATCATTTCTACAAAGAGGGCGAGAGAGATTACAGAAATTTTGAGGTGGACTCAGATCAGTTTCACTTTGTTACTTCAAAGGATGGCAAGTGGTCATCTACCAGTAACAAAAATGAACAATGGTCTTCCATGTGTTATGATGGTAAGGATCACGCTGGTACAGGTACAAATTAACGTGGTTAAGGACCACACACATTTAAAAAGAAAACGATTATCCATGATCAGAGATAAACACTTTGTGGATGATGTATTTTTTCTTCAGCTAACAAACAAGGTCATGACAGATATGTCCTAGTCCTCCAAGCCAAGAATGTCCTTGAGACCCGGGATTACTGCAGGACACACCACACAGACCTAGTCAGCATCAGGAACCCAGCAGAGAACCAGGTGGTCCAGGAGGTAGCTGCTGGTCATGAGGTCTGGATTGTCCTCTTCCAAGATCGATGGTGGTGGTCCGATGGGCGTTACTCCTCCTTCAGATTCTGGGAATATTTTTTGTTTCCTTTTGACAACCCTATTTCTCAGTGTGGTTACATGGTTTCGTCTGGAAGATGGAGAGTTGCTTCGTGTGAAGCAAGGATTTCTTTCTTCTGTAGCTGTAAACAGACATTCATGTTTTGGGTTAATTAGTAATAAATGTTATTTTATTTGTTAATGTTATTTTTAATTCCATCCCATTAGTCATGATACACATGTATTGTGAATGTGACATCTGATGTCTAACAGGTACAGAAACAAGGGTGCTCAAAGTGAAGGTCCACTCAGAGCACCTGCAGGACCTGAATGACCCGGCAACAAAAACAGCCATTTTAAAACATGTGAGTGTTTCTCGGTGTTCTTCATGCTTCACTGTGAATTCAGAACATGCTCACACCTTAAAACACCATCAACTAGCCGCCAGCTTCAAAGAAAGTGAAGAAGAATATACAACAAAAGTCACACACAGCCCTGAACCCTGCTCTGAAAACTTGTGATTAAAACGCACCAGTTGCTGGTCTTTGAGCTAGGATCTCCCAACAAAAGATGGTTAAATGGACGACAAACGCTGTCTCTGATCTTCTAAAATGTCGTCTTTCCTAAAGGACTCAGTTATCTTGTATTTATATAAAGAATATACTCATAATGGTTGGCCGAGGCTCACAGCAAAAACCTTTGGTTTTGTTTTCAGATGCAACAGCTGGTGGAAAAGACAACATTGACCTCCGGACATAAGATGACATGGAGAACAAAGCCTGATGGACAGGTCTTCACCAGGGAGCAGTGTCATCAAGAAGACTGTGACTCTTTAAACTGAGCCACTGACACACAAGAACACCAACATCTGGCTCATGAGCATGACTGGATTGATGGATAATGTGTATAATAATTTATGATGCTGATTTGAGTTGATGAGGGCTTTTAGGGACCGAGCCAGTGAAACAGGACGAGGTCCCTATTGTTTTTTTTTTATGCGTTTATTATTATTTCTAGTTTATTTTAGTTTTTGTATGTTTGAAAGGGGCGGAAATATAATAATTTTTCTATCAGCTCAACACATGTAATCCTTAACATTGTGACAATAAAGTGAAACTAGAAAACGCAATTCCATGGATTATGGAATTACCATGGCATGACAATGTAAAAGGGCTGCAGTGTAAACTAGAAAATGTAATCCCACACTTGAGTCATAATTTATGGATAAAGTATCTGCTAAGAGCCATAATAATATTCCAATTAAATTCAACTGAGTGAATATGCAATGATTGATAGTTGAGTGTGGGTGAGTTAAGTTATGTGGGTAAGTTGAGTTTGCACAGAATAGAGTTGTGAGAATGTATCTCGTTTATGACTGCAATGTTTATTGTACAGTTGTTCAAGGCCTCTTAAGGTCACACATGACATTACCCATGCACAGCGACAGGCTTGGGCACAGTGAAGCCAGAGTTTATTCAGAATGGCTCTATAGGGTATGTACTTTTGGAATAGAATGTACCACATGTATTCAGGAATGTATAAGCTGTATTTAAGCAAATACTATATAATTAATAATTGTCTCATTATCACAGCCTATTGCCATACAAAATTTCCAAATTTACAAAATGGTTATTTTTTATTGACCATTATTATTATTATTATTAATAGTAGTAGTAGTAGTAGTAGTAGTAGTAGTAGTAGTAATAGTAGTAGTAGTAATAGTAGAAGTAGTAGCAGTAATAGTAGTACCAGTCGTACCAGTCGTACTTCAACAACAAAATAAAAAAAATCAATGACCCCCAACAAACACCTTGGTTGTAATTTCAGATATTTGTATCAAATGGCAGTTTGACGAGCGAATCAATTGCACGGCAGTGAATTGAGCAGAGGATAGTCAAAAGGTTCACAGCTGTAGCGTGTGTCAATCATGCCAATGCTGCTTAATCGTTCTCAGCTGGAAAGTTGATTAGCGGAGTCATAGTAAAAATGGGATTACGGGCTCAGTTAGTTGTAGGCTATCTATACAGGGAATTTCATGCTTTTTTAATCACAAATAGCTCAAACCTTATAAAGGTTTCATATCTGAAAAGTAGATAGCACACCTACAATTAACGAGACCTTTGTAATGACGTAGGCCCTATAGATCTGTATCATGTGATCCAATGGTACGGCGGGAATTAATTGCAGAAAAAAGTCGCAAGAATAATTATAAATTGGGATAACAGTTCATGGCATGACATCATGCCATGAAATTATTGATGAAATGGTTCAGGTCTTTTTGACCACATTGTCATTTTGTATTTTATTGGTTCTTTCTGCAGGTGCCTCCACAGCACTAAATGGATGTGAGGTATTTCCGACTAGACGTATACACCAAAAAACACACTAAAAAAGCAGAATATGCATACATTTCATCTGCACAAGTTGGATAATTCCTGCAGTAGTAGTACACTTTGTATACTTGAATCAATAGATTGATAGATGAAGGTAGATAGCAGGGTCTTCAAAGTCAAAGTTTATTTCACATTGCACATTTAAAACCACCTTGGTTGACAAGGTGGTAGTGCTAGCCAAGCAAAAGAAAAAAGAAAAAAAAACATTGCAAGTAAGATAAGCTAAATAACACAATAGATTAAAAAAAAAAGGTTAGCCGTGAAACTATAATTGATGCCATCCAGAAGCTCAGGTTTACCAAAAGTGGTGATTTCAGCACTCTCTACCTTCCTCTTCACCTTACACCACTGACTTTCAGTACAACTGAGTCATGTCACCTGCAGAAGTTCTCTGATGACTCAGCTGTTGTCGGGTGTATAAGAGGTGGAGAGGAGGGTGAGTACAGGACACTGGTAGACAATTTTGTGGAGTGATCCGAACAGAATCACCTGAGGCTGAATGTCAACAAGACCAGAGAGATGGTGATCGACTTCGGGAGGACAAAGAGAATGCCTTCACAGCCACTACGGATCAGGGGAGATGTGGTGGAGGAGGTGGAGGACTATAAATACATGGGGGTTGTGATTGGCAACAGACTGGACTGGAAATCTAACACCGAGGCTGTGTACAAGAAGGGGATGAGCAGACTCTATTTTCTGAGGAAGCGGAGATCTTTCAACATGTGCAGTAAGATGTTGGAGATCTTCTACCAGTCTGTTTTTGCTAGTGTGGCGAGTGGGGTATGTGAGGGGGTGTTTCAGGTAGTGACACACTACTAACAGGTAAATGTAAAGAGCTCGACAACGCCACCTGGGGGGACCTAAACCCCAGGAACTCCACCAAGGGAGTCTTAAAGTGATGGTTCGGAGTGAAATTCACCCCAAGGTAATTTACACCAATAGTCATGCTAAATACCCCCTCGGATGCATTTTTAGCGATGGTCAATATTTATCAAGTTTAGGGTTATCAGCCGAAAGACTTCGTACTGGAGTGATGGTACAGTGAGTACATGTCATCAATGACTCTACTAATAATGCATGGATTGTTACTCAACTTCTGTAGTAGTCCATATATGGTCTGTACACAAAACGAGGCATTTTAAAGTTTGTAAAAACACCAGGAGTTTATTTAAAAGAGCACTCTTCGGATAGCTTCAACTCTCTGTTGCTAAGGCTACCGCTGCGTCGACGTCACTTCCTTGTTTTGGGATACGTTCATAAAAGTCCTCTTCAAAACTCACAAGTGTAAGGAAAACGTAAGTGAATTCAACACTCCATCGAAGTGTATTTACAACTGGAATAATTGAATACTTGAAATTAGATGGAGTGTTGAATTCACTAACGTTTTCCTTACACTTGTGAGATTTGAAGAGGACTTTTACGAACGTATCCCAAAACAAGGAAGTGACGTCGACACAGCGGTAGCCTTAGCAACAGAGAGTTGAAGCTATCCGAAAAGTGCTCTTTTAAATAAACTCCTGGTGTGTTTACAAACTTTAAAATGCCTCGTTTTGTGAGTACAGACCATATATGGACTACTACAGAAGTTGGGTAACAATCCATGCATTATTAGTAGAGTCATTGACGACATGTACTCACTGTACCATCACTCCAGTACAAAGTCTTTCGGCTGATAACCCTAAACTTGATAAATATTGACCGTCGCTAAAAATGCATCCGAGGGGGTATTTAGCATCACTATTGGTGTAAATTACCTCAGGGTGAATTTCACTCCGAACCATCACTTTAAGGTCACACAGGTTCAATGTTTACACTGAAGGCAGACGTGATTTCAGTATAAAAATATATTTTAATTCATCCTTTAAAAACTATGTGACAACTGAAAGAAATAAACTACTACGAAACAGCTGGCGGTGAATTTCCCAAAAAGGAAATACTGAATTGACCTATACAGACACAAATACTAACACAAATAACACCAGGGATGCAAAATAATCATCCAAAATAATAAACGAAACCACACAATCAACACAAATAATTCAAATACTATGAATGTGGGGGAAAATCAAACAAAATGCAAAACAATCAAGGAAATCAATTCATCCCTGTGTGTGGGGGTGTCTGTGAGATGCACTGCACTGGGTCATGTGGTGCCTTTAAATAGGACGAGGGGAAGTATAGGGGAGCGAGCAGCCGTATAAACTATATTAAAGGAAACAAAACAAGCTCTCACTTAATCTAAACCAAAATAAGGAGCAAAGAAACAAACAAGGGGCAAAATATGCCATAAGGCAATTAACCAAAACAAAATAAACTGAGGCAAAACCAACTCATAAAGAGTGAAAATGAAATGAAGTAAATAAATCAATCAAGAAACCAAACCGCTAAATCATAATGGTATAATCATAGTCAAAAACAAGATCAAAACGAGATCACGTTTACAACGTCAGAAGACAAAACTAAAGACTAAGACAAAGCAGAGACAAGGTTGTCTCTCAAGGAGAGAGACAAAGCAAAAGACAGAGTTGTCTCTCAAAGAGAGACAAAGAGTCAAAGCAGCAGTCTATGGTGGAGTCCGAGCAGGCTGGGGGGGGCAGCCTGATCCGCCATGGCCAGGACGCTGTCGCAATGGTTACACAGATAGCATGGGGCGCAGCAGCTCAGGTAACCTGCCGCAGCCTCAGGTTGAGGGCAAAGCCACGCCAGTACCGGCCCAACGTGGACCGCTTAATGGGTCTCCACGATGCGGCACAAAAGCCACTCCAGACCGCGAATGAGGGAGGACAAGCCGGCCGCGGACTCGGCTACAGGTTTTCTGCGTCCAGAAAGTTTACGCTGCCACACCAACGAGACTCCGCCACGCTGTGACCACCGCCACCAGGCTCCAGGACAAAGACGCACACCTGATCACTGATTGACTCACCTTTTACGCACGCACGCACGCACAGCCTGCAATCACTGCACCTGAGTGTGCCCATGCCCTGATAGATGAAAAGGGGAGGGGAAACCCCTAACCTGCCACACTAGCACCATTTTCTTTGCTGCTGTGTGTTGGGGCAGCAGCATGGGCGTAGGTTTGGTTTGAAATGTGCTGGGGACAGAGACGCATTCGGAAGTGCATTTTCAGAAGTGCTGGGTACAATGACGCGCATTCATTTTTTCCCCCTTTCGCGCAGGTCATGTTAATTAATAAAAATGTATACAAAAATGTGATGATGACACACACACACACGCACGCACACAACACGCACGCACACATACACACACACACACACACACACACACACACACACACAGACGCGATGTCTTGACTATGCTCACGCACAGAGCTCTAATACTTTTCATTGGATAATGTGATTCAGATAGGTGCAGTTCATGGCCGTGTCTACCTGCTGAATGTAACCGCTGTGAAACAATCGTTTCATTTATCTGATTAACGGCTTTATCGAGACCGGCGCTCGCTCTCTGTTATTGTTACTCTATGTCTCTCTACCAAAGTGCTAGCTCTCTCTCCGTCTCTCTCTCGTCATTGGACACAAATAAAATTAAATGTTGTTTCTATTTTGTGTAAATTAGGTTAATGCTTTTGTGTTTTCTTGAATTATCAGTTCAACTTGTTGTACTTGCCTGAGGAAATCGTGGATATTGTAACGTGTTGGGGGAGTGTTTCCCAGAATGCATTGCGACATTCTGGCATTCTGTGTCATTACATGTTATTGCTATTAGATAGGGTTTAGAGGCGAATGTTCAGGACATGTTGGGTTGCATTTCACTGTTTCATTACGTTCACTTTATTGACTGTTGTTTTTGGGATGAGTCAGGGAGCACCATTACTCAACGCACTATGGCATCTTGCCATACCACTACCACGCCGTTCGTGACCGCGTTCAAAGTCCGCTTGTGACCCTGTCATACTAAAGCGACTTGTAAGAATAGAGTTCTTCTCTCTTCGTTGAACTTGACATCTCTCAGACTGCATTTACTGACGTTGTGGTGAAAGACACAGGTGCGAGTCCCACACGGGGGATTCTTTCATAAAAAGTGATGGGTGCAAAATGACTCGTGACGAAAACTGGTAGGTACGCGTCCCCACCGTATTCTACGCGCCTGGGCAGCAGCACCAGAGCCAGCGACACCAAAAGACTTGATAAAATCATCAAGAAGGCTGGCCCTGTACTAGGTCTCGGGCTGGAGTCTTTTGAGTCTGTGGTGGAGAGGAGAATGCTGAAAAAAACTGTTATCCATCATTGACAATGATCAGCACCCTCTCCATCAAACAGTGGTCAGACAGCGGAGCACGTTCTCTCACAGGCTGCTCCAGCTCCGCTGTAGGGACAGATATAGGAAATCATTCCTACCACATTCCATTACACTGTACAATAACAGCCAATAACTTATTACAACAGTCTCCAAGCACCTTATTTTTCCTTATATTCTGTACATTGATCTTTACTTGCACTTAATTGAGTTTAGGGCGTTGAGGGGTTATGGTTCGGTGGCCTCAGGATTGCGTCACTGCTTTTCGCAGATGATCTTGTCCTGATGGCTTCATCGGGCCGTGACCTGCAGCTCTCACTGGAGCGGTTCGCAGCCGAATGTGAAGCGGCTGGGATGAGGATCAGCACCTCCAAATCCGAGGCCATGGTTCTCGGCCGGAAAAGGGTGGAGTGCACTCTCCGGGTCGGGGAGGAGATTCTGCCTCAAGTGGAGGAGTTCAAGTATCTCGGGGTCTTGTTCACGAGTGAGGGGAGGATGGAGCGGGAGATTGACCGACGGATCGGTGCGGCGTCGGCAGTGATGCGGGCTCTGCACCGGTCCGTCATGGTGAAGAAGGAGCTGAGCCTAAAGGCGAAGCTCTCGATTTACCGGTCAATCTACGTTCCTACCCTCACCTATGGCCACGAGCTGTGGGTAGTGACCGAAAGAACGAGATCGCGAATACAAGCGGCCGAAATGAGTTTCCTCCGCAGGGTGTCCGGGCTCTTCCTTAGAGATAGGGTGAGAAGCTCGGTCATCCGGGAGGGGCTCAGAGTAGAACCGCTGCTCCTCCGCATCGAGAGGAGCCAGTTGCGGTGGCTCGGGCATCTAGTGAGGATGCCTCCTTGACGCCTCCCTGGGGAGGTGTTCCGGGCACGTCCCTCCGTGAGGAGGCCCCGGGGAAGACCCAGGACACGCTGGAGGGACTATGTCTCTCGGCTGGCCTGGGAACGCCTCGGGATCCCCCCGGAAGAGCTGCACGAAGTGGCTGGGGAGAGGGAAGTTTGGGCTTCTCTCCTCAGGCTGCTGCCCCCGCGACCCGACCCCGGATAAGCGGAGGATATGGATGGATGGATAATTGAGTTTATATTTAGTTTATATATATATATATATATTAATACATACATAAACATTTTATTTCTACAATTGCATTCATTCTTGAATTCCAATACTGCTGTAATTTCCCAGCTTGGGATCAATGAAGTATTTCTATTCTATTCTATTCAGGAAGTTTAATTCCATCCATGATTTGACGTCTTTTAAACAGTTCAGCAAGGATTGCATGGAAGCACCTTGTTAACACAGAGAACCCAACCATGGTCCAAACCCAAGCAGCCTAAAAACCTGCACAATGGAGCTGGATTTACATAGAATGTTATTAGAAGATACTTATTTACTGGGATATTAGTGAACATTTGCCTTTCACATTAAATGTCCTGACTTTAATATTGCTTGCATTATCTCAGATACCTTGTCCTGGTTCACCTGTTGAACTATTGTGGAGGTGTTACGTCATAAAAGGGCTATTAGTAAAGGCTCATTACCATCCAAAGGGAAGGAAGGATTTAAAATGTAAAATAAATCACTCAAGCGCCCGCCATCAATCACACAACCTGTCATCTAAGAATCATTGAAATTTTGAAATAACCCAACTAGATGGCAAATGACAAATTTCTATCACAAGGGGTGAAATATGTGTTTTTATTTGGATACATGTTATAAACCTTAATCAACCTGGGATGATAAACAGATGGGCAGATAAGCAGTCAGACATTTAATCTGGATCTGATTAATGTACTTCCTTATGAGAAATACATTTTGCATTTCAGATGTGAGAGCTGGTGATAGGAGTTGGGAGGAAGGTATATAAGCAGAGAGTGAAATATAAAGCCAGTAATTGAAATGTCAGCTCACTCAACAAGGAAAACAAGAGGTAAGACTGTTTCTACAATACTGTTTAGCTGCATAAGGATACGACATAAGATAAGATAAGATATTCCTTTATTAATCCCCCTTAGGAGAAATTCACAGTGACCAGCAGTACAGGGGATAGATGTGCAGTAAGAGCCTGGCTAAAGTCAAAGTCAAAGACATGTTCTTAACCATTACGTAAAACATATTACAATTGAGTTATCTAACAATTATTACCCCAAAAGTACATTTCTTTAATTCAATTAATAAAAAAAACTGTAATGTTTTAATAAAGTTTAGTTTAGTTTTTTGTTTAGTAAATGTTTAAGTGTGTCACTTCTGCAACGACTGCACCATGTCTTCTATTGACATTGAATAATTCTATGAGTTTTAAAGACCTGTTGTATTTAAGAATGTCCCTGAGAAACGTTCTCAGAGACCTAGGGGGCGGAGATAAAGCTGAGACCTCTCTCCAGCTGTGTGAGGGGAAACAGGATGGATAAACTGAGAATGTTTGATTCTTGGCGCAAGGGGTGTCCCCTGTTGAGACCTGACCCCCTCATATATGTGTTTTTGATCATGGTGTATCTCAAATAGTGGATTGTAGTGTGGTGATGTGTGCATTGAGTGAACTCTGGGAATGACTAATGATGGGGACACAGTTGGTGCTCGGTGAGGTGCAGCTGGTCCACCGGCGTGCCGCACTCCTGCTCTCTGCTGTTGAGCCCCAGAGAACGCACCACAATAATGTACTTCTGTACATGTAATTTCCTTAATGTACTTCCTTAAGAGAAATACATTTTGCATTTCAAATGTGAGAGCTCTACCTTTCAAATTGAAAGGGTTTAAAATGTAAAAGAAATCCCTCAATTGCCTGCCATCAATCACACAACCGGTCATCTAAGAAGCATTAAACAGTAGAAAGAACCCATCTACAGACAGACAGACAGACGTACTTTAATTATCCCTGAGGGAAATTGCATTCGTTACAATACAATACTCCAGTGCAAAAAGAAAGAAGAGACAGACACTCTACATAAAGTAAAGTGTTAGAATATATAAATATATTATATAAACCTATGTAAAATATAAAATATAAACCTATGTAAAATAAAACCTATGTAAAATATAAACCTATGTAAGCAATATACAAAAAATATACATACATAAGAAATATACATAAATGTACATACAACCAGGCACACACTGAGAGGTGATAGCATACGCAAGGATGTAGCATGTCAGATTCTATGTTGTAAAAAAGACCAGTTGTGCAAGGAGATGACCAGTTATGCTGTGAAATTAAAAGAAATGACCAGTTATGCAATATGAATGAATAACCTGTTGTGAAGCAGAAACTATGATGAAAGTGACAAATTGTATAGTTTGATGACCACAGGCAGGAATGATTTCCTATGTCGCTCTGTGGTGCATCTCGGTGAGAGGAGTCTTCTGCTGAAGGAACTCCTCCGCTGAGCCAGGGTGGAAAAGAGAGGGTGAGAGGCATTGTCCATGATAGTCCGTAGCCTGGACAGCATCCTCCTATCTGCCACGGTAGTTAGAGTGTCCAATTCCTCACCCACTACATCACCAGCCCTCTTGATGAGTCTATTAAGTCTATTGGTGTCCGCAACCCTCATCCCACTGCCCCAGCAAGTGACAGCAAAGAAATCGCACTGGCAACAACAGACTCATAGCATAATTCTATGGTAAAGGGTGAGGTATGTGTTTTTATTTGGATATGTGTTATAAACCCTCATCAACCGGGATCATAGACAGACCAACAGACAACACAACCAGACAAGCAGTCAGACATTTAATCTGGATCTGACGAATGTACTTTGATGTCTTTTAAACAGTTCAGCAAGGATTGCATGGAAGCACCTTGTTAACACAGAGAACCCAACCGTGGTCCAAACCCAAGCAGCCTAAAAACCTGCACAATGGAGCTGGATTTGCATAGAATGTTATTAGAAGATACTTATTTACTGGGATATTAGTGAACATTTGCCTTTCACATTAAATGTCCTGACTTTAATATTGCTTGCATTATCTCAGATACCTTGTCCTGGTTCACCTGTTGAACTATTGTGGAGGTGTTACGTCATAAAAGGGCTATTAGTAAAGGCTCATTACCATCCAAAGGGAAGGAAGGATTTAAAATGTAAAATAAATCACTCAAGCGCCCGCCATCAATCACACAACCTGTCATCTAAAAATCATTGAAATTTTGAAATAACCCAACTAGATGGCAAATGACAAATTTCTATCACAAGGGGTGAAATATGTGTTTTTATTTGGATACATGTTATAAACCTTAATCAACCTGGGATGATAAACAGATGGGCAGATAAGCAGTCAGACATTTAATCTGGATCTGATTAATGTACTTCCTTATGAGAAATACATTTTGCATTTCAGATGTGAGAGCTGGTGATAGGAGTTGGGAGGAAGGTATATAAGCAGAGAGTGAAATACATAGCCAGTAATTGAAATGTCAGCTCACTCAACAAGGAAAACAAGAGGTAAGACTGTTTCTATAATACTGTTTAGCTGCATGAGGATAAGACATGTTCTTAACCATTACGTAAAACATTACAATTGCATTATCTAACAATTATTACCCCAAAAGTACATTTCTTTAATTCAATTAATTTAAAAAAAACTGTAATGTCATGTTTTAGTAAAACTGTAGTGTGCTTGAGTTACAATTTTAACTTAATTGTATGTTATATAGGTATGGAAGCTATGGAATGGATAACATTTTGTCTAATCTCAGGTTGGTGCATTTGATTTTACATCATTTTAGGGCGTATGCATCAAATGCTATATGTATATTTAATAAAAGTGTACTCGGTCTTTGTTTTGAACAACTATTATATATTTATTTTATTGGTCATATTTGTCCGCTTTAAATTTGATTCAGTACATTGTTCCTAACAATTGCATATAGCATGTGGATTTGGATTATTTTAGGTTGGGCTGTAAGCATCAAAGGTTAAATGTGTATGTGTTTGTTTTAGTCAAACGAAATTATGATGTTTTTTTTCCTTTTTTCCATTGTATAGTACATCGTACTTCACAATTGCATATACCAATATACAAATGTGTTTTTTAAAAGATTTCAAAATAGATCATGTGATTATTCCCCCCAAACCAGGACTGTGTACCAGCCCATCCTTTTGTGGTAACTACCGCCATCACTGCTCAGTAGAAACACCCAAAACCTGGTTTGATGCACAGAGCTACTGCAGAGAGAGAGGTTTTGACCTGGCCACCATAGATGACATGGGGACAATGAAAGCATTGCAGCCCATGGTCGCAAAGTACAGATATATATGGATGGGCCTTCGTGGTGGCGGTCCTAAGAGGTGGTCTTGGTCTCTGGCCGACCATCATTTCTACAAAGAGGGCGAGAGAGATTACAGAAATTTTGAGGTGGACTCAGATCAGTTTCACTTTGTTACTTCAAAGGATGGCAAGTGGTCATCTACCGATAACAAAACTGAACAATGGTCTTCCATGTGTTATGATGGTAAGGATCATGCTGATACAGGTACAAATTAACGTGGCTAAGGACCACACACATTAAAAAAGAAAACGATTATCCATGATCAGAGATAAACACATTGTGGATGATGTATTTTTTCTTCAGCTAACAAACAAGGTCGTGACAGATATGTCCTAGTCCTCCAGGCCATGAATATCCTTGAGGCCTGGGAGTACTGCAGGACACACCACACAGACCTAGTCAGCATCAGGAACCCAGCAGAGAACCAGGTGGTCCGGGAGGTAGCTGCTGGTCATGAGGTCTGGATTGGCCTCTTTCAAGATGCATATTGGTGGTCCGATGGGCGTTACTCCTCCTTCAGATTTTGGCTCCCTAATTTTTTTAATTTTGGCACCCATATTTCCGAGTGTGGTTTCATGTATCGGACAGGAAGATGGAACTATGCTGGGTGTACAAGAGTGTTTCCGTTCCTCTGTAGCTGTAAGCAGACATTCATGTTTTGGGTTTATTAGTAAACAATGTTACATTTATTTTTTTAATTATATGTCATTAAATGTGGGAAATCATTTTTAATTCCATCCCATTAGTCATGATACACATGTATTGTGAATGTGACATCTGATGTCTAACAGGTACAGAAACAAGGGTGCTCAAAGTGAAGGTCCACTCAGAGCACCTGCAGGACCTGAATGACCCGGCAACAAAAACAGCCATTTTAAAACATGTGAGTGTTTCTCGGTGTTCTTCATGCTTCACTGTGAATTCAGAACATGCTCACACCTTAAAACACCATCAACTAGCCGCTGGCTTCAAAGAAAGTAAAGAAGAATGTACAACAAGTCACTAGGGATGCACCGAATCCAGATTTTTAGGGTTCTGCCGAATACCGAATCCACTGGTTAAGATTCTGCCGAATCCGAACCCGAATACCGAATCCTACTCCATTAACACTAAACACATTAATGAAGTAAACAACGTCAACATCAGTGTATTTTTCGTTTTATTTAATTTTCACTGGGAAAAATGCCACCACGAGACAAATCGGCATTGCAAATTGAACATGTAGCTCGACTTCAATCGCCTTCTTTTATCTGAAAGAACTGCCAAACGACACTTTTTCTGTCCACTACTTCCATTTTCGCTTTCTCGCAGCTATAGCCACTGCATTCCAACGCGCCACTTTTTTGTAAACAGATAATTACGTCGACCAGCGTGGCGCACGCAGTGAAAGTGTAGGATTCGGGTTCGGTGGAAAAAAATGCCAAGGTTCGGCAGAACCCGAACCCCTAAAAAAAGCCCAATATTCGGCCGAATCCGAACCCGAATACTAGATTCGGTGCAACCCTAATAGTCACACACAGCCCAGCCCTGAATACTTGTAATTAAAAAGCACCAGTTGCTGGAAATTGACCTAGGATCTCCCAACAAAAGATGGTTAAATGGACGACAAAACCTGTCTCTGATCTTCTAAAAAGTTGTCCCTGCTAAAGGGCTCAGTTATCTTGTATTTATATAAAGAATATACTCATAATGGTTTGCCGAGGCTCACAGCAAAAACCTTTGGTTTTGTTTTCAGATGCAACAGCTGGTGGAAAAGACAACATTGACCTCCGGACATAAGATGACATGGAAAACACAGCCTGATGGACAGGTCTTCACCAGGGAGCAGTGTCATCAAGAAGACTGTGACTCTTTAAACTGAGCCACTGACACACAAGAACACCAACATCTGGCTCATGAGCATGACTGGATTGATGGATAATGTGTATAATAATTTATGATGCTGATTTGAGTTGATGAGGGCTTTTATTAGGGACCGAGCCAGTGAAACAGGACAAGGTCCCTATTGTTTTTTTGATGCGTTTATCATTATTTCTAGTTTATTTTAGTTTTTGTATGTTTGAAAGGGGTGGAAATATAATCCTTTTTCTATGAGCTCAACATCTTCAAAAAAATGTTAATAGACTGCATTCATACAGCGTTTTTCAGACCAGTGGCCACTGAAAGCGCTTTACATTTGTTGCCTCATAGCAGGCGCGTAGCCACATAATGGCCAATGTGGGAGAGTGCCACTGTCATGATCTGTGTCTGTGTGCTGTCGTTTTAATTGGTTTGCTTTGTGTTTCCCCTTGTCTTGGTCTGTGTCAGTAGGCGAGTTTCAGATCGTTTGCATTTGCGCATTTGTTGCAACGAGACTTGAGAAGATCCGGCGGAACTCGTCATAATCACGTCAAGTTCCCGTCTGGTGAAGGCGGACACAGGTGAACTTCTCGTCAACAACTTCCGTTCTTCGTAGCAGACGAGTTTGAGGCATTGGATCTCCCCTTATTGATGCAGGCTGAGGAGCAAATGCGATGAATTTTCTGCATGCACAATGGCTTGGCTATGTGGAGAAATGTGTAAATAAAATAAATAAAATAAAAAATGCATGATGAGTGATGAAGTGAAAGTTCACAAAATCGTCTCTTTTTAATATGCATAGTTTGGGAGAGGGCACCAGACACGCCTCTCTAAAAGGTGTAACGTCACTTCTGACGTGGATAATTTAATGTCGGTATTCCAACCAACCAGGGCAAAGTTGAGAGGATGTTGAGGGGAGTGTCTTATGTCCGCACTTGCTCGAGAGAACATGCCCAGAAAAGCAGGCGGAAGTTGTTATCCTGAAACCACGCGAGTTTTGAAAGCCAGGTGAATCGTCGCATCGGAAGTTCATCAGAGGTATTTCTGACGTTTTCATCCCAGAATGCATTCTGAAGCATGGCAAACGAAGCCGCATGCCTCATCTGAAACTCGCCTTGTGTCTGTTGTCTGGTTTCCATTGGTTTGCTCTGTTTCCCCTGTGTCCTGTTTCCCTTGGTGATTGCCCCATCGTGTTCACCTGTGTCTTGTTCCCTCACCTGTCTTGGGTTTGTAATTAGTCTGTGTATTTAAGTCCTGTCTTCTGTTCAGTCTTTGTCCGAGTCTTGTCGTCGTTGTTTGGTGTCGTCGCCGTTCATGTGAGTTGTCATCTGTCTGTTCCTGTATCTTTGCCTTAGTTTTGAATTAAAAGAGCAAAAGTACTCCTGCCTGCCTCGCCTCTCTGCACTTGGGTCCAACCCCTCAGCAACTTGTGACAGCCACTATGATTGACAGCTGGCCCACCCAATCAGAAGTGCCCGGCATTAACTTGAACGAAAAAATAGCTGAGCTATTAACTTTCCGCTTAATTTGTCAGCTGTGATCAAATGCCTTTCATAATTTTGTCTTCCAATCTATGATATCAAAAATCCCAATAGTTGTAAAAATAAGAACAATAAAAGTGTGAGTGAATATATGTGAATATATTCATTCATCTTTTCCAATTATTCTTTTTTTGCCAGCAAGATTTTCATTTGGTCCTCTGTGAAATAGTCTTGGTGACTGCCAAATCATTTTCCATGTGGAAAATTTATATTTTACGCAAACACATTGATGCAACCTCGGGGAGAAGAAGAGGTGCCACCAAACCAATATTGAGAAGTATAGCACTGTCCACACCAGTTTCACGATCAATCTACTTTATTGTAGGTTCGTTCGGGATCGGGAGAGAGGGGGGTCAACGCCGCCGCAGCGGACGGGGGGGTCGGTCCTGAGGGGGCTCAAGCGCTGGACTCGTCGTCGGCGGTTGAGCGTGGGGTTCGGTGCACGGTGTCGGGTTCGCAGTCGGTCCAGGGTTCGATCAGCCGGCGGGGTTCTCCTGGGGAAAAGGGTTATGCACGGCGCTTTGTGTTCTCTCCTACTCACTACCACCATCGTCTCCTACACCTTCCCCGTTGGGTGCTCTTCCTGCTGCTTTTAACTCCTCTTCCCTCATTAGGGCTAGTGGCTGCAGCTGCTCCACTTTGCCCAGGTGTCTCTGCTTCATACAGAGGAGAAAGAGAGAAGCGCTCCGTGGCCACCAGATGGCAGGGTGCCACGTAAACCCCATCCACCACTTTCCCACATCTCCTCCCCCCTACCTGTACCCGGCGGGCGCCACAACGTGTAATCTTTAACATTGTGACAATAAAGTCAGCATTTTGTATTTTATCAACCTGGTTGATAAAAATCCCCAAAAGAGCTGAAGAACAACGGAGAGAATAAAAGAATCCCCCAAAAGAGGTGAAGAAAAATGCAGAGAGTAAAAAATCTAAATAAGATGTGAGCAAAAATGATGGAGAGAATGAAACACCTAAAAAAAGATGTGAAGAAAAATTGAGAGATATTTGATTATTGCAATTCTGACAAAATGTTCAGTTGTGCTGAGATTTAAACCAACAGCTTTGCGAACACCAGTCTGATGATATACCTCTACACTACAGGTACTTGTGAAATTACATAGGAACATTTATGGAGAATGAAAAACAACAGGTTAAGAGAAATGTTGGAGAAAGAGAGAATCAAAAATAAATAAAGTGAAGAAAAATAGCAACTTTGAGGACATCAGTCTGATGCTCTACTTCTACACTACAGGTACTTGTGAAATGATATGGGAAAGATCATGGAGCATGAGGGCTAGGGTTAGGGTTAGGGCTAGAGTTTGGGTTAGGGCTAGGGTTAGGTGAGGGTCAGGGCTAGGGTTAGGGCTAGGGTCAGGGCTAGGGTTAAGGTTAGGGCTAGGCTTACGGTTAGATTTGAGTTGTGATTTTTTTGTTGTTGTCAGTGTTGTTCAATAAACTCAGCTGCCGGAGAGGACTCACTGCCACAGTCGGGACGTGGTCGGGATGGGGAAGATGGGACGTCCCGGTGGCACTAGGAAGGGGATGGTCCAAGGCTCGGGCGCCATGTGGATTTTTGGTAGAAGGTCGGAGCGCCGTTCATGTCTGGACCGTCTAAAATATATGTGTCAAACTCGAGGCACATGTGTCAAACTCAAGGCAGGCCGAATCCAGCCCACCACGTCATTTTACATGGCCTGTGAGCTTAAAAGGCATATGCTGCTTTACAGCGTAATTGTTTTCGATGGCGGCCCCTAAGTATACAGCAAGTTCATTTGTTCTGGCTCACTTTAAAAGCCATTGCGAGGGCTGGTGTCGGGCTTCTGTGGTCCATGTTTCCAGGGGTGAAACCAGTGGTGTAGTCTACGTGATACGCACGTATACGCCGTATACCCACTGTAAAATGTCAGTGATTTGTGTATACTCAGTGGTTTAGTCTGCGTGACACGCCAGTATCTGCCCTATATACTCGCTAGATTTTTTTTTTCTCCCCACATATCCACTTGATGCGCTAGCATACGTCACAACATTATCTTGTTTGAAGCCAATTTGAGTTTTCTTCTTGTTCATTTAATAATAATTATAATAATTTATTCAAAATGTTCAATGTAGCCACTAGCCTAAATTACCATTATTGTTAATTTATTGACTTAAGAGTATTGTGTTGCATACAATACTAGCACAGTGAATCCAGTTTGGGTACTCTTTGCCTTTTTCAACCTCCATTTATTGAGGTGAAGTTTATTTGTTAATTGTTTTTTTTTATTATTTGGAGCCAATTTGAGGTGTTTTCTTGTTAATTCAATAATAATCTTTTATTCATTGACTGTTAAAAGTATTGTGTTGCATACAATAAATTAACACATGAATGTAAGAATTACTTTATTAAACGCCAAGGGGACTCTTCATTTGTCTGTCAGCTCATCAACCATTTGCAGAAGAATTAGAAAGCCTGATGGCTGTTGGTATGAAGAATTTTCATTATCTCTCTGTACTGCAGTGAGGAGAGAGAAGCTGCTGTTTCTTTAGTCTATCATGGTGTTATGAAGTTGTTCAGAATGACCTCTAACATCTTTGGTGTGCATTTTTTCACCACCTCCCAGTGTGTCCAACCAATCACAGAGACAGCTTTCCTAATTGATTTGTCCAGTCTCATTGCATCCTTGTGGCTGATGCTGCCTCCTAAGATGTTGATAACATACCCAGTCTTTCAGAATGCTCTCTGTAGGCAATGCATTACTGAATGTGATTCAGATGTTTTTTATGCAAAATAAACATCTGAATCTGAATCACATTCACTAATGCATCACATCATATGTAATCACATCACACGGCTTCCCCTATCACTGTTATGCGGACGACACTCAACTGTTCCTCTCCTTCCCCCCCTAGGACACTCTGATTGCAAAACGCATCTCAGAATGCTTGGCAGACATCAGCTCTTTGACAACTGCGCATCAACTCAAGCTCAATCTCGCAAAGACTGAGCTTCTCTTCATACCGGGGAAAGACTGCCCTCACAGGGTCCTGCTGGTCTCGGTCGAGGGCATCACAGTATCTGCCTCACCGACCGCAAGGAACCTGGACGTAATAGTCGACAACCAACTGTCCTGCACTGCAAACATCACTGCAGTGACTGGCTCCTGTAGATTTGTAGATTCCTGATGCCTTTCTTCACGAGGGAAGCGACACAGCTCCTGACCCAAGCACTTGTCATCTCCCGCCTCGACTACTGCAACTCGCTCTTAGCTGGACTCCCTGCAACTGCGATTAAACCGTTGCAGTGGATCCAGAACGCTGCAGCACGCCTCGTGTTCAACCGAAACCAATTCTCCCACGTGACCCCCCTCTTCTAAGACTTCAACTGGCTTCCTGTAGTGGCTTGCATCAAATTCAAGATGATTCTACTGGCCTACTGCAGTACAAATACAGTAAAAACAGTAAAAGCAATATACATATAATTAAAATTGATTAAAAATAAAAATGTAGTGCATTTCCGTTGTAGTGTTGAAGTGAAGTGTTGAAGTGTTGTACATTCTGATGGCACCAGGAAGGAATTCCTGTGCCGTTCCTTAAGGTAGCGGTTGAATGAGTCTGTTGCTAAAGCTGCTCTTAAACTTGTCCAGGGTTTTTTGAAGGGGATGAGAGACACTGTCCATGATCACCAGCAGGTTTGCCAGCATCCTGTCTTCAGCCACCTCCTCCAGGGTGACAAGCTCAGAGCCAACAACAGACCCTGCCTTTTTAATGAGTTTATTGAGTCTGTTTGCGTTCTTTGCTTTGATGCCCAAACCCCAGGACACCACAGCGAAGAAGATGTCATTTTATGTCTATGTGTGATGAATTTAAGTTTATGGAGGTCAGTATATGTGGCAAATTTGCTGCGGTGTGGCCAATTGGAGCAGTTCCTGTATGGGTCTGTAAAGTAATGTAATGTGTTGGCTAATTGTCTGTGTGCTTCTAGGAGATATTGTTGTGTGTCTAAGGTTACTATTTTAGAGCCTTTGTCGATAGTTTCAATGACTATGTGTATGTAGTTAGGCAGGTGTCTAAGTACGGTACATTCTTGTTTCGTAATGTTGGGTGGGTGTTGGTTGAGCTCTGTGTTTATTGCTTCGGATAAGTGTGGTGAGGGCCTCTGACAAGGTGCCCGGTGGAGGTTCCGAGCCGGATGGTCCTTGGAAAGGTGGAATGGCCTCACCGGGACGGTCGTTGAATAATTCTATGAGTTTTAAAGAGCTGTTGTATTTAAGGATGTCCCTGAGAAACATTCTCAGAGACCTAGGGGGCGGAGATAAAGCTGAGACCTCTCTCCAGCAGCTGAGTGTGAGGGGAAACAGGATGGATAAACTGAGAATGTTTGATTCTTGGCGCAAGGGGTGTCCCCTGTTGAGACTTGACCCCCTCATATATGTGTTAGTGATCATGGTGTATCTCAAATAGTGGATTGTAGTGTGGTGATGTGTGCATTGAGGTGTTGCAACGTGGCCTGGTGCAGTGCAGCTGAACTCTGGGAATGACTAATGATGGGGACACAGTTGGTGCTCGGTGAGGTGCAGCTGGTCCACCGGCGTGCCGCGCTCCTGCTCTCTGCTGTTGAGCCCCAGAGAACGCACCACAATAATGTACTTCTGTACATGTAATTTTCTTAATGTACTTCCTTAAGAGAAATACATTTTGCATTTCAAATGTGAGAGCTCTACCTTTCAAATTGAAAGGATTTAAAATGTAAAAGAGGTCCCTCAATTGCCTGCCATCAATCACACAACCGGTCATCTAAGAAGCATTAAACAGTAGAAAGAACCCATCTAGATGGCAACTAGCATAATTCTATGGTAAACGGTGAGGTATGTGTTTTTATTTGGATATGTGTTATAAACCCTCATCAACCTGGGATCATAGACACACCAACAGACAAGACAACCAGACAAGCAGTCAGACATTTAATCTGGATCTGACGAATGTACTTCCTTCTTAGAAATACATTTTGCATTTCCAAATGTGAGAGCTGGTTGGGGTTTGTGCATCAAAGGTTCAACGTGTATGTGTTTGTCTTTGTCGTACGAAAGGATTATATATTTGTTTGCATTTGCGTTGTTAAGTACATCATACTTTACAATGTACTATCATCCCTGAATCAACCTGGTATGATAGACACACCAACAGATAGGCAGGCAAGCAGTCAGACATTATATCTGGGTCTGTCGAATGTACTTCCTTAATACATTTTGCATTTCAAATGTGAGATGTCATTACCTTTCAAAGGGAAGGAAGGATTTAAAATGTAAATGAAATCCCTCAATCGCCCGCAATCCTAAAAAAGTGGCCTGAAAAGAGTTTGTCTCTCCTAAAGGTTCAGTCTTTTATATTGATATAGAGAACATAGAGAACAAGAACTCTGTGACTCACCATGGTTTGGTGAGTCACAGAGCAAAAACCTTTGGTTTTGTTTTCAGATGCAACAGCTGGTGGAAACGACAACATTGACCTCCGGACATAAGATGACATGGAGAACAAAGCCTGATGGACAGGTCTTCACCAGGGAGCAGTGTCATCAAGAAGACTGTGACTCTTTAAACTCAGCCACTGACACACAAGAACACCAACATCTGGCTCATGAGCATGATTGGATTGATGGATAATGTGTATAATAATTTATGATGCTGATTTGAGTTGATGAGTACTTTTAGTTTTTTTTTTGTTTTTGTATGTTTGAAAGGGGGGATTAGGTTAATTGGTGTCTCTAAATTGACCATAGGTGTGTATGTGAGTGTGAATGGTTGTATGTCTCTATATGTTAGCCCTGTGATAGGCTGGCGACCTGTCCAGGGTGTACCCCGCCTCTCGCCCGTTGCAGCTGGGATTGGCTCCAGCCCCCCCGCGACCCTCGTAGAGGATAAGCGGTCACGATAATGGATGGATGGATGGATATTTGTCTGCTTTAAATTTGATTAAGATAAGATAAGATAAGATATTCCTTTATTAATCCCCCTTAGGAGAAATTCACAGTGACCAGCAGTACAGGGGATAGATGTGCAGTAAGAGCCTGGCTAAGTCAATACACAATAAACAATAAACAATAAATTAGATTAAATACGAGCTCTTAAGTCAGGTCGGTGACGAGTGAGAACCTGTATGCATACTAGTGTCCTTGATAGCTGTTTATGGTGCAAAATGCAAAGTAGATAGATAGTGCAAATATGCGGAAAGTGCAAGGTGCAAGATGTGCAAATTTATACAGGTAATTCCAGGTACAACATATGAATAGACCTGGAATAACAACGGCTAGGACACAGTCCACGGTGTGTGGTGTGGTGTATGTGAATGTGAAGTTCAGTCCATTCCATTTGTCTTTTGTCTGGTGGTGTTGGAGCTTCCTGAGCCTGATGGTTGGTGGGATGAGGGAGCGCCCAAGCACTTGAGGCACTTGGCTGAGTGAGCATGTGGCTGAACGTGTTCCTGAGTTGCTTCAGTTGCTTCAGTTCGGCATAGTGAGGCTGAGAGGGTAGTTCCGGGTCTCCAGCAGCTTTCCCCTCGTCCTCCTCACTGTCGCCGCCTCCACACAGTCCAGCTTCATCCCCACTGCAGAGCTCGCCGTCCTCCCCGGCTTGTACAGCTTCCTGGCACCACCGCTCCCAATGCTTCCTCCCCAGCACACGGCAGTGAAGAAGGTGACACTGGCCACCGCAGGCTGGTAGACCATCCGTAGCAGCCTGGTGCATGCAATGAAAGATGACAGATGGACAGTGGTTATCAATGAGATGAACAGACATAAGATGAAAATTCAGTACATTGTTCAGTACATTGTTCAGTACATTGTTCCTAACAATTGCATATAGTATGTGGATTTGGATTATTTTAGGTTGGGCTGTAAGCATCAAAGGTTAAATGTATATGTGTTTGTTTTAGTCAAACAAAATGATGATGTATTTCTTTCCTTTTTTTCCGTTGTCTAGTTACATCGTACTTCACAATTGCATATACCAATATACAAATGTGTTTTTTAAAAGATTTAAAAATAGATCATGTGATTATTCCCCCCATACCAGGACTGTGTACCAGCCCATCCTTTTGTGGCAACTACCGCAATCACTGCTCAGTAGAAACACCCAAAACCTGGTTTGATGCACAGAGCTACTGCAGAGAGAGAGGTTTTGACCTGGCCACCATAGATGACATGGGGACAATGAAAGCATTGCAGCCCATGGTCGCAAAGCACAGATATATGTGGATAGGCCTTTGTCCTCGCGGTCCTAAGAGGTGGTCTTGGTCTCTGGCCGACCATCATTTCTACAAAGAGGGCGAGAGAGATTACAGAAATTTTGAGGTGGACTCAGATCAGTTTCACTTTGTTACTTCAAAGGATGGCAAGTGGTCATCTACCGATAACAAAACTGAACAATGGTCTTCCATGTGTTATGATGGTAAGGATCATGCTGATACAGGTACAAATTAACGTGGCTAAGGACCACACACATTTAAAAAGAAAACGATTATCCATGATCAGAGATAAACACATTGTGGATGATGTATTTTTTCTTCAGCTAACAAACAAGGTCATGACAGATATGTCCTAGTCCTCCAAGCCAAGAATGTCCTTGAGGCCCGGGAGTACTGCAGGACACACCACACAGACCTAGTCAGCATCAGGAACCCAGCAGAGAACCAGGTGGTCCGGGAGGTAGCTGCTGGTCATGAGGTCTGGATTGGCCTCTTCCAAGACACATTTTGGTGGTCCGATGCGCGTTATTCCTCCTTCAGATTTTGGAACCCTAATATTTTTCATTTTGGCACCCATAATTCTGGGTGTGGTTTCATGTATCGGACAGGAAGATGGAACCTTACTGGGTGTAAAAAAGTGCTTCCTTTCCTCTGTAGCTGTAAGCAGACATTCATGTTTTGGGTTAATTAGTAAACAATGTTAAATTTATTTTTTTAAGTATATGTCATCCAATGTGGGAAATCATTTTTAATTCCATCCCATTAGTCATGATACACATGTATTGTGAATGTGATATCTGATGTCTAACAGGTACAGAAACAAGGGTGCTCAAAGTGAAGGTCCACTCAGAGCACCTGCAGGACCTGAATGACCCGGCAACAAAAACAGCCATTTTAAAACATGTGAGTGTTTCTCGGTGTTCTTCATAATTCACTATGAATTCAGAACATGCTCACACCTTAAAACACCATCAACTAGCCGCCGGCTTCAAAGAAAGTGAAGAAGAATATACAACAAAAGTCACACACAGCCCTAAACCCTGCTCTGAAATCTTGTGATTAAAACGCACCAGTTGCTGGTCTTTGAGCTAGGATCTCCCAACAAAAGATGGTTAAATGGACGACAAAAGCTGTCTCTGTTCTTCTAAAATGTCGTCTTTCCTAAAGGACTCAGTTATCTTGTATTTATATAAAGAATATACTCATAATGGTTGGCCGAGGCTCACAGCAAAAACCTTTGGTTTTGTTTTCAGATGCAACAGCTGGTGGAAACGACAACATTGACCTCCGGACATAAGATGACATGGAGAACAAAGCCTGATGGACAGGTCTTCACCAGGGAGCAGTGTCATCAAGAAGACTGTGACTCTTTAAACTGAGCAAATGACACACAGGAACACCAACATCTGGCTCATGAGTACGACTGGATTGATGGGCAATGTGTATAATAATTTATGATGCTGATTTGAGTTGATGAGTACTTTTAGTTTATTTTAGTTTTTGTACAAGGGGTGGAAATATAACAAATTTTCTATGAGCTCAACATCTTCAAGTAAATATTAATGGACTGCATTCATACAGCGTTTTTCAGACCAGTGGCCACTGAAAGCGCTTTACATTTATTGGCTCATAGCAGGCGCGTAGCCACATAATGGCCAATGTGGGCCGGTTCCACTATGTTTGACAGCTGGCCCACACTATCAGAAGTGCCTGGCATTAACTTGAATGAGAAAATAGCTGCGCTGATAACTTTCTGCTTAATTTGTCAGGTGTGATCAAATGCCTTTGATCATTTTGTCTTCCAATCTATGATGTCAAAAATCCCAATAGAGTTATAAAAATAATAATAATAAAAGTGTGTATTGATAGTTTGGGTAGGGTTTTGTTTAGTGATCATGCACAGTGTTTTGTACTTCTACACTTACACATGCATGTCAAATTTGGTCATGAATAAAGTTTAATTCTATCAGGCTCTATCAGACTAGTAAGTATATAACTGATGTGTGTAATCTGCCTGCCCACCGAGAATTGCATGCACCTTGCGGGATCGCGCACAGCTGAAAGGAAACTACCGTAATGATTTTTAACGACTACCGTAATGATTGTGTCTGAAATTGACAAGGTTTCCCTGATTAATGTCGCAATATTTCTTAAGGCGAACTATTCTGTATGGCTGTGTTTTAAGCGTACGATTTCAGATAGTTATGCTAAAACAATATGTTTAAATGTGAAAAGTTAATGTGAGCTGTCATCCACGCTGTCATGGTCGATCCAATAAAGTAAGCTGGTGCTGAGAAGACCATTTGATTCCTATCATTCTTTGATTTGAAGTCTCACTGAGTGTTAAGGGGTGCATGCTTTATTCGGCAGAACTGATTGCTGCTGCTGAATAATGCATCAGCTATTATTTATGCCTAATTTATGCCTCCACAATTTCATTGTCCATCCATCCATCCATCCATTCTCCTCCGCTTATCCGGGGTCGGGTCGCGGGGGCAGCAGCCTGAGGAGAGAAGCCCAGACTTCCCTCTCCCCAGCCAGATGCCCGAGCCACCGCAACTGGCTCCTCTCGACGCGGAGGAGCAGCGGTTCTACTCTGAGCCCCTCCCGGATGGCCGAGCTTCTCACCCTATCTCTAAGGGAGAGCCCGGACACCCTGCGGAGGAAACTCATTTTGGCCGCTTGTATTCGCGATCTCGTTCTTTCGGTAACTACCCACAGCTCGTGGCCATAGGTGAGGGTAGGAACGGAGATTGACCGGTAAATCGAGAGCTTCGCCTTTCGGCTCAGCTCCTTCTTCACCACGACGGACCGGTGCAGGGCCCGCATCACTGCCAACGCCGCACCGATCCGTCAGTCAATCTCCCGCTCCATCCTCCCCTCACTCGTGAACAAGACCCCGAGATACTTGAACTCCTCCACTTGAGGCAAGATCTCCTCCCCGACCCGGAGAGTGAACTCCACCCTTTTCCGGCTGAGAACCATGGCCTTGGATTTGGAGGTGCTGATCCTCATCCCAGCCGCTTCACATTCGGCTGCAAACCGCTCCAGTGAGAACTGAAGGTCACGGCCCGATGAAGCCAACAGGACCAGATCATCCGCAAAAAGCAGCGACGCAATCCTGAGGCCACCGAACCGTAACCCCTCAATGCCCTGGCTGCGCCTAGAAATTCTGTCCATAAAAGTTGTGAACAGAATCGGTGACAAAGGGAAGCCCTGGCGGAGGCCAACTCTCACCGGAAACAGGCTCGACTTACTGCCGGCAATGCGGACCAAGCTCTCGCACCGGGACTACAGGGACCCGACAGCCCGTATCAGCGGGCCCGGTATCCCATACTCCCAGAGCACCACCCACAGGGCTCCCCGAGGGACACGGTCGAACGCCTTCTCCAAGTCCACAAAGCACATGTAGACTGGTTGGGCGAACTCCCATGCACCCTCGAGGACCGCGCTAAGGGTATAGAGCAGGTCCACAGTTCCACGGCCGGGATGAAAACCACATTGCTCCTCCTGGATCCGAGGTTGGACTATCCTACGGACCCTCCTCTCCACGACCCCCGAATAGACCTTACCGGGGAGGCTGAGGAGTGTGATCCCCTGTAGTTGGAGCACACCCTCCGGTCCCCCTTTTTGAAGAGGGGAACCACCACCCCGGTCTGCCAATCCAGAGGCACTGCCCCCGATGTCCACGCGATGCTGCAGAGTCGTGTCAACCAAGACAGCCCCACAGCATCCAGGGCCTTTAGGAACTCGGGGCGGATCTCGTCCACCCCCGGGCGATCTCAGCCCTGGAGATGGAAGAGTCCCCCCCCCCGAGTCCCCAGACCATGCTTCCTCAGTGGAAGGCGTGTTGGTGGGATTGAGGAGGTCTTCAAAGTATTCCCCCCACCGATTCACAACGTCCCGAATCGAGGTCAGCAGCGCCCCGTCCCCCTGTACACGGTGTTGACAGAGCACTGCTTCCCCCTCCTGAGACGCCGGATGGTGGTCGAGAACCTCCTCAAAGCTGTTCGGAAGTCGTTCTCCATGGCCTCACCGAACTCCTTCCACGCCTAAGTTTTTGCCTCCGCAACCGCCAAAGCCGCGCTCCACTTGGCCCGCCGGTACCCATCAGCTGCCTCAGGAGTCCCACAGGCCAAAAAGGTCCGGTAGGACTCCTTCTTCAGCTTGACGGCATCCCTTACCGCTGGGGTCCACCAGCGGGTTCAGGGGTTGCCGCCGCGACAGGCACCGACGACCTTACGGCCACAGCTCCGGTCGGCCGCTTCAACAATGGAGGTACGGAACAAGGTCCACTCGGACTCTATGTCCCCCGCCTCCCCCGGGACATGGTTGAAGCTCTCCCGGAGGTGGGAGTTGAAGCTCGTTCTGACAGGAGATTCAGCCAGACGTTCCCAGCAGACCCTCACAGTACGTTTGGGTCTGCCAGGTCTGACCGGCATCTTCCCCCGCCATCGGAGCCAACTCGCCACCAGGTGGTGATCAGTTGACAGCTCCGCCCCTCTCTTCACCCGAGTGTCCAAGACATGTGGCCGCAAGTCTGACGATACAACCACAAAGTCGATTATCGAACTGCGGCCTAGGGTGTCCTGGTGCCAAGTGCACATGTGGACACCCTTATGCTTGAACATGGTGTTTGTTATGGACAATCCATGACGAGCACAGAAGTCCAACAACAAAACACCACCCGCGTTCAGATCAGGGGGACCGTTCCTCCCAATCACGCCCCTCCAGGTCTCACTGTCATTGCCCACATGGGCGTTGAAGTCCCCCAGCAGAACAAGGGAGTCCCCAGAAGGAGCGCTTTCCAACACCCCCCTAAGGACTCAAGAAAGGGTGGGTACTCTGAACTGCCGTTCGGTGCATAAGCACAAACGACAGTCAGGACCCGTCCCCCCACCCGAAGGCGGAGGGAGGCTACCCTCTCGTCTACCGGGGTGAACCCCAACATACAGGCACCAAGCCGGGGGGAAATAAGCATTCCCACCCCCGCTCGGCGCCTCTCCCCAGGGGCAACTCCAGATTGGAAAAGAGTCCAACCCCTCTGAAGGTCGCTGGTTCCAGAGCCCAAACTGTGTGTCGAGGTGAGCCCAACTATATCTAGCCTGTACCTCTCAGCCTCGCACACCAGCTCCGGCTCCTTCCCCGCCAGAGAGGTGACGTTCCACGTCCCCAGAGCTAGCTTCTGCAGCCGAGGGTTGGACAGCCCAGGTCCCCGCCTTCTGCTGCCGCCCAGCTCACATCGCACCCGACCCCTTTGGCCCCTCCCATGGGTGGTGAACCCATGGGAAGAGGGTCCCGCGTCGTTCCTTCGGGCTGTGCCCGACCGAGCCCCGCGGGCGTAGACCCGGCCACCAGACGCTCGGCAACGGGCCCATGTCCGGGCAAGGGAAACTCAGTACCAAAGATATTTTTCTTCATTGGGGTTTTTTGAGCCACTCTTCGTCTGGACCCTCGCCTAGGACCTGCTTGCCTTGGGTGACCCTACCAGGGGCATGAAGCCCCCGACAATATAGCCCCCAGGGTCATTGGGACACGCAAACCCCTCCACCACGTTAGGGTGGCAGCTCATGGAGGGGTGAATAAGTACCTTATTTATTATACATTCTTTATATACAGTGTTAAACCCTATCCATTAACCCTGTTTCCCTCAAGTACTTACTTACATACCTTCTAATTTTCCCTGATCCTTGCACCATATTCCCTACTGTGAAGCTCACTTTTTCCCTTTGTAGTGCGGTTTTAAGTTCTCTCCTCTCTCTCATACTCCTTGCATTCCATAAGGACATGCTGCACAGATTCATGATGATTACACCATCTACATTTACCCGTAGGATGTTTGCTTATTTTGTGTGGTGTGCTATTCAGCCCTGTATGTCCTCGTCTCAGACGGGTAAGACTGCCTCCTCCTTCCTGCTTCCGCCCACCACTCCGCCTTTCCGCACCTGTTTTTGTATACTATAAAAGTGTCTTCCCGTCTCATTCATATCCCAGTATTCCTGCAAAACCTTTTGCATTTGTATTTTAATGGTTGTTTTTCCTTCTGCTTTCCCTTGTGGGATATTGTTCACTGTTTGTGACCTAAGTGCTTGTTTTGCGAGTATGTCTGCATCTTCATAGCCCTCCACCCCTGCATGAGCAGGAACCCACAGAAAACAAACTGTCCTCCCCCTGTCATGAAGTCCGTACAGCATTTGATGGATATCCGTGACTAGATCTTGCCTGCATGATTTCAGGGTCTTAATACTGCTGAGTGCTGCCCAGCCATCTGATGCTATGAGTGCATCAGCCCTGTTGTTTTTATTGTCCCCTAACCATCTTAGTGCTAGCACGATAGCCAGGAGTTCAGCTGTGTATACTGATGCATGATCCGTTATTCTCTCCTTAATTGCCACTTTAAACTCAGGAATGTACACCGCAGCTCCAGCGTGCCCATTTTCTGGCTCTTTTGATCCATCTGTTTATGTTACTATTCTATTTGCATAATTCTGTTCAATGTATGTTTGCACCATGACTCCAATATCTCCCTGCCTTGTCTTCATTTTGAGTTTCTGCTGGATTTTAAAATCTACTAATGGCATCTGGAACAACCAGGGATGTATTTCTGGTAGATGAACATTTGAAGTGTACTGCATGTCACCTAAACCAATACTTTGAGCCTTTGCATTTCCAACCCAGCCTAAACTCCTGAAGTTTGATTTATCATGCTCTGAACATTCCTCTAGTATCGCCATTGCAGGATGAGATCGTTTATGGCCCTGTAGATACACCCAGTATGCCAACATGAGCTTGGTCCTTCTTATCCTCAGTGGTTCTTCCCCCATCTCAACTTGCAGAGCTCCAACTGGAGAGGTCTTAAACGCCCCACTATGTTACACCCCTGGAAAAGGGGAAATAAAGAATGACGAGAGTAATGTAGCTTTCCTCATTGAAGTCGTTTACTCAAGTCAAAATATGACATATTATACAGTACACATTCATCCAATGTAACAAATTACATATTTGCTGTAAATTCTAACAAAAAAACATATCAGAAACACAATTATCATTTCTGGTAATATTACTGTGAAATGATATATAGCTTTGACTCAGTAATCTTAGTAAATCGCACTACTGATATAATAGTTTTACAATAAACCAACTCAGAATCTCTCTTATAAAATGAGCTTAATGGACGTATGAATGCCACTAAATAAACATGTAAACTTTCACAAAGTCTATGAAAATAACTTAATAAACAATATACTGAATACCTTACACAAGTGCGCATACAATAAAGAAACAGTAGATGGCGTCGGGATGGCGAAATGGCGTCGGCGCCTGCTCCCGTTCACACACAAGCAACTCTACAATGCTTGACAAAACTCGATTAAACTTACACAAAACAGTGTCTAAACATTGTCGTGAAACTACGAAAGATTCTCCCAATTATTACAAACATTTAATGAGTGCATTTTACCATCAACATACCTGGAAAAGGGGAAATAAAGAATGACGAGAGTAATGTAGCTTTCCTCATTGAAGTCGTTTACTCAAGTGAGGAAAAACATCGCGCTCTCTCCCAGCCAGGTATGGGCGAAGACCAATGCAATCGAGCCCAGAACTCTGAAATGTCAAGGCAACTTAGCAGACCACAGATATTACATTTCAAGCTTAACTTTTTGTAATAATCGAATGCAACAATCAAAAATAGTTTAACATTTTTCAGCACGTGCAATATGTTTTTACTGTTTTTAAACGTTTTAAATCATTTTTAATACTTACTCAACGATTTATTAAATCTTTCTTATTCCTTAACTCCATGAATTCTATTTCAATGGTAAGTAGTAACAAATCATGTTTCACAGTTTTAACTTGTCACAACTACAGATCCTGAGTCCTTTAGCCTGCTCCACATCCAGTTTCTTAAGGTGACTTATACGCAACACTTCCATATTCTAATCTAGCTCTCATTATGGCTTTATATATAATTAATAGAGATTTTCTGGTTGCCCCCCAATCACAGACAGACAGACACTCTACGTAAAGTAAAGTGTTAGAATATAATCCATCCATCCATTATCCTCTACGAGGGTCGCGGGGGGGCTGGAGCTAATCCCAGCTGCAACGGGCGAGAGGCGGGGTACACCCTGGACAGGTCGCCAGCCTATCACAGGGCTAACATATATAGACATACAACCATTCACATACACACCTATGGTCAATTTAGAGACACCAATTAACCTAATCCCCAACCTGCATGTTTTTGGTCTGTGGGAGGAAGCCGGAGTACCCGGAGAGAACCCACGCAAGCACGGGGAGAACATGCAAACTTCACACAGAAAGGTCCCGGTCCCAGGTGGATTCGAACCCAGAACCCTCTTGTTGTGAGGCGACAGTGCTAACCACTGCACCACCGTGCCGCCCTTAGAATATAATATATAATATAAACCTATCTAAAAGATAAAAATAAAATAAAAACCTATGTGAAATAAACCTATGTAAAATATAAACCTATGTACGCAATATACAAAATACAAAATATACATACATAAAGAAATATACATAAATGTACATACAACCAGGCATACACTGAGAGGTGATAGTATACGCAAGGATGTAGCATGTCAGATTCTATGTTGGAAAAAAGACCAGTTGTGCAAAGAGATGACTAGTTATGCAGTGAAAATTAAAAGAAATGACCAGTTATGCAATATGAATGAATAACCTGTTGTGCAGCAGAAACTATGATGAAAGTGACAGATTGTATAGTTTGATGACCACAGGCAGGAATGATTTCCTATGTCGCTCTGTGGTGCATCTCGGTGAGAGGAGTCTTCTGCTGAAGAAACTCCTCCGCTGAGCCAGGGTGGAAAAGAGAGGGTGAGAGGCATTGTCCATGATAGTCCGTAGCCTGGACAACATCCTCCTATCTGCCACGGTAGTTAGAGTGTCCAATTCCTCACCCACTACATCACCAGCCCTCTTGATGAGTCTATTAAATCTATTTGTGTCCGCAACCCTCATCCCACTGACCCAGCATGTGACAGCAAAGAAGATTGCACTGGCAACAACAGACTCATAGAATATCCTCAGCATTGTCCTGCAGATGTTGAAGGACCTTAGCCTCCTCAGAAAAAAGAGTCGGCTTTGGCCCTTCTTGTAGACGGCCTCTATGTTCCTGGTCCAGTCCAACTTGTTGTTGAAGTACACCCCCAGGTACTTGTACTCCTCAACAGTGTCGACTGGAACCCCCTGGATGAACACAGGGCCCACCGGTGTTTTGACCCTCCCAATCACGACCCCCCAATCACAACCTAATAAGCATCTCAAGAGGTTGTTAACATTTTTACATTTATCTTTTGTTCTCTCGATGTGCTGCCTCCATATCAGCTTTTCATCAAATAGCACTCCCAAAAAATTAATTACTTTAACCTGCTCCAGTGTTTGACCATATAACTTTATTGCTATTTCTTTGTGGCGTTTTGCAAAACATATAACTTGAGTTTATGCAATTGATAACTTAAATCCCCACCTATTGGCCCACTGCGCCACTGTATCGACCGCTGCCTGCAGCTTTTTCTGTAGATAATTCTGATTTCTTCCCCTTACCCCTAGTGCTCCATCATCAGCAAATAATGATTGGCCTATTCCTCCCCCCACCTCCTCAAATATGTCATTAATCATACAATTGAAAAATATTGGGCTGAGCACACTCCCCTGTGGCGTTCCATTTTCAACTATATGTACAGGTGAGTACTCTTTTCCTATTTTAACCTCTATCATCCTCCCAAACAGGAAGCCCAGCACCCAGTTATACAGCTTCCCTCCCACTCCCAACTTATCCAGTTTAATTAGCAGGCCTTCTTTCCACAACATGTCATATGCTTTTTCTGTGTCAAAGAATACACCAACCACTATTTCTTTATTCGTCTGCGCTTTTCTAATTTCTGATTCTAAAGATAGTACTGAGTCCATTGTGTTTCTTCCTTTCCGATATCCACTCTGATATGAGGAAAATAAGTCTCTACTTTCTATGAAATCAACCTTTCTAGTACCATTTTTCCATAGTTTTTCCTAGTTGAGATGTTAGAGCAATTGGTCTGTAATTTAATGGATCTGATGCATCTTTACATGGTTTTAAAATTGGCACTATTACAGAATGCTTCCATGCAGCTGTAATCTCCCCTAAATCCCATACTCTATTAATTAATTTCAATAGTGACCTGTCATCCATATTATGTAACATACAGTAGCAAATGTCATCTTTCCCTGGCGCTGACTGCCGGGTGCTGGAGATGGCCCTCTTAATTCATACATGCTGAAAGGAAGATCCAGATTCTCTTCCGTTGTTAGTTTTTTCCTGTTAACCCCTGTATTTTGTGTTAGCATGATACTTCTTTGCTGCTTAGCCTCTGCTGATAGATTTTCTGAGCTATGCACTTTAGTTAGTGTTTCAGCCAATAGCATCGCCTTTTCTACACCACTAACTGCTGTTCTACTATTACTTATTAGCCTGGCTGACGCGTCCACATCTCGATGAGATGGTGGTCTGGGAACTAGGTGTGCATTTTCTCGTATTTGAGGCGTGGTTTACGAATGCCTAGAGCCGTTTATTGGGCGCTACGAATGTCTATCAAATGACGTCTGGTTCTTCCCATGCTACTTTGTGCGCGATTCATAGCCAATTGCTACTAAAAATTAGCTACTAAAATTAAATTAATTGCTACAAAAGCTACTTAATACACTTTCTAAGGCTGCATCGAACGGTAACATTGTGTCCGCTGCCATGTTGAATTAACACGCTACAAGCTTCGGTGTCGGGCATAGACGTTGTCATCGTCTTGCTGGCCCCCCCGTTCTGTGATTGGTTCCCTAACTCAGGGGAAAATAAGGGCGGTGGTTTCCAGGCTGTCTTTGCAGTGAGAATGAAATCGCGCGCAAAGCAGCATGGGAATTCCCAGGCTAATTACTTATTAGTGCACGGGGCAAACGCACCGAGCACTGGCCCTACAGCAAAGCTGTGGAGCCAGTGAAGCCCCGAGCACTATTGTTATGCTGTGGATTTTTTCTTCTTCTTCTTTCTTATTATTCCTCTTCCGGATGGATTTTGATTCGAAACTAGCCCTACAACTCAGAGTTGTAGGACAAATGATATATCAAAATGTGCGTCTTCATCGGGATCGGTGTGCTATTACTTTTCTTAAAATAATATTAATTTTTCACGACGTTATTTGCAAAAAACTGTGAATATTTTCCCATAGACAATGAATGGGAGGAGGTAAAAAAATAAGGACTTTTGGTGCTGCCTACTGCTGTCTGCTGCTCCTGCATACTTTCACCTAGAGACTCCATTTCAACTTTAAACAGTAGACACAAGTCTTGTGTATTTGATCTATATTTCCATGTTTTGATAGGTCATATACTTTTTGATCAATCACTGTTCAATGACCATGATCATTTTTGGAGAAATTATGAGATTACAATGGGTGTGTATTGCGTGCCCTTATTAGGGTTAGAGCGTGGCTAGAGGTGGAGAGAGACCCAGAAAAATAAAATAAAAATCTCTCTCCACGCTGCTCCTGGCCACAGTTTACAATGTACACACGTGATTTTTTCCAACTTTGTAGACATACGTGTTCTGTCTCTCACAATGTGCTCAAAAAATCGGAGAGATTTACAGAATTCGTATTTGCAGCCTCTAAGTGCGGCCAGTCTGTGTCTGCGCCTCATTGACTCCAATACAAATATTTTCAGAGAAAAGCAGAACGGACCTCTGTTTTAAACTTGCGATTGTCTCCGAAATATTTACTCTAGAAACATTGTAGGAACACCAAATCGTTCGGGAAGTCCTTACGGCGATGATGGTGTTGCTTTTTTCTGATAGGAGCTACCGTTTTGTCAGAATAAGCCCAAATGTGACACCAGCGCCGAGGCAGAAAATGGCTCTGTTACGGGATCGTTCTATGGGGATGGCTAGTGTGACGTCAGGAACCGTTAGAAGTCACTTCCGTGTCCAAACAACAATGGCTACAGCTGAGGAACCGGTCACATTCTATACAGTGACAGCCTACTTTGCTGACTTTCTAACGTCTGTCAAAAAGGGCCTCAACTCGTATAACTCAAATCGAGTAATATCGGTATCAATGTCAGGTGGAAGTATAGTAGGGAAAGTGCAGGCCTCTCAGAAAAAAAAAAACTATGATGTTGAGGTGAGAATAGCTAGCACCTACCTAATGTCAACACGGGGCGTTGCTGACTGTCTTTTAGCCATGTTGGGGTTTGGTGAGGGTTATCTAGCTTAGTTGTTTTCAGCATAACAGCGTAACATACAACTTTACATGTTTTGTTCATGTAAATTACGGTAGAACACACTGGAAATGTCTTATAGAAAAGCTAGACAGGTTAGTGCAGGGGTGCTCATTACGTCGATCGCGATCGACCAGTCGATCGCCAAGCTACTACTGGTCGATCGCATGACATAAAAAATATTAAAAAACTATTTATTTTTTTCTATAGGCTAGAATCCATCCCATCGCTTGATTGACATACAAGTAAGCCTGTCGGGAGGCAATCACAGTGAACCGCATATGCGCAATAGACAGTGATCAACGCATTACGCATCAACGCACCGATTGTGTTGTGTTGCCGATCATCAAATACGTTCAATACTAAACTAAATATTTAGCCTGCATTGGTCTATGAATGTGGGTGATTCATATTGTATCTAAACAAAAGCTTCTCCTTCAGTCCACGAAATCCGTGTAGCCGCAGCAGCTTCTCCAGTCCCGGAGAAGTGCCGCGTCAGAGCGCAGTGCCGTTACGCACGGCCATTCACTGTGTTTTACCTTTGTTAAATCACCAGAAAACTATATCAAGCTAACCATTCTTGTGCACAGGCGGACATTGTACATAGGGGCTGTTGTGGGGCACTCCTGTGAGGTGGAGGGTTATGTTAAGGTTGGCCCGATAAGCAGCTTCCTGTTCCGTTGTAGTTGGTCTGCCACGGTTAAAACGGGAGCGAATTTCTTCGTCAGAAGAAGAGGCAGGGTATTGGGAGGATTTTAGCACGCATTCGCCAGTGTGTTTATCATGTCCTCATTGTTTAAAATTGCTGCAACGAGATAGCGAGCGGCCTGACTCATTGTCACTCAGTTTTAGCTGCAGCATCCATAAGTTACACAAGACGGCCGCAAGCACTGCCGTGAAGTCTGACGTCAGTCAAGTTTCATTCAATATATTCAAAGTAGGAGCTACTTTTAAAATGACCAAGTCACAAAGATCTACCCACTACAAAAAAAACATTATATATATATATATATATATCATGTTTTTTTTTGTAGTGGGTAGATCTTTGTGACTTGGTTATTTTAAAAGTAGCTCGCGAGCTGAAAAAGTGTGAGCACCCCTGGGTTAGTGAATTTAGGGTTGGAAGCTAGCGCTAGCTAGCTAATATAAACACAGGCTGTGAGTTGTCGATTGTCCTTTAGCTGTCTTAGGGTTTGATGAGGGTTAGCTAGCTAAGTTGTTTTCACTCAGGTACACGTTGAGGAACAGGAGGTAAAGGCAAGTACTTGCTCTTGTGCTGTCGGGAGGGCCAAGTGTCACCATGTAGCAGCCCTGCTGATTTGGGCTGAAAAGAATCTAACCCGCACGGATGTCGAGTGTGTGTGGAAGAGGGCCCCGGCACCCAAAACAGATGAGGTCACAGTGAAGAGGGTGTCTGTGATTGCACCTTCCACATCTCAAGGTCAGTACATAAATTAATTCAGTGTTATTAATCATGATTGCAGTTTTATTATTACAGAAAAATCATTGTCTTTTCATACTATAAGCTAAGCCCTGTCTGGCTTTAGTGTTATAGATGAATGGTGATTCTACTGACAGCAGTTATGTGAGATAAGAGATGGTTTCAAGTGAGAATACTATAATCTATTTTATTAACCCTTTCATGCTATTATTTCAGCTGCGATTAAACGACCTGTCACCCAGGAGGACAGAGAATGGACACTGAACTCCTTGGCACAGCTGGGCCGTTTTACAGGTCTGGGTTGGATTTTGGCACCAGAAACACCTCAGGTTTGATTTCTGTCCTTTGTATTTTTGATTTGTCACGCCCTGCTATATCAGAAACATGACAAGAGCACTATATTAAATCAGTAACAAATTATCTAAGTTTGACTGAGTTATCCCACCACACTCCATTTTCCACTGATGATTAATTCAATTTGACATAACCATAGATATAAACCATTGCAAATCAGACATCAAACTGTTCACACTTTGAATGTATTTTGTTTGTACTGTATGTATGCCAAACAACATGTGTGGTCCATGTCTTACTGAACATCATTGACCAACATTTTCTGTCTAATTTCATGATTCTGTTTTACTTCAAATTTAGACTGTCCCTATCAAGACCTTTGATGGGGTAGTGACCAGCCCAGGTTATGGAAATACAGAGGACAAAGCTCTGTATGTACTTTCATCGCTTGCTGTCAGCCCACAAGAGAAAGAAGCCATTGAGAGAGCCACAGTTGGGCAAAACAAGAATACCTTATGGTAATGATACATACAAATATAGTCTCTATTGATTTCAGGTATACAGTATTGACTAGCTTTCTCTCCATTAGTGCTGGAAACATCCCTGTGTGCTACATGGACAAAATGCACCTGTGTTGCAAGTGGCATGAGGTTAACTGTTGTGGTTTTCTTTTAACAGGACAGCATATCGCCGGAAAAGAATCACCGCCAGCAACTTTGGTTTGGTGTTGGGAGCAGTGAAGCGGAACTCTTACCCTCCTTCCTTATTCAAGACCCTGCTTGGCCAGTACAACCTCAAACAAGGATCTCATGTAAGTGGTGGGCACTAAGTGATCTAAATAAAAACATGAATATATAAATAATTCATAATACTTCTTTGTCAATGTTATGTCTAGAGTACAGGAATGCATTCTACATCCAGTCCAATTTTGTGTCATTTAGTATGGACGTATCATGCGATACGGAATGCAGGGATAGTATTCAAGATTACAACTTTTTCTGTCCCTGCCCCCAGGCTTGTGATGAAGCGCACTGGTGTGACCATCCAGGAGATGGGAGTGTTCCTTTCTGACAGCGGCCTGCTCGGTGGCTCTCCAGATGGGATGGTGGCCGATGACCTCATCATTGAGGTGAAATGTCCCTATTCAGCCAGAACCCAGACCAACCTGCAAGCAGCGGAGAGAAAGGACTTTTTTCTAGAACTGGATGAAGTCACTGGTTTACTAAAGCTCAAGCAAACCCACAACCACTGGCATCAGATTCAGGGCAATCTGCACCTGACAGGAGCCAACAGCTGTCATCTTGTGGTGTGGACTCCTCTTGACCTTGTAATATTGCTCATCCATAGAGACCCAGCATGGGCCAACAACATCAACTTACTAGAAACATTCTATACAGGGGTTAAAGCAAAAAAAAATCATCTGACTGAAAATTTATTTAGGTATCACTTTGGGTCATGGCCGCATACTGCCTTGATATTTAAACACCACATAGTCCATTACCCCTTCTAGTTCAAAGCCAGGGCATGAAACCAGTATTTTTTGCAAGACTTCACCATTCTTGTTAATGGGCTATAAATAACAAATCGTCTGCACAAGTTGTCAGTGCAAGCATTTATTTGCACAATGTTTAACACAACGGTGTAACACACACACACACACACACACACACACACACAAACTTTAAACAGCACTAAACCAGTTAAAACAGTAAATGAAAGATCTAGTTTTTTGGCCTTTTAGAGGTGAATCCAAAGTGATCCAACTTCAGGACACCTGATGCCCGTTTCTGGGGGTTGGTTTTTGGCCCAGGAGGAGACGAAAAGGGTTGTCCTGTAGGTGTGGCTTTAGATGAGCCAGAGGCAGAGGGGGTAGAAGAGGAGGAGGTGGTGGAGGAGGAGGAGGAGGAGGGGGTTCCTTTTGAGAAGGAGGGTTTTCCTGCAGTGGTAGATGAGGAGGAGGAGGTGGAGGAGGGTTTAGCTGCAGGGGTAGATGATGAGGAGGAGGAGGTGGAGGTGGAGGAGGAGGGGGTTCCTTTTGAGAAGGGGGGTTTTCCTGCAGTGGTAGATGAGGAGGAGGGGGTGGAGGAGGGTTTAGCTGCAGGGGTAGATGAAGAGGAGGAGGAGGAGGCTCCTGCATGAGTTTTTCCAGTAGAGGACAGGAGGTGGCCTGCAGTGGTAGCTTCTCTGGTCATGGAGGAAGAAGGGTGGGAAGGTTTAGTTGCTCTAGTAGAGGAGGAGTGTCTGGAGGAGGAGGTGGAGGAGGGTTTAGCTGCAGGGGTAGATGAAGAGGAGGAGGAGGAGGCTCCTGCATGAGTTTTTCCAGTAGAGGACAGGAGGTGGCCTGCAGTGGTAGCTTCTCTGGTCATGGAGGAAGAAGGGTGGGAAGGTTTAGTTGCTCTAGTAGAGGAGGAGTGTCTGGAGGATGAGGTGGAGGAGGGGGTTCCTTTTGAGAAGGAGGGTTTTCCTGCAGTGATAGAGGAGGAGGAGGAGGAGGTTCCTTTTGAGGAGAAGGGTTTTCCTGCTGTGGTAGAGGAGGAGGAGGCTCCTGCATGAGTTTTTCTAGTAGAGGACAGGAGGTGGCCTGCAGTGGTAGCTCCTCTGGTCATGGAGGAAGAAGGGTGGGAAGGTTTAGTTGTTCTAGTAGAGGAGGAGTGTCTGGAGGAGGAGGTGGATGAAGATGAAGTGGTGGAAGCTTTTTTCACCTTCTTTGCTCTCACTGCTGAGAGGACCTTTAAAGCTTCCCTGATTTTCCAATCCTTCTCTTCATTTATTTTCTTTTTCTTCTTCTCAAGATGGCATTTGTACCGGTCAAATGATGAGAGACACGAACTCTTCATTGCAGCACTAATTGTCATTGTAGAGGCTGTTTGTTCTGCTGCCTTTAGATGTGTTTTGATCACAGCAAAGCCTTCATAGGTCTCAATGTTTAAGCTGGCCCTATCCTTCTCAATGATGTCATCCATTACGTTGAATGAACCTTCAACAAGAGGGCCAGTAAACACAGATAGCAGTGCCCTCACCAATTTGCCCAAGACAGGAAATCTGATTGAACCTTCTGGTGTCTTCATTAAAAAGATTTCCTTCCACCAGTCAGTATCAATGCGTGCAGCATTCTCATCAAACTCTTTGGCCTTGTCCTCCAAATCCAGGTCAGTCTGGTAGGCCCTCACTTCTTCATCCAGCTGGCCCAGTTCATCAGTGGTGATGACATTTGGCAGAGCCTTGGCCAAAGTGCTAAATGCAGTGAGGATGTTTTGGTCCTTGATCAACGAAGGTGACAGTGCAGACGAGGAGGAAATTATGATGTTGCTTAAGGGGAGGTTTTTTTATCAGGAATGCAGCTGCCTTGGTGTAGCCCTCTCTTAGTGAGGTGTACAGCTCCTGCACCCAGGGTTTCTTCTCCACTCTGGCCTTGTTGACTGCAAAATGGCTGAATATACCAACTGACAACAATTTGTCTGGATACTGCAGGTCTTTGTTGTGTATATCCAGGTTCAACAAGCCGTTCACATCCAAGGGGATGGCATCAGGCTTCATGAACTTCGAGAGAACGTCTCTCACCAGCAGCACCATTTCAACATGCAAGACATGTAGCATAGGCTTTTCACACTGCAGTCTTTTGAGGAACACCTGGAAGGATGGGAGTACACCTCTGTATAGGTCAATCATGGCTGTGAGCTTGCTGAACTCTGTGAAAAGTACACAGATTCTTGTCTTCCTGTCATTATCTACATCTGTTTGACTCTTCGTGGATTTTACAAGCTGTAGTACATCCATCCTAGCCTTTTCATCAGCTGTAACCCCATGCTTCTGCAGTACCTGGTCGAGCAGCCATCTGTTAAAAAAGAAAAAAGACACATGCCATACATAAAAATAAGAAGAGTAAAAAGAGTAACGATAATTATTGCATTTGATCTGAATATAAAATTAATTTAACAAATGTGATAGAGAAAATATTAAAAGGAAAGACTAGACTGCCATCTCACCTGTATTTGCGCTGATCATGGGGTGACAGCAAGCAGAAATAGTGTACAACCAGTGGATCGAGTAGCTCCCTTAGCCTGTTGCACACCTCCAGCATCTGCAGGAACCTGCTGCTGATGGGGCGGATCAGGCTCTTGTTCCTCATGTGTAGAAGAGATTGAAACTCTCCAAACAATTCCTTCTGCTTTGGGAACTTTTCGATGTCATAATAAACATCCATACAGAATTCTTCAATAAAATTCTTGAATGGACTCAAAAGGGCCTTGGCAGAATTTGACACCATGTGCACTGTGTCTCCACTGATTTCAAGCAGCGATTTATTTTGCTGTCTGATCTGGGTCTCCACTCCAGATCTCTTCCCTCTCATGACGCTGCAGTTGTCCAGCAAAATAGACACTACCTGATCCCAGTTCAAATTGTATGAGAGGAGGATTTCTGCTATTGCATTTGTCAGGGTTGAGGCATCTGCAAAGTTTACTTTCTTTGAGCCTAAATGCTGGGTGACAACTTTCCCCATATCCTCATCAAAGAAGCGTACAAGCACATTTAAAATCTTGTCCATATTGACATCAGTAGCCTCATCTGCATTCAACGAGAACATCTTTGGTTGCAGCTTCTTTGACAACTCTGATTTACAATAGGCTGCAATGCCATGTGTGCACAAGTAGGAGGCGTGCGCATTGGATATTGACAGCCTGGAGAGTGCGCTCTGGTCTTCTGCAACTGATCGAATCAGGTTGACTAGGGGCTGCGATATGGTCAGGGACAGGTCATGCTCTGCTATGAAGGAGCAAATGCGTACTTTCTGTGCGCAGACACGGTCAGCCATGGAGGGACCCACCTCTGTTGTGGTGACTGTGGCACCAGGCAATGAAGATGTGTGCCGAAGAGCTCTAACATTAGCCTTGTGGCTAGCTTCAGATTGATGGCGAGTGAGGACTTTCTTGCCATTGCTCCCATAAACAATTTTTTTATGACAAACAACACAAAAGCAAACGCCTGGCATTTGAATTTGTTTGCACCATGAACTAAATGGCTTGCCATCATCACCCTTTTCACCTAGCCACGCCCACCTCCACTTATTTTTTATCGTTTTGTCTATTTCAGACACATCGGTGCCGTCCTTCAGTAGAAGCGCGTCCATCTCGTCAAAAACCGAAGTGTGTGCTCCTTTGATATAGGCCCGTCTTTCCTATAGGAAAATGTTCCGATGTGCTCAAAATCCAGGCCGAGGATTATGTTAATTATGTTAATAATTAACGAGATAAATCCTTAAATAATTAACCTACTTATTTGGCGGAGCGAGGCTGCTTCGTGTTATAAACGGCAACGCATGTTTTTTTGTTTTGTTTTTTTTTAAATACCAGTCGCGTCAATTTATCCCCGTCAAGCATGATCAAACACGGCATACAAATAAGGCACAAGGCATGAATCACAAACAAATGCTTAATACAAACACTGATAGGTGAAGTGTTGTTGCAAATCATATCGGTGTTATAGCCTAGCAGGGCTATTCAATTACAAATTTAGTTGGGCCAAATTTTCAAACCAAGACATTGTCGGCAGCCAGTAAGCAGCAGATGACACAAATGAATGTATTGTAAAACAAGTTTTATCTATTGAATATTCCCTTCTTAAATGTGGTCACGTATAACACAGGCACATCAAAAGTGCACACAAAAATAAAATATAATATATAACTGAGCAAAATCTTTGGCAGTAGAAACACTTCTTTCTACTTTTGAAATAAAATAAAAAACATTTTGGTCATACCTGATCGAGGAGCATCTCAAAGTGCATAAAAAAAAACTAGTGCACATCAGTAGTAACGCTTGTTGTTTTCGGTAGCTCTCTCTTGGGCTGTGCATGAACGTAGCATGTAGTACAGTTCCGTACTGTACGATGCACCAAACTGCGCGTTTGCACGGGTCCCTCTCCTAAAATCCCTCTGGAAAGTTTGCGCAGAAAGTCGGGTGTTTCTCAACGTGGTGCCTCCGCACGCTGTAATCTTTCAGAACCGCGACACACTCATTTCAAATTAAACACATCGGTTTGGCATTTAAACTTGGCGGTAACATAAATAAATATTTATCCGTCCAGGCGGGGTTAAACCGACGGTTTTCATTTTCAATTGTACGTTTCTGCTTTGAGAAAGACATGTGGTTTTCTACTACCGGCGACTACTAGAGCTACCACTTCTGTCAACAAAAACGCACGGACTTATGGGTTGAATGTTGCTAGGATACGTGGAGTGTTGCATTCATGGTCTGTACTACTGTAGGAATTTTTAAAGGCTCTCGAAATGCTTATTTTTTTTATATGCGGTTCTCACTCTGCCTTTCTGGTGGGACCACGGGACCTTACGAGAGCCGAGTTGACGGATTTCCGTCATAGCGACGGAAAACTTTAACCCCTGATTCTATAAGGATGGTTTCCTACCTCGCATTCTGTCAGAAATGTAAAATTATATTGACCCTGCATTCATGACCTGTTCTAGTACAGGATTTCAATAAACTGACTGGGAGGTGTGAAGACTCATTTTTGTCTGCTAGTTCAGAATGTTTTGCACCTAGCCTGTCAAAGTGTAGGCTATGTCCAAGTAGTTCCCTCAATTATTCATCCAACTGATGGTGGCTTAAACTGAATGATTTTAATGTGACAGACAAAAAATATAGACATGAGTAAAACAATGACATTTATTTTTAAGGATTTAATTGTCAACAATTCATGCTATTTCACGGAGAATGGGCGTCTGTAAATTCACAAGACAAACACATACTTTCAGGATCTTGTTGGCATGCTTCTTATACTGGTATGGGATGTAGGTTAAAATGTTAAATGTTTTCAGATGTTGTATGGAACGCTCCACATGAATCCTTGCACTGGCAACAAGTCTGTTGTGGTTAACTTCCTGCACTGTGAACTGTCCATTGACAAGGAACGTTGGGATGTTCAGTGAAACTCCCTCAGGCAAAATGTCACGAATAGTGAATCCCTTATCTGCCATCACAGTGTCACCTGGTTGTAGTTGTTGGAGTACTCCGCAGTCAGCTGTTATCATCTTGTCTGAGGTACTTCCACCGTATAGGTCACTGGCGAAGGCTATAACTCCATTGGGAGTCACACCGATCAGAGCTTTAAGTGTGGTGCGTCCTTTGTAATGACTGTACAGATGACTCTGGGTGTCCAGTCTTTCTGTGTTGGAGACGGCCACTTCGGTGCAGTCAAGCACAATCCGACAGTCGGGAAATGGCTGGAAGCAATCTGGCAGGGAGGTTTGGTTCTTGACTCTCTGACTTGAGGGGATGTTGTTTTCCATCATGCCGACATATAAAATGTCATACAGTGCACTGCTGATTGTGGTGAAGATGTTGGTGACTGTGGCACGGCAGCAATTAAACCTTGTTGCAAGGTCTAGGATGCCACAATTCAGTCTGAGTTTCATCAAGGTCAGGAGTAGCTGATCAACGAGGGGCATAATTTGGACATTCCAATCAAAGTGGTACTGGAGATCAAATTTAGAGAGAAGGGCTTCCAAAAAGAGGACAGTGGCAGCATCTGGCAAGCCAGTGTAGTATGTGACTTTGTCAGGGTGGGAGGAGATTTGACTGAATGAAAACATTTGTTTTTGTTTCTCCAATTCTCGTTTCAGTTGGTCATTTTCTTTTCTGAGCATATCATTTTCTATTTCAAGCACCACAACACTTGAAGTACCATGGGTCTGTGTAGCAAAGTCAAGGTGGTTTGGGCCTGGTCCAGCTGTTGCTTCATCCTCCACGGTCGCAGGGACTTTCTTACGTTTGGTGGGGATGTGGTCGGGGAAAGCCTTTCCGTCATTCCATGCAAACCGTGTTGGCCCAGCTGCTTTGCCATCAGGAAAATGCCACCCGCAGACCCTCGAGTTGTTGTTCGGGGTGAAGTTCTCACGCCTGCAAAAATAAATAAAATAACTAAGTGGCAATTAACATCTTACATCTCAGGCACCCTCCAACTTGCAGAACCAACTTCTATTATCAGACGTGTTGTTTAGCAGCTAGCTAGTTCTACAAGAGTCAAAGGCAGACTCACTTCAAAGTCTAACGATTTCATGTGCAGCACAGACACTGGCTGTCTTCATTATGCAACATTATCGGTAGCATTTCAAAAATGATAACGATAACCTTAAAAGCACTTCTAACTAAGTGCTGACTAAACAAACAAAGCTAGCACTAGCTAGTAATACCTAGCTATACCGCTAGTCTGTTATTATTGTTATTGTTAATTATTTGAGATCCAACTTACCGTATCAACTTCAGCCATCTCTTCTTCCCTTTTTCGTCGAGGGGAAATCGGTAAAACGAGATCGTTTTAATCACGTCGTTTCTGTTTTTACACCTTGGGACACAGCACTGCACCATTTTACCGTTAGAATACCGTTAGAATATTAGCTCTGATATTAGTGAATGGACACGGAAGTGGCTTTTTGGATATGATGACGTAGCGCCTAGCCATCCCTATAGTGTTTGCATGGTGCCAATCATAGATATATATATAAACACCTATATAAAGCCTTTCTTATAGATATCTATGGTGCCAATGGCCCAGCTGAAAAGCAGGAAGTGCTGTGTTGAGTGACGCGGTCTCTGTATCGATCGCGCGCAGCACCTGGACACACACACCGCTGCTGCTGGGAGAACTTGTTGTAGACGCGATGTCCTGGCTATGATCACGCACAGAGCTCTAATACTTTTCATTGGATAATGTGATTCAGATAGGTGCAGTTCATGGCCCTGTCTACCTACTGAATGTAACCGCTGTGAAACAATCGGGAAATAACGTTTCATTTCGCTGATTAACGGCTTTATCGAGGGCGCTCGCTCTCTGTTATTGTATGTCTCTCTACCAAAGTGCTCTCTCTCTCTCTCTCTCTCTCTCTCTCTCTCTCTCTCTCTCTCTCTCTCTCTCTCTCTCTCTCTCTCTCTCTCTCTCTCTCCGTCTCTCTCTCGTCATCGTATACAAATCAAATTAAATGTTAATGTAAAGTAAACCTAACACTAACCCTAACCGCAACGTCTCTGTCGACATTGCGCGTGCTTGCGTGTGTGGGTACTTGCAAAACTGTCATTTTAATTAATTAATAACATTGAGTGACGCGATCTCTGTATCGATCGCGCGAAGCACCTGTACACACACACACACACACACACAAATGTTGTTTCTATTTTGTGTAAATTAGGTTAATGCTTTTGTGTTTTCCTGTATTATCAGTTCAAGTTGTTGTACTTGCCTGAGGAAATCGTGGATATTGTAACGTGTTGGGGGAGTGTTTCCCAGAATGCATTGCGACATTCTGGCATTCTGTGTCATTACATGTTATCGCTATTAGATAGGGTTTGGAGGCGAATGTTCAGGACATGTTGGGTTGCATTTCACTGTTTCATTACGTTCACTTTGTTGACTGTTGTTTTTGGGATAAGTCAGGGAGCACCATTACTCAACGCACTATGGCATCTTTTCATACCACTACCACTCCGTAGTAAACGGCATGTGCAGTCCGCTTGTGACCCTGTCATATGAAAGAGACTTGTAAGAGCAATGGTCATCTCTCTCTTTGTTGAGCACGCCGTGGCTCAGACTGTATTTAATGACGCGGTGGAGAAATACGGCGGTAGTATCACCCGTGCACTCAAAATTTTGCACCCGTGCAAATCAAAATTTCCCTCGAGGGAATTTTTGAACTCTAGTTGGTAATTGGTCTAATTGGTATTGTTACATTCCGTTTTATACCACTCATTTTCCTGATCATTCCCCATCTATCTGACAACTTTACCTCCCGACCTATCTCACTGCAATAGCCTACTTCCTCCAGCACGCCCGCTGAGCTGTTCTAATCGTCCTTCTAACTCCTGCTTGCGACCTTTTATATTGAACTAACGACTCCATTGAATGTTGTTTCTTTAACAGCCTAAATGCTTTATTCCGTTCTCTAATTGCATGTCTGCAATTTTCATCCCACCACAGCATATTATTTTTGCTTCTACCCTGATGCTTTTGGTATTGATTCCTTTGCTGATTTTATTACGGATGTGACTACTGCTTTATTCCACTCATCCACATCTTCCCATTCCTCTTTACGTAGCTGTTCAAAGTTGTTTCTACTAATTTCTTGAAAGAGACCCCAATTAGCTTTATCAATCTTCCATCTAGGTACTCTCATATCTTCCTCCTGTTGCAACTCTACTCCAATCTTAATAATGATAGGATAGTGGTCACTACCCATTGATGTTTTATTTAGCAACTCCCAATCAGTAATGCCTGCTATTTCATTTGATGTTATGGTTAAATCAATCATGCTCTCCTTATTTTGCACACAGTCATACCTCGTACCCCTCCCGTCTTTCACACACACTAACCCTTTATCTTCTATAACTTCTTCTACTATTGATCCATTTGCATCTGTTCTCTCACTTCTCACCACACTACTTTCCCCTGCACTTCTCCCAACACCATATTCAATACATCTACACTTAATTTGTTACATGGATTATAATAATTAATCATAGTCAGCTCATATTTCCCTGTCCAAATCTTTATTGTTACGGCCTCGCATTCTCTCCATAATTGAACAATACTGAACCTTATTCCATTTCTAACAAAAATGGCCACCCCACCACCTTTCCTCACCATCCTGTCATTCCTTATAGCTGTATATCCTTGTATTATGAAATCCCATTGTGCTCTCAACCACTAACCTAACCACTAACCACTAACTACTAACTAACCACTAACCACTAACTAACCACTAACCACTAACTAACCCTAGCCTAACCCTAAAGCTGAATGTGTACCAAGTGCACGACTACCTTCGACTTTCTACCTACGGGTCGTGAGGAGGGACACACGCCCCGTTGAATTAGCTTAGCTTAGCTTTCTTTGCTCCGCAGTGGAGATGGCAGCGCACCTTAAAAAGCGAGTTTATGAGGAATTTTCTAAAGTGGTTCAGGTGAGATAACATTTTAATAGTTTTACAGTCATTCGACGTTTTCATACGGCTTTAGTTCCAGCTAAACACTCTACTAGCTAAGCTATATGTATTTGTGCTATGGCCCCTCTCACAACAATACCAATACTCATACTATATATAATAAGGTTAGATAGTTATTCACTGTAGTAGACAGTACTTGCAGAACTAACAGCACACATTTACTAATGTAAACCGCTTAATCTGTGACTAGCCAGTGTCTACTCATTGGAAACTCGTTGTTGTAGTTAACATGTTTGAGAGTTTCCTTCCCACAAACCGTAATTTACAATTCGATATATCTTAACTCATTGAAGTTTTCAGGTTCTTGGCAATTGGTGGTTGCACTTAATGGCGTAATGAGGGTGTCATTAAACTGATGGTCGACGTCCTCAGGATTGTGACACTAATGATTGACAGCCAATCCCTAAGCTGTTAACCGTTTTGCTCATACACCTTAAGGAAGACCCTTGTGCTATAAAAAGTATTTCTTGTGACAAGGAAACGTGAATCAAATAAAGGCCGTGTGTTTTGTGTGCATGTTAGTGTGGGTTTACATATTGGGCGATGGGTGGATGTGATTATTGAGGTCTTCTTCGTCAGATTCCTCCGGAGGAAGCGCCAGTGAAGAAGCTCCGTCTCTCCAAGCCCAGTAAGTCCGCGGCTCTGCACATCGACCTCTGCAAAGCTTCCTGCTCCACTGATGCCCTGCAGTACCTGCTGCAGTTTGCCCGCAAGGCCGTGGAGGCGGAGAGCGTTGAGGGAGTGATCCGGATCCTGCTGGAACACTACTACAAGGCAAGCGGCTTCAGGATGTCCCCCTGTTGTCAAACAACAGATGAGTGATTCGCCCTCGCAAATCCACACAATTTACAGTGCAAAAAAAAGTCAAATCAGTTAAGTGAAATAAATAAATGATGTCATAATAAGCATGACAAGGAAGACACTAAGAAAGGGTAAACAACTTATGGGCAGGAAGAAATTAGTTTGCCCTTGAATGCCATGAGCCGGGTTATTTTGTGGTGAAGTGGAGCTCACAGCTTCTGGGCTGCTCTGTCCTCACAGGAAACGGACAACTCTGTGAGGCTGAAGATCGTATCCCTGCTGGGTCTCCTCTCCAAGACCCAGGGCTTCAGCCCTGACTGTATTGTGGATGACGCCATCAATGCCCTCTCCACAGAGAGTAAGACACACCTGCTTTTGGCTTCTAAGGGTGGGGGGAGTCCATTCAGGGCTTCCCAAATTCTTAGTGTTTACTTTTTCACATATATAATACACTCTCACACACTTTACTCTGCTTTCGTGCCACCATTTGCCACACCATCACCATTCTTGGCTCATAGGGGACTGTAAAATATAGGGAAATTAGCATTGCTATGTTGAATGTACGAAAAAACGTGTGTGTGTGTGTATGTATGTGTGTGTGTAGAGTCTCACCAGGTTCTGGCCCAGCTGATGGACACGCTGCTGGTGATTGGTTCTCAGTTGCCTGACAACCTGTCAGTCAGACAGAGGCTAATAGAGATGGCCTGCAAGGTATAGCATAGGGCACGCACAGCATACTCACTCACACTGATACATACATAATAAACATCAGAAATTAATCTCTCTCTCTCTCTCTCTCTCTCTCTTTCTCTCTCTCTCTCTCTCTCTCTCTCTCTCTCTCTCTCTCCCTCCCTCTGTGTGTGAGCAGCACCTGGCAGACACATACTTTGGGGTGAGGAACAAGTGTCTGGAGGTGCTGGGTCGCCTAGGCACGGTGGACTCCCCGCTGAGCCGAGACGGAGAAGCACACGGCTCTCTGAGTGGTACGCCCACACGCTAGCGTTCACTGTGGCTTGCACGTGTTGTTATTATGGCGCTGTGTGGTGTAAACTTGTCATTGTGAATCTGTCGTCTGATTGGTCGGCAGGGCTGAGGGATGTCCAGAGTATTATCAGTGACTACTTTGGAGACCAGGAGCCCAGGGTCCGCACGGCAGCCATCAAGGCCATGGTAAGCCCCGCCTCCGGCCTACAGGTCACCCATTATTCATGCTTATAGTCCATGATCGCGTTTGGCTCGCCTAGTAAAGTCCAGTGTGAACGCTAACCAAACCAAATGAAAATGCAACAAAAAGACAACCTCGTCCCTGAATCATCTACCAAACTATAGATTGTTTTGTGAGAGCCCTCACAAAATGTACCCTGCGTCCTGTGTTTTCAGCTGCAGCTCCACGAGAGAGGAATGAAGATTAATCAGATTATTTATGACCAGGTAAGATTCTCTCTTTGTTGTTGTGGAAACAGTAAAGTGTGTGTGTGTGTGTGTGTGTGTGTTTGTTTACTCACGTGTGTGTGTGTGTTTGTTTACTCACGTGTGTGTGTGTGTGTGTTTGTTTACTCACGTGTGTGTGTGTGTGTCTGTGTGTGTGTGTGTGTGCGGGTGCAGGCCTGTCGCCTACTGTCTGATGACTATGAGCAGGTGCGATCAGCGGCGGTCCAAATGGTCTGGGTCCTCAGTCAGCTCTATCCAGAGAGGTGAGCACATCGCTGCTTCCTGGTTGACAGATGGTACTTCCTGTTATTTGATTTGTTTTACTATAAAGTGCTTCAGATTCTTGACATGACACTTTGCCGTCATCCAATCAGCATTGTGCCAATCCCGTCATCCAATGAGGAGATCCGACTGGTAGACGACTCATTCGGGAAGATCAGTCACATGGTCAGCGATGGATCCTGGATGGTCCGAGTGCAGGCCGCCAAAACACTGGTGAGACAGTCAATGGTACAGATGTGTTAGGCAGTGGATACAGGGCATTAAGGAGGAGGTAGGGGCTAGACGGTGGACACTGATACAGGTCATCAAGGAGCAGGTAGGGGTTAGACGGTGGACACTGATACAGGTCATTAAGGAGCAGGTAGGGGTTAGACGGTGGACACTGATACAGGTCATCAAGGAGCAGGTAGGGGTTAGACGGTGGACACTGATACAGGTCATTATGGAGCAGGAAGGGGCTAGACGGTGGACACTGATACAGGTCATTATGGAGCAGGAAGGGGCTAGACGGTGGACACTGATACAGGTCATTATGGAGCAGGAAGGGGCTAGACGGTGGACACTGATACAGGTCATTATGGAGCAGGAAGGGGCTAGACGGTGGACACTGATACAGGTCATTAAGGAGCAGGTATGGTTTGTGTTCTCAGGGCTCCATGCTGCAGGTCAGCCATTACTTCCTGGAACAGACGCTGGACAAGAAGCTGATGTCAGACCTGCGGGTGAGTGTGCCTGACCTCCACAACACAACACCACCATATCGTATTCCAGGACTCCCATCACATAGTGAACGGAACATTCTTATTTAATCATACATTTCAAGAAATACTCTCAAATATGAACACAAATCCTGAGTATCCTGAGAATTTCAAAGAATTGCAAACCTGTGGCCGGGCAGGCTGACTAACCCCCCCCCCCCCCGCGCACACGCACACACACACACACACACACACACACACACACACACACACACACAGAGGAAGCGCACGGCCCACGAGCGCGCCAAGGAGCTGTACGCGTCTGGCGAGTTCTCCTCCGGCAGGAAGTGGGCGGACGACGCCCCCAAGGAGAGGCTGGACACCAACGCTGTCAACCTGATCGCCTCGGGGGCCTGCGGGGCCTTCGTGCACGGGCTGGAGGACGAGATGTACGGTACGGATGTGTGTGTGTGCGCGTGTGCGTGTGTGTTTGAGATTTCACCTTTCTAAGTATTCATCATTTCATTCTGATCCCTTTCTCTCTTTCAAAATGGCGGCCGGGCACAGAGGTGCGTATCGCGGCGGTCGAGGCTCTGAGCCTGCTGGCCCAGTCGTCCCCCAGCTTCGCAGAGAAGTGCCTGGACTTCCTGGTGGACATGTTCAACGACGAAATCGAGGAGGTGCGGCTGCAGTCCATCCACGTGCTGCGCGAGATCTCCACCAACATCATCCTCCGGGAGGACCAGCTGGACACTGTGCTCGCCGTGCTGGAGGTACACGTACACGTGTGTGTGTGTGTGTGTGTGTGTAGGACTCAGAGAGGCGCTTCATGAGCTGTGTGTGCGCGCGTGCGTGTGTAGGACTCGTCGCGGGACATCAGAGAGGCGCTCCATGAGCTGCTTTGCTACACCAACGTCTCCACCAAAGAGTGTGTCCAGCTGGCCCTGCTGGAGCTCCTCAAGAACCTCAACAAGTACCCCACCGACCGCAACTCTGTCTGGAAGTACGTGCTCACCCTGGTCACCGGTCAGTCTGGATGTCCGTCTGTCTGTCTTTCTGACCGGGTTATACCATGGTGTTTCACCCCCCCCCCCAGGTGTCTGAAGTTCCTGGGCTCCAGACACCCCACTCTGGTGCTGCCTCTGGTGCCGGAGCTGCTCAGCACACACCCCTACTTCGACACACCCGAACCCGACATGGATGACCCAGCCTGTATCCTACAGTACACTACATTGTCACCTTACAACACCCCCCAAAACGACTCAAAAACCCATTCACGGCATGTAAAGACATGCATTGGGTTGTTGTGTGTTTGTGTATATGTATCCATGTGTGTGTTCTTTGACCTCAGCTGCGTCCAGACATTGCTGTGTTGGTGCTGGTGTTCAATGCGGCCAAGTCCTGTCCCACCATGTCCTCCCTTTTCTCAGACCACACCTTCAGACACTACGCCTACCTCCGAGACAGCCTGTCTCACCTGGTACCTGCTCTCAGGGTGAGAACACACATACTGACAGTCTAACCTGGTACCTGTTCTCACAGTGGGACACACACACACACACACACCTGGTACCTGTTCTCACAGTGAGACATACACACACACACCAGGTACCTGTTCTCACAGTGAGACACACACACACACACCAGGTACCTGTTCTCACAGTGAGACACACACACACACACCAGGTACCTGTTCTCACAGTGAGACACACACACACACACACACCTGGTACCTGTTCTCACAGTGAGACACACACACACACACACACCTGGTACCGGCTGTCGAGGTGCGGAACACACCCAGTACTGATGTCTCTGTTCGCCCCCAGCTGGCGGGCCGGGGAGCAGGCCGTGGTGTGGAGCTGGTGGATTCAGCTGCTGGTCCCGGGTCTGTGGAGTCAGCCCAGGTCTTCCTCCAGGACAGCCTGAACCGGATCAACACCATTCACAGCCTGGAGGCCCCCGGGAGCCAGGACCTGCTGGACTTCACCATACGGTACAGAACACACATGGCGTTTGAACCCATCTAATAGCCGTAGTGGCTCTCTACCCCAAGTACTGCATTCATGGTTCTTTGTCGGTGATCCTGAGCTGGCCTGCCTCGGTGGGTTACGCTGGTAACACAGAGACCCCCAAGCGTACCCACTGCGGCTTTCCAATGCAGTGTGTTGATTGGTGCAGGGACCTCCAGAGGTTGGGGGAACTCCAGACGGAGCTGGCCGGTGCGGCAGACTTCTGTGCAACTTACCTCCACTGCCAGCTGCTGCTGATGAAGGTAGAGGAACCCAAAGGAGCCATGTACCCTATGGGTGGTTTGATAATCACACAGCGATGCACATTCAACCAGAGTCAGAGTCATCTCATTTCTAGGCAGATATATCTTGGGTCGCACTAGTGCAGTCCCGTATATTGATGGAGATATTGACCTTGAACCTCTCCGTGCCAGGCCCTGCAAGAGAAGCTGTGGAACATGGCTGTCCCCCTCTGCCTCAAACAGAACGCCATGGCAACGGCTGCTGCTCGCCAGGTTGGGTGCTCAGACACACACACACACACACACACACACACACACACTTTGACTACAGTTGATAACCTTGATAAGTTAATTTGCATCTCAAATGTGTGTGTAGATCCTGGAGAAGACCTATAAGCTGGAATTTGTGTACAGCGGCCTGGAAAGCCGACAGGTGGCCACGGTTCATCACGTCAGACTGCAGGCCAGGGCTCTGCAACTGGTGCTGACAGCACGCACGCGCAAAGGGTACTCTCACTTTGCTGTCTCTTACCGTCCTTGTGTTTCACTCTGGGTGTGTGCCCTGGACTGTAGTTGTCTTGCCGTGCATGTGTTACTGTTTGTGTGTGTTTAACTCTCATTTCCTTTCAGGCTAGAGCCTCTCGTCACCAGCTGTGACAAGTTTCTACAGGAAGTAGATTCCTTTCAGAGGTTGGTTTCCTTACCTACAAGATGTAAAGTCACAGTTGCATAGTCTATTGTACTGTCAGTTAGCTTCTCACTGGTGCTGAGTCTCTGTCTCTGCTCCCCGCAGGCAGTTTCTCACCGAGCTGCCCCACTTCCAGGAGAGCTTTGTGGGGAAGCTGCTGGAGCTGATGCCCCGGCTCTCCTCCTGCAAGACGGTGGAGCTCATAAAGATCCTACAGAGCACGCTGCGGCAGAGCAGCATGCTACCGCTAACCCTGCCCCAACAGGTTAGCATACCACTACACACAGTTGAATGTTGAATGTAATGCATATATTAGCATGCTAAGAGCGCCACTGTAGCCCTAACGGCCACTTCCTGTGGGCCGGCAGCTGTACCGCGCCACAGCCACCATCATCGAGCCCACCGGGGAGTCTGACAATCCGCTGAAGTTCACCACGGGCCTGGTGGTGGCGCTGGACATCGACGCCACACTGGAGCATGTCCAAGACCCCCAGACCCGGGTCAAAGTTCAGGTGGGTGGTGGTCCTCTCCTGCCTGGTTATCCCGTTTTACAGCCAGTCTTCAGTTGTGAAAGCACAGATAGGGGTTCATTATTTGTGGTGATGCAGAGGGCTTGATATCACCTGGAGGAATGCGATACGCCGTTCCTCCGGGTGTATTGGTGAATACCCCTCAATTGCATGTTTTACGTTGAGACATTTTATATTTCATCCTATTCTATGTTTGTTACGTAGTCGACCCTTTACAAGAATGTCTGTACAGAATGACCCGGTTATTGTGCATCCCACAAATAAGACACCTTTGTACGTTTACAAACACCACTGTTGCCAACAACATGCGTTTGTTGTGTTCGTCCAGGTTCTGTATCCCGACGGACAGGCACATGTGATCACACCCAAACCAGGAGACTTCAGGAAACCTGGTCCTGATCGGCACAGACTAATCACCCAGGTGTACCTGTCCCACTCTGCATGGACAGGTGCGCTCACTCACACTCAGGCCCCATTTACACGATGGGAAGACGCAGATATTTTCCTGCGGTTTGGCCTCTCATTTACACCAAAACCCCGTTTTTATCACAGAAAACGATTATTTCTAAAACCTCCGGCCAAAGTGGAGATTTCTGATAACGCCGGTTATGTGTTGCCGTGTCAACTGGGAGAAACTGCGTTTTAGGTTCTTAAACATCACATTATGCGCCAGAAAATGCTTAACGTCATGTGAGCGCCTTATTACAGTTTCGAAAGGTACAGGAAGTCGCTTGTGTTATTTGTTGGTGTCGATTCTGAGGATTTTGATTGGCTTGCATGGCTTTATTCCTTTCCCTACACTGCCGCCAATAGGTTTGGCATAGTTATTATGGCGCTCGACGGCGTATTTATGTGGGTTGATGTAAATGACAAGTTTTTTGAAAACGATGTTGTGTGCACGATGTTATTATTGAAAACGGAGGGGGGGAAATATGCGTTTCTCGAAATACCCGGCTATGTGTAAATGTGGCCTCAGTCTCTCATATGTGTGCATACACACACGCACGCACGCACGCACACACACACATACACAATCGTAGAACAGGACTTGTAAACATGGGTGAAGGATTACAACACGGATGTTTCGTCCCATCGTTGCAAAACCCTGAACCCTTGTCACCTGCCTGACCCAACCTCCTCCCTCCTCGTCTTCCAGACCCTGGTCACGTGGAGGTGAGCCTCCTCCTGGCATACAGCTCCTCCAGCTCCTCAAAGCCCGGCTGGGCCGACAGCACAGACAGCCTCCCACCACCAGAGGCCGCCATAGAGGGAACCATCCCCTTCAGCAAGTCCGTCAAAGTCCTCATCATGCCCAAGCCTGCTCGCCGCTGAGGGGCGGTCTGGTCTCCTGGGGCTGCAGACCGGCTCCCTTCACATCTGATCGCTCGTCTGATGAATTTGACATTTGGGGGTTCTTCCGGCCGCAGGGCGCTGCCATGGCGTCACACGGTCCCTCGGTCAGAAGGGAGAACCCCGACACACCTCCTGGGACCAAGGCCCAGTCCAGGTCCTCACAGTTCTGAACCCTGGTGGTCTAGTCCTTGTGAGCAGAGTGACTGGGGAGCTTGATCTCCGTCTTTCCTCGTCACGTCTCCTGACGAGTTTCAAGGAAGAACCTGAGGTTTTGTTGTTGTTGAACATTTGTTACATACGGAAAACTTTTTTTTTTTTTTTTGTAGTGCAAAAAATAAAACAAAATGGTTGCATTGTACACTGTGGTAGAGTGACCTCGAGGTGTAGGGAACGAATCAGCAACAAGCGTTGTCACAGGGAAAAAATAGTTATTTATTTGTTAAAAAAACACAAATAACCGGGTGGGGGGACTGCCTTGTCCCTTCGCTACATACACTCACATTTTATTTTACACACACTATTCACCTAAATGCTTTGCATTACAATGGTAAGGACTGGCCCTGAAGGAACAGTTAAAGGTGCGTTTAGCTTAATGTTGTAACTTGCTGACTCTTAATGTTTCGTTGTTCACTCTTATTCACCACAGAGTCCATGCTTGTGCAACGCTACATATTACCTGTGCTAATTCCCCTAACGATCACTTGCGCAAGTAAAGATCTGGGAAGAAAGAACAGCATCAAAAACACGGCGCAGGTCTCACACTGACATCATCATCAGCAGGTGGAGTGAAAGATCCCGCCCACCCGGGCTCCCTGACCAACCAGGATGTTGTATTCAGCGACTGCCTTCTCGGTCTGCAGAACTCTGACGTCCACCCCCTGCTGTCTCAGGAAGTCCAGCGTGGAGGTCTGCACCTGGGAGAGAGCAATACTCTGATATACAGACACATTTACACATATACATTTAAAGCCTGTTCCCTGTCATCAATCATCCTTGACTCATAACCGGTGTCTGATCAGGTGCAGCAACGCTAGTAGCTAACGGCGAGATGAACGGCCGCACAATCATGTCATCACCTGATCATGGCCTTTAATGTACTGGCTATCTGAACCCTGCCTGATCCTTAATCGATATATCTATAGATCTATGTCTATCTATCTATATCTATCTCTATATTTACACTCAAGCGCCTTCGGACAAAAATGTTAAACCTTTACAGACACTTCTACAGCCAAGTTTGTGTTAGCGCCTCCGGCCTCATAATCGGTCAATGCGAATCAAAAGTAGTCGAACCCAGAGGTGAGCTATGAGACATCCCAGGGGCGTACATGCGTGGTACCTGCAGGGCTTGGTTCATGCCACTGCCGATGACCAGCGTGTCCACCCCCGTGGCCACCACCTCCTCCACGTCAGCTGGCTGGACCCCCGGCCGGTGCTGGGGGAGGAGCCATGCAGGTTACACTGACCACTGACCATTCATGTGATTCTATCCATTAGCACGACAGCTGCTCTGCCCCAAACTTCTATTATTGTGACACTGTCTTGTGCTTCTGTGAGCTGTGATGGTTTGGTCCTGCTATTCTTCACTCACATCAGTCCCGGTTTCCCTCCAGTCCCAGGATCGGCTGCCTCCGGGCCAAACCTTACAATCTTTATAGGCGGATGAGGAGCCCCCCTTCACCTTCATGTGGCCCCAGGAAAGAGACACGATCTCCGGCGAGGACATGGCAGCGCCACCTAGCGGCGAGAAAGCGCTCCCGAAGCACCGATAACAGTTAAATGAAGTACAAACTTCCTAACTAGACCTCATCAAACAACAGTTAATCTGCATCATTGTGCGAACTAGACGGATGTAATGACGGTTCAGCTGTCGCCGTTGTTGAGGTTAACTACCCCTGCTATTGTCGTAGTTATCCTGCTATATCTAGCAAATAAGTAGATACAGGCTACAGCGAACCCTCCAACAAATAAAGTATGTACCCCGAAGCAACGCATGATGCAAAACGTCGTGTTTATATGCCACTTGCCTTACCAGGGTCTCGACAGGAACAGACGCGCCCCTTAAAAATCCCACCACGGTAATGTTTCAGCACTGCGCAGTGCGAGGTGTTGTTTTCACAGGGGTAGAGAGGGGGTGCAAGGTGCTGGAGGAGGTACTGCAATACCAGGGTTAGTGTTAGGTTAAGGTTAGGTTAGTGTTCGGGTGGACATATTACTGAGGTTATTAAATGTACACAATCGACACAATACTTGGCTACTGTTGTAAAAGTGTACATTGTTGAGTGTACGATGTGGCAGCTATTTTTGCTGCTTCATGCGTAAAACCAGCTATAAAAAACGTATTGAAATTAAATCTAACACATGAGTGTGATTCTGTAGGCCTACGTGTGTGGAGGGCTAGGGTTAGGGTTAGGTTGTGTGGGAACCGTGAGGCTCCGTCTGAGCAGCGGTTTATTTAATGTTAGGCTTCCCGGACCCGGATTTAGTACAACACTATGGTGTGCGGCGCATTTTATTGCAGCGTCGCTCAAGATGAAGCTCCTACACAGCATGACAACATTGAACTAGAGTTCAAAAATTCCCTCGAGGGAAATTTTGATAGTGCACGTGTGACGCTACGGAGTGTGAACCTCTATCAGAGTCACAGCCGTTTGGGTAATGGTGCTGATCCCAGAAACAGCAGTCAACAAACTGAACGTCATGAAACAGTGAAATGTAAGGAACCCAACATTTCCTAAACATTCGCCTCCAAACCCTATCTAATAGCAATAACATGTAATGAAACAGAATGCCAGAATGTCGCAATGCATTCTGGGAAACACTCCCCCAACACGTTACAAAACACGCTACTATCCACGATTTCCTCAGGCAAGTACAACAACTTGAACTGATAATAAAAGAAAACACAAAAGCATTAACCTAATTTACACAAAATAGAAACAACATTTAATTTGATTTGTGTCCGATGACGAGAGAGACGCTAGATGGTAACCATGGCAACGGAGACTCGATATCTCACAGTTTATTTATCAACGATAAGACAGACAGATCTCACTGCCCATCACTGACCAACTGCTGCGGTCGGGACGTGTGTGTGTGTGTGTGTGTGTGTGTGTGTGTGTGTGTGTGTGTGTGTGTGTGTGTGTGTGTGTGTGTGTGTGTGTGTGTGTGTGTGTGTGTGTGTGTGTGTGTGTGTGTACAGGTGCTTCGGGCGATCGATACAGAGATCGCGTCACTCAATGTTATGAATTAAAATGACAGTTTTGCAAGCACCCACACACGCAAGCACGCGCGATCTCTACATAGATGTTGAGGTTAGGGTTAGTGTTAGGTTTACTTTACATTCACATTTAATTTGATTTGTGTCCGATGACGAGAGAGAGACGGAGAGAGATAGAGCACTTTGGTAGAGAGACGTACAATAACAGAGAGCGAGCGCCGGTCTCGATAAAGCCGTTAATCAGCGAAACGAATCGTTATTTCCCGATAGTTTCACAGCGGTTACATTCAGCAGGTAGACACGGCTGAACTGCACCGCCGTTAATCAGCGAAATGAATCGTTATTTCCCGATAGTTTCACAGCGGTTACATTCAGCAGGTAGACACGGCTGAACTGCACCTATCTGAATCGCATTATCCAATGAAAAGTATAAGAGCTCTGTGCGAGAGGAAGACATCGCGTCTGTGTGTGTGTGTGTGTGTGTGTGTGTGTGTGTGCTGCGCGCGATCGATACAGGTCACTCACCCACACACGCAAGCGCGCGAGGTAAACACAACACAGCACTTCCCGCTTTTCAGCTGGGCCAAACCATTAGAACACCAGGCCCCCCCTGGAGTTTGCATTGTCATGGTACGGACTACCAGTAACGAACCCATAACAAAGCCATTTCTGCCTCGGCACTGGTCTCACATTTGGGCTTATTCTGACAAAACGGTAGCTCCTATCAGAAAAAAAGCAAGACCATCATCGCCGTAAGGACTTCCCGAACGATTTCGTGTTTCTACAATGTTTCTAGAGTAAATATTTCGGAGACACTCGCAAGTTTAAAACAGGGGTCCGTTCTGCTTTTCTCTGAAAATATTTGAAATATTTGTATTGGAGTCAATGAGGAGAAGACACCGACTGGCCGCACTTAGAGGCTGCTAATTCGAATTATGTAAATCTCTCCGATTTTTTAAACACATTGTGAGAGACAGAACACGTATGTCTACAAAGTTGGAAAAAATCATGTGTGTACATTGTAAACTGTGGCCAGGAGTAGCGTGGAAAGAGATTTATTTTTTTATTTTTCTGGAGCTCTCTCCACTCTAGCTACACTCTAACCCTAATAAGGGCATGCAATACACACCCATTGTAATCTCATAATTTCTCCAAAAATGATCATGGTCATTGAACAGTGATTGATCAAAAAGTATATGACCTATCAAAACATGGAAATATACATAAAGTACATAAGACTTGTGTCTACTGTTTAAAGTTGAAATGGAGTCTCTAGGTCAAAGTATGCAGGAGCAGCAGACAGCAGTAAAAGTATGTATTTTTTGACCTCCTCCCATGCATTCTCTATGGGAAAATATTCACAGTTTTTTGCAAATAACTTCATGAAAAATTAATATTTTTAAAATTTGTATTGAAGCACACCGATCCCGATGAAGACGCACATTTTGATATATCATTTGTCCTACAACTCTTCGAGTTGTAGGACTAGTTACGCATCAAAAAACGCGAGGAAGAGGAATAATAACTAGAGTTCAAAGATTCCCTCGAGGGAAATTTTGATAGTGCACGGGTGACGATACCGGAGTGTGAAAGTCTATCAGAGTCACAGCCGTTTGAGTAATGGTGCTGATCCCAAAAACAGCAAACTGAACGTCATGAAACAGTGAAATGTAAGGAACCCAACATGTCCTGAACATTCGCCTCCAAACCCTATCTAATAGCAATAACATGTAACGAAACAGAATGCCAGAATGTCGCAATGCATTCTGGGAAACACTCCCCCAACACGTTACAAAACACGCTACTATCCACGATTTCCTCAGGCAAGTACAACAACTTGAACTGATAATACAAGAAAACACAAAAGCATTAACCTAATTTACACAAAATAGAAACAACATTTAATTTGATTTGTGTCCGATGACGAGAGAGACGCTAGATGGTAACCATGGCAACGGAGACTCGATATCTCTGTTTATTTATCAACGACAAGACAGACAGATCTCACTGCCCATCACTGATCAACTGCTGCGGTCGGGACGTGTGTGTGTGTGTGTGTGTGTGTGTGTGTGTGTGTGTGTGTGTGTGTGTGTGTGTACAGGTGCTTCGCGCGATCGATACAGAGACCGCGTCACTCAATGTTATTAATTAAAATGACAGTTTTGCAAGCACCCACACACGCAAGCACGCGCGATCTCTACAGAGACGTTGAGGTTAGGGTTAGTGTTAGGTTTACTTTACATTCACATTTAATTTGATTTGTGTCCGATGACGAGAGAGAGACGGAGAGAGATAGAGCACTTTGGTAGAGAGACGTACAATAACAGAGAGCGAGCGTCGGTCTCGATAAAGCCGTTAATCAGCGAAATTAATCGTTATTTCCCGATAGTTTCACAGCGGTTACATTCAGCAGGTAGACATGGCTGAACTGCACCGCCGTTAATCAGCGAAATGAATCGTTATTTCCCGATAGTTTCACAGCGGTTACATTCAGGTAGACACGGCTGAACTGCACCTATCTGAATCGCATTATCCAATGAAAAGTATTAGAGCTCTGTGTGTGAGCAAGACATCGCGTCTGTGTGTGTGTGTGTGTGTGTGTGTGTGTGTGTGTGTGTGTGTGTGTGTGTGTGTGTGTGTGTGTGTGTGTGTGTGTGTGTGTGTGTGTGTGTGCTGCGCGCGATCGATACAGGTCACTCACCCACACGCACGCGAGGAAAACACAACACAGCACTTCCCGCTTTTCAGCTGGGCCAAACCATTAGAACAACAGCCCCCCCCCCCCCTGGAGTTTATGGTACGGACTACCAGTAACGAACCCATAACAAAGCCATGTTCTGCCTCGGCGCTGGTCTCACATTTGGGCTTATTCTGACAAAACGGTAGCTCCTATCAGGAAAAAAAGCAAGACCATCATCGCCGTAACGACTTCCCGAACGATTTGGTGTTTCTACAATGTTTCTAGAGTAAATATTTCGGAGACAATCGCAAGTTTAAAACAGAGGTCCGTTCTGCTTTTCTCTGAAAATATTTGTATTGGAGTCAATGAGGCGCAGACACAGACTGGCCGCACTTAGAGGCTGCTAATTCGAATTCTGTAAATCGCTCCGATTTTTTGAGCACATTGTGAGAGACAGAACACGTATGTCTACAAAGTAGGAAAAAATCACGTGTGTACATTGTATACTGTGGCCAGGAGCAGCGTGGAGAGAGATTTATTTTTTATTTTTCTGGGTCTCTCTCCACCTCTAGCCACACTCTAACCCTAATAAGGGCACGCAATACACACCCATTGTAATCTCATCATTTCTCCAAAAATGATCATGGTCATTGAACAGTGATTGATCAAAAAGTATATGACCTATAAAAACATGGAAATATACATAAAATACACAAGACTTGTGTCTACTGTTTAAAGTTGAAATGGAGTCTCTAGGTGAAAGTATGCAGGAGCTGCAGACAGCAGTAGGCAGCACCAAAAGTCTTTATTTTTTGACCTCCTCCCATGCATTCTCTATGGGAAAATATTCACAGTTTTTTGCAAATAACATCGTGAAAAATGAATATTATTATGAGAAAAGTAATAGCACACCAATCCCGATGAAGACGCACATTTTGATGTATCATTTGTCCTACAACTCTTTGAGTTGTAGGACTAGTTTCGAATCAAAAAAAGCGAGGAAGAGGAATAATAAGGACTAGAGTTCAAAAATTCCCTCGAGGGAAATTTTGATAGTGCACGGGTGGCGCTACCGGAGTGTGAACCTCTATCAGAGTCACAGCCGTTTGAGTAATGGTGCTGATCCCAAAAAGAGCAGTCAACAAACTGAACGTCATGAAACAGTGAAATGTAAAGAACCCAACATATCCTGAACATTCGCCTACAAACCCTATCTAATAGCAATAACATGTAATGAAACAGAATGCCAGAATGTCGCAATGCATTCTGGGAAACACTCCCCCAACACGTTACAAAACACGCTACTATCCACGATTTCCTCAGGCAAGTACAACAACTTCAACTGATAATCCAAGAAAACACAAAAGCATTAACCTAATTTACACAAAATAGAAACAACATTTAATTTGATTTGTGTCCGGTGACGAGAGAGACGCTAGATGGTAACCATGGCAACGGAGACTCGATATCTCACAGTTTATTTATCAACGACAAGACAGACAGATCTCACTGCCCATCACTGATCAACTGCTGCGGTCGGGACGTGTGTGTGTGTGTGTGTGTGTGTGTGTGTGTGTACACAGGTGCTTCGCGCGATCGATACAGAGATCGCGTCACTCAATGTTATGAATTAAAATGACAGTTTTGCAAGCACCCACACACGCGCGGGGTCTACAGAGACGTTGAGGTTAGGGTTAGTGTTAGGTTTACTTTACATTCACATTTAATTTGATTTGTGTCCGATGACGAGAGAGAGACGGAGAGAGATAGAGCACTTTGGTAGAGAGACGTACAATAACAGAGAGCGAGCGCCGGTCTCGATAAAGCCGTTAATCAGCGAAACGAATCGTTATTTCCCGATAGTTTCACAGCGGTTACATTCAGCAGGTAGACACGGCTGAACTGCACCGCCGTTAATCAGCGAAATGAATCGTTATTTCCCGATAGTTTCACAGCGGTTACATTCAGCAGGTAGACACGGCTGAACTGCACCTATCTGAATCGCATTATCCAATGAAAAGTATTAGAGCTCTGTGCGAGAGCAAGACATCGCGTCTGTGTGTGTGTGTGTGTGTGTGTGTGTGTGTGTGTGTGTGTGTGTGTGTGTGTGTGTGTGTGTGTGTGTGTGTGTGTGTGTGTGTGTGTGCTGCGCGCGATCGATACAGGTCACTCACCCACACACGCAAGCACGGGAGGAAAACACAACACAGCACTTCCCGCTTTTCAGCTGGGCCAAACCATTAGAACACCAGGCCCCCCCTGGAGTTTGCAATGTCATGGTACGGACTACCAGTAACGAACCCATAACAAAGCCATGTTCTGCCTCGGCACTGGTCTCACATTTGGGCTTATTCTGACAAAACGGTAGCTCCTACCAGAAAAACAGCAAGACCATCATCGCCGTTAGGACTTCCCGAACGATTTGGTGTTTCTAAAATGTTTCTAGAGTAAATATTTCGGAGACACTCGCAAGTTTAAAACAGGGGTCCGTTCTGCTTTTCTCTGAAAATATTTGTATTGGAGTCAATGAGGAGAAAACACGGACTGGCCGCACTTAGAGGCTGCTAATTCGAATTCTGTAAATCTCTCCGATTTTTTAAACACATTGTGAGAGACAGAACAAGTATGTCTACAAAGTTGGAAAAAATCACGTGTGTACATTGTAAACTGTGGCCAGGAGCAGCGTGGAAAGAGATTTTATTTTTATTTTTCTGGGGCTCTCTCTTGCTCTAGCCGCACTCTAACCCTAATAAGGGCATGCAATACACACTCATTGTAATCTCATAATTTCTCCAAAAATGATCATGGTCATTGAACAGTGATTGAACAAAAAGTATATGACCTATCAAAACATGGAAATATACATAAAATACACAAGACTTGTGTCTACTGTTTAAAGTTGAAATGGAGTCTCTAGGTGAATGTATGCAGGAGCTGCAGACAGCAGTAGGCAGCACCAAAAGTCTTTATTTTTTTACCTCCTCCCATGCATTCTCTATGGGAAAATATTCACAGTTTTTTGCAAATAACTTCGTGAAAAATTAATATTATTATAATTTGTAAAGAAGCACACCGATCCCGATGAAGACGCACATTTTGATATATCATTTGTCCTACAACTCTTCGAGTTGTAGGACTAGTAGCGAATCAAAAAACGCGAGGAAGAGGAATAATAATAAAAAGAACTAGAGTTCAAAAATTCCCTCGAGGGAAATTTTGATAGTGCACGGGTGACAATACCGGAGTGTGAACCTGTATCAGAGTCACAGCCGTTTGAGTAATGGTGCTGATCCCAAAAACAGCAGTCAACAAACTGAACGTCATGAAACAGTGAAATGTAAGGAACCCAACATGTCCTGAACATTCGCCTCCAAACCCTATCTAATAGCAATAACATGTAACGAAACAGAATGCCAGAATGTCGCAATGCATTCTGGGAAACACTCCCCCAACACGTTACAAAACACGCTACTATCCACGATTTCCTCAGGCAAGTACAACAACTTGAACTGATAATACAAGAAAACACAAAAGCATTAACCTAATTTACACAAAATAGAAACAACATTTAATTTGATTTGTGTCCGATGACGAGAGAGACGCTAGATGGTAACCATGGCAACGGAGACTCGATATCTCACAGTTTATTTATCAACGACAAGACAGACAGATCTCACTGCCCATCACTGATCAACTGCTGCGGTCGGGACGTGTGTGTGTGTGTGTGTGTGTGTGTGTGTGTGTGTGTGTGTGTGTGTGTGTGTGTGTGTGTGTGTGTGTGTGTGTTTGTGTGTACAGATGCTTTGCGCGATCGATACAGAGATCGCGTCACGCAATGTTATTAATTAAAATGACAGTTTTGCAAGCACCCACACACGCAAGCACGCGCGATCTCTACAGAGACGTTGAGGTCAGGGTTAGTGTTAGGTTTACTTTACATTCACATTTAATTTGATTTGTGTCCGATGACGAGAGAGAGACGGAGAGAGATAGAGCACTTTGGTAGAGAGACGTACAATAACAGAGAGCGAGCGCCGGTCTCGATAAAGCCGTTAATCAGCGAAATTAATCGTTATTTCCCGATAGTTTCACAGCGGTTACATTCAGCAGGTAGACACGGCTTAACTGCACCGCCGTTAATCAGTGAAATTAATCGTTATTTCCCGATAGTTTCACAGTGGTTACATTCAGCAGGTAGACACGGCTGAACTGCACCTATCTGAATCGCATTATCCAATGAAAAGTATTAGCTCTGTGCGTGAGGAAGACATCGCGTCTGCATGTGTGTGTGTGTGTGTGTGTGTGTGTGTGTGTGTGTGTGTGTGTGTGTGTGTGTGTGTGTGTGTGTGTGTGCTGCGCGCGATCGATACAGGTCACTCACCCACACGCACGCGAGGAAAACACAACACAGCACTTCCCGCTTTTCAGCTGGGCCAAACCATTAGAACAACAGCCCCCCCCCCCTGGAGTTTATGGTACGGACTACCAGTAACGAACCCATAACAAAGCCATGTTCTGCCTCGGCGCTGGTCTCACATTTGGGCTTATTCTGACAAAACGGTAGCTCCTATCAGAAAAAAAGCAAGACCATCATCGCCGTAACGACTTCCCGAACGATTTGGTGTTTCTACAATGTTTCTAGAGTAAATATTTCGGAGACAATCGCAAGTTTAAAACAGAGGTCCGTTCTGCTTTTCTCTGAAAATATTTGTATTGGAGTCAATGAGGCGCAGACACAGACTGGCCGCACTTAGAGGCTGCTAATTCGAATTCTGTAAATCGCTCCGATTTTTTGAGCACATTGTGAGAGACAGAACACGTATGTCTACAAAGTAGGAAAAAATTACGTGTGTACATTGTAAACTGTGGCCAGGAGCAGCGTGGAAAGAGATTTTTTTTTTAGTTTTCTGGGTCTCTCTCCACCTCTAGCTACACTCTAACCCTAATAAGGGCACGCAATACACACCCATTGTAATCTCATCATTTCTCCAAAAATGATCATGTTCATTGGACAGTGATTGATCAAAAAGTATATGACCTTTCAAAACATGGAAATATACATCAAATACACAAGACTTGTGTCTACTGTTTAAAGTTGAAATGGAGTCTCTAGGTGAAAGTATGCAGGAGCTGCAGACAGCAGTAGGCAGCACCAAAAGTCTTTATTTTTTTACCTCCTCCCATGCATTCTCTATGGGAAAATATTCACAGTTTTTTGCAAATAACGTCGTGAAAAATGAATATTATTATGAGAAAAGTAATAGCACACCAATCCCGATGAAGACGCACATTTTGATGTATCATTTGTCCTACAACTCTTTGAGTTGTAGGACTAGTTTCGAATCAAAAAAAGCGAGGAAGAGGAATAATAAAGATAAGAAAAAATCCACAGGATAACAATAGTGCTCGGGGCTTCGCCCCGAGCACTGGCTCCACAGCTTTGCTGTAGGGCCAGTGCTCGGTGCGTTTGCCCCGTGCACTAATAATAAGAAAAAATCCACAGGATAACAATAGTGCTCGGGGCTTCGCCCCGAGCACTGGCTCCACAGCTTTGCTGTAGGGCCAGTGCTCGGTGCGTTTGCCCCGTGCACTAATAAGAAAAAATCCACAGGATAACAATAGTGCTCGGGGCTTCGCCCCGAGCACTGGCTCCACAGCTTTGCTGTAGGGCCAGTGCTCGGTGCGTTTGCCCCGTGCACTAATAAAAAGAATAATAATAATAATATGAAGAAAAAATCCCCAGGATAACAATAGTGCTCGGGGCTTCGCCCCGAGCACTGGCTCCACAGCTTTGCTGTAGGGCCAGTGCTCGGTGCGTTTGCCCCGTGCACTAACTAACAAAGCGTCACATAGGTGGCGTGGTAACCATGGGGACGTCGTTCTATTAAATATAGGAAGAAAACATCGTACCACGTGGTTTGGAGTATGGAAACTTCGGTGAGTTCAGTTTCCCTTTTTGTATTTATCTCTTCGTGAATCAGCCGGAGCCGTAGCCTATATCGTGAAACAACAATTGTTGTATTGTATTGTTGTAGTTACGTAATATATAAAAATGCGTGTAAAACGAGTTACGTGTCAAATAGCCGATATTCTATCGCGTAAGAATGAAAACAACAACCTATATATTGTAATCCCATTGATTATCTGTGATATGATTATCATAAACCTTCGTCTGTAGCGAGCTATTGCATAATTAGTCTGCATACGTGGTCCGTTAAAAAAGCAGACCCGTAAATAGTAACGATATGCTTATAACCATACTAACCATAACCACGTTATAATGAGCAACTCTGTGATTGGACAGCATGATTTCGACTGTGCTCTTCCTTGCTGAACATGTGAAACTACTAACTAGACAGTTTATCCTATGGTTTATCCAACCAGTCAGCGACCCAGCCCACCAGAAGGCTTACTGGACCACGGCAACTGGTAAACTCGAAGCTAAGCAGAAGTTGTCTATAGACACTGGAGACTTTGCAGTGCCATAGACGCCACTTCGCTAACTCCTTAAATGTGAGAATGAGAATCTCCACTGCAGAAGTCGCCCACTGGACCACGATTGTCACGCCGTGTTGCATGATGGGAAAACAACATTTTGGTAAAATGTTACCAAAATGTCTTTGTATGCCAGTTTAACACGTCTGCCAGTTTAACACGTCCCTTTTGTGAACCGTGTTGATTTTGAATGCGTGAAAGGCTGAATATCGTATAGCCTAGGCATTTGGGGTTTCCGAATGCAATGCAACCGTCCGTCACATTGGCACGCGTGGGCAAGGCTATACCATTCAGAACGTGTACAACTCATACTTACCTGGCAAGGGAGACACCATGATCAAGCAGGTGGTTCACCCATGGCGAGACTCAGCCATTGCACTCCGGCTGTGTTGACCCGTGCGAATTCCCCAAATGTGGGAATCTCGATTGCATAATTTCTGGTAGTGGGGGACTGCGTTCGCGCTCTCCCCTGATCGAATTGTTAACATCAAAACCCATATCATGATCAATACGTGGTCTACCCATTGACTATATATAGGGTCTAACTATGTGGTGTAGACTTCGACATCCGTAGACATGACGTTACTATATTAATACATACATCTCAAACGCTACACTTCTGATGGACTCCCTTGATTAACTAACTTACACCAAACAAAACACACCAGTGTTTTGTTTGGTGTAAGTTAGTTAATGTGGTGTAAGGTGTAAGGTGAATTAAGTAAGGTGGCTATATCAGTCCAGTGAGAGACAGTCTAAAATGGCTAGTCTCCAATTAACGAGCCTCTCAATCAGCTTGCAAAGTCCCAAAAACATGGAATCTTTGAGCGTGCCAAACATGTAGACTACCCGAGTCAACCTTCACCAGTTCACTACATTCGTTGAAATACAAGATGGTCAGTGTGTCTCTCAACTAAATCCTTTTAAATGTGGGCAACCGTAATGTTAACACGGCTGGGAAAACTGCTCTGTGTGCTGGGGTGAGTTGCCTCAAGATGCCTTCCTCCCATGACAGGAACCGACCAATGGCGCGGTCCTCTGACTGTTTGGCAGCTTTCCGGCAGGCGTTGCAGGCCAGGACTTCTGTTAACATGGAGTACCAGCCTCCGACGTCACAGATCTGCCAAACAGTCTTCGAGTACCCACATCGGTACAGGAACGCCTGGCAGTCGTTACTTGCTGGACACGCGGGCCTGGGGCAGCGAAGACTGTACTGCCACACGCCTACTGGTCTCCAGAAAAACAGACGGCTCCGAAAAAAGGAGTCCGCTGAAGGCACTCTCCCCCCCATCACGCCAGGAGATTCAGGTGAGTGAAACCACATCCGGTCAGCTTTCAGGACTCTCCTCCACCTCGTCTTCCCATACTTGTCCTGGTATGCCATGGGCTTTTGAAAGAGCCCCCTCTCATCATCTCCCTTCAGCCACTTCAAGTCTTCTGCGGGGAGACCATGAAGACTGGATTCCCACATTTGATGCCATCCCTCAAATGTAATCTGAAACAGCAGAACACACACAAACAAAGTTTATGTAAAACCCATTAGGAATAATTTTCCCGTTTTGTCAGTTTCAAGCATTACCTCAGGGTGTGCAGCTTCTCCTTCAGCTGTCACGGAGGTGGCCTCACATGGCTGAGGTGACATGGCACCAGTCCTCTGATCTTCACCACTAGTGGATGATGCAGCCTTAAAACAGATCAGTGTATTAGTATAAACATGTACTGACTGATTGGTTGTCTCTGCTTTGATTTTCTAACTGTAACCCTTTCACAGAGTACAGAGACACAGGGGTGACACAGTTGCGTTCCCTAGCTCTTCTCCTGGGTCTGCGCTCACACACTGACATTCATCCCTCCCTTACTTGTATTATACTTACTGCATTTGCACTCTGAATTGCACAGCAACATGTTGTTGGCCCACCCTTAACTTATATACATTAATTTAGATGAGCATACTTTTTGTGGTCCATGTTGCCAGGTACAAATATTAACTTACCGCTGTCTGGGCGTGGGTGTCTGTGCGAGGCTTCTGTGGAGTATCTGACTGGCACACATCTTCTTGTTCTCTCTCTCTACCCCTAGCATCCTCTGATAACATCAAAGACTTTAGTTTACACTTGTTTTATGCTGACCTATTTGATACAAGTTGTGCATTAATACAAGATTTGTGCAATGGCGACATTATTTCAAGACCTCAGAAAACTCATATGTACCTTCTCTTTCAAAGGTGGCAAGCGCTTCTACCAGCAGTGCATCATCTCCCCAGCTGGACCCTGCTGAGCTGGAGGTGGCAGTGACAGGGGCGGACACAGCTGAAGGGGCCTTGAAGGCGGAGGCTGACACAGCTGTGGGGGCCTTGAAGGCAGAGGCAGACACAGCTGAACGGGCCTTGAAGGCAGAGGTGGACGCTGCAGCAGAGGCCTTGGAGACAGTGGAGGTGGCAGCTGGTGTAGGCGAAGCCATATCCTGTTGAGGTTTCTGTAAAATACAGTTGAATTGCCTGAGAAGTGCCATAATTAAAAGTGTTCATAATGTAAACAAAAATCAATTGTGTGTTCTATCACGTGTACACACTGTGGTCAAATTAGTTTGTGAATATTAGAAAGCATTGTATTCTAGAAAAATGCTGTAGGCATCACAGTAAATCCATAGTGTAATCATTTTCTGAGTAGCTTGCCCAACAGTGTAAGCACCTTAACCTACCTCCTTGTCAAGGATGTATTGCCTGAACCTCTTCAAGGGCTTGGTTGTGATGTCGCCCTCCTTCATGGCCAGCCACTGCCTCACTGATGTGTATGCCTCCTGAGCCATCCTCCGCTCGTGGGCACTTCCAGCTTGTGGGTCGGCATGCAGGCGTTTGTGCAGACTGTACCACTGCCACATTTCCTGAAAGGTGAAGGAACGGAAGCGGCCCTGACCATAGATGGCCCTGTCCACATTTACCTCCAGGTGGCAGTGAATGGCAGGGAACAGCTGCACATACTTCAGGAGATGCTCCTTCACCCACTCGTCGATTATGTGCCTCCTCTCAGGACGACGGCTCTCATTGATGTGGCGATCAAGGAGACTATAACATTACATAACATTGTTATTTCATGAAAAACATAACCGTGTACAATTTAGATTAGATTAGATTAGATTCAACTTTATTGTCATTGTGCAGAGTACAAGTACAGGGACAACGAAATACAGTTGGCGTTCTAACCAGAAGTGCAAATGAGCGATTAAGGTGCAGGTTGAAATGCAGAAATGCAGAATAAGGTGCAAAATTGAAAAGTGACAGTGGTTATTAAAATGACGGTAATTATAGGTAGTTAACAAAGTAACAAACAGTGCAGATGGAGGTAGTGATCATCGAGGTATTAAACAGTTACTCACAGTGGCATAACGTGCAAGTGAAAAGTGTAAAGTGTAAACAGTATACAATGTGCAAAATAGAAGTAGTGCAAATAGAAGTAAGTGGTGCAGGTGGTGCAGTAGTGCTCTAGTGCAGTATAACAGAATAACAGAATGGGTACAACAGATGAGTATGGGTTGTATGGGTATGGGAGTGGGGGGTGCAATGGCAGTTGGGAATAAATAAATAAATAACATTACTATAAATTATAATATTTTTAGTATGTCCAGGGGGGGTGAGGTGTGGGGGTGCTGGATGTGCGGGGGGTGCATGTCCTTGGGGGGGTGGGGGGGGGGGGGGCAGGTATTGGGTGGGCAGTGGTGAGTGACTTTGGGGGGCGGGGGGGGGGGGGGGGGGGTCAAATGGGTCCAGGTCATAAATAATAATAATAATACTATTTACTGCAACATACTTACTATTTAATGTACCCCACATCATTTTCTGCCAGCCATCTGAAACTCCTCCCATTGTATTTGCCAAAGGTCAATACCAGCTGGCCCAGGCACTGCACCTCTGTGGGATCTGGTGTGATCATCTGGCATCTCCTTTTGGCTGAAGACAAGGTTAACACAAAAGGTTCTAGTGCTCTGCTTTTAATTATCATGGCTGCTCTTTAACACAGGATGGAAACACCTCCATGACCCTCCATGACTTTCATGTTGTATTTTTATTGCACTAGTTTTGTACTTTTTATTGCACTAGTTGTCTTTCTTTTTTGGTATTTTTTGTTACTCTTACTATTGTGGGAGTAACAAAAAATACTGTTACTATTATTATTATTTTTTTATTATTATTATTATTTATGACACTATTACATATTGAGTTGTTTGGGGTGCCTGGGATTCAAGATTTTCATTGCTAACATGTACGCTGTATCTGTTGAGCATTTGACAATAAAATCTTTGAACCTAGAACCCCCAGCTATTACCTTCTTTATAAGCCGTTTCTGGGTCCCTTAACCTGCTGTCATCCTGTGTGGAGTGTGACGATCTGGACTGGACAGCTTTGGCCTCCTTGGATGCCTTAAGAAGGCATTGCTGCCTGTCTTGGGGCATAGTTGTGTCCAAAATAGACAATGCAGGCATCAATGGATCCATTTTGGGTGTCTCTTCTGAAAGACAAGCAGTAAAGTTCTTCATGTTCATTGGCACTTTATGCGGACCAGAGTGGAGCTCTCTCTTGAAAAGGTTATATTGTGATGTAATGCACTTAAGCAGACCGGAATTATTCACACTTGCTCCCATTGTAACGTATTATATCTCGGTCAGTATTCAATGATCTTTGGCTATACTCTCCATGGCATGGAGAAATGTGGGAGATGTCGTCTCAATGCATGTTAGATGCATTGAGGATTTCACAATAGGATTCACATAGGATTTCAGAAAAGATATGCTTTTAGAGAGTTTAGGCTAATTAATTCACTTGCCATTTATGGTGCTGGTAAAAAAATATGTAATCCGTACTATTGGTTCACCAACATGTAGTAGAGGACTATGTATTGAGCAAGGTATGGAAGAAGGTAGGACATGTGTAAATATATGATAAATCACAACTAGAGGTTTCATATCTCATAAAACATGATTTTATGTGGTTTAACTACCTTTCTCTTAACAGTAATTGTAAAAAAGCCTGTACTCTCTAAATTTAATCAAACACATATTTAGACATGCCCCACCTTTCTCCACCCCATGTACAATAAATAGCCAAACATGCCCCAAAAGGAAATTTGTGGATATAAAAGAATGATTGTTAACAATGCAAGATTCTAAATTCCATGTTTGAGTAGATGGGATCAGATATTCTGTAGAATGTTTTTTCCCACAACATTCTTAACACAGATTTGTCAGTGTAGATCCCCCCGGTTCAATGACGACTTGCGAATTTCTTTACTGGCATTTATTGTATGAATATCACACATTAAATCATTGCAATGCTTGCGATGCCTTTACGCCGTGAGAACTAGAAAACACATAAAACATACACATTTACAAATATACAATGAAACATAGAGCTAAACTTAACATGAACTTAAATGACATACACATACCTCATTGGCCGCACACCAAAGGGAGTAGGTGAAACGTAGGTTAACTTTCTTTGCTTTCGTTAAACCTTAAACTTTAAAGGAGCTGCTTGACTTGAGTGGCGAGTAACGTGTTTATTACCTGCTTGATCAAATGCGCGTCACCAGTAAAATTCCCCTGCGCAAATTCGTACACTTTACCGTAATGACAGTAATAATGGGCAAATAAACATTTCTTCAACAGTAATTACACAAGAAAATAATCAAGAAAATGTGCTCATGAAAATAATAAACCCAAAAACTCTCTGGCAGTCCTCTGGCAGTTACAGTCAGTTTTTGCTGCTAGTTATGCTAGTCTATTTTTTGACCGAGAGAAACGATAGTTTACCCTGTTGACCGCTAACGCATATAGTGTTATTTTCCGCAAGGCAATGTACTGAAACCAGCCATATACAATATCAGTTGGAAAGAACACCCCAATGCGATTTAAAATATTAAAGATAAAAGTAATTTACTTGGTCTGAGATCGCAAGACAGACACGGATGCTATCACAACCTAAATGCTTGCTACGCCGGCAAACCGGCGATCGTGTTAAGCTCGTACTTGGGCTTGGCAGTAGTTTATTTCTCCATTAACAGACGTACAATTTCAGTGTGTTTTGACCATCCCTCACCAGAAATATGAAAAACACTTAACTATTTCTCCGATCTCGACAGGCTCTCGATGGCTGAGACAACTTTAGATTTTGACGCGCTCACGTTAGTTTGGGCCAATCAGAAGGCCGAATTGTCTACAGTTGTCAACTGTAGACTTTGACCAATCAGAAGGCCGAATTGTCTACAGTTGTCTGACAACTGTAGACTTTGACCAATCAGAAGGCCGAATTGTCTACAGTCTACAGTCTACAATCTACAATCTACAGTCGTTGCACGTTGGTGGGGCCGACTTCTCCAAATGGCGGAATCTCGATTGCATAATTTCTGGTAGTGGGGGACTGCGTTCGCGCTCTCCCCTGATCGAGCTGTAAACATCAACATCTATCTCACATCCACACAATTGCCCACCCATGAGGGGTAATCTCCTAGATGCTCAAGTTTGCTACATCCGTAGCCATAACGTGACTACAATGCTCCTAATGTGTACATCTCAAATGCTCAATCAACTTCTGCTGGACTCCCTTGACTAACTTAAACCAAACAGTGGCTTCATCCGTCCAATGTGAGATACTCTCAAAGCCAATCAGCCTAAAATGATTAGTCTGCAACTAACGAGCCTCTCAATCAGCTTGCAAAGTCTCAAAAACATGGAATCTTTGACCGTGCCACCCTCTCTGAATAACATGTAGACTACCCGAGTCAACCTTCACCAGTTCACTACATTCGTTGAAATACTAGATGCTCAGTGCTTTTACTAGGTCAATGTGCCTCTCAACTAAATCCTTTCAATGTGGGCAGCTACAGCTACATAGCCAAGAGTGTTGAGCAACTTGATTGGAGCTGAGGTTGGCCAGTGGGCTCGGACTGAAACAGGCTCAACCCCGTCTCTCAGGACTCCTACCGAAAGACACTTCCCACGAAACACCTGATTTCATATTGAAATGTGATTTACTTCAATTTGAAACCCCAAGTAAAGCTTGAAGCAAGCAAGTTAATGTTGTTTCATTTTTCTTTCAACGTAAACAGCCTTACCCTAACCCGACGTAGCACATGATACATAACTTCGTGTTTATGTGTCACACAGGAGCTCGACAGGACGTCTTCAGAACAGACGCTCCCCTTAGAAGACCAGTGCGCAGTGGGGAGTGAAGCTTTCACCCGGGGTAGAGGGGGTGCAACGTGCTGGAGGTACTGCAATACCGGGGCTAGGGTTAGTGTTGGGTTAGCTTGGGGTTAGTTTGGGGTGGATAAATTACCGAGGATATTTTACGTCTACTGACACAATACTTGTAAACTGGGTATTGTGTGTTCGGTGTGGCTGCCAATATGTGCTGCTTCGTAAGTAAATCGAGTTATAAAACGTATTGAAATTAAAGCCTATAACACGAGTGTGGTTATGTAGGTGTGTGGAGGGCTAGGGTTAGGGTTAGGTTAGGTTCTGTGGGGACCGTGACAAATAGCTAATATTGTATCGCTTGAGAATGAAAACAACAACATTTGTAATCCGATTGATTATCTGTGATATGATGATCATAAACCTTCTGTAGTGAGCTATTGCATAATTGCATACGTGGTCCGTTAAAAAAGCAGACCCATAAATAATAACGATATGTTTGTAACCATACTAACGCTAACCCTATTATAATGAGCAACGCTGTGATTGGACAGCATGATTTCTGATGGTGGGGAACTACGACTGTTTTCCTTGATGAACATGTGAATCTAGACAGTTTATCCAACCAGTCAGCGACATCAGCGACTCTCACAGCCCATCAGAAGGCTAACTGGACCACGGCAACTGGTAAACTCGAAGCTAAGCAGAAGTTGTCTATAGACACTGGAGACTTTGCAGTGCCATAGCCGCCACTTCGCTAACTCCTTAAATGTGAGAATGAGACTCTCCACTGCAGAAGTCACCCACGGGACCACGATTGTCACGCCGTGTTGCATGATGGGAAAACAACATTTTGGTAAAATGTTACCAAAATGTCTATGTATGCCAGTTTAACACGTCCCTTTTGTGAACCGTGTTGATTTTGAATGCGTGAAGGGCTGAATATCGTATAGCCTAGGCATTTGGGGTTTCCGAATGCAATGCAACCGTCCGTCACATTGGCACGCGTGGGCAAGGCTATACCATTCAGAACGTGTACAACTCATACTTACCTGGCAAGGGAGACACCATGATCAAGCAGGTGGTTCACCCATGGTGAGACTCAGCCATTGCACTCCGGCTGTGTTGACCCGTGCGAATTCCCCAAATGTGGGAATCTCGATTGCATAATTTCTGGTAGTGGGGGACTGCGTTCGCGCTCTCCCCTGATCGAACTGTTAACATCAAAACCCATATCATGATCAATACGCGGTCTACCCATAGACTATATAGAGGGTCTACCTATGTGGTGTAGACTTCTACATGCTGAAGTCTTTTAAACCGTAGACATGACGTTACTATAATAATACATACATCTCAAACGCTACACTTCTGATGGACTCCCTTGATTAACTAACTTGCACCAAACAAAACACTGGTAGGTGGTTATATCAGTCCAGTGTGAGACAGTCTAAAATGGCTAGTCTCCAATTAACGAGCCTCTTAATCAGCTTGCAAAGTCCCAAAAACATGGAATCTTTGACCGTGCAAAACATGTAGACTACCCGAGTCAACCTTCACCAGTTCACTACATTCGTTGAAATACAAGATGGTCAGTGTGTCTCTCATCTAAATCCTTTCAAATGTGGGCAGCTACATAGCAAAGAGTGTTGAGCACCTTGATTGAAGCTGAGGTTGGCCAGTGGGCTCCAACTGAAACAGGCTCAACCCCGTCTCTCAGGACTCCTACCGAAAGACACTTCCCACAAAACAGCTGATTTCATAATGTAAATGTGATTAACTTATTTATTTGAAAACCCAAATAAAGCATTGAAGCAAGCAAGTTAATGTCATCTTGTTTTATTTTTCTTACAACAAAAAAACAGACTCCCTGCATATTAACAGATTCTTGAAGGGAAAGAAGCAATAAAAAAAAAAAAAATAGAATAAAACAAAAATCTTATACAAAACCATGTTTTCCTAACCACCCAACCATAAAAACAACCTTTATGAAATATACCATCTCGCATGTCATAGCTGTTGTATAAGAATATCAAAGTAAAAAGGACAACAGAACATTGGATCACAGGTACTACAGACAAGCCAGGAATGCCACCAGAGAAACTACACACACACACACAACCTTCCAAACATCTGGATGGGACCAACGCCAGCCTGAATCACAGAATGGCCAAATAAGTGTGTGGAGGTAAAATACAAAAAAAAAGAAATATATCAAGATTCTGGCTGGTCTGGTAGCGCTCGAGGTGCCTGGGGTACTGATTGGGGGGGAATGGTGGACTTGGTGGCATCCGCAGCAGTAGAAACACGCTCAGTTGGCGTGCTGCACGGTGGAGAAGCACAGCTTCAGGGTGTACGGGTACGGGCCAGCTGGGGAGACAGCGAGAGAGCAGACACTCAAACAAAATGGAGGGCAACAGGCTTCAGAAACACAAAACAGGTGGGGTTTATGCCAAGAAACAATGTTGACCGCAGCGTTTCTATGTCTGTGTACTACTAGTTCAAACATGTGCATGTGGTGCTAATTTTCCTTTACACATACATAAAACATTAAAATAAAATAAAAAGTACACACTTGTATTTTTCATCTGGTGGTGGTTCATCATGGCCAGAGCCTCCATGGCGTCGTTGATCGACTCCCACTCCAGCAGTCCGGACGCACTGCGCTCACTTGGCGCTGCGCCACCTAGTGGACAGAGAGGGAACATGCTGAGAGTTAAAATGACTGCGTCATTAGCTTCAGGCTCATGCTGAATGAGGAATAGATAAACAGATTAAAATATCTTACTCTTTCCAGTGAACAGCTTGATGTTGATGGGACACTTCACTCCAATTTCTTCACAAATCTGTAATGAAATTAATATTCAGATTATAAAACTCAATGCAACAATAAACTAGCCTTCCAGGACCTAATGGAACATACATTTCCCCCTCTGCATTATGCATAAAGGATCAACTATCGAATTAGACGGCTAGTAATTTGGGTACGGACCTGTCCAAAGATCTCCGTGGAGGACTCCGGCTGGGCGTTGAAGAAGTGCAGCACGTTGCTGGGGTGCTGGATGCGGTTCTTGGCCGCCTGCTCCGGGGACGTGAAGCGGTTGTTCCTGGAGCCGTGGAAGTCCTTGAAGCTGCTGCTGCCGTCCTCCAGCTCATAGCACTGGCCTGGCATAATGGCCTGCTGCTTGGACACACTGCGGAGCCCGGGGGGAGGGGGGGATTAGAGCTCAGTCCAACAGGGAGAGGGGCTCCCAGATCGGCTGGGGCCACTTTTATACAAGATGCCAGCAATGACCTTCAACTCTTAAGCATTTGTTTTCACTATGGTGGACAAGTGCCATTCAAGTTCTGAAAGTATTTCAACGGGCCGATCCATTTGCAATCGTACGTTCTTCTATAGACGCTGAGCGTCACAACCCTGCTGAGACACTCACCAGACATTGAGTTTCTGGCCGAACAAGAAGTTGTTGTTGAGGTGAGTGATGGCGCGGTCCACAGCGTAGCAGTCGCCCATCTCCACCATGGCGGCCCCCGGCTTACTCTTCATGAACTTCACCTGTTGGGGACACCCAGGGTGAGACAAAGGTCAGAGGAACCACGGCCAACGCGCAAAAACACCTTATGATGCGCAAAGGACACCCAGGCACCGTGGGTGCGCGCTTCGGCCGGCCACTTACGCGCTCCACGTTGCCATAGAGACAGAAGACGTTGAAGACTTTGTCCGCGTTCATCTTGCCGGGCTCCAGGCCGTACACCATGACCACGGGAGAGTCGGCGTGGGCGCCGTACTCGCCCGGGGGAGGGGGAGGGGGGCCGTAGCCCGGCCCGTAGCTCCGCCCGCCGCGGCCCCTCATGGGCGGGCCCATACGGCGGCCCTCGTAGGGCGGGGACCCGTAGCTCTCGTCGTAGCCGCCGTGGTAGCCGCCAGCTGGACGGGAGACACACGCCGTCAGCCGGGTCGGGTTGAAGAGGCCCATTCGGCAATGGCCCTCAATAGAAAGGCCTGATATTTAGCCTGTGATGCATACTGTGTACGTTAACTTAACATCAGCCACTCTGAGTGCCACTGTGTGGGAGGATGAGCCCCAAGTAGTCAGTGCTATGAATCTGGTTTGCCAGTATTTGACACGTCTATAAAAAAATAAAATAAATAAAGACATCCAACATGGCCCCCTGGGTTCTGTCTGCCAGGGCTAGAGCGTCGCACTGCCTTGCTCAATTCAGCTGCCAGTGAGAAACATGAACCCTTCTGGCTGAGACGAGGTGCCAGGAGGTGTTGTGTGTGTGTGGGGCTCCCCAGAGGAGAGGGGCTTACAATACTCTGGAGGGTGGTCCCCAAGAAGAGCAGGCTGCCTCTGGCGCTTGTTGGGGTTGGCGTTCACATCCTCTGAGAACAACAAGGATGAAGAGCGTAAGCATGACCCCAGGACAAGAAGGTGGAGATTAAAGAGGACCCTTATCTAGAACTGGAAAAGGCTCAAAAAAGGATGGATCAATACAATTTAGTGGGGGGGGGGAAGGCTCCACCGGACAGTTATCAATCCCCCTATAGACACCCTATAAACACTACACAAGTGGTAGTCTAATGCAGCCAATACAACTGATGGCTTTGACCGTGCTACACAACACATCCTACTGCCTACAATTTTTTTTACCTCAATAAAATGGTCACAGCTGAATGGGTACATCATGGATAAATCATATCATTAGTGATTTACTTAATCACAGCAAATGCCTAAATCTAATGAGTGTAGCACATGTGCACACACACCTGCATTGCTTCCATTTCCATCTGCATCACCATCTGTACAAGTACACAATCACACACAATCAGGAGGGAGGTTAACATGTGCAGTTAGTTACCCCGTAACAAAGACAACACAGAATATGCATGCAAGTAAGGTGCAGGTAATATCCTGCAGCACAGATTATCCCAAAACAGGCTGCGATCATGGGGAACAAAAAGTACAAATGTCTTTTTTTTTTTAAGTACAATGTTCTTAAAAATAAAGAAAAATGCAGTAAACCAATTAAACATGTTTTAAGATCAGCAAAATGGCCAGTGGCAGCCAGTAAGACCACCAACGTCACAGGGACTTTAGGCTGCCCCTCTACTAAAAAACAAAAAAGGCACATGATCGAACGACAGCCGCACTTCACAAAACGACAACCCCCCCCTCCCCGCCACCCGCACAAATATACACCCATAGACGGAGTAACGGGTCGGGCTGTTTCAGTGGGAGCGGTGCAGTCAGCGTCAGTCTGGTGTGGCGGTGTTGGGTGCTGGGCAGAGGTGGGTGGTGTTGTGCTGTCATGTTCCCCGGTGGAAAGGGGCAGAGGGGGGGGGGTGGGGGGGTCTGGGTGTACTTACTGCATGGTTACACACTGAGGTAAGGGAGAGAAGGACATTAGCTGCTGCAGTTCCACCACTCTGCACCCATTTCATTTCATCCAACACTGTCTTTAGGGCCCACTGCAGGGAGAGCCCCTCCGGCCCGCGGGGTCCTGGCGGCTATCAAGCGCCCCATGTGGCCACGCGAGCTCCTGCTCTCCTTTTAGTTTGAGTTTGTCTCCTTTAGAGCACATTTCGGACGCGGAGCTGGCTCCTCTTTAGGTGAAAATTGCCAAACCTGCATTACATGGAAGGTGTTACACACGTTCTGAATAGATTGAAAAAAATAAATTAAAAAAAAATAGCCAGACAAGAATGCATGTAGTACGAAAACCCCCAAAAATGTGCCAGGTGTTGTCAGCAGTGTGCTGTCTTCGTTGGTCTTGTGTTTCATCCCATGTGATTGGCTAAGCGTGAGGAGGAGGAGGATGAGGATTCAGTAGTGGTGTTGATGGTTCTGTTGTTGCTGTGCAAGGCATCTATTGGATCAGTTGGTACGTCAGCAGGAGAATGTGTTGCTGGAATGTCACCCGCGGCATCGCCCGATGAGCACGGTGCAAAAGGAAGAGGAAACAGATAGCTCCCAGCCCAAACCCAGGGGGGTGTCAGTTCTGTCGGCTCTGCTGTGGTGACACGTGTCTGCCGCTAGGCGTATCAGTCTGCTGGGTGGGTGGACCGACTGCCTGTTGTGGATGTTGTCTTTGTGCGGCCTTCTTCTGTGAGATCAGGTCAGTAAACATTTTCCCATCACCAGAGTGGGACAGGAGGCGCCCATTAGCCCCGGGTCTGTTTCAGTGTGTTGAGCACATGGACACCAAATGGGGTAAGAAGGGGGGGATGGAGAAAGAGAGAGAGATGGATGGATAGAGAGCAGAGGGGGAAAGGGGCGACGGGGCAGGGGAGGGGACCAAGCATAGCTTCCAGCCCCAAAAGTACAGCCCACCAAGCTCCCAAGCTTCAGGTGTGGTGGCTGTGTGGACCTGTATGGTGAATGGAAGTCTTCCCGGGCTCTGGTGTGGAGATGCTGAGCAGATGAGGCGTGGTGTGGGAGCTGGAGTCAGATCAGTCCTACCACGCCGGTGTCTGGATGAAGGGTGCACTGTGCCCTGTCCATCTGTGTTTGGGGAGGGAGGGGGGGGGGGGGGGGGGGGGTAGGGGGCTTCTGTTCTGCTTTGGAGTGGATGTGTCCTCACTGGAGCAGTGGATGTTGAGGCGGTGGTGGTGGTGCTGGTTGTGTTGTCAGCAACAATGTGTATCTCTCCATCCCGTTTTCTGTTGTATTGTGGCGTTGCGTCATTTGGAGTCAAAATGTGAGAATGCTGTGGCATCAGAGGCCTCAAGACTGTGTTGTCACAACTCGATATGTTGCAAGCTTGCACTAGTGTGGCTTTCCGTCGTGCATGTAATGCAACCACTGAAGCATGAAATGAACCTCCTGATCAACAGAACAGGGGGCTCTATTTTGCATGTCTTGTTCATGTCTAGTCATGTTTCACCGGTGGCCCGCTTACACAACCTCCCCACAATGGCAGTAGCCAGGGTGCTGCTGGTAACGGACACGCTCTGCGGGAACCCACTGTGTGTGTCTGCCTTGGGCTGGCTTGAGCTCCTGCTTAGTCACTTACCGGGGCCCCCCAGGTTGGGGTTTGTGTAGTCCCAGGTGTCCTGGTCGTTCTTGAACACATTCAGACGAGTAGGCTAAGACAAGAGGAGAGATGATCATCAAAAAGATTTAATCAAAGGCTCCTGCTGATCAATACACCCTGACCTGAATATAAACAAAGCCTAGGGCACTGTATGCATAGTGCCACTGACTACCAGCAGTAAATACTTAGAAAATGTGTTACAATTACCTCATGGACAGCTTTAAACTATTTAAAAATGTGCACTTTGTACGACCAATGCAAAAAAAAAAAAAAAAAAAAAAAAAAGAGACAGTACCTTGGCATATTCAATCTTGAGAGTACAACAGCCGGAGTATATGTCTGCACCATTGAGCGAAGCCTTCGCTCGCTGTGCACTCTGAACAGAGTCGAATGTGATGTTGGAGTTAAGGAAATAGTTGCAGCAAAACTGTGTACCATATCTTTGGCTAGGGAACTCAAGCGTGCAGCCGTGTTGTCTAGTAGAGGTTTGCTTGTGAACGTGTGTATGATGATTACAATCATTCGCAGCTGCATGAGCCCATGGGATTGTTTATGTGATGTTTATTGTATGTTTTTTTAGGTTAATGCCCTCATGTAAAGGATATTCCACCATGGCCTGAACGCCATTCTTCCTGAAGATGACAATTCTCTGGACAGGCCCACAGTTGTTGCAGATGGTGTACAGGACATCCTGCAGAAGAAGGAAACAATCAATAAAATACAAGTATTAACCACAATGACAACATCAACAAAATCCCTGCTTTAGAATCGCAACCAAATCACATTGACCAATGGTGGCCAGTGGTTACCGAAGTGATGGGGTAGATGGGGTTCATGATGGTGAGGAGCAGGACGTTGTTGACGGTCCTGGAGTCGTCAGAGTCCCCGGGCCTGGAGATCTTCTGGCTGGTGGAGTAGTTGATAAAGGCGGGGTGCCCTGCAATGTACACCTGGTTGTCTGCCGCATAGGTCACAGCCGTGGAAGAACCATTCATGTCTTCGTACTCCACCAGGGCCTGGCGCTTCTTGGGCATCACAACCACATAGCTACAACACAAAGAGCATTCAATGTTAAGATTCTGGGGACATTGGAGTTGACAATGGCCCCAACCTGGGTGTGGTGTCCCTTTTGTCAGATGTGAGTTGGGCCCACCTAATGGTTCCAAACTCCTGGAGGGCCTCCACCAAGTCCGCCTCGGTGACACCATCCACCAGTCCTCGGATATGCACCACCACAGACGGAAGGGTCTTGTGCGGGTCCTCATAACCCTTTAATAAACAAACGAACAATGGTTTAGCTATTTAATGTACCTTCACTTGTAACCCGTCGAACCCACTGTGGGGAATGCGGCCGACATGTGTGTGTATCAATATCGCACACAACCTGGGGAGGTGATTACACCAAAGTTACCAACCCCTAACCCTATTAGAACAAAGTGATCGAACCCCCAACCATATTAGGCCAAAGTAATCAACCCCTAACCCTGCGGCGAATGATGGGGACACAAAGGGTTAACCACTGGGGGAGGGTCAGAGTTAAACGTTATACGAAACATCCAACAGAAATATCCAACATCTAATATCTACCCCATAGCATGTTGATATAATTAATTAATTGAAATACAAGGTCGCGATATTAAGACTGCTATGTGGAAATCGCTCTGCGTAGCGGCTGCCTTAATATTCTACAGGCGGTGCTACATGCTAGTTGGCGCGGCGTGCTACTTAGCATTAGCACGAGTGAAACAAAGCCCCTACGGCGCGGCCCAGTTAGCACGGCAACCCTATTCACTTTTATTGTGGACGAATGCACAAGGACTTCACACATATACCGACTATGAAGACACAGGGTTGGGGTTAAGAAGATACTGATTAATCGTAAAGGTTAGGGGTTATCGTATAACGAGATGGTTATGTTTCATTGGACCGTTGTAATGTGCGAGGCGGCCGCTTCGCGACACTCCGTTTGATTGAATGGATCTTCACGACGAGAAAGCCGTGCTTTATCCAACAGTGTGCACTTCTGATTATTTGCCTAATATTTGCCGAGGGAACCTACCGTTGCCATTCCGTCGGTTTTCTGCCGTTTGGTTGCCCTGCCGTCTTCGCTGTAATAACGGCTTGTTGCAGTCGCCATGTTGTCCCGGTTAAAAAGGAGTTGGAGTGACGAGGAGGACAAAATGGACGGAAAACTAGAAAAACGAACCTCTGCTGACCACGCCCGCTGTTGCTATTTGCGTGCATCGATTGGCTTATAACACCTGATCATTTTTAGAGGACACAAGGAAGGACCAATGGGATTACAGGATACTTCCCGAAATGCCTTAATCGGGATAGTATTAAATGCAACCTAGTTTCCGTTTTCAACATTAAATGTGAATTTAAAATTATACATTAAACAATATATGGTATGGTAGCAGTACAAATACCGACTTCCTGATTTTTGTTGGGATTATGTATTTTTATAGGTACAAACAAACACATTACAATCTGGTTGAAACATTGCTTTGTCGGGCTTTTAAATCGCGACGTCATCAGGACCATGACGTAAATACTTCATTTATTTGAGCTTACGGGTAGATATTGTCGTGATTTTAATTAAATGTAATTACACAAGTTAACTCAGATGATGTAATTTGATCGGAGAAGAAGCATTCAATGAGTACAGATATTATACTGTTTATCGAACGTTGTTCTATCTTAGATTTGTCATGTAAAGCCTGCGGTAAGACCTACACAAAGTAGCTCGCCAATGTGCAGGAAAATATGTATGTTGCTTGGCAGCAGTCCAGTCTCAGAACCATTATTCGGGCTGGCAAATAACTTGAGTCAACAAATCGTACTCTGTCGCGTATTGCTGTGAACCACACAGCTCTTGCAGACCTGTTGTAGATTAGCAAAACCACACTGGAGGTCATGCCGTTATTATCACCACTCCCTCCCATGTGATATTGCTTTAAGAACCTTTATTTGCAAGTATTTTATGTATGGGTATTTGAATGCAGTGTGGTTATGTGGTTATGTTTACTTGATCAACTGTAAGATGAAAATCAATATAAAAGAACAAATGAAATACTGGACGATGGGCATGTCCAAGAAGTTTATTCAAAAATAGCCACTTGCGAGCCAGGGAGAGCCAACAAATATTAAGAAACAGCCCTTACAAAACAAAAGCCAGCACTCTATAGCTTTAAAAACCTATACAAAAAAATAATCACAGAATCAAATGAACAGCACATACAGAAAACCCAATCAGTTGACAGTGTGCTGAGAACATGTAAAAAGGGCAGTGCAGTAGGACAGACTTCATGCTGAGTATCGCTCTCTGGGACAGCGACGCGGCAACCATGGAGACTTGCAACCACGGTGACGTCACCACGGTATGAGGACATGCGGGCCAGTCACGATGGGACAGAGGTGGGACTGGAACTAAACAGCATATTGGGGCTCAGGTTATCCCAAATTAAAAAAATTAAAAAAAAAACTAAAAAACAACAGCGGTGGAGGTTTAGAACACAATATCAAAGCAATTTAAGGTTAGGGCTTGATGAAGTGTGTTTCAGTGTGAAAAAATGTCATTCCATAAATTAAAACCAAAAAACCTTCAGGATTCGTTATGAACTATGAATTAGATCATAATGTACAGTTTCTCTATGAAATACAAGCAAGTTATTGCAAGGTCCGTGGAGTTTAAAATAATATGGGTGCAATTCAGCACAAGGAGCATAATGTGCCATTTTCAACTGCCCAAATCACTGTTAAAAGCAAACCGCACAAAATGGCTTCTGACAGATGAGTTGCATGGGGGTGGGGAGGGGTGTGTGTGTGTGTGTGTGTGTGTGTGTGTGGGTATGTTCAATCATCTCCAGGGGTCGGGCTCCTCTTTGCGCTTGGTGAGCGGGAACGACTGTAACAGAGAGAGGCGCGGGTTAGAGGCTGCTGTGCGGGGACCATGGAAACACAACCCTGCACGCCCCGCCCACTTCCTGTGCCATTTCCCTGGCTTGAGTTTGAACAATTACATCACTGTACATTAAAATAGTCGACAAGATTCGGTTATGTCTCTGTTCACTTTTTTCTGTCCATAAAGACTACAGGGGAAACGAGGTAGTAGATTCAAATGAATCACAGGACTGAGCATCAGATTCTATGACTTTGTTTAGCAGTCTATGGTACCAGGGAAATGGCATTGGTCTGGGTGGGAATCACATGAGATGTGTGTAGTGGAGATTCAGCAGGCCGGTCCTTGTCTTTCAAATGGAAATCCAAGCGTCAGGACCGACACTTCTGAATACACCCAACTATATGACCTCCATACAAACAACAGTCTCTTTGAAAGCAAGAACAATACATCCATGTTATCTGCTAGGCTGGGATTAACAATTCGTTATGGGAATAGATATGAGACTCAATCACCACCCATTGGGACAGGACAGGCTCTTTGTACCAGGGCTGGGGTTTCTGCACCGGAGAGGTGAAAGTAGACTTTTAGAAAGTCACCGTCACACTATGGGGCAACTGTCTTTGCAGGGCTCAAGACACTGGGAATACACTTTAACTGGGTATGTATTTGGGGAATGTATTAAATTTCATTCACAAAGCGCATTCAATTCCATTCAGTCCTCTGCTTAAGGCTTAGGTTGGTTTCTACTGTTGCATTGGTCTAATGGCTTAAAACAAGTCTTGAGTCCCGCCTTGTTATTTTTCAAAAATGCTAATATTGTTGGCAAACCAGTTACAGTTTCCGTCAGGTTAAGGCTAAAGCCCCCCTTGTTCTTTGTTCCTCATTTCGTTCAAGGCCTTAGTGAAACCTGAGCACATCACCCACACAAACCCTCTCACACCTCAAGCACTCCTCATTCACTCTCGTCAGCATGCGCAGCACTTCACCCTAATTGCTAACGGCCAGCCGGCCTCCCTCAGGGAGGGGGAGGGGGGGCATCGGACCGGCTGTGTTTCTAGCCTTATCAGTGGGGAGGAGGAGGGGGGGGGGGGGGGATGGGGTACGGGGACATCTGGATGTTTACCTTTGAGCCAGAAACAACAAGTACAGTGAAGCGAAGGACGAAAGCACTGAAGGACGGACGACTACAACTCGGAGAGACTGCGCTGGGAGGCTCTTGAAGACAGCTGACGTCTCCTCAGCGCGCGCCCTCCCCCTCTCATTCTCACTCTCAGAAGCTAAGACAGAGGCCGGAGAGCTCTGGTAGGTAGGAAGGTGAGGGGGGGGGGGGGGGGGGGGAGAGTGGAGGAAGGGAAGGGGGAAGGGAAGGGGAGGGGGGGGGGAAGGGATTCAAGAAGGGTGTGGTCGAGACTCTGACTGTGTGGGTCAGCCCGCTGGCGGGCCCGAAGGCCGGCTCTAGTAGAACGACTGTGTGTGTCCGCTCGGGCGGTTCTGGTCTGAGCGTGTGCGTCGGTCGCCCATTCACTGTGGGGGGGAGCGCTCGGTCGGTCGGTCGACCTCTCTCTCTCGCTCTCTCTCACTCTAACGCCAGCTGCAGGCGGAGGCTGATCTCAGCTCAGGGCTTAAGTCACCCTCCCGCAGGACGAGACCGCCGGCAGCGGGCAGACCCTGGGGTCAGCTGCCACACGCTTTAAAGAAAATATGAAAAATAAACAAAACCGTTCTGCAAAAGATGGAAGTCACCACTGGTGCAGTGCTGCCTGACACCACCACCCCCCCACTCTACAAGATGCCCCTGTTACCTGTACATGAGAACCCACCCCAATTTAGAAATGTTATGGTAAGAAAAAGACATTTGAACCTGGGGCTTACTGCTAAGCAAATCGTTCAGTTCATGACTGCAGTCGGTTTAAAGAGTAACTAAACACTAAAATCAAAAGGCAGAACACACCAAAACCCCCCCCACACACACGGGTTGGCCGCGGCTCATTAAAAGGCCAGGGATAACACTTATCAAACAAATCAGAAGCATCAGAGATGGTGCGGTTACTGCCATTGGATTTTAGTGTTGGACATGTAGTGGTTTCCCCTTTAAATTCAGACTGCATCTAATGAACATAAAGGCTAAGCTGACTGCAGCTATACTGAAATGATGACCCCATTGGCTATCTTAAGATTACAAGTGTTCAGCCTTCCTCCCATGCGCCCTCCTCTCCTCCCCACAGAGCCCGGCGGAGGTCCGTGGTGCTTGTCGGCGGCTCTGCGGAGAGGAGAACAGGGCACATGGCGGAAAGGCTGCTGCTCTAAACCTTCGCTCTAACTATCCACGGTCCCTGCCTCCACCTCCTCGTCCCGCTGCTGGGAAACAGCAGCAGAGCCGTCCGTAGTCCTGGTCCGTGCTGCAGGAGGGGGGGGGGCTCCGGCCCCTCCCCCCGGGGCTGGTTTGAGGCTGTGCACTGGCGGAGGCAGACTAACGCAGAAGGCTCGCCTGCCCGTTAACACGGAGCACAAGCAGAGCCCCCCCTGGCTAACATGCAAACCTGACCCCTGGCTACACTCAAAGGCTACCTGATCTACTAGACTGTTAAAGGGGAAGCACCGTACACAGGGCAACTTCAATCACTTCTAGATCTAAAAGAAGACATCCAGCTGAACTAGACTAGGTCAAACAGCTGTGCTACACCCCCCACCCCCCAGTTCAGAGAAGAAGCAGAGACGGGGACGTACCTAGTCCTCTTGTGGCTGGGCGAGCGGGACCGAGAACGGGACCGCGAGGTGGAGCGGCGCCGGGGGCCAGAGGTGGAGCGGCGCCGAGGGGCCGAGGCGGACCGGGACCGTGACCTGGAGCGACTGGAGCAGCACGCCCAGCAGGGGCCAAGAGGGGTTAGATATCACCACTCACTTGGGGTCCCGGGTGACGTGTGTGTAATGTTAAAACTCACCTTCTCATGGGAGTCCTGGACTTATTAGAGCGGGCTGGGGAGCCAGACCTGTTACCATGGAAACAGTGTGTGAAAAAAAAAAAGGCCACGGGGAGTCCAGGGTTGGACACCGGCCGCAAGGTCACGTTACAGGGCGGGCAGACTAGTCTAGACCCGGGTCTTACCTGCTTCTGCGCTTGGAGTACGAGGGCGACCTGCGGCGCCCGCTGCTGCTATAAAACACAAACATTTTACAATGTTAGGACGTCAGACCGACCAGCCTGGAGAGAGCGCTGATCTCTCGGGGTAGCGAATGCCGATGGGCAGGACTGAGGAAAAACTACCGGACATCAACGTACCGTTCGTTGCTACGGCTACGGGAGCGAGAATGGTACCGGCGGCCGCGGGACCTGGACCTGGACCGGGACCTGGAATGAGAGCGGGACCTGGAAAAGAAAATGGCAACAGATGCGGCGGGTTAACCTGACTCTACATTCACTTGAAGGACCGCCCCCTCGCCGCAAACCTCTCTACATTCACAGGAGCGCGGGCGTGTTGTGTGGGGTTTGCGTAGAACCCGGGGGGTACCTGCTGCGGCGGCCTCCTCCCCTCTTGTTGAAGCGGTAGCAGTCGTACGCGTAGTGGCCGCGGTCGCCACACTGGTAGCAGCGGTCGTTGGGGTCAAAATGGCGGCGGCTGGGGCGCCCGCGGCCCTTCCTGGACATGCCTGTTGACAACTCAACACGAATTCTGGAACCACACAATACCCTGGGGAGGAAAGAGACGTTTGATTTCATAAGTTTGAGTGGCTATTGGTTTGAAAAATCTTGACACTAAAATATCCATCTTCTGACAAGTAATCATATTTTAAAATGACAATAAATTAACAAAAAATGTTGGTGTGTTCAGTTGGACAAACAGACACCAGGGCATGTAGATATAAGGCTTTGAGAGAGCCTGGAGATTACTTACTTTCCATCCATCCCCTTCACTGCGTCCTCTGCATCTCTGGGGTCCTCGTACTCCACAAAGGCAAACCCAGGCGGGTTTCTGGCCACCCACACAGTACGAAGGGGGCCATAGTAGCTAAATGCCCGTTCCAGTTCCCCTTTTGCCGCGCCATTGCCGAGGTCACCAACGTATACTTTACAGTCGGTGGCCCGCGACGAACTACGGGATGAAGAGTAGTGGGACATCTCACCTCGTCCACTGGGAAGAGGGATTAAAGCAAAAGGAAGGAAAGCGCGCGTGTGTATTAGATGCAAGATGAAACACCAGTACAGTGCCAAAAAGTTAAAGGCACCATACTCTCTTTGGTCTTCGTGCGACACGGATTTGATTCAACCACAGCCCCACAGGCGGATCCATTATCGGGGGGTTTGATAGATCTAGATTGTAGATCAATCATTAAACACATCGCGGTGACCTTTGCTCAAGCGCGCCATGTTCCACTCGGAGGCCGCTGGTCCTCTCCGGGCCATGTGATTATTCACAGTTTAGAGACTAACCATCACACGGCTAATGGTGGTTAGTCTCTAAACTGATGAACTGTTCAAAGATTAACCATCACACTGCAATGGGTGGCGTCTAACTGATGAACATCACAGTTTGAAGACTTACCACAAACTGCCAAGAGTGGCAGGGTTTAGGTTCATCATTTTCTAAATGTATAAAACTAAATGGTGCGGACGATCTCACTGTAGCTGAAACAAATTGCATTCATATTTAAATGAGCCAACCAGTTAACCAACGATCAGGAGTAGTTGGTGCCCAGTTAACCGTGATACATTTAGAACTATGTCCACATTTGTTCACATTTACTGAGCGGGAATCAATTGTTTATTAAAGCACGCATTAAATATACACCTGAGTGGACCCGTCTATGTGCTGGTCAAATAGAAACAGTTGGACAATGAGTTAATGCATACATTATTAATGATCAATATCGAAGAAAAAGTATGCTTTAGCGCAAATCGGTACTCAATCAACCGAGAATAACAAACATTTCAAACACACTATATTATAAATCTCTTGGAATTAGTCGGAGCCCGCATCTGTCCGTCAACAATGGCGAACCCACGCGTTAGCAATCTCACCTCGTTCCGTCGGTTTCCAAGTCACTCCGACCGGAGAAGAAGCTTCTACACGAGCAGCAGCTAACACTCCTATTTATCCGAAAATATGTCGATCCTACTGTGTTATTTTGCCAGTAACCAATGTATCGAGCGTTACTATATCTTACAACTATCTTTCCGCCAGGCTAACTGGCTAAGCTCTAGCCCTGCACGATGTCCAATGAGCGAGCCCCTTGAAGCCGCCACATCCGCATCTGCGCAGTCTAGCATTTCATCAAGGGGCGGGACGATAACCGGCCTCTTTGGACGCCTCCCCCCCCCCCAACAACGCACCAACGCACGAACACAACAGCGCCTCCACGTGGCCGCCAGAATTGATGAGCGAGACATTCTTAACTCAGCCTTTAGTAGCAGGCCCGACGCCAGAGGCGAAGTGACTTAGTGGGATCTTACATTTTGAGAAGGGGCATTTCCTCAAATAAACTGCCTTGATGTAACCATGCATTACTGTTAGAGTTAACCCTATTGTATTCCTATACCTAACCCTAAAAAACAACCACATGAGAAAATCAAAATCAAAGAATAGATGTATTAATCAGATCAATCGCATACGATGAGCACCAGCAGAGGGCAATATACCATTTGAATTCATGAACCATTCATGAACCATTTTCTGCAGGTTTGAGGATTGTGATTCAGTGTGAGGATTGTGTAAAAGCATTGAAAGGTTAGTGTTTGAGAAACAACAACCTACGCGAGGTCACATGCACCTCGGCCAACAATTGTTATGTTGTTTTTGCTATTTTTCAATAGCTACATAAAGCTTAAACAGAGGGGCGAATTATATAATTGAGGGGGCTAGGCCCCCATAGATTGCTGCTCTATAGGAACTTATTTGATTCAATCTATGATCAAACTCCCCAAAGAATTGCCCAAGTGAAACAATATTTGTATTTTTGATTACGGTTCAGTATCGTGTATCGTGAGGTGTGCTGCAAAGAATAACGACTCAGACACAGTAAGCGATGAAAATAAATAAACTATATTTAAATAAGGTCTACTTCAGTTCATTAAATAGCTTCATTTTCTTTCAGTAACACATTAACACCTCATGCCATGTTCTCGAAACAAGTGTTGTCCCTATTTGCTTATTTTTTCCACAATCATTTCATTAAAAAATCAATTTTGGTTAATAATTTATTACAGTATTGAATAATGTATATCTCTATCACATGGTATTGTAATAACTCAGTTGTTGTTACCCTACAAAGATTCAGGCAAAGAGAAATTTCATCACAGGTAAAACGACACAGACACAGGTCACGTAGCGAGACTGGGGGGGGGGGGGGGGGTACACACAGAAATATTTTACACCAACAAGATGGACTTGGATGGTACTTGTCGCAGGCACAGCCATAATAAAAACAGAGTACTCGCTCATTTCACAGCTTGTAAAGGAAATATAAATAGTAACGGTAGACACAGAATCTGTGTGTGTGTGTGTGTGTGTGTATACGGTGTGTGTGTATGTGCGTGTGTGTGGGTGTGTGCAGTGGTGTGTTTGTAGAAAAACTCCCCGTGTCCCTGTTGTGTTACCAGGCGTTACATCTGTCTACACGTGTTGTTGTTGTTGTTGTTTTTTATGCCGTTTTGTCTATTGCATGTTACACAAAAAAAGTTTGGGGTTTGTTAGGACTCAACCACAGGAATCAACCCATCAACCACATATGTCTAGAAAGGTCCATCATGGTAGGTCATGCTGCTACAACACCATGCGTCTTCAGAGGAAACACGACTCAAACGAACACCGGGGGAGTGGGGGCGGGGAGACATCACATCTAGCCACGAGAACAAGGAAGGGCACTGTCGGACAGGGGTGGTTAGTACAGAAGTACAGATGTGTATCACAACAGGAACCATGTCGCAACATTGTAAACAGTTCTATGGGTTGGGAGGAGGAGGAGGGGGGGGGGGGGGGGTGTTGAGCTACAGGGGGGGGGGGGGGGAGCAGGACACCCATTGGATGTACTACACTCTATATACCGTACACTCACTGTTACACAGACGACCTCTACTCTGTGAAAGACTACAAACGAGCCCAGGTCAAACCTCTGACCTGACGGCTCTTTAAGTTCAGGAGCAAAAACCACAATAGGCAGGCTGCCTATGGAGGGGGGGGGAGGGGTGATACCGCCGGTCTTATTCGCAGCTCTTGTGGTTACCGCTGTGCTTTCTGAGTGGTCGCTTTTTGCTCGCCGTGACATCCCCCCCAAAAGCCGACAGTTGTTAGCCTGACCAGAAATGCTCGACACAGTTTCCCTTTGTAAACATGCTACTTAACATCAAAACGTTTCCTCCGCCGAGTGGAAGGGAAAGATGAATTATGGGTTGGCAAGAAAGGGCCGCGCGAAACACTCGAGAGAAAATGATGTGCGGTGTGTTGGTTTTAGCCTCCTAGCTGGAGCGCAATGTAGCTCTGTTCACATCAAAGATATCAAAGGAACAATGTGTTATATTGCACGTTGAAACTACAGTATACGTCGAAGGACTGCAGTACCATTCATCTATACATAAATAATCTGTGTAAATAAAATAAATAATCTTGTCAGAGAAAATATACACTGGTGTTTGTAACACAGAAACAAACAAGTCGACGCACAAAGTAATGTGTGTGTTTGATTAAAAGTATTTTCAATATGAGACACTTCACTGGGTCTAATGGGAGCATCCTCGATGTGAAACATTTATCAAAATGTAATCCATGTTTGTTTGCTAACAATATCATCTACACATTAATCTCTACCATCCATTTTGTTTTCACTACTACTACATTGTTAAGAAATACAAAAAAACCCACTTTAGTTATATATGTGAGGAAACGGTATAAAGTCGATTTAAGAAATTTGTACAAAGTATGGGTTGTCTATAGGGTAAACAAATTGGATAGTTACGATATATTACCATGAATAACAGGAGTAATAAAATCTACTTTTAGAGCACTTATCAGTTGTAAACTTCTAGAGGGGGATGGCGAGACTTGCAATGACGTTGTGACAGCGCAAGAAAATAAATCCTTGCGGAAATATAACCAGAATTATAGTAATAGCGATATTAGGCAGTGAATTTACTGTAGTAGTTTTTAGTCACGTGAACATATCAAGGCTTTCCACACTCCCTGCTTATCAGCCAATCTATCTTTGTAAATACCTGTCATGTGTTAATATCAAACAGCAGAACGGAGACAGTCCCCAATCTGCTGTGATACTGGTCTCTGAGCCAAATCACTGGACCAACTGGCAAAACCAAACCAAAGGTTCTGATGTTTCACAGTCCCCTGCTGCGCTCTGTCTGATTTTTTGTCCCAGACAGCGGCAAAATGTGTTGAGAGCTTGTGTGAACACTTCAGCATAATCCACGTCGTACCGCACCCCTCTTGGGCCACGAAGACACGTCATGCCGCCCTGCACACGCTACCAACAGGGTTCACGCCAGTGTCACACTGCATCATGTCATGGTTAGGTCATGGTAAGGTCATGACCCCTCTTTGATGTCTGAATCAGGTCCTGTGACTGGTCTGGGGGGGGGGGGGGGGCGGGCTGTGCAGTTGACTCTGGATGGATGAAGGTTAGGACTTTATGCTCTACAGGGTAGTTTTACATCAACTGTACCCACTGTATCCAACAATGAGACACGGGGAGGAGACATGGTCTCAGCAGGGGAGAGATGGTTCATTTAATCAAATCAGTGACCGGCATCCCTAAAGGTTTGTTTGGGGTCTCGATGCACGCATATTAAAAAGTGCAGCCGAGACAAAGGTTGGAGAACCAAAAGGGTGAACATACCATTAGCATTTTAAACGTCAAGTTAAGGCATTTGATGGGTAGTATCCTGTATAATAGCCATATTTTTGTGTCTGAGATGGGTAGGTAATGCTGTCGGATGATCTGCATCTGGGTTATGGGTCATGTTAGAGGTCACTGTGACCTCTTTCAGGGGTTCTCTCTGCTTGCGTTCAAACTAACACTGCTCAGCCTTTTTACTCGGACTACCCATGCATATTAGTTGGAGTTTACCATGCCATAACCATGCTACGATACTCCTGTCAGGATGCATGCCACAGTAACGAATTCAAAGAAATCCCATGGATTAGACTTCATTACCCACAATACCGCAACACAGCTGTTAGGCAACTAAAATGTTGTTTTTTTTTCAACACTTAGCCCTAAATCTGTCCCGTCGTGGACTGAGATGGCCTCTAAGAAACACAAAATGTCCGCACACAAGTGTGGATGCCGTTTGGAGTCCACAGTTGTTCTGTGGGGTGAGGAGCCAATGATATTTCAGATGTCCTCAATAGATGAAAAAAAAAAACATTTTTCTTTTCGCCCATCATTTTCTCTGGATTGACGGTTGGACAGTCTTGAAGATTAAACACATCTCACACATCTGTTTGCTTTGGGTTTTAGAGCATGAGAACTCCAAAACACTGATAGCTGATTGGTTACTGTCCACTGACCCGGAAACATCACCCAATGAGGCTATGGATTTACATATCACTATTGAGTAGAGACATGGTAGAAGGAACATGTGTTGGTTGTTAAGTTAGCATACCAGCTCAATAACACACTATTCCCTTTTCACGGTATAAACAGCAATATATACATACATTTTAAATTAAAATAACATATTCACTACAGTATAATCATGTATGTGTAAATGTAAATGTAAATATAATCAAAACTTGTGTTGTTGTGGGGATTAAAGAGGACTACAACACGCAGACATGTTTTTCTTTGTAGCTCTGAAATTAGCTCTCAAAATGTTGGAATCCTTCCTTTGTATCCTTTATAATATCCAATTAGTGTGGTACAAAACCAACCAGTAACAGCATGCAATCGCTGTTACATTGTCAATCTTAGCACGTTTTTGCTTTGGGATTTCATTTAACACTTACCTGTGTTCCCTGTATTCCAGTGTGTGTTATAGTATGCATAGAATAACCCAAATAGCGATGAAAATGTAAACACCTCTAAGAATAACAGTTCACCGTTTCAACTGAAAATGTGTACCATCTGCACTATACTGTTCTCTACTTCAAGGAGGTCAAAGGTTTGGCTCAGCATCAGTGGACAGTAACTCACTTTGATGGACTAAACTGTGAAACACAACCATATTTACTCTACGCTAAATCATCACTTCACGTCCGGACTGCAGTTCCTGCACACAGAAAGAGGAGGTGGGTGTTAAGAGGATGAATACGGAGTCAAACCAATTCCATGTCCAGTTCCAGTTCAGTTACATTAGAATTAGTCCTTAGTTCCAATGTGGGATGGATCCGGGTGAGTACATGTGATGCGTTTCCTGTGATGTCACAGGAAGTTAATCTTACTGTATTTACACTCTGTACATTAGCTAAGCGGTGTTGATTCAGTGTGTCGATATGTTGTGTGCCGCGTGTTGATACGTCATGTGCGGTGTGTTGATGTATTGTGTCAAGAAAGTGATTCTTTTGTGTGAATCTCTTGTGTGCAGTGTGTTGATACACCAGGTGTGGTCTGTACACGGGTATGACTCTCAGGTCAATGTTATTGTTGCTGTCTATCGAATGCGATGATATGAGTGAGTGTGGAAGCAGAATGCGGGGCTCTGTCCATCCAGACATCTCCAGGCCTCCGTGAAGGTGAAGGTCTGTCTGTCCTTCACCGCCGTGGAACACAGCGCGGCTCGCCCATTACTCATCGTTGTTCTTGTAAACATTGCACTCCTTCCCTCTCCTCCACAGAGCTCCCATGTGCTCTCATCAAAAGGTTTGTTCGGACAAAGGGGGTGGGGTGTGTGTGTGTCTGTGTGTGTTGCGGGGTGGAGGGTTCAGAACCGCGTTCAGAACACCAAGTTGGCCGAACGCAACAAGCGCGATTCTTCTCTCCCATGGGCCTCGCCGCCAGGGCCTCGGGTCGTCTGGGTCCCCTTTGCATCATTGCTACGGTAACACAACTCTCCAGGGTGGATGGAGGCCTAGCCCTGGGCGGTGTTTAGACCCACACCTTGCCAGTGATGCCACAGCCGCAGACAGTTTCAACCTTCTCTCCTTCCTTTTGTCAACGTACTAAAACTCTCCCTCACAAAACCTCCTCAAGCCTTCTCATCTCTGCTGCTGTAAATTCTTCCTATTCACTCTTCCATGGCTTCAAACCCACTTCCTGTCACCCCATCTCTGCCGTGGGCTGATGACAATGTTGTCTGCAATTGATGTGTGCGCCATGTCTAGTGACTTGTGTCACTGATGTGTGTGCATGTGTGTGTGTTCAGTGTATGGAACACCTAAAAATAGAAACCAAAACATAAAAGTAAAAACTGAAATAACCCTGGCGCGCGCATGTGTGTGTGTGTGTGTGTGTGTGTGTGTGTATTTGTGTGTGTGTGTGTGCTGGTGCGGTGTGTTGCGGCGCCGTGCGTGTCATGTGCGCTGCCCCGACACACAGAGGGAGCGACGCCGCGTGAACGCTCTACCAACAGAAGCATCTGTTCCCCCCCGCGCTACGCTGAACAATGAGTATGAGAGTGTGTAATATGCTGTTTGACTCCCTCTCTCGCTCTTCCCTCCCTCTCTCTCTCTCATACCTCCCCTCTCCATCCCTCTCTCTCTCTCTCTCTCTCTCTCTCTCTCTCTCTCTCTCTCTCCTCCCTCTCTCTCCCCCCCATCTTCTCCCACTCTTCAGAAGCCCTTGATGTGGCAGTAGGCCTCCAGGCTGGAGAAGAAGATGTAGAGGAACCAGAGGCCCAGGAACAGCAGGCTGGTGGCGATGCGAGAGCCGCGCGGGCCGCCCAGCTCCCCGCCGATGGAGGGCCGGCGGCGGAACAGCAGCACCCCCATGGTGAAGAAGGCGAAGACGGTGAACAGCGTGACGGAGAAGGCCAGCGAGCCCGGGTCCACCAGGAACTTCTTGCCCTTGGAGGCCCAGTAGATGGCGGCCACCGACCACGCCACGCCGATGCCCAGGAACACGTTGACGGCGTTGCTGCCCGTCACGTTGCCCACGGACGCGTCGGCGTGCTGGTCCTGCGTGGCGGCCACCTTGCTGGCGAAGGTGTCTGGGTGGGGGGGGGCACGGATGACAGGGAGGGCGTGTTATAAGCGTGTTATAAGACATGCTGTGGCATAGCATTTTATAAGAACCATAGGAGGACGTTAGAGGTTACAGGAGACGGCCCGCGGAGGCCCATTCGATGGGTACCGTCTGGTCTCTTATGTGAGGCAGACACGGCGAGACGCGTACGCTCCTGCGCCGGATGCTGTCATCCGATCGGCGCCGAGCGGCTGAGGACGCCGCGGCCAGGTGTGTGAACAGCTGGACCGCGTGGAGGAGAGTCGCTTTTTAATTGGAGTAGATTTACTAAACTTTACAATAAGGGTCCATTAATGAGCCACGATTTAGGATTACTTAATACAGTAATCTCTGCATTACTGTAAAGCATTAGCGCCGCGGTTTGGGCGAGGAGGTTAGAGTTAACCCTATTAAATAATCTACACATGAATACCTTAGTTATTATGAACACCATTACCTTTGTTAACTCAACTGAACTTAAGGATTTTACATTAAGCAAGACTAAAACAGCAAGCAACATTAAAATAGCAGTAACCATGCGTAAATGATTACTAGACCCATAAGTTCATTCTTAATGAACTGCCAATTAACGCAAATGACTGCTTTAACAAATGTTAATTGATGGGTAACGAGTTCACCCACGTTCACAGTGGATCTTGAACTCAACCCCTCTGCCCCTTTCAGCCATGACGGGACCGGCCACGCAGACAGGGAGCGTTGTGACCAGGTCCACCAGTATATATACACACTGTATGAAGCGTCAGTATACACTGTACACCGTGAGAGTCAGAAGAACCCAGAAGGGCGTGTGGGCGAGGCAGAGGCGCGTGGCCCTCACCTGGGATGGAGGTCCCCAGGGCCACGAAGACCACGGCGGTGACCGAGTCGCGGAGGCCCACGGTGCAGCCGAAGTGGGACGCCAGGTCCCCGATGACGGCGGTCAGCAGGCCGATGACGGTGATGGAGACGCAGAAGCACGCCCAGCCGTTCCAGTACTCGGTGGGCGGCACGCAGGCAAACAGCACCTTCCAGAAGACGGTGAGGAAGTGCATGACGTAGTCGTAGCAGGAGGGCAGGTGCTCCTCCTGGCCTTCCTCGTCTTCGTCGCCTGAGGGGGGGAGAACAAAAGTGGAAGATGAGGATAACTCCAAGTTATTCACTTTTGCAGGGAGAACATATGAATGCAAGATAGCCGAGGAAACATGTAATTGTAATTGACATGTAATTGAAGAACATAAGAACATAAGTAGTCTAATGTATCCCAGAACAGGAAACAAACTCGGATAACAAGCTCAGTAACAACTGAGCTGATCCTTTATGACCAAGGGGCAATATCGTCACTGGAGGCAGTTTGTTCTGTGTAGGTACCCTCATTCAACACCGTTTAACTGTAATGAATAAGTCCCTCCACTAGAGGACGGTATTTACACATCTTCCCCAAGTAGTTTTGGATTTTCATTTATTGACTAGGCAAGGCCAACATTGTGTATTCTCTTCACATAGTAGGTCTGCATTAAAACATCCGCATTTCAAACACACTTTAGGAATACTTTTTTTGTATTCCAGTGTTTTCAAGCTTCGCTTACCAAACAGATTCTCGGATTTAGTTAGCATTGCTGTTGTTGTTGTTATTGTTGTTGTGTTCATTGGGAAATTGTGCCCATGGCATTTTAAAAGCGATAAAATATAGAACTTTGATGAGGCCTCCATAGCAGCATCATGCTTGGGTCTCGTTTCGGCTATCTTCTTTGAGGTTGGCCTTGTCGGCGCTAAATGTGAAGTGAATTTAATGATCAGTCTGCTGTAGCTACTTCGCCAGGAACACACACACACACACACACACACACACGTGTGTGTGTGTGTGTGTGTGTGTGTGTGTGTGTGTGTGTGAGATTACACTTAATTGACGATGAGAATTGATGAGTTAAATTAAAAATGGTGTAATTATTTGACATTAATCAGGCAGTGGCTGGAATTTCAATCTCACGGAAGCACATAAGCACACCCACACACATTCACACACTTTCTCTGTTGAACACATTCACACACACACACACACTCTTGCTTCCTGTTGCATATACACACATACACACACACACACACTTGCCTTCTGTTGCACACACACACACACACACATACACACACTCACGTGCACACACACACACACACACTCACGTGCACACACACACACACACACTCACGTGCACACACACACACACACACACACACACACACACACACTCACGTGCACACACACACACACACACACACACACACACACTCACGTGCACACACACAGCATCCTCACCGGCACTGACGGTTACCGCCTCCACAAACTGCTCCCTCCAGGAGTGCGTGCCGATCACCAGCGCCAGGTTGGTCTTCTTAATGAGCTTGTCCACGGTGCTCTGCCAACCAGAAGCCAGGAACACTCTTGGTTAGCAACCAATTAGAAGGCAGGGAGGGTGGCGGGGGCATTGTAGGTCAACGCATAAATGTGTGTGTGAGTGAGCCACCGCTGGACTCTCCCGCGGCGTAATGAATTCACATGGGGGCCCCACAGGGGGATGGTGTAGCTTTTCAAATCAAATCAAATCACCAAATCTCCGCGTGAAACATAATGAAGCACATTCCAAACACCCCCACTCGCCTGCCCTGTGTTGGCCTGCAGCGAAGTTGTTATTATCCTTCAAAGCTCACGTACCAATACGCGATAGGGATCTACATACAGAGGAATATCAAAATGGATATGAAATCGGGCCCCTCTGATATGGTGTTTCAGGCGACGCGAACGCGTTGCCTTCACGTTCACGAGGCTTGCGGGCGTCTAAGCTTGGGCTCAGACGGTCTCTTGTTGTGTGGGATTGATATGAAGATCTCACTCTGATCATCTGGTGCTGTGTGGTTATTTCCTCCAGGGTCTGCAGGGAGCTGCAGGGACAGCGTGCCCCCCGGCCGTGCAGGCTCGGGTCACGATGGTAAGAGATAGAAGGGGAGTCTGAGAGGACTCCGAATAACATGTGGGTATCTCTGTCCTTCTCCCTTCACCAAACAAAGGGGGCTCGCCATGTTTCCTATCTACTGGGTTCAACGCACTCAAAGCGATTACTTGTTTGTTTACGGGATGCCGAGACAATATTTGCCAGTCTGGGCTCCAGCTAAGAATGGATCTAATTGTTGGATTCAAAGTAAATCCGACAATCAAAAACTGATCTATGCAAAGTTTTAACGAACGAGCGTTTCATTCTCATCTCTCAAATCTTCATCACAGAAACCATGTGCTGTAATAATCCTCTAAGCAACTTAGATCTTCTTCAGCTCACTGAAAGTCAATTGCAAACGACTGCTCTACTGTCATCATGAAGGAGTCATTTTAAAAGCAAACATGGGTTCCCCCATCCCTTGAGCCTTGTCGGGACGATCTGGACCGCGTGACAATTACACGTCACTGTTTTCAGGCTCCGTGTGTTCACACGGTCGACACGGACGAGTAAATACCGTGTTTACACATTGATCCACAACGTGCGGCCAAGGCTTGTGATGTTTACCTGAGTGTCTACAGATGTAATCAGACATTCCTCCAATTTGATTCAGGCCATGTTTAGCTCCAGGGAGGAGGAGGAGGAGGAGGAGGAGAGTGATACAGGAGTGTGCGTGCGATAGCAGCCAGACCTCCGCCTGGCCAGGAGTGAGCTGATGTATCAAGCGCCCTTCCTGGATTTGAATTATTCAAATCCACATTACAGCTGGGCTGTGGAGGAGGGCCGCTGCTGCCTGGGATCACAGAGGACATGGCGGAGGGGCGTTCATAACTCACGCCGAGCAGGGAGAGTACGGCATGGAGGAGGGGCTAGCCCGGCCTCCCTTGAGGCTCACATCAGCCGGCTTTCATCCGGAAGATAAAAACGCGGCCGGCCGGCTCGGCCCGTCTGTGAACACCGCATTGTGCTCGTCGATTGATTGGTTGATGACTGCTGAATGGAGCGCCGTAATTGGCTTTACCTTGAACTCGTAGGACTCCTCGATGACCACCTCCAGGCGGCTGTGCTCCCCCAGGATGGGCTTCCCCATCTCAGCTATCCTGCGGGCCTCCTCCTCCTCCGCACTCATCTGGCCCTCGTCGTCTGGGAGGAGGCGAGGTCGTGACGGGGAGGTGGTCATGGGAAGCGGGAGGGAGGAGGAAATGGGGAACGTGTGGGGAGATGAGAATGGGGGAGGGTACAGGAGTTGGAGGGAGGTGAAATGGGTGGGAGGAGGGGGATGGGGGGAGGGATGTCGGTCGATGAAAGGAGGTGAGGATGAGGAGGAGGTAAGGATGAGATAGAGAGGTTAGGGGGATGTAAGGAGGTGAAGGGGAGGCAGGGAGTCGGGGAGGAAAAGAGGGGGAGGTAGGGAGTTGAGATGAGGAGAGGTAGGGCGGTGAGGGGGAGGCAGGGAGGAGATCAGACGTGGAGAGAGATGAAGAGAGCAGGAGAAACGGTACAGAGCGAGGAGACGTTAAGGGAGTAAATACGTGTTGAGGAGGGGTTTACTGAAAGCCAAGTGGAAACTGCAGCACATTGCGGCACCTATCTATTAGTCATAACTTTATTAATAATTTAGGACGAGTCAGCATTTTAGTTCCTTCTGTATCACTTGTGTGCATTAGCTCATGCATGTTGATTGTGTATTTGTGTGTGTGTTTTCTCGCATCAGTGTGTACATTTGCACAAATTATTGTTTGTGCATGTGTTTGCGTACTTGGGTGTGTGATAGGGACGTGGAGTGTGTTAAGGCGGCAGAGAATGGTTTAACTTAACTGTGTGTGTGTGTGTGAAAGAGATAGTGGATGTAATTAGCAGTAGGACATGAGAGCTCCTCGCCTCTTCAAAGGGGACTCTTATTGTGAAGCATCTGGTATGCAGCAGGAGTCCTAGCATCAGTGACACTGAACTCACACACACACACACACACACACACACACACACACACATTTTCAGCTTTTTGAATGTGGCAATTTGTGCCAAACTGCCATGAGGAAAATGCACACACACACACAAACACACACACACACAAACATACTCTACATGCTAAAAAGCTCTGCTCCACACGCTTCAGTATTCATCACCAGTCTCTCTTCTTACCTACTAAGTCCCTACTAGCCAGCACCAATCTGCATCCAGACAAACAATAAATCCCTTGTTCACCTTCTCCAGAGTTTTCCTTTGCACACGCCGTTATCTGAGTCTCAGTCTCAGAACAATCTAAACCTGGCGTTTAGAGAGCGGCCCACTAAACACCAGGAGTTTCCCTTATAACCGTAAACCAAAAGCCCTGCATTATCGCGCTCTGAAGGCCGTAGATTAACACATACGTAAACCGTGGCTGATAAAGACTGTTCATCCCGGCCGTGTGGGTGGTGGGTGCATCAGTCAGCCTTTCACCCCAGCGTGTCTGGGTTCTCCACCAGGCTCAACAGGGCCTCGGCCCCGGCGCTGATCCAAAGGTTAACTAACTCCCCCTAAGCTAAGCTAGCGTGCCGTGCCGAGCGTGTTGGACTGCAGCGTAACCAGGCAGAGAGTTAACCAGAGCCATTAGCAGGGGGAGGAGAGCCGCGTCTGGCTTTTCATCTCACGCTCTAAAACAAACACAGACACACACCGACACACACACACAGACACACACCGACACACACACACACAGACACACACCGACACACACACACACAGACACACACCGACACACACACACACACAGACACACACCGACACACACACACACACACACACAGACACACACACACACCGACACACACACACACACAGACACAGACACACACACACACACTGACACACACACACACACACACACACACACACACACACACACACACACACACACACACACACACACACACACACTGACACACACACACACACAGACACACAGACACACACACACACACACCGACACACACACACACACACCGACACACAAACACACACACACACAGACATCACTGGCAGCTAGGGGCCACTAGCAGCAGCCAATTACAGCTCCAGTTAAGCGTGTTGTGTTAGTAAAACCAGGAATATACAAACATATGTTATTGTAGAGAAAGACTCAGAGGGAAAGAAAAAGGTGTGCTGACCTGTGATAAAGTTTGAACATATATTATTTTTTATATTATATAAATTATATTATATGTTATCATTCTATTTTTATAATGATTGTTTATTATCGTTTATTTGTTTATTTGCATAATGTGTTATGTAGATACCATCAACACACCTCATGCCAATACTAAACACAACAAATGGTTGTCTAACGCAGGTCCAGCTGGGTGAATACTGTTCATATGTGATGGTGGAGCCAGTAGCTTCCTCTGATGAGCCACAGACGGGCTGTCTTCCAGCCGTAACGCGGATCAGACAATCAGCATAGCTAGCAGCGGACTCCAGGGGAACTCCACTCTTAAGTACAGGGCTGGAGCCGAAACATGGCATAGACTTCAGCTCATGGAACAGGAGTCATAACCCGAGGAGTAGGTTGTTTTTTTTCCTGCTTTAGTAAACTATACGGCAGGGATCAGATGCTTTGAAGCTGGAATGGTCCACCTCTGTAGCAGACCGGTTGTGTTTAACTTTCTGTACCGGGAGCTATAGCTTGTTTCTGCTGGTGCTAAAACATGGCATGGACTTTCCTCTCAGTCCCAGGAGGCAGAACTGGGACTGTTTTTTTTTCTACTGAAGCTGGACTGCTGTAGACTTCACAACACTGAGATGATCTTACCTTGGTTGAGCAGCAGAGCTGTGAGGACAAGGAGGATGATGAGGAGGGAGATGATGAGATGAGAAGGTGAGGAGGAGGAGGAGGAGGAGGAGGAGAGGTGAGAGAGAAAGGGGGAGGACAGGAGAGGTTGAAAACAGGAGTGAGAACAGTGACAGAAGCCATTAGTAGTTATTATGACATGCACGCACACACACAACACAGAAACAAACACAGAATATATATATATATACACATGTTTTGGTTTCGTTCTTGCCGAGACGAGAACCAACAAGTAGACAATGTGTGTCTTTGTGACCTGTAACAAACACATATTTCCTAGCTTTCATAAGCCCACTCATGTATTCCCGTGTGTTTCGTCTTTTTGTGTGTGTGTGTGTGTGTGTGTGTGTGTGTGTGTGTATGTGTGTGTGTGTGTGTGTGTGTGTGTGTGTGTGTGTGTGTGTGTGTGTGTGTGTGTGTGTATGCATTTGTGAGTGTGAATCCATGAGTGCACATGGCTAAGAACACATATCCTGGTAGATGTGTTATCACCCAGGGACTGGCTAGGCCTGTCCGTGTCATCTAAAAGGATCTCCTTCTCCACAGGTTTAGTGGAGAGAGTCCCCGCGGCTCTGCCTGCCACTCCAGAGCCATTTTCCACAGCGTGAAGAAAAAGGGAGAGTTTCAGGAAGAAGACCACAGGAGTGTCTTCTTCTTCTTCTGCGGCTACTGCTGCTGCTGCTGCGGCTGCGTTGACCTCGATACGTTAATGCTCACGCTTCGCCCCTCTAACCCCGGGGAGATCACAGAGAGATAACAGTACGCGGGGCGTGGTGTGCGTGACGCCCGCGCGTGTGATCTCATGTTATGTCATGACGACACGGAGACACTGAGGCTTAATGGCGGTGGACCACAGATTGCGTACAACATATGAATCAGGAGGAAGAGGAGTTGAATGCGGGGGGGGGGGGGTTCATGAGCATTGAGAATTGCCGTCCTGTATTGTTGTCTTACTTTGTATTCATTGACCCACTGAAGTGATTTCAGTCATTTTAGCGGAAGCTTTTATTCAAGCAACTTCACACACAATAGAGAAGACATTTCATGAAAGCAGCGATACCCAGGAAATATTTGAAGCAATTTGTTTTTTCAGGCACCACACAAATCAACAGGGCAGTTATTGTTAAATAACTTATAGTCTTTCAGACGTACTGTTTTGTTGTTGAGTGTAGTGTTTTTTTTTTGTTGTGAGCGTAGTAATTGGGTGTGTGCAATGCATGTGTGTGTGTGTGTGAACTGTGTGTGCGTGTGGGTGTACCCACGCTTGTGTGTGTTTGTGTGTCTGTGTGTGAACTGTGTGTGCATGTGTGTGTACCCACGCTTGTGTGTGTGTGTGTATGTGTGTGTGTGTGTGTGTGAACTGTGTGTGCGTGTGGGTGTACCCAGGCTTGTGTGTGTGTGTGTGTGTGTGTGTGTGTGTGTGTGTGTGTGTGTGTGTGTGTGTGTGTGTGTGTGTAACTGTGTGTGCGTGTGGGTGTACCCACGCTTGTGTGTGTGTGTGTGTTAGAAGTGTGCCACTGACCTGAGATTCCTCTCTTGAGCCAGCGTGGTTCCTCCAGAACAATGAAGAAGTTCTCGTGTTTCTCATACTCCTCATCATCAATGATCCTCAACTGGATGGTCTGACTGCACACACACACACACACACACACACACACACACACACACACACACACACAAACATACACACAGATTATCTCACACACATTACTTTACTGCAAATTCAGACACTTTTGTTGGAATTTCTTGGAAAGTTACTGCAGCAGGACAGGCTGTCCTGCTGCAGTTAATGATGTGTTCTGTCTTAACACACACACAGCCACACCCACACAAACACAGACACCAACACACACACACACACACACACACACACACACACACACACACACACACACACACACACACACACACACACACACACACGCACACACGCCCACACACACACACTCACACGTACACACTCAGTGATTGATCAAGAGCAGCTGCTGAGGGAATCAGAGCAGGAAGCGGCTGGGCAGGGACAGGAAGTAGAATCAATAATTGACGTGAAGAAGGGGAGTCAGTGAGAGATGGGAGAGGATGGAAGAGGGATGGGAGAGGAAGAGAGCGAGGGAGGATAGCTGGAGGGAGAGAGGGAGAGGCAGAGGGTGAGAGGGAGAGATGGAGGAAAAGAGGAGAGATGGATGCAGAGAGGGAGAGATGGAGGCAGAAAGAGGGAAGGGGTGCAGCGAGAGAGGGAGAGGCAGAGGAAGAGAGGAGAGATGGAGAGGGAGTGGGAGATACAGAGGAGAGACAGAGAGAGGTGAATAGAGATAGAGGGAGAGAGTTGAGTAGAGAGAGGGAGAGAGTATGAAAAAAGATAGACATTGGTGGAGTGAAATATGGCGATGGAGAGGGGAAGAGAGAGCGATAGAATGAAAAAACATAATAGATGATGGCCAATTATAGTTTAAACAGATGCTTGGGAGATATTATTAGCGGGGCCAGGGTGACTTGGATAAAAAGAAGACATTTCAATTTGAGTCCTTCTTAGAGAAGCTGCACAGCTTCAGACACTGGTGGGAGTCTGTAGTGCAGGTCATCCTGCTAGACTAAAACGAATACATCACAGCCTCTGGGGTCTCGGTGACATTTGGGTCTGAATATTTTACCACCACCTTGGCCTGAGCGGGATGTATTTCCAGTTCAGGCCAGGTTTAAGACACTGGTGTGAGACGGCTGTCTGTGGTGTCTAATCCTAGTGAGAGGTGAGACAGCTGAGCGGGGAGAGAAAGGATGTGAGTGAGAGGGGTGGAGGAGGTAGGATAGGTGAAGGCTATGAGGATGTGGAGAACGGGTGTGGGGCAGAAAACGTCACCACGGAAACCAGCTGTCGGGGCCTGGGAAGCTGGACCAGGGGGTCGGGTTTTATCGAAAACGTCTCATGCTTTTGTTTTGTTTTATTTGATAGACACAGCAGAGAGACAGTATGGCAGAGAGACAGTATGGCAGAGAGACAGTATGGCAGAGAGAGGGGAAGACATGCAGAAGAGAAGATGGCTGCGGTGGTGGAGCAGCGGTCGGCTGCTCCGTGACAAACGAACCGGC
>JAXIVH010000011.1:1670411-1680411 GCA_036785325.1 Urophycis tenuis
AGAGAGAGAGAGAGAGAGTGAAAAGAGAGAGGTATAGAGAGAGAGAGATTATAAAGAGAGTGAAAAGAGGGAGAGAGCGAGAGTCTGACATTCTTAATGCCTCGATGGACACTCACACGGTTCGACAGAATCGCAGTTCTTATCATTTTTCGGGAGCTGATAAGAATGACCTTTCAAGCAGACGCACTCGGCCGCGACCGGTGGCTTAACGCGGCCGGACGTGGGCGGTCGGAGGCTGACAGCGGGGGGGGCCAATCACATTCTGCAGCCAGCACTAAAGTTGGCTTTGCTCGATTAACATGAATCAACCAGCATATTCAATGGTTTGATGAATACATGAACGCTACAGGAAGGCATATTAGCACAACAGGAGCAAATTGCACTACTACAACGCACTACCTCACTTTCACTTTTGTATTTTGTACTTGTATTTTTGTGATCGTACTTGTATTTTTGTGTTCGTACTTGTATTTTTGTGCCGTACTTGTATTTTGTTGTCTGTACAATGTCTGTTTGTCTGTTTGTTTGTCTGATTGTTCATTTTGTTCATTTTGCACCGCAGGTCTGAGAGGACTGCAATTTCATCTGTGCTATATGCCTGCCATGTAGCACACTTGACAATAAAGTTACTTGAGTTACTTGAACAAAGGTAGACGCAAAGATAAATGTCTGGGGCCCAACTTGAACGCCGTCAAGACGAAACACATTCGCATGCATCTTGATAAGCTCTGTGAATATACACTTTTGTTTTGTCTCACTTAGTTTTTATTCTCTTCCTGTTCAATTCAATGTGTGCTCCTCCACCTGCTACCCCACACACAGTCTGCTGTCGATTTCCCGACAACTTTCAACAAGGTACCATGGCACCCAGATATAAATACCAGGGTTTTTTATTTTTATCCATAACTTCTCCATCACTATTTGCACTGTCAACTTTTGCTGCTGTCATTTCCTCCCCGGAATTAATAAGGTGTTATCCTACCTCATCTTAACTGCCTTAATTTCTAGCACCTCCGGTGGGAGGCTCGTGAATCACCGCCGAAGACACGCCAGCCTATCCACCCGCCCCGCGCGTCGGCATCAGACGGAGAGCTGCAGACGCGCGGCGCGGCTGAGCAGTCAGTCCCTCGACGGGCCCTGTCTGGGGGATGGCGGGCGGGGATCTGGGATCAGAGTGGGAGCCCGGAGCGCCGGCTGCTGCACGCTGCTGACGGCCGTGGCAGGGGAGTGGGTGGAAGGGCCCCACCGCCACCACCACCGCCGCTGCTGCTGCTCTCGCCTATAGCTAGCTCAGCACGCTGAGGTGTTTTTACCTCATCTTTACCTCTCCCCCCCAAACACCGGCTTGTTCCCGTAAGCCTGCGCCGCTGAAATCCTGTATTAGTTTAAGGTGTCGTGTGGTGTCGTGGTGTCGTGTGGTGTGTTCTGGCGCAGTGCAGGCTGGTACAGTGTGGTTCAGTTTGGTCTGGCATGAATGATCTACGTAGAAGGATGTCTGCTCTACAGGAGAAGAGTGGGTTTGGGTTTGTTAACATCAGATCATCATGGTCGACAATCCTCATTATTCAAATTAATCTATAAATGATGACTTCAGATAAGCAATTCATCACAAAGACAGAGAGATATATCTATGATAATATCGGTACACATTTCTCAACATTGTTGTGGGCAGCAGCAGCAGCTCAGGCAAAAGTGCACGTCGGAAACACAACAAGGGTGGGTGGTTCAATTCTTTGGGTTCCCCACACACAGAGCATTAGCATTGAGGCGTCTGTGAGCTAGCTGCTCGGTTTGACGCCGCCCGTCTGTGTGTGTGAGTGTGAGGCCTACGGTGTGAAGTCATTCACACCGTAGTGAAAAGCACCGCACGAGTGGAGGTGATTCACGCCGAGCTCAGATCCCATAACCTCCGGGTTCAGCCCTGTCTGGTCATTGGAAGAGATGAGAATGTGTTCTGGACCCCCCCCCCCCGTGTTGGGTGTTACTGCCCACTCACCTTGATCTCCTTGCGGGTCTCGCCGGGTTTGAAGGCCAGGGTTCCCTCGCTGTACTCGTAGTCCGACCCGGCGTTGGCGGAGCCGTCCTCGGTCCTGTAGTCCACGTAGAAGGTGCTCTCCCCCAGGCCGCCTGCAGCACCACGGACCACAGCTCAGTACCGGTCCCCACCATGGATATCATCAGGCACGTGTGTGGGCGTGTGTGTGTGTGTGGGTGTGTGTGGGTGTGTGTGTGTGTGTGTGTGTGTGTCTATGTGTGTTTGTGTGTGTATGTGTGTGTGTGTGTGTGTGTGGAGGGGTGTGTGTGTGTGTGTGTGTGTGTGTGGAGGGGGGGTGTGTGTGTGTGGGCGTGTGCGTGTGTGTGTGCTTGATAACCCTTTCGATGTGTCACATCAAACAGACACAGTCATAATTGTACTAATGTATTATTTACAAGTGGTTTAATTTTCGTCAAACACAAACGCAAACCATCAGGGTAATGGTCCGTTTACATTTGAAACGAAATAGTGAAATAAAAATGTTGAAAAATGTTGATGAAATGTTTAAGTAAGAGAGAAAAACCTTAATTCCCCATCGCAGATCAGCGCTCGACGACCCAGTAAATGTAATCTAATACACTCCGCCGCACTCAGATCAGCTTGCCCTTCCCTCCGACACACTGGGTTACATGTTTTATCCGGCTGTGCAGCAACCCAATGGATTCACGCTCCATTGCCTTTACAATAAAGGCACCCATCTACACAGCCCACAGGTTACACATGTAAACGCGTTGCATGTGTACGTCTGTCATGTGCGATGTGCGTTCTCCGCGGCTCTGCGTGGCGTCTCTTTGTTTCAAAGGGCCGGGGGAGAGTACATGGGGAAACAAAACGGGTCCAATTCATTTAGCTCAGGGAGGCTGGATTAGCTCCCAGTCCGGGCGTCAGGGCGGCCTTTCAACCACAGCGGTGTCTTCAGGGAGAACGCACGTCTGCTCCCTGGATGAGAGCTGTGTGATTGAGCGGTTCTGATTCTCTCCGGTTGATTTGCGCAATGTAAGGGACGTGCTGAAGCATTGCACGGACAAAAGGAACAGTCGCAATGAAATTGGTGACTCATTATCAGGCATTATTTTAAAGGGACCAAATCTGTGTTTAACAACTCTCTTATTAGCACCTGCCTGTCTGCGGTAAGGACAGCTGCAACAGAACAGTTCTCGTCTAAGTGGGTCCCAAAACACTACGTTCATAAGACAGCCCCATCGGCGACAGACCCAGCCTCTGGTGAGACAGAGCTGTTGCTTTCTGATGGACTTCTGCAGTTCTTAACTCAGTCAATCAAGGAGCCTGTCAACCACTAATCTGTGAAAACAACAAACTATCTGGACAGAGTTGTGCCGGCCTTGCGACAACCTAACATGTCTCACTTCAAACAGCTGTCGCCAAGCCCCTCTGCCAACAACGATCGCTGACTGACAACATCAAAAACAAGCAATCCAATTTCATTCTACAAGTCAAACCGCAGGGCAACTACAGCAACAGAGAAGCTGGCCAACTTTAAAAGGCTCCGTCTGAATCTCATTCGACCCAAACAGAAGAAGAAATCAGCTTTACTACTGACGAACTAACCGCTACACAGCAGACAAGCTCAAAGGGTCTGGCAAACAAAAAAACTGGTCCAACCTTCAGGTTGTGTGTTCTTTGAGTTGTGCGTTCTTTCAGTTGTGTGTTCTTTGAGTTGTTTATTCTTTGAGTTGTGTGTTCTTTGAGTTGTGTGTTCTTTCAGTTGTGTGTTCTTTCAGTTGTGTGTTCTTTTAAACTAACAAGCTGACTTCAAACAGCTCTTCTAGCAAGACTGTGGCTCAGCTTGGGGGGGTCACAAGATATCGCTGACACAAGCTCTACACATAGCTAATTACTTATGATACTTTGATATTTAAAGAGTTTGAGAGGTCTTATAAAGGATGTATGTATGACCAGCTTGCCAGCTTGCTCGAACAAACCCCCCCCCCCCCCCCCCCTCCCCCCCCCCCCGGTTACCTTGGCACACCACGGCCAGCGTCAGCACCCCGCAGTTCTCCATGCACTGGCTGTGGGCGCTCTCGAAGGCCAGCCGGCTGCACACCTCCAGGTCGTCGTCCACCGGCAGCTCCTCGTCCACCACCACCGCGCGCCGCGACTGGTCAGCCGCGTGCCTCTTCAGCACGTTGCCCGCGCCAATCATCATGCGTGTGGCCTGGGGGAGAGGGGGGGAGAGAGAGAGGTAGAGACACGGACAGAGGAGCAAGGAGAGACAGGGTTATGGTCCTCTGTGTGTCTGTCCGTGTGTTTGACTCTGTCAAACACTGTCTCTGTGTGTGCCTGTCAGATTGTTTGTTATCTGGCAATTACTAGGCTGTTTACTTTGTGTTCATTGTGTTTGTGTGGGTGTCTGTATTTATCCCTGTGCATGTGTTTTCACCTCTATGTCTGTGTTTGTGTGTGTGTGGGTGTGTGTGGGTGTGTGTGTGAATACAAGTGTGTGTTTTGCATGTTTGTGTGTGTGTGTGTGTTTGTGTGTGTGTGTCTAGCACTTTGAGGTCATTTACTTGATGTAAAGTGCGTTATAAATAAAATTTATTATTATTATTATTATTATTATTATTATTATTATTATTATTATTGTATGCATCCAACTATGTGTGTGTGTGTGTGTGTGTGTGTGTGTGAAGAAGAATTACTCTTTGTGTGTGTGTGTGTGTGTGTGTGTGTGTGTGTGTGTGTGTATGTGTGTGTGCATGCGTGCGTGTGTGTGGGTGTGTGTGTACGTGTGTGTGTGCGTGCGTGCGTGCGTGCGTGTGTGTGTGTGTGTGCGTGCGTGTGTGCACGTGTGTGTGTGTGCGTGCGTGTGTGCACGTGTGTGCGTGCGTGTGTGTGTGTGTGTGTGTGTTACCTGTATGCGGTAGAAGGCCCTGCTCTTCTGCTGGTGCAGCAGGGCGTAGTAGTTGGCCAGCTCCACCAGCTGGTCCAGCTCCTTGTCAGGGTACTTCTGCTTCAGCTCCTTGATGATGCGGATCACCTGGAGACCACATGACACGCTTAAACACGTGCTTAAAACATGCTTAAACACACCTAAAGCATGCTTGACGGGCATTCAACAACTTACCTGGAGACCAACACCATGTATGACTACTTTTCAACACAGTGAAAAGTAGTCATACATTCAGCTGGAAATAACACGCACAACACGGTTAAAACAGCACGGATACCCATCGGGACACACTGGAGAGACAGAACACACTGCACTTTCCGTTAACTAAGCTTTCCTAAGGTCTAAAGGGCTTCAGGACTCCTTCGCTGTCATGCTAATTGACTAAGTGCCATCTGGGCCCAAGAAGAATGCAATCTGTTTGTCCAACAACAACACAATGCTATCCCTACACTCCATTCATTTGAGTTGATTGAACAGGATTAGATTGCTGAGTGAGAGTGCGTCGCATGCCAACAGCGTGATCCAGTGGTGTGTCTCCATGAACCCTTTTAGTGTCTTTTAGTGGGCTGTGGTGCTGGTAGGCAGAATCACACCAGAACACGTTAGTAATTTAAATGGAGTGATGTTTGGACTTTTAAAAAGTAACATTCTGCACTGCTGTACTATTTCACTCAGTGTTTTTTTAGAGTGCCTAAACTTTGTTTTGTTGCCCACATAATGTGTGCTTCGGTTCACATGTGGGCATGCATGTGTGTGTGTGTGTGTGTATATGTGTGTGTGTGAGAGAGAGTGTTGTGTGTGTGTGTGTGCATGCGTTTGTTTGCCTCTGTGTCTGAGAGGTACAATGAGTGGGCACCAAAGCTAATTAGAAGAAAGCTGTGCCATTGTGTGTGTGTGTGTGTGTGTGTGTGTGTGTGTGTGTGTGTGTGTGCGTACGTGCCTGCATGCATTAGTATGTGTGTATGTGTGTGCATGTGTGGTCGGAAGCTCTTCCGTTGCGAAATTAACACCGGACCTCCAGGAGATCCTAAATCGGATCATCCAATTAAACATCTGCCTGAGATAAGACAGGGCTTGATGGCTACAGTGACAAGCCAATCACCCAATCACCCACTCTCCTCTGTGGCTCTAGCTAGCTGCACACACACACACACAGTAGCCCAGCAGCCTAGCGTGGGCAGTTGAAACAAAGTAATTAACAGCTAACGATGCAGACGAGCAGAGCAGAGGCATGGACTAGAGGTATGGACTAGAGGTATGGACTAGAGGTATGGACTACATGTATGGACTAGAGGTATGGACTAGAGGTATGGACTAGAGGTATGGACTAGAGGTATGGACTAGAGGTATGGACTACATGTATGGACTAGAGGTATGGACTACATGTATGGACTAGAGGTATGGACTACATGTATGGACTAGAGGTATGGACTAGAGGTATGGACTAGAGGTATGGACTAGAGGTATGGACTAGAGGTATGGACTAGAGGTATGGACTACATGTATGGACTAGAGGTATGGACTAGAGGTATGGACTAGAGGTATGGACTAGTGGTATGGACTAGAGGTATGGATTAGAGGTATGGATTAGAGGTATGGACTAGAGGTATGGACTAGAGGTATGGACTAGAGGTATGGATTAGAGGTATGGACTACATGTATGGACTAGAGGTATGGACTAGAGGTATGGACTAGAGGTATGGACTAGAGGTATGGACTACATGTATGGACTAAAGCAGGACGGATGTGTTGACGAACGAACTGTGGAGGAAGCTGAAGGTGAGAGTAAGTGTGTGGGCAGACATTCAGAGGACCTGGGATTATGAGATCATTATGGCAATTATGTACGCCTTTAACACGCACACACACACCACCAGGAGTCCTACTGGTACAGGGAACCCATGGTTTAGTGGTAATCCTTTAACACATCACGTTCTAGGATCTGGGATCGTCACTACATCCATATTTAGTCATTTAGGAGACGCATTTATCCCAGGCGGTTTACAGGGGTTAAGATACAGGTCATTGAGGAGTATATAGGGGGTTAAGATACAGGTTATTGAGGAGTATATAGGGGTTAAGACACAGGTCATTGAGGAGTATATAGGAGTTAAGACACAGGTCATTGAGGAGTATATAGGGGTTAAGACACAGGTCATTGAGGAGTATATAGGAGTTAAGACACAGGTCATTGAGGAGTATAAAGGGGTTAAGACACAGGTCATTGAGGAGTATATAGGGGTTAAGACACAGGTCATTGAGGACTTTATAGGGGTTAAGACACAGGTCATTGAGGAGTATATAGGGGTTAAGATACAGGTCATTGAGGAGTATATAGGGGTTAAGACACAGGTCATTGAGGAGTATATAGGGGTTAAGACACAGGTCATTGAGGAGTATATAGGGGTTAAGACACAGGTCATTGAGGTGTATATAGGGGTTAAGACACAGGTCATTGAGGAGTATATAGGGGTTAAGACACAGGTCATTGAGGAGTATATAGGGGTTAAGACACAGGTCATTGAGGAGTATATAGGGGTTAAGACACAGGTCATTGAGGAGTATATAGGGGTTAAGACACAGGTCATTGAGGAGTATATAGGGGTTAAGACACAGGTCATTGAGGAGTATATAGGGGTTAAGACACAGGTCATTGAGGAGTATATAGGGGTTAAGACACAGGTCATTGAGGAGTATATAGGGGTTAAGACACAGGTCATTGAGGAGTATATAGGGGTTAAGACACAGGTCATTGAGGAGTATATAGGGGTTAAGACACAGGTCATTGAGGAGTATATAGGGGTTAAGATACAGGTCATTCGGGTGTTCAGCGTTCACCTGAACCCTGCATAACATAAATCCTCTACCTACCCTCCACCCACCCCAAAAAAAGCCCTACCCTCACACTCTTATTTGTTGTACATCTTGGCACTTTATAATTGCTCTTTGTAACTTGGCACTTAGCCAGAGATGTTGTATACTAGCAATGGTTAACCAAGCAATTGGAATGCTTGAAACTTGTTTTGGTGACTTTCTTACTTTAGTAACAGCACTGAAATGTTTCACCTTCTTCTGACTAATGTACTTATTGTAAGTCACTTTGGATACAAGCATCTGCTAAATGCCCTAAATGCAAATGTGAATGTAAATGTAAATGTCATTGAGGAGTATATATGGGTTAAAAACACTGCACAGTCGGCACTCTGACGACATGGGATCCATCAGCTCTCAGTGTTTAATGAGGCTGGCAGCAGCTGTTTCACCCCCCCCCCCCCCCCCCCTCCAGAGCAGAGCAGAACCATCAGGGCTCTGCTCCTCCCTCCTCACTTTGTTCAGAGTTCTCCTCTCTGGCTTCATCCCTCCACATCGTTCACTTCCAAAGCACACGGCTGTGCTGCGGAAGGGAACGGGACATGTTTTTTTCTTCTTTTTTTTTTTCTTTAAATTTCTGCGGCGAAAATAGAGTCCTGTGTAAAGTGAGCGAGAGGAGGCAGACTACTGCCTTCACACCGCCCGCGCCTCGCGCCGACAAAAACTACTCCGCGCTGTTTGTTCAGCGGGACGTGCCTCAAATAGAAAGCGAGGAGCTCTCTCTCTGCGCCGCGTGTGGGCTCTGGGCTTGAGACCCTGAGACGCGGCGGCGGGCACACTGCGGAGGCTCCGGAGCGAACCACGCCATCCAGGACGGCCCGGGGGGGGAACTGACCCTTGTACCTGCACCACAATGAGCCCAGAGTCTCCAGTCACTGTAGGTCACCTGTGATGGAAAGCGTCTGGTCATTCCTGTCATCTACTCCCGCTATCCGCAATCCCTATGGAGGGGGAAATCACCGCGTGGCTGAACACTCCTCCAGTCCTCTCTGTCTTCACAGCCCTGGGTGCGGTGGGACCAGCTCAGGTCACACAAACCCGTGACTAAAAGAGGCAAGGTTCTCCTTCCAATGGAGAGCTGAGGTTTAGTTTCTCTGTGGCCAAACAACCTCTTTTTCATAGTCAAAATGTATTATTACTGCTATGTGAATGTGTGTGTGTGTGTGTGTGTGCGCGTGTGTGTATATATAAACATTTTAAAACACCTCTCACTTGGTTTGAAGTTAACATTTACACAAGTGAGTCACTCACAGTTTTACAGAATAAATCCTTTCATGGGTTTTGGGCTTTTAACATCAATTAGCAAAGTGGTGATGCAGCCTCCACAGCCCCAATTAGATGCTCCTGTTCACAGGGCAGCATCTGACTCTCAGCTGCCTTGCGCCGTTGCAGTGATTTCACTTGCCAATCATTTGAAACCGTACAGTGTTGCTACAGACTTGTGGTGTTTTTTTTAATAGTTTTTTTTATAAATCTGTTAGGCCCGTGGGGTTTTGCTTATCTGAATTTAAAGGATTTAAAAAATAAGATTTACAGACTTATTTCTCCAGAATTATGCTATCCACACCGCTGCCTCCCTCTTTCCAATACAATTAATTATTTTGCAGAGATTACATTTTTCTGGAAGGGCGGACTCGTATAAATGATAGGCTGCATATAAAGAAAAGCACTTATCGCACAATAATTTAGATTGGGTGTATATCTATCTATCTATCTCTGTCTCGCTCACTCTCTCCCCATCGCTCTTCCCATCTATTTCTCTCTCTCTCTCTCTCTCTCTCTCTTTCTCTCTCTCCCTCCCCATCTCTCTCTCTCTCTCTCTCTCTCTCTCTCTCTCTCTCTCTCTCTCTCTCTCTCTCCCCATCGCTCTTCCCATCTATTTCTATCTCTCTCTCTTTCTGTCTCTCTCTCCCCATCTATTTCTATCTCTCTCTCTTTCTGTCTCTCTCTCCCCATCTCTCTCTCTCTCTCTCTCTCTCTCTCTCTCTCTCCCTCCCCATTTCTCTCTCTCTCTCTCTCTCTCTCTCTCTCTCTCTCTCTCTCTCTCTCACCTCTTTGCGGCTCTCGTCCAGCTCCTTGGCGTTCTCCATGTTCACCATGGTGCTGTTGGAGATGGGGATGTTGCCGCCGGACGGGGTCACCACGGCGCCCCCTGCGCCGGCCGCCGCGCCGTCGTAGGCCGC
>JAXIVH010000011.1:1682911-1687911 GCA_036785325.1 Urophycis tenuis
GAGGTTACAAATTGACACATTAGAACCTGTGAAAGCACAGATACAGACAAAACCATACATAAACGTAATCATGGATACAACACACATTTGACGACACAGATTTTATGTCGATGCATGGACCGATGTAACAGTGATTTGCGTGGGTTTAACAATGCTGGCTGTCATGCTGTTATACTGGTGTGAAATGGAACACCCTGAAGAATGACACAGCTCAGCTGTGCCTTAGAAAACGACCACTATTTATCATATTTGCCCTGGCCTATTCATCCTATCAGCTCTGTATCTGGCAGCACACCTCTGAATTCACGCATCTTATCACTCATCTCATAAATCCTGATCATCAACAAACTCACCCACACAATCAAGACAGATAAAGTGAGAAACATAATGGAAACACACACACACACTACAACAAGGCCACACTGTCATGTAAGTGACCATAAGGGATGAAGGTATTACAGCCTTTATATGGCAAAAACATCAACACATAAACATGAAAACATATACACACAACTGCGTACACAGGGCGGCTGGGTCAGTGTGGGGGACTTTCTGCTGCAGTGATGAATAGCGGGGGCCGTACTTAAGACACTTTTCCATTGCCCTTGAATCAGATGGATGAACTACCATCCTCATTACATTCCTCTGTCTAGAGCCTCGCTCTATCAGTCTCCATGTGATGAACGTGGTGTCACTTGTGAACTGTTTAACGGGTCACTCCATCCCTTGCCACGTCATAAGGCTTCAGCACATCGGTATGTATTTACGTCTGACATATGTCTCTTCCCATCTCTCTCCCCTTCGCTCTCTTGCGTTGTCTGTCTCTTACCCACTCCCTTCCTTTCAACACCCACCAACAACAGAGGGCTCTGAACTACAACACCACCACCACCATCACCCTGACCACCCGTGAAGGTGATGACCTTGACAGAGACTAACTAATCAGTGACGGTAACGACCCGACAACAGCGGCAATGACCTACCTGTCATAGTAATGACTACGACAACAGAGACCATGACTAATCTGTGAGGGCAATGACCTGACAACAGCGACTCTGACCTACCTGTGATGGCAATGACTTTTGCAACAGAGGCTATGATTCACCTGTGAGGGTAATGACCTTGACAGAGACTGTTAACCAACCTTTTATTGCAATGACTTCAACAGCCTAGACTACGCCTGTAAGGGGAACGACCCTGACAACAGAGACTAGGACCTGCCTGTAAGGGGAACGACCCTGACAACAGAGACTAGGACCTGCCTGTAAGGGGAACGACCCTGACAACAGAGACTAGGACCTGCCTGTAAGGGGAACGACCCTGACAACAGAGACTAGGACCTGCCTGTAAGGGGAACGACCCTGACAACAGAGACTAGGACCTGCCTGTAAGGGGAACGACCCTGACAACAGAGACTAGGACCTGCCTGTAAGGGGATCGACCCTGACAACAGAGACTAGGATCCGCCTGTAAGGTGAACGACCCTGACAACAGAGACTAGGATCCGCCTGTAAGGGGAACGACCCTGACAACAGAGACTAGGATCCGCCTGTAAGGGGAACGACCCTGACAACAGAGACTAGGATCCGCCTGTAAGGGGAACGACCCTGACCACAGAGGCGACAGCTAACCTGGGGTAGGAGGGGGGGGGGTAATGACCCCGACACACACTACCCACTCACCTGCGAGGTGATGACCTCGATGGAGGCCATGAAGCGGTCGGCGATGATGGACACGCCCATGAACATGTACATGAGCGAGACGAAGTACACCAGGGCCCTGGCCACCTGGTTGCCCAGGCCCGGCCGTACGGGCTTCCACACGGGCAGCAGGATGCCGGGGCGACACACGGTGGCCTCGTCGCACTTGGCCCTCCGCTTCTCGCTCTCCGTCAGCACCTGGTCGGTGGCGTTCCCGTAGGTGAACAGCAGGGGGGGCGAGGAGCCGCTGGGGGAGGAGGGGAGGGAGGGGGAGTACGAGGGGGAGGCGCTGGTGCCGGCCCGCTCCCAGAGGCTGTCCGGGTCGGTCTCCGACCCCCCGCGCTGGGACTCGGCGCGGCAGGAGGACGGGGAGAGGAGGAGGAGGAGGACGAGGTGGAGGAGAGGGAGGGAGAGACACGGGGAGGAGAGGAGAGACATGGCGGTGAGGTGGGGGGGGGGGGGGGGGGGGGGGGAGGAGGGGGGGGGGGGGGAGGGGGTATCTGTTTGTTCGGGGTCCGGAGGAGGACGCGGCGAGGGTGAGGGGCTGAAGAAGACAAGAATGGTCGGAGCTGCAATAAGAGAGAGAGAGAGAGAGAGAGAGAGAGAGAGAGAGAGAGAGAGAGAGAGACAAAGGGAGAGGAGTGAGAGAGAGATGGAAAGGGGGGGGGGGAGAAAGTAAGGGGGAAGGGAGGGAGAGAGGGGAGGGAGAGAAAAAATAAAAACAAAAAATTGAATTTACTCCATGAACTTAGTCTTGCATATTTTATCTTTGCATTATGAGATTGTTATCATCGAAATGAAAATCACCAGACATCTGCACAAATCATTATTTCTGCGTGTTCTCCTTTCCAACTTGAGCCGAGTGTTTTTGTTTGTGTTCTGGCTGTACTTCATCTTGAACAGAAAAACAACACAAAACAGACTCACCAAACTATTCCGCATCAAACTTTATCATGAAGTAAACCCTATTCCACACATACGTGGCGCTGTGTAAAAGCATCCATACGGGTGACGGAGCGTTGACAGTTGGGGGGGTGGGACGCCTCTGATGCTTACGGTGGCAGCAGCCAGCCTCCCCGCTCCCTCTTACTCACAAGAACACAAGAATTTTCCGGAACACAACTTCACAAGCTCTTTTCGATGCGTGAGTCATTCTCAGAGGACGCAAGGACGCACACACACACACTCACCGCACACACACACACACACACACACACACACACACACACCGCACACACACACACACACCACACACACACCGCACACACACACACACACACACAGCACACACACACACACACACACCGCACACACACACACACACACACCGCACACACACCGCACACACACACACACACACACACACACACACACACACACACACACACACACACACACACCGCACTCCACTTAAAGGGCCGTACGGCGCACAATAGACTTCCGCTACGCACGCCTCCGACCTCCAAAACAACGGTGAGTCATATCCATCAGCAGCCAGGTGATCCTGAGATCGCCCGGTTCAGCCCGGTTTTAGCGGCAAGGACGCGCGAGGCGCTAACCGGACGCAGGTGGGCGGTGAGGACGGGGGGACGTGAGAGGAGAAGGACGACGAGCACTCTCCGACGGCCTTGTGATTCTCTCACAGGGGTCCCGGGGGATCGTTCAGCACAGGTAGGGAGTTCATTTTCAACAAACGCTCGCGTTACATCACAGGTAACTTTGTGAATGGAGCCACCGATGAAAGTATGGTTTTTCATCTTTTGTCCCCACGTGGACAAAGTTTGTGTTCAATTGACTTGCAGGTAAAGACACGCTATGTTTATTTGTTAAAATAAGTGTCAAATAGCCCCATCTTCCAACAGCCTTCACTGGTAGAGAGTGTCCGTAACATGGGTTTCCCAGTCCGTCCACTCTGCAGCCAACTGATTGCCTTTTTTTCTGCATTTTTCTTGTATCCCGTTCCCACTCCAGCCAATCAGGAGAGAGAGCTCCACAAAGAGGCGGTCCTCTCTGTGGAACAATGGAGGAAACATGGCGTTTCCATTGCTCCCAGAAACGGCTTATAAAACCAAACAAGCCAAGAAAAGAAATAGGAAAGAAATGTGGCTCATTGTTCCCCTCATTCTCAGGTCAAAAGTGACACACAAAATAATTACTTCAGGTTGTTTTGGACTTGGAATTTCGGTTTTTGTACTCTTGTACAATGCACAAAGCCAATACAAAGCCAAAGCCAATTCACACACAAATTGCAAATTGTGTGTGTTTGTGCACCAGTTGATCAGTTGTTCCCTCTCTCTCTCTCTCTCTCTCTCTCTCTCTGTCTCTCTCTCTCTCTCTCTCCCTTGTTCACGTTCTAGACCCTTACATCGCAATGTTACCTTACCTACACGTTTGTTCCCTCACCCCCCTTTGTTGTGGACCTCCCTAACTCTCTCTATCTCTCTCTCATAAGGACATGCACCATCTGCAGTGCCCCAACAGGATACAATAGATTAATTCAAATAAGATGAGTACACACCCTCACACACACGCACACACACCCATGCACTCTATCCAGCTCACTTTTTAACGTGCCTAATGCTGTCGTGTCACACCTCCATGATTGCAGGTGTGCTGCGTGAAGTTCAATTCACCTTTCATTTGTACAACAATTTGTATCCATCTATTTCATCCATCCCAGCTCTGATCCCACCATCATCCACATATATCCAACCATCCAGTCGCAATAATGGAGACAGAGAGATCTCTCCATCACCGTCATTGGTTATACATTATTGTATGAGATATTATATTATTCATAAAGCAGATGCAATAAAACATTCAGACAGACACACCGCACATGTTGAATGAGCGCACCTCTCTCTCATTCCCACGACTTTCAGAACTTTATCCTTCACATACACACACAGGAAGTCGGGTGAAGTAGAAGCAGCAGAGCTTAAGGGATTGTGTAGAAACAACAGTCACTGCATCTACAATGAGAAGAAGCAACAGTGTTTGCAATGGGGAAGATAAAATAAAGGATAAATAAGGGAGCTCACCTCTCTCTCTCTCTCTCTCTCTCTCTCTCTCTCCCTATAAAATTTGCCACCCTCCTCTCTCGCCCTCCCTCTGTTTCTCACCCCTTCTATCTCTCTCTCTTCCCTCTTCTATCTTCTTCAGCATCTTGAATTATTTATTCCTTCTCCTCTGTCCTGTGTTGTGAGAGGAAGAGTGAGCCGGTAGGACGAGGAAGAGGAGGAAGAGGAGGAGGAGGAGGAAGAGGCTGATCTGTTTCTGCCTCCATTCTGTTTGATTCTA
>JAXIVH010000011.1:1692911-1698315 GCA_036785325.1 Urophycis tenuis
TGACAAATCGTTTCAGCACTCCACAGAGTCGACCTCGGTGTGTGTTTGCATTGTGTGTGTTCAGTGACACATGGTCACGTTCAGGTTCATTACATCTCTGCACATGCAACATGTACAGTTGGGGGCATCGCAAATAACTGTCAGTATCACGAGTGTGCAGACCTGTCGCCGTCTCTGTTCTGAGCGTGAGTGGCTTGCCCTACGATGGAGTCGTTTTTCCTCCCGCCTGCAGAGAACAAGTGGATTCCCGAACAAAGGCCCATCAGCCGGCGCCGACCAGGTATTGCCGAGGACGTGTAGGTGTTCATCACAGGGCGACATCAGGTCCCGTTCTCCGGTGTTCACTTCATTTGGACCTGATGGGATTCTCATCGGTTGTTCCTCTCGCACTTTTGCCAGAAAAGGTCCCCAGCAGAAATCAAGTAAAAGTGCTTTCATTCCAGGATGAGTTGGCGTGGCGGCAGGGATTGTGTGCTCCTGTGTGTGACTGTGTGTGTGTGTGTGTGTGTGTGTGTGTGTGTGTGTAGCCCCTAGATACCATGGTGGTTCTGCCTATCATAAAAGCTACATGGCCCGTATCCGCCGGGGGGGCTAAAACACTCTAACACACGGAGACACACACACAAACACACAGACACACACACAAACACACATACACACACGCAAACACACAGACACACACACACACAAACACACAGTACACACACGCAAACACATATTGGGGTTGTATCTGGTCCAGTCCATCAGTGATTAATGAAGGGGGTATTCGTTCATTAAATGGCTGGTCCAACTAGTGTTAATTAGTTACCTCATACAGAATCCAGCTGGAGTGATGGATGGACGGCCTGAAAGCAAGGCCTCCAGCACACAAACACACATAAACACACACACACACACACACACACACACACATAAATACAAACAGGCATGCGCAAAAACACACACACACACACACAGGCAAGAAGGCTCACACACTTAAGGCTGGTTTATGCTTCTGCGTAGGGATCGCGTCGTGATCACGCAATGGCCACGCCGATGCTCGGACGCCGTCATGAGCCCGTGATACTTCTGCGGAGGGATTGCGTGGGGTTTACGTCTCGAAATGCAATTCATTGCCACACCGGTAGAGGAACCAGAATGACCATTCTGGTCATTACATACGGATTACTAGCGAGTTAAAAAAAAGTTAAAAAGTTAAAGTTAAAAAAGTTTAAAAAAAGTTTACAGAAAATGAAGGCAAAAGTTATATATATATATATATATATATATATATGTTGTCGCCAATCAGTCGAAGCATTTATCAAGGCTGTGTTTACACCGTGGCGGTGTTTACAAGTGGAAACCGAAAAAGCGATCTCCAGCCAATGTAGTTCGCGGACCAATCACAGCCAAAGCCAACGCGTTGAGACGGCGTCGCCGCGACGCGCGGTCTAGGATTTGGGGAGGTGCACGTCGAGGACGTAAAGGGTCCGTAAAGGGTCCGCAAAGGGTCCGCCGTGGGTCCGCCGTCCCCCAGCGTCGCGTCGACCGGCAGTATAAACGAAGCATAACCCAGCCTTTACACCCACACACAGGGAAGCAGCATTGATGTCCCCTCAGGGTCATATACTCTTCCTTCTCCTCCTCCTCTCTCTCCTCCTTCTCCTCCCCCTCCTCTCTCTCCCCTTTCTCTCCCCCTCCTCTCTCTCCCCCTTCTCCTCCCCCTCCCCTCTCTCCTCCTCCTCCTCCTCCTCTCTCTCTCCTTCTCCTCCTCCTCTCTCTCCTCCTTCTCCTCCTCCTCCTCTCTCTCCTCCTCCTCCTCCACTCTCCTCCTTCTCCTTCTCCTCCTCTCTCACCTCCTTGTCCTGACCCAAATCCGAGTTTGTATTTCCCCGCATTCAAGTTTTTCTTGCTATTTTCCTCATCTCACTCACTAGCTCACCCCTCACTCACACACAATCCCTCTCTCTTCACCTCACAAGGGAATTCTTCATGACAGCACTTTATCACACATGTTTCTTCTGTAAAAACAGTACATGAACATGCATGTACACACACACACACACACACACACACACACACACACGGTACAGTTGCATCACTCACTCAACAGACCCAGCAGAGTTCCTTCATCGTCTACAGAGGAGAGGAGGGAGAGGAAGATAAGGGAAGAGAAAGCAGATATTCTATTTAACACAGCAGGAGAATGACTTTATTGTGAGGCTGGTATTACAAGCAGCCAGCAAAACCGATGTGTGAGGGATTAAGATTGCAGCGGGACGAGGGCAGCACATTTCCCGGGAAGCTATCATGTTTCGTCATCAAAGCAAGTATTTTATTTTAAGACGACGAGTCCAGTCACAGAGATTATATATTTATAGGTATATAACTGAGTGTTTTCCTCCCTAGTCTGTGCTAGTCTGTAATTTAACAAGGCACAGCGATGTAAAAATACACAAATACGGCTACAATTTGTCCACAAACTGCATCTCTAATGTCCGCTAAGTAATGGGGCTTCTCAGTCACAAAGGCTGGTTTGGACGCTGGTGCAGACCCTGCAATTCAGTTATCCAATAGTGAATGTGCACTCTTCACTATTGGACGCTGGTGCAGACCCTGCAATTCAGTTATCCAATAGTGAATGTGCACTCTTCACTATTGGACGCTGGTGCAGACCCTGCAATTCAGTTATCCAATAGTGAATGTGCACTCTTCACTCTTGTGAAGAGAGGGTTCACCAAATGGTGCCGTTTGCGTGCTTCTTGCTGCTATGCTGAGTGGTTCGCCTTCGTATTCTCTTCCTAAGACCTAAGGCTCTAACAACCCCTTCACTCTGTCAGTCTGTCACGCTATCACGATGTGTGTGTGTGCGTGTGTGTGTGTGTGTGTGTGTGTGTGTGTGTGTGTATGTGTGTGTATAGTTATTTGTTCATGTTTATATTTTCTATGCTGCTGCCTAATTTCCCTTTGTATCTCAGTGGGAATTCAGTCTCTCTGCAGGCCGTTCTAAATCCCAAATCCTTCAATGTATCCCTTCCTATCACCCCTCTCTCTCTCTCTCTCTCTCTCTCTCTCTCTCTCTCTCTCTCTCTCTCTCTCTCTCTCTCTCTCTCTCTCTCTCTCTCTCTCCTCTCTCTCTCTCTCTCTCCTCTCTCTCTCTCTCTCTCTCTCTCTCTCTCTCTCTCTCTCTCTCTCTCTCCTCTCTCCTCTCTCTCTCTCTCTCTCTCTCTCTCTCTCTCTCTCTCTCTCTCTCTCTCTCTCTCTCTCTCTCTCTCTCTCTCTCTCTCTGGCTGCTCCCCCCCAGGGATATTACAGGAGCCACAGGTCCTGGGCACAGAGACACTCTCAGAGAGGTGCTTACCAAGCTAGACCAATGCTACAGGCCTCCCCAGAGCCCCAGACTGACCTTCACCACAGCCAAACCCAGCCATCTCTGACTTCATCATTCCACAGCTAACCCTGTTAACCAGAACCGCAGCAGAGCCTGATTATTTTTCACCTCATCCAACCCCAGCTCAACCATTTAACCCCCCCCTCAACCCAGCCCGAACCAAGTGATCGGTAAGGCTTGCCTTGACCCAGAGCCAAACAATTAGTTCTCTTGTGAAATGGTCCAATCCCATCCCAGATCTCATACACCTTTTCTTACCGCACTATTGTGGCTGAGAACCCGCTGTTATCCACAGAGCAGTTATATCATATCCATAAAGCTGCGTTGACGACTCATATATTGCCCTGAAGAGTCCCGTCTCTTTTCGTTGTCTAAAATATCTTGTCTTCACGTCACACATTCACACATCTTTCACACTTACAGACCCTTTTGGAATTTGATCACCACCAAGTGTTTTTTGAAGGGGGAAAAAACAGAGCTCAGCACAACACCACCAAACATAGCTGCCCAGAGTTTAGTCACACGGAGATCTGGCAAGAACACTTCAAGACTGGAGCCGTCCAATCACAAGTCTCCAGGGGGGGAGCTGTGTTGCCGACCTGTGATTGGCTGTGACCTACACAACCTATATCCCATTCAGTTCATAAACCACGAACATGGTCATTGTGCAACTTTTAACCTTCAGTTGAACTTTGCTGGTTGACGTAGGCTCCACTTTGAGATACAACCATAGCGCTGAACACTACCGAACATCGTCAACACGCTTTCTGTTTGTTTCCCTCGGGGGGGGGGGAGTTACCTTGGCTGTCTACTTCCACGTTGTTTTCCGAGACTTGAAGCCCATCTGGTCCAATCTAACACGCTTCACACACCTGAGACTTGCACAGCGCATCCACAACCACCAGCGAGCTAAAGAGCAGCGGTTCCCCTTCGACGCACCATAAAGCTATAGAAACGTGTTCCGCCTTTTTCTTTGCTCCCTCGTTCACCCACTAGAGACTGTTGCCGGGTAGATTTCCGCAGGGAGCTAAGCATCGCGGAGCAGGAAGTGGAGACGTACTTGCTCGCGCCGGCATGACAGACGCTCGGCACCAAGCAACAATGGTCCTGATGAGAGGCATTGTTGTGAGAGGGAAGAAAGGCTATTTATTCTCTCTCGCCAGACGTAGGAAACAGAGACGTCTGTAGCTGGATCTCATATCTGCCGCCCTAGTTTACAGTATTCCCCGATTGTGAGGCGGTTGACGGCGATGCTCTGAAGCAACAGGAGAGCCGGCTGCCAAATGTGCAAAAGAAAGGGAAAAGATGCTAGCCTTTGACATCATTTTCAGAATCAGTTGTTGGTATTTTTACCCGTGATCACTTTTGACAACTCAATGGGGTTGGGGCCAAGGAGCCGAGTCAGAACCGAAGATACACTGTGAACCAGATCTCCTTGTACCACACATGGATTCACAAAACAGTGGCCACTAAGGGAACGCATCCAAAAGGGGGATAAGGGGAACATTGGTCCGCTGGAACGGAACACATTTTTCACAGTCGACCGCAAACTACTTCCAACAAGGCCAAAGGTAAGGCAAGTTTGACAGCAAAAATTAAATTGTTCTCAACCCCAATAATAATGATAAGAATAATGGTAATTGAGAGTGAAGATAGGACAAATGATTAACCTGTGAACTTCCACCTGGTGGTGTGAAGACGCTTGAATATTCAAGGTATGAATAATAAAACACAGAAATATGAATATATATCTCTGAATCTGTCTCAATGGTCAAAGCTCAATTGAGTGTGTCAAGAAGAATTATCCTCTGCTCTCCCCCTCTTGTCTCCTCTCCTACTCTCCTCTCCTCCTCTTGTCTCCTCTCCTCCTCTCCTCTTCTTGTCTCCTCTCCTCTCCTTCTCTTGTCTCCTCTCCTCCTCTCCTCTTCTTGTCTCCACTCCTCCTCTCCTTCTCTTGTCTCCTCTCCTCCCTCTCCTCCTCTCCTCTGCTCTCCCCCTCTTGTCTCCTCTCTTCTCCTCCTCTCTTTCTTTCGT
>JAXIVH010000011.1:1703515-1726015 GCA_036785325.1 Urophycis tenuis
AGTCCAGCACAGTGGTCCCCAGCTTTTGACTTTAGGTGTACCCCTAAACTGTCATCAAGACAAGGACCACCTCACCTCACCTATTATAATTATACATTATCATAATTACATTTGGTGGTGGTGAAAAAAGGCCCTCGTTTACCCTCCAGGTAATTCTCAGGATACCACCTCTGTGTGGGGGAGCTGGGGAACTGTAGACAGAATCTGGGCCGACATCAGAAGCTCCTCTCACAACAGATGCCTCCTGGATCTCCTTGACTTCCTGTCCTTGTTTTCCTCGCTTTCATCATCTCAACGTTCCCCCTCCCTCCTTCCACCGGTGATATTTACCCGACGCGTGCGTGGGGAGATTCCCCTCTCGCGGGCGGCGGTTGATTTCAGCGGCGTTTTGTTTGAATCACTCTAGCGCGTGGCCCCTGGCGCCGTGCGACGCCGCCATTATTCATGTAATCAATAGTTCCTCTCTTCCTCATTAGGAGAGGGGTGTTTTGACGCGCGAGGTTTTCTCCACCGACAAAGCACTTAAGGAACCAAAGTGAACCCCCTGAGCTGTCCCTCCCATCAAGTGTATTGATTATGGTGGCCATCAAGGATCCTTCCTCATTTCAATTTGATCTTGCCTTCATTTGATCTCCCGTTCCCCGCTTTCATCTTGTTTTAGCGCCATCTGTCCGTTTTTATCCCCCCCCCCCCCCCCCCCCACCCCCCTGATTGCAGGCCGCAATGTAGCGTACCAACACGCACGGCTCGTTTGAACAACCATTAGAGAACTAGGAAGAACTGGATAAGAAGAGGAGGCTTTCGAAATTGCTGTTCAGCTACGGGTTCTGTGTGTGCGCCGTCTACCATCCCCATCAAAGTGCCTCTGTGTGTGTGCTTGCGTGCGTCCGTGTGTGTGTGTGCGTGTGCGTGTGCGTGTGTCGTGTGTGTGTGTGTGTGTGTGTGTGTGTGTGTGTGTGTGTGCGTGTGTGGTGCGTGGTGTGTGTGTGTTGTGTGTGTGTGTGTGTGTGTTCGTGTTCTAAGTGTGATGAGGGCTCTTTGAAGGGCCAGTTAGGGCTCAGAACACAGGTAATGTGCATGAACTGTTATTGGCGGGCGCTACCTTTAAACCGGCGTGTCTGCTGTCGGGGGCGAGGCGAGGAGCTCCAGATTACCCGGGGGAAGGACAAACAGGGTCGTGTCTTTTCTGTTTAGGATTCCTCCACAGCCTGCGGGCACACAGACAGAAAACACATTAGAGAGCGAGCCCTCCTCACTCACGCTCACTTTCATCAGGAGGGGATGAAGCGAACCTGCGAACGCAGGGGTAAACACAGAAGACACATTAAGGACCCATGGATTCGGCGCGCTTCCTCTCTCTCTCTCTATCTCTTTGCTCCCCAGATATGGCATCTATGTTACCTTCCCCGCGGTACAGCGGGTATGGCACTCGGTGTGCAAACAAACAGAACATCTCATCAATTCGTTCATCATCATTCATTCTCGCAATTATCGTGTTGTTATTTCCATTACTAAATTATTCAAAGGGGATCATGCTGATTTTGAAATGCGTAACACTTAACATCAATGGCCCATTTATGCAAATACTGCGAGACAGCGCAGTATTTGCGCCTTCAAGACTATATGCACTTCATTTCCTCGTTTCTCCCCCACTTTAACTGAGACTGAAACATCTGCAGACAAAAACGATATTTCATTCCTCCGCCATTGACTTTTTCCCATTCCACTTTTCTGTGAAGAATGTTGGTTGCATAAAATGCCGCTGGAAAGACTACATTCACAATGCTGCACTGTCAGCCAAGAGGTTTGATATCAGACAGCTATTGCTGAGCGCCCTGGGCTACCATGTATCACGGTGGCACAAACAAAGACCTTCCAATGCACCGAAAAGTGTTTTACGGGTGCAGTATAAAGCGTGGTCATTTATAACAGTGAAATTGAAACAGCAATGCCTTCTAAAGCAACACAAGCAATTGATAAAATACATATATTTTATACAAATGTATATATTTTTACTGCTCAAAAAAATAAAGGGAACACTGAATCAACACATGCATTCATCTCGATCAATTAAATACTCCACTTATTATTGATTCCAAGAGTGGAATGCCTTGAGAACAAAATGACATAAGAATGATGTGTCATTCCCCTATGTGTCACCTATGTGTCATTCACCTATTTCACCTATGTGTCACCTATGTGTCATTCACCTTAAATCATTAACCTATGGAAGTCTGGATTCAGAATCAGACTCAAAATAAACGTGGAAAAATCAAATCACAGGCTGATCCAACTTCTGTGTAAATTCCTCAAGACAATTCAAAAAGAGGCTCAGTAGTGTGTGGCCTCCACGTGCCTGTATGCACTCCCTAGAACATCTGGGCATGCTCCTGATAAGACAGTGGACGTTCTCCTGAGGGATCTTCTCCCAGACCTGGATCAGGGCATCCATCAACTCCTGGACAGTGGTGCGACGTGACGTCGGCGGATGGAACGAGACATGATGTCCCAGATGTGCTCGATTGGATTCATGTCTGGGGAACGGGCAGGCCAGTCCATGGCATCAATGCCTTCATCATGCAGGAACTGCTGACACACTCCAGCCACATGAGGCCGAGCATTGTCATGCATGAGAAGGAACCCAGGGCCCACTGCCCCAGCATATGGTCTGACAATGGGTCTGAGGATCTCATCCCAGTACCTAATGGCAGTCATGGTAGCTCTGGTTAGCACACTGTGCAAAACTGTGTTTCTCACAGTTTGAGCAGAAAATAGACATTAGTGGCCTGCTGGAGGTTGTTTTGTAGGGCTCTGGCAGTGCTCCTCCTGTTCCTCCTTGCACAAAGGACCAGATAGCGGTCCTGCTGCTGGGTTTTTGTCCTCTTACAGCCCCCTCCACATCTCCTGGTGTACTGGCCTGTCTCCTGGTATCTCTTCCAGGATCTTGACACTGTGCTGGGAGACACAGCAAACCTTCTTGCCACAGTGTGCATTGATGTGCCATCATGGATGAGCTGCACTACCTGAGCAACTTCTGTGGGTTGCAGACATCGCCTCATACTACCTCTAGTGGTGAGGGCACTGGCAAAATGCAAAATAAACCAAAAATCTGCCAGAAAGGATGAGGACAGGGAAATGGTCTGTGGCCACCACCTGCAGAACCATTCCTTCATAGGGGGGTGTCTTGCAAATTGTCTCTCATTTCCACCTGTTGTCTGTTCCATTTACACAACAGCAGGTGAAATTGATTCACAATCAGTGTTGCTTCCTAACTGGACAGGTTGATACCCCAGAAGTGTGATTGAGTTGGAGTTACGTTGTAATGATTATGTGTTGCCTTCATTTTTTTTAGCAGTGTATATGTATATATATATATATATATATATATATATATATATTATATATATATATATATATATATATACACACACAAAATAAATAGAAACTGAGGAATGTGAAGTGTGTACATTTATTTAAAGGGGTATTGTGCAAAAACAAAGTGACAGAAGACTGATTTGCCGTTCACACTGAAGTAATCTGCTGAGTAATACCTACTTAGCAATGTCCCCTACCTATTATTTATAAATGGAGCACTTCCAGAGTAAAACCGAAGGAAAGGGCTAACCAGGCCACCTAGACCATTATAAGGACAGCATTTTTACTCGAAAATTAGCCACCTTGCTGAATGCTAATCTTTTTTTACAATTTTTATTGCAGACCATTTGTGCGTTCCAATAATCATTCTATAGCAATTATGTTCAGATTATCCCAATACGTAGTAAGCTCAGTGAAATTGACCTCGGACCAACGATACAACCGTGTGACTAACACAACGGAAATGCTTCAGAGATTAGACATTCACTGAGATTAGCCATCAGTCATAAATACGTTCTCGTGGACCGGCACTAGGAGGGATGTAGGGAATGGATTTGAAACACGCCCCATGCGCCTGCTCTGCATGCTGTGACTCACGCAGGTGCAAATCTTTCATCACCACACGGGGAATCATCTCCATGGCCTGCGGATCAAACGGAGACGAGTCAAAAACAGCTGTGGTCTGTCTGCAAATCACTCACGTTACTGTGATTGCATCAGCACGGCACCGCGTTACACGCACGTGTGGACACCAGGGCCATGCACACTAGTCTCACTTCAGTGTGTGGTGCGTTGGCATGTGTTGAAAAGGAACGGCAGCCAAGTAAGTAATGTGATACGTGCAAACGTGACATGATGTTGACGTGATCTCCTCTATGTGTGGGAAGGCCCTGACACACACACACAGCGGGCCCACGACTAGCAGCCAGACAAGGTCGGACCACCGCTGAGCGTCTGTGTGTGTGTGTGTGTGTGTGTGTGTGTGTGTGTGTGTGTGTGTGTGTGTGTGTGTGTGTGTGTGTGTGTGTGTGTGTGTGTGTGTGTGTGTGTGTGTGTCTGTGTGTGTGTGTGTGTGTGTGTGTCTGTGTGTGTGTGTGTGTCTGTGTGTGTGTGTGTGTGTGTGTGTGTGTGTGTGTGTGTGTGTGATGGATGTGTATGGCCCCCACAGCTGGATGCTGTCGGCATATTTTAAGGCCCCCCGACACACAAACCCAACATCAAAGAACCAGCAGGTCTGCGGCCCCGGTGTCCTCGGGGAGTCCCGCACCGCCATGTTGGATCGGGGGACGGAGGCCGCGGGTGAGAGACATCACTCCGAGTGTCTGTCCAGCTTAAGGGAATCAATGCACGAGCAGAGAGACGGCAGTGAGCAAAGCAGCGAGCGACGTCAAGGAGATTTGTCTTTGTTCCACCTCATCTGATCTGAGCAGATCTCACTTTTCAAGGTCTTCCCGTGGCCCTTTTTGAAAGACAAATAAAGCGCGTTGGTTCCTCTCACACAGGCACAGAGCGTACGCGCAGGTGCAGAGCGTACATGCAGGTCCAGAGCGTACGCGCAGGCCCAGAGCGTACGCGCTCGCGGCCGGTGGCTGTAGTGTTCACGGTGCAGCTTTTTCGGCCGAGACGCGAGGCGTGACGTGAGGTGACAGCTACAGTCAGCCTTTGTGGAAGCTGGTTCTTTGATGTTGGGTTTGTGTGTCACAGGCCTTGAAATATGCCGACAGTATACAGCTGTGGTGCCATAGACATCCATCATTTAATAGCACCCGCACAACATGTGTGCATGTGTGTGTGTGTGTGTGTTTGCAGTTATGCATGTGTGTGTGCGTGTTTGCATGTGTGCAAGTGTGTCTGTACCCTCTCTAACTAGGTGAGATTAATTAGTGGCTCTTTTAGTGTGTGTATGTGTGTGTATGAATGTTTGTATGTGTATGGATATGCGTATTTCAATGTGTTAGTGTGTGTGTGTGTGTGTCATCCATCTTCCACCCCCAGTTTTATAATTACAAAGGTTCTAACTTCCCTGCAGACCAGCTGATACATTCATTAATGGTATGTCTGCAGGTGTGTGTGCGTGGGTGCATGAGTGTGTCTGTGTGTGTGTGTGTGTGTGTGTGTGTGTGTGTGTGTGTGTGTGTGTGTGTGTGTGTGTGTGTGTGTGTGTGCATGCGTGTGTGTGTGTGTGCGTGTGTGTGTGTGTATGTGTGTGTGTGTGTGTGTGCATGCCTGTGTGTGTGTGTATTACTGCTGCAGGAAAGGTGACAGTTGATGGAGAGTGTGATTAGTAATGATCAAACACACACACACACACACACACACACACACACACTCATGCACCCACGCACACACAAACACAGACACAGGGCCACTATCATAAAATTTGTGTGTGTGTGCGTGTGTGTGTGGGTATGTGTATGTGTGGGTGGGTGTGTGTGTGTGTGTGTGTGTGTGTGTGTGTGTGTGTGTGTGTGTGTGTGTGTGGCTGTGCGTGTGTGTGTGTGTATGTGTGTGTGTGTGTGTGTGTGTGTGTGTGTGTGTGTGTGTGTGTGCAGTACACACATAAGTCTGAAGGGAACATTCGACCGTTCCTGTGATTAAACATGATTCATTGATACGCTTTAATGCACACAAGTGACCAAACACACAAACACACATGTAAACACACACACACACACACACACACACACACACACACACACACACACACACACACACACACACACACACACACACACACACAGGCATTACATTTCCACACACACTTTTGCTTCCGGCATTCTTATTAACACACGGTCCTTTGTGTGCAAATGACAGCTTGATTAATAATATCATAATCATTATCATAACAATATTAGCTTAATCGATGCCTCTGATGGCCACCCTGGTTCCAAGCCAGATGGGATGCAGTATGGCTGAGTATTATGGGATGAAAAATATGTGCCAACAGACTGCAGTTGGGCTAGAGGGACAAACAAAAGTGTGTGTGTGTGTGTGTGTTTTTGTGAGTGAGAGAGAAAGAGAGAGAGCGAGAGAGAGAGAGAGAGAGAGAGAGAGAGAGAGAGAGAGAGAGAGAGAGAGAGAGAGAGAGGCAGAGAGAGGGAGAGAGAGGGGGGAGAGTGGGAGGGAGAGAGAGAGAGAGAGAGAGAGAGAGAGAGAGAGGGAGAGAGAGGGAGAGAGAGGGGGGAGAGTGGGGAGGGAGAGAGAGAGAGAGAGAGAGAGAGAGAGAGAGAGAGAGAGAGAGAGAGAGAGAGATAGAGTGCAAGAGAGCAAAGTACAGCAGACCTGGGGGAGTGAGGGACAGTGAAGGAGGATGAAAGGGGTGAAGAGAGGGTGAAGGAGAGACAGTCAAGGTAAAGATAGACAGAGAAACCTTGGCAGAGGTAGAGTGTGGGAGGAAGAGAGAGAGAGAGAGAGAGAGAGAGAGAGAGAGAGAGAGAGAGAGAGAGAGAGAGAGAGAGAGAGAGAGGTTTGACAGCAACAGAACAGCAAGCAAGGGTGCAAGGAAGGAAGGAAGCAAGGTGAACGACAGCAAGATAAACATGTTGAGAGGCAGCCCTTGGGGGTGAGGGGATGAGATTGTGAGAGGGTGAGAAAGAAAGGTGCAGGATGCAACAGAGGAAAAGGGAAAAAGGAAAAGAAATAAAGTTTGGGAGAGGAAGTCCTCCGTCTGAGAGCGAGTGGGAAGATCAAAGGAAGGAGAAAGAGAGAGGGAGAGATAGAGACAGAGAGGGAGAGAGAGAGAGAGAGACAGAAAGAGGGGGTGAGAGAGAGAGACGAGAGGGAGGGAGAGATAGAGAGACAGAGAGGGAGAGAGAGAGAGAGAGAGAGGAGAGAGTGAGAGGGATGCATTGAGAGAGAGAGTGGGTGAGAGACATATCTGTGAAAGATAAACTGGGAGAAAGGCGGGGAGATGACCAGGATGGCAGCCATCCAATGGTTTCCAACGGCAACGGCAGGCCTGACACCCTGGAGAACAGAGCAGGGAGATCTATCGCCGGCCAGAGGAGACAGGGCAGCAGAACAGCAACTCCAGCAGAAAAGGGGAGTGAGTGGATTAAGATGGGGGTGGAGCGAGAGAGAGAGAGAGAGAGAGAGAGAGAGAGAGAAGAGAGAGCGCAAGAGCGAGAGCGAGAGAGAGTGTGTGTGTGTGAGAGAGAGAGAGAGAGAGAGAGAGAGAGAGAAAGAGAGAGAGAGAGAGAAGAGAGAGAGAGAGAGAGAGAGAGAGAGAGAGAGATAGAGAGCGAGAGAGTGTGTGTGAGAGAGAGAGAGAGAGAGAGAGAGAGAGAGAGAGAAGAGAGAGAGAGAGAGAGACCATGGAAAAGATGGAAAGTTTGCTTCCTGGGCCAGGGTTTAAGTGGCCCGCAGCCTGTGTGAGATGTCCCCACCACCCCCCTGGAGGCCCTCCTCCACGCGGGGCAGGGGAGCCAGAGCAGCCACCACTGTGCCCCGTTTGATGGAACATCGCGGCCATAATGTCCCGCGCCTCACGCTGCGCTCTTTCGTATGCACAATTACCGCCGGGTGGAAGACTGTCTGGAGTTCACCCCTCAGAATACTGATGGGGAGACGTCAGCCCCCAGTGAGGCCTGCTAGTGTGTGCATCACTGGCGGGGTCAAACAGCGGAGCGGCTGAGGACGTGTCTTCAGACCTTCAGCCCTTTAGCTCCCAGAAAGCATCTAGAGACGCATAGATCAAAGCTGCTGTTGTTGCTACTTTCATTAACGATTAAAGGAGGAAAACTTGGAAAGGGACTTACAAATCATTGTGTGTGCGTGTGTGTGTGTGTGTGTGCGTGTGTGTGTGTGTGTGTGTGTGCGTGTGTGTGTGTGTGTGTGTGTGTTTGTGTGTGTGTGTGTGTGTGTGTGTGCGCGCGCGCGTGTGCTTGTGCAAAGAGAACGGGAGGCTGAAAAGAGAGAGAGTCCTTGGGGCTGAATGGTGACATAGAAACAGTATCCATGGTTGAAGGGAGCAGTGCAGCATGTGTGCACGTTGAGTGTGTGTGTGTGTGTGCGCACGCGCGTGTGTGTGTGTGTGTGTGTGTGTGTGTGTGTGTGTGCGCGTGTGTGTGTGTGTGCGCGTGTGCGTATGTGTGTGTGTGTGTGCGTGTTCATTCCAAGCCAACCGTGATGTGTATTCAGCCCTGGTGAGACTCAGGAAGAGGGAAAGTCTGAAGCGAGCGCTAAACAGGGCCAGTGTTTAGTACGTCCCCTGTGTGCCTTGTGGCGTGTGAGTGTCCTCCTGGTGCCAGGAGGTCTTTGAAAGTCTTTGTCAAGACTGTGGAGCGCCATGGCCGCCATGTAGTAATACTACTTTTAGTAATACTAGTAGTAATACATGTAGTAATACTAGCGGTAATACATGTAGTAATACTAGCAGTAATACATGTAGTATTACTAGCAGTAATACATGTAGTAATACTAGTAGTAATACATGTAGTAATATTAGCAGTAATACATGTAGTAATACTAGCAGTAATACATGTAGTATTACTACATTTGTTAATGCTTGTATTAATACAAGCACTAACTACACTTGTTAATACTTGTAGTTAATACTTGTAGTAATACATGTAGTAATACAGTATTACTACAAGTATTAACAAGTGTACTTAGTGCTTGTATTAATACAAGCATTAACAAATGTAGTAATACTATATGTATTACTGCTAGCATTACTAAATGTAGTATTACTACTAGTGTTAACAAATGTAGTATTATACTACATTTGTTAACACTAGTAGTAATAGTACATGGCTGCCAGACTGTGTTTCAGCCCACTGGCCGGTCTGTCTGGCGGGCCTTCATGGCTGCTAGACAGACCCACAGTTCCACCGGGGTGAGCTGGTAGGTCCAGCTGGTGTGAATGTATAATGGGACCGGCCTGGCTGTCGTTCTCTCTGTCTGTTGATCTGTTTGTACCACGCCAGCCAGCGTCTCCATTGTCAACGTTTTGGACTGGGTGCCTGTCTGACTTCCCTTCCATTTGGCCTGCCTGACTGCCTGGACGCCTGGTTGTCTCTCTGGGGGTCTGGTGACCTGTCAGTGTGGTTGTCTGTCTGACTGGATGCCTGTCTGTCTCTCTGGAGGTCTCTCAATTCTTTGATCACCAAAGTGGGGTGATCAGGGGAGACATCAAGGGAGGAGCCTCTTTCTGACTTTCTAACTCTCTCACTCTCCATGCTTGGTTGGGAGGGTGATAAAGAAACGGTTACAGGTTCAGTAATGCTTATCTAACGGGGAGACAGAGGGAGAAAGAGGGAAAGAGAGGGAGAGACGGAGGGAGGTGAGAGACACAGACGGACAAATGTGGTAGTGCTGCAGTGTTTTTATCTTTTTCTTGTTTACATTCACACCACCTCTCCCTCTCTTCTGTTATCTGGATGCTGACATAGCCGCCTGCAGGCAACCACAATCATGCACACACGCACGCGCACACAAACACACACACACACACACTGGATAAACAGGATAAATCATATTGCTGATGTAGTAAACAACGAAGAAGAGGGTATCTGCCAATATCATACTAAACAACACACACTAACACGCACACACACACACACACACACGTGCCCGCTCGCACACCGTAACACACAAACACAACCGCAAGATAAACAACACACGTTTGTAGTTTACTTTTAAGACAAGGGCACACGCTTGCCAGCAAATAAGATCCAACCACCCCTCCAACCGAGCAATTTTGTAACCTACACAGACACACACACACATACGGACACAGAGGTAGGCACAGACACACACACACACACAGGTAGGCACACACACACACACACACAGACAGGCACACACACGCAGGTCAACTGCAGTAGTAATTGAATGTAGGGCGCTGGGCTGTCAGCAGCAATATGAGTTCCATGTTCTTCGGGCCGAGGAGTCGCTCAACGTGTTTAACTCGCCGCCCCCCCCAGCTTCCCGCGCTGCAGCCACCGCAAAGCACATTTAAATGGAAATGAGCTTCACGCATGTGCTTGGCGTGTGTGTGCGGTGTGTGTGTGTTTGTGTGTGTGCGTGTGTGTGCGTGTGTGCGCACGCGTGTCCTATTATGGCAGAACACAGCCGGCCACTGGGCTGAGTGTGTTGTCTCCACCCCTGACGATCAAACATCACTCTCTCATCCTATTTCCAATCTCATTCATGTGTCCGTGACTTGGCGCTTCCTGTTCTCCTCCACAATCAATAATCCATTCATCTACCAATTCTATCATCTTTCTCTTGTCTTTAACGTCACATCTGATCCAGCTCGGTTTTGGGTTCATCACTCATTCTTTCCCTTCTCCATATGAATTTATGCTCCATAATCTCTTCGATTTTCCATCGTCTTTTTCCTCTCCTCAATTGTTCGCCGTTTAGCTACAGCATAGCATAGAATAGTATAGAAAAACGAGTATAGAATAGCATAATGTAGTGTAGTATATAGTATAGTATAGTATAGTATGGTATAGTATAGCACAGTATAGAATATAATAGATGGTGTAGTGTAGTAAAGAAAACAAAAGAGTATATAGTATAATATAGTATAATAGAGTGTAGAAAAGTATAGTGTATAAGTACGGTATAGTACGGCAGGCTACAGAACTGCATTGGACAGCGCTGTATCGCCTATTTAAGACGGTAATGCGCGATACCTCCGTGACGCCTGCCTGAAAGCGTGAGACACCAGGAGCCCAACCAGTCGGGTGGTCAGGGCGTCCAGGACGGACGAGCATCGTCTAGATAGAGACCGGGCCTCGCCGTGGAGGACTCATTAAAACACACGGCTGCAACATAGCGCTACTCCTGGGATCACTTAGGACCGGCATCGAGCCTGGGCTGCTGCTTTAAAACACACCGGAGGAGGAGGTGGTGGGGGCGGAGCAGGAGGATGAGGAGGAGGAGGAGGAGGAGGAGGAGGAGGTAATGGAGGAGAAGGAGGAGGAGGAGGAGGAGGTGGTGGAGGAGAAGGAGGAGGAGGTGGTGGAGGAGAAGGAGGAGGAGTTGGAGGAGAAGGAGGAGGTGGTGGAGGAGAAGGAGGAGGTGGTGGTGGAGGAGGAGAAGGAGGATGAGGTGGTGGAGGAGAAGGAGGAGGTGGTGGAGGAGGAGGTGGTTGAGAAAGAGGAGAAGGAGGGGGAGGAAGAGGTGGAGGAGAAGGTACATTGTGTAATGTTAAAAAAGCATTTGAATAAATCAATGAATGAAAAAGCCAATCCAATGAACAAGCAAACCAACTCACCCACTAAATCAATCGCTCACATGTGGACTCAGTGAGTTAGTGCATAAGTCACTAGCTGACTACCGAGCTCAGCCACTCACTCGTTATATTACTCACTGAGTGACCAACTAATTAAATGACTAACGATTTGACCAGCCGTTTGATTTACTGACTGACTTACTTCCTTACTAACAAACAACCATGCATACAAACAAGCAAGCAAGCTTGGCGGTCATTGACCCCATATATGGGCGGTTGGCAGGCAGCACTGTGACACGCCGGCACCTGATTGGTGCGTTCCATTTGGACCCAGGCTTTCCACCTGGTCAGAACATTGGCAGGAAAACCCCACAGATCGACACATTCAGAGCCAGGACACAGCATTCTCTCACTGCTGCCAATTATAATGGGGACCGCAGAGCTGTGCTTGAGTTACTGCAGGATAGCCGTAGTTATTCTGGAGAGACAAGAGCCGGTCGTTAAGACTCACCATCAGGGTGGATTAGACCTGCATCCAACCATGGGCCACAACTAAGGGGGAGAAACACGATGGGGGGGGGGGAGAGAGAGAGAGAGAGAGAGAGAGAGAGAGAGAGAGAGAGAGAGAGAGAGAGAGAGAGAGAGAGAGAGAGAGAGAGAGCACACTCACGCAGTTCTCCTGGCCTCACACCAGGAGGGCTTGCCATTGGTAGTGAGACTGCAGATATCGGGGGTTCGAACCCGGAACCCATTTTGGCCGTGAGTCAATCTTATTTGCTTTCCAGCTGAAAGGTTCTGGGTTGAAAAGAGTAGTCTTACTCCCAGAGAAAATGCAACACAATGGAGTTTTTATCCTTTCGTGTCTACCAGAGGACAAAACATTTATGTCAACACGGGAAGAGGAAGCTAGACAGGAGGAAACCGCGGCTCATTACTTTTCATTAAGGAAACAGTCAATGTATGCACTTTGATGAAATGATGTCTCCCTGGCAGTACACACAGAGAGAGAGAGACCTCGAGAAGGGGGAGGGAGAGAGAGAGAGAGAGAGAGCTTCAGTGAAAACTAACAAAATATTCACACTGGCCGTCTCCTTTCTACAATGATAAGCGCACACGCACACTTGATTGTACATGTTTCTCGGGGGTGTAGATTGCCATATTCTTCCAGACGCCGCCATCAGAGAGACGTCATGCTGTGAGGTAATGGAGAGGAAGGGGAGAGGAGCATGAGAGCAGAGAAAGGAGAGGAGAGGCTGGTGAGACACACGAGGGTGGGGAAGACGAGGAGAGGACGCCGAGGGGAGAACCGTCTCCAGGAGGAGAGAGCAGAGAGCGGCAGCTGAGGCCAGAGCGAGCAGAAGGTAGGAGTGGGAGACGGGGAACCTTGAAAACCACAGAGTGTGGGTAAAGTCCTGGAAGTCTCAGCACTAAAACACACTTTACATGACACGGCGGTGAAGAGACCACAACAAGAACCTGCTATTTTATTAAACCAAATGGAGTAGTAGCTACAAAAATATGGAGCCACATATATCTGGAAAAGCCCAACAGCCCGAATGGAAGAAACAGTTTGCACGTCTAGCTGGTGGCTGGCGTTAATGGAGCCGCATGGAGGCAGGATAAGATTATACTGTCGCAGAGAATGATGCATGAAGCAGACTCTTCCAAAGTATGAGGCTTCCCAATAAGCCCAGACAGACGCCTTATTAATTTAACCAGCATTTGTTGCAGATTGGAATTTGTGGCCACTTTAATAACACTTACGGGGTACGGCAAGCAATAGCGTATGTATTCATAATTCATACCACCAACCTCGGCTCAATTTCCTGACATCACTTCCTGTCAACCCAAAGATTTCCTACCATGAATTAAACATAAGACCAAATGAGCTTGAAGCCATGAGACCAGGATAGAAGGGTTTAAATTTTTTGGTATTAAAGAAACTGTTGTGGTTTAACCAGAAAACACATTTAGCAGCAGCTTTAATAATTTACGCTGATTCAAATATATGCATTCCGATCTGGGAATGACCCTGTGAGCGTCATCTAGCTGTCCCATAAACCAACTAGTGACACTTCACATGAAATCACCAGAACACACCATTCATACACTGACTTACATTCGAACACCATAGAGGAGACAGAGACACCGTGGATGCATACAACGCCGATCACATGCACGCGACATTGAATCTGTTGTGTCTTCTCCTCATCCTTTCTCCAGGGCTATAGCTGCAGGATATCACGCAGCGTGTTTTAAAAAAAAAAAGTAAAACAGTAATTAACAATCCATGCTCGTGGTCACATAATTCATCGGAAAAAATACACAAAATAAATGAATTAATTATGCAAAAGCAGCACATGTGTTACCGTGACACACCTCAGGCAAAGCACATTGCGATAATACAATGTTGAGAGGGCGATGATATTGTTCGCAGAAGGCCACAGTGGTTTGCAGTGGAGTTCTGCTCTTAGACTGAGAAACCGTGAAAGCGCAGACCAGTCTCCAGGGAATACGGACACCACTAAAGAATCATCTGGGTTTTACTTCACTGAATTATTGAAGGACGAGGAATTAAGATGGCAGACCATGTGTGACCGGCCTCAACTCAACTCAACACACTAAACCTAACCTGTGTGTGTGTGTGTGTGTGTGTGTGTGTGTGTGTGTGTGTGTGTGTGTGTGTGTGTGTGTGTGTGTGTGTGTGTGTGTGTGTGTGTGTGTGTGTGTGCGTGCATGTGTGTGTGTGTTTGGGTGTGTAGTGTGTGTGTGTGTGTCTAGCTTTCACCACAGTTGCTATGTCTGTTGTAACCCATTGAAATAACAGCTGGAACACACATCTCACCTGTCACCTGACCTGAACACAGACATCAAAACACCAGCTTTTAGGAACGCATTGCCAAAATGGCTGCTGTCAGACTCAATCTGGAACAAAGGGCCCCTTGCTCACACGGGATGGCTGGGACAAAAACAAAGTACGGAGGGGAGAGAATGAAAGGGTTGTCAAGGAGACGAGATGCGGGACAGTGGAGTAGGGGATGGAGTGACCAGTGGAGGAGGTGAAAGATCAGACGGACAAACAGAATGCTTGACATGCACGATAAATAATATATTTAGGGAATAATGTGACAAGAGTGAATGAGACTTACAGACGGGGCACAAAGGCATACAGGGTGGCAGAGAAAATGGGAGGTATGAGGGACAGGGATATCTTGTTTTTCATTTCCTATTCTACTAACATAATAATAACAGTTAATCATTAACATCAATGTAATCGGCAACACGCTGATTAAAGTCTTCTGCTTCCATGGTGATCAAAAACCATTATGGAGATTAGCATTTTAATTTACAGTGTACGGTACCACAGCTCAAAGGTGATACAAAATCTATACAATGAATTGTATTTTTCTGTCCATGTTGACAACTAAAGATTTTTGCATGTGTGTGTGTGTGTGTATCTAGATGACTGTGTGTGTCTGTGCCTAGATGATTGTGTGTGTGTGTGTGTGTGTGTGTGTGTGTGTGTGTGTGTGTGTGTGTGTGTGTGTGTGTGTGTGTGTGTGTTTGTGTGTGGGCGGGTCAGGTAAGTACGGTATGGTCCAGGTGGTTTCTCTGCTGGTGTCGTGTTCATCAGGCTGCATCTCTAAGCTACATTAACCCTCACTCCCACAGGTCACAGCACACACACCCCCACACACACACACACTCTCCCTCTCACTAATAGACACTCATCTCTATGCAGCAGATACGCATCCTGCCCCAAGGTGACTAAAAGCGGACTGCAGATGTCGGGGTTTGAACCCACAACCCTTTGAGTCAAACATCCAAGCCGCTAGACTGTCCTGCGCCCTACAAGAGTAAGGGAACGCAGTCCCGGAGCAACATTATGATGCTAACATCTCCCGTCATGTTACTACGGCAACCCCACCTGGGACCCATGGCACGACTGATGCAAGACGCTGTGCTATGTGCTGTTGTGTACGGTGGTACTGCTGTGCATTGTGATGTACTGTTGGCTATTGTTGTGTCATATTGTGTACTGTTGTGTATTGTTATGTACTATTGTAAACAGTAGTACTGTTGTGTCTTATTGTGTACCGTTGTGTATTGTTATGTACTATTGTAAACAGTAGTACTGTTGTGTCTTATTGTGTACCGTTGTGTATTGTTATGTACTATTGTAAACAGTAGTACTGTTGTGTCTTATTGTGTACTGTTGTGTATTGTTATGTACTATTGTAAACAGTAGTACTGTTGTGTCTTATTTTGTACTGTTATGTATTGTTGTGTACTATTGTAAACAGTAGTACTGTTGTGTCTCATTTTGTACTGTTATGTATTGTTGTGTATTGTTACATACGGTTGTGTACCGCAGTACCGTGGTGTCCTGTTGGCCACTGTGATGACCTGTCCGGTCCGACTAACAACACACACTCACAAACACACATCAATCTGACACCCACACACACACACACACACGTGCACACATACCACTCACACAAACACCGCAGATAAAGTGTAAAGGAAAGGTAACCCCACTGTGTGTTTATAAGCAATATGAGAAGGTGTACAAACTGCAGGGACTGCAATATCAGTCAACATTATTTTAGACTGCTTTGTTCTGTGGCATAGAGAGGTTTAAAACTAACAAGAGGATTTAACTAGATTTGACAACACTTAAAAGTCTGCACTTTGCCTCTAATAAATGATGAAACACGAATGGGAATTTAAGAAGTCTGAGGATGCAGCACTGCAATAACGAACCTTGATCAATTGGTGTTTGAATGTGCTGATCCTGTTGACAGAACCAGTTTGCCTCTGCCAGCTCAATAACAATCAAATCATTAGAAAAGGTCATTAATCCTTTGTGCGTGTGTGTGTGTGAGAGAGTGTGTGTCTGTGCATTTTGAGTGGCAATGCCCTGCTGGGTTCTACTGGTACCAAGGAGCTAACCACACACTTCAGAACACGACCACGGACCCAGCACGACACACACACAGACACACACACACACACACACATAGCGAAACACAAATAGAAATACATGCATAAAACACACACATTATATGTGTATATGTGTGTGTGTGTGTGTGTGTGTGTGTGTGTGTGTATGTGTGTGTGTGTGTGTGTGCACAAGTTGTTTCCTCTATGTTTTTTTTTCTGGGGGGTTTGAGTTTACTTGTTTCGGTGCCCTGATAGTAAGTTGGGTCGGTCAATCACAACATGGCTACTACCACATCACCGTCCAGCCCAGTGTTTTATATTAACGCCATCAAAGACAAGTGGCGAGCTACGTCGGGAACACAAAGGGAACCCAGGGACCAAACACAACATTACGCCAGCGCAGCACGGCTGGGCCAGCACAGGTCATGCACACAATTGGTTTAAATAGCTTGTTTTTTTAAACATGTGGTTTGCCACTGGACTCATTTAATAGCTGGGTGCACTTGTGAGATAGCAGTCCTCCAGAGCCGGCCAAGTGCTGACTGCAGCCCAAGCCTCACTTTGGAGATAATGACAGGGACTGATAAATACCGCAGGGCTGGAGCTCAGCCCTGGTTCTGAGGATGGATGGGTGGGCCCATGGAAGGACGGATGGATGGGTGGGTGACTGGTGGATGAATGGATGGATGATGGATGGATGGGTGAATGGATGGATGATATAGATGGTTGAGTGGGTGTGTCGATGGATGGATGCATGGATGAATGGTAGAGAGATGGGTGAGTGGGTGTGTCGATGGATGGATGAATGGATTAATGATAGATAAATGGGTCAGTGGGTGGGTCGATGGATGGATAAATGGATGAATGATAGATAGATGGGTGAGTGGTTGGGTCCAAGGATTGGAGGGTGGATGGATGGCGTTATGGATACATGGCATGAGGCTTGAAGTGATGGATGAATGGTTGGTTGATTGGATGGATGGGTGAGTGGTTGGATGAGTAGATGGATGGGTGGCCGCATCAATGCAGAAAATTAAGTAATTAGAAGAAGAGCAAACTGGGCACGGGGAGAATTGTTTTGCATAACGAGGTAAGGAGCGAGAGTCACAAACACTCACACAGTCACTGACGGGCAGAGAGAGAGAGCCATAGAGTGAGACAGTGATTTGTCGACCGCCTTGTTGACAGCATAAAATAGAAGAATAAAAATGTTCGCCTTGTTAGCATAGTCATATTATTGATGTATTCAGCCTGTTTGAGAACGGCAAAAAATAAAACATTTGTGATGTGGACATCAGTCCCATGTCTGTTCCTCCCAGCCCTATATCAGCGTGGCAGTTGAAAAGGGCAGCACTGCATGGCTGATATACTATGCATTAAAATAAATGGTTGACTTCTTCTGTAAAAACAATGTCACTGTCATGACAATGAGGATGATGTTGTGTGTGTGTGTGTGTGTGTGTGTGTGTGTGTGTGTGTGTGTGTGTGTGTGTGTGTGTGTGTGTGTGTGGTGGGGCGGGGGGGGTTGAGAGAGAGAGAGAGTAGTGAATGGTTTAAATTAATATACATACTGTTGAGGCCATATGTCTGTAGGCCATAGAATGAGATATGAGTTCCTGTCTAGGTGATGTAAATGGACCAGACACACACACACACACACACACACACACACACACATAAAGTCATTATATACCCTATATATAGGGTCCTGGATGGACCCTTGTTCTCCTCTAATGGCTCCTCCTTCCCACTGGTCTGCTGAGGACAGGGGCAGCTCCTGCTCCATCTCTTATGTTAACTGATCTCACCTTCATCATCCTCTTTTCTCTCCAATAAATACAACCTCCATTAAATACAACCTCCCCCTCTTCCTCCTGGTGCCAAGCCCCCCACTCTCAGATTGAGCCATGAATCCCGGTAGTAAAGCTGAGCTCCTGCACCGCAGGCTGCAGCGAGACCCACTGTGCCACACTACACTACAGTCTGCAGTGGGAGCCACTGTGCCACACTACACTACAGTCTGCAGTGGGAGCCACTGTGCCACACTACACTACAGTCTGCAGTATGAGCCACTGTGCCACACTACACTACAGTCTGCAGTGGGAGCAACTGTGCCACACTACACTACAGTCTGCAGTGGGAGCCACTGTGCCACACTACACTACAGTCGGCAGTGGGAGCAACTGTGCCACACTACACTACAGTCTGCAGTGGGAGCCACTGTGCCACACTACACTACAGTCTGCAATGGGAGCCACTGTGCCACACTACACAACAGTCTGCAGTGGGAGCCACTGTGCCACACTACAATACAGTCTGCAGTGGGAGCCACTGTGCCACACTACACTACAGTCTGCAGTGGGAGCCACTGTGCCACACTACACTACAGTCTGCAGTATGAGCCACTGTGCCACACTACACTACAGTCTGCAGTGGGAGCCACTGTGCCACACTACACTACAGTCTGCAGTGGGAGCCACTGTGCCACACTACACTACAGTCTGCAGTGGGAGCCACTGTGGCACAGTACACTAGTGTCTGCAATGGCAGCGACTGTACCACACTACACCACAGTCTGCAATGGCAGCGACTGTACCACACTACACTACAGTATCCAGTGGGAGCCACTGTACCACACTCCACTGCAGTGGTAGCCACTTGACTACAGGTCCACCACACTATAGTCTGCAGTGGTAGCCACTGGACCACTGGACCATACTACACTACAGTCTGCAGTCGTAGACACTGGACCTCACCACAGTACAGTCTGCAGTGGTAACTGGACCTCACCACAGTACAGTCGGCAGTGGAACCCGCTGACCTGCCACACTAAACCACAGTCTGCAGTGGTGTCCCCAGTGACCCACCACAGTCCGAAGGGCCCAATCGGCCAGCACAGCAGAACAGTCCACTCAGACTTTTATTTCTCCAAACAGCCTCCAATTGTGCACTCAAATCAAATAACAGTTGACTCAGAAGAAGGGGGTGGGTTGGCCGGGGGGGATGCGGTCACTGATGGAGGACAGAGGGAGAGGAGAAAGGGGAAGGGGAGAGGGGAGGAAAGAGGAGAGGAAGCTATAGGGTTAGGGGAGAGAGTGGAGAGTAGGAGGAGGAAAAGGAGAGGAGAGGAGACAAGGAAGAGAGGAGAGGTAAGAAAAGAAGAGAGAATAGGAATGAAGAAGAGGAGGGGTGAAAAGAGGAGAGACAGGAGGAGAGAGGAAAGGAAGAGAGGAGAGAGAGGAGGGTAGAGGAGAGGAAAGGAGAGGATGGGAGAAGGGGTGAAGCAGAGCATCAGTGTATGGTTTGTGTAAAACGATACCGGAGACCTTGTGAGGGGAAACACAGTAAGAAGCATGTTGAACCAGAGAGAAAGCAGCAGGAACAGCACATGCACAACTGCAGATGAGGAATCATTATGAATATGTATTTCCAGCAGACATGAAGCAGGGCTGTCAGTTACAACCACACTTTAAGGGAGAAATTCACAAGGTAACAGAATTCATTTTCGCCCAAAAAGAAGTGTTGTGCCGCTTGAGACCAAAGCAACAACAGCAAAATAACTGTGTTGTGCAAGTATTGCATGAACTGCCATATGAAATATCTTCTGCGTGGAAACTTTACAACAGGCTCATCTCTCCAATATAATGTGATTCCTAGGGAGCCGTTGGGGGCTGTGTGTGTTTCAGGAGTTTGGTACTGCAACCAAGAGATGTAAGAGCATATTATAAGAGCATGGCTGTGTAGTTGAACATCACAATGAGGCTCTCTTGAATGCTCATTTAGCACTAAACACACACACAAACACACACCTACACACACACACACACACACACCTACACACACACACACACACACACACACACACACTCACACACACACCTACACACCTACACACACACTCACACACTCACACCTACACACTCACACACACACACACACACACACACACACACACACACACACATACACACACACCTACACAGACACACACACACACACACACACACAGATACACACCTACACAGACACCTACACAGACACACACACACACCTACACAGACACACACACACACCTACACACACACACACACACACGCACGCACACACACACACACACACACACACATACACACACACACACACACACACACACACACACACACACACACACACACACACAGGTCTAGCTCAATGATGCTGTCTAGCTAAAATGGTAGAGCATAACATTCACACATTAGGGTTTGGTGTTCAATTCCCACTGGCACCATATAAACAATGTATGCACAATGTATGCTCATATTATTGTAAGACACTGGGAGAAAGAGGTGTGCGCACACACGGGCATAAACACGCACCGCACACAAGCAGGAACGATAGTACCACATAAAGAGGTAAAGTCGACCGAATAACAATAAAGCACACATTGTGACTTACTAAAAACAGCCGCCACAAACAACAGGACTCCTGGAGTCACTGTCACCAGAACGCTTACCAGCTGTTTCCATCTGGGTCCCTCGGGCCCCCGCCTGGCCTCACACAGCCCGGTGACATCATCACTACGACATCATCACCATGACATCATCACTATGACATCATCACTACGACATCATAGCCACGACATCATCACTACGACATCATCACCACGACATCATCACTATGACATCATCACTACGACATCATAGCCACGACATCATCACTACGACATCATCACCACGACATCATCACTACGACATCATCACCACGACATCATCACCACGACATCATCACTATGACATCATCACTATGACATCATCACCACGACATCATCACTACGACATCATCACACGTCTCACCGTGGCCGGAGAGCCACCGCGCCGCCGACTGAGGCATTCACATGATGACATCATCACATGAGCGAAGACAACAGTCAACGTATAGCGTCATGAACGACACATTCACATGACACTGTGAACGATGACATCATGTTAACGTATCATCATGAACTTTATGTTAACATTTAGCATAATGAGCAGAATATTAAACGTGTAACGTTACGGGCATTAGGCGGACATGTAATATAATGGAAATAATGTTATCATGTCAGGGACATAACATTAGCATGAACCATTTGAAACAAGCAATGATTATTAAGTGACAGTATTGGGTTTCTGGGTATTTCTGGATACCATTACCTTCATCTGAAGCCATTTCACATAGAGATGGTGTGGGGGGGGGGCTCCCTATAAACTCTTCACCCTATTCTCACACATCAGGTACACTAAGTCAGGTGTGTCTGACAGTGTGCTCTGCACTCCTTAAGAAGAGTCAACTGAACACACACACACACACACACCTACACACACACACACTAACACACACACACACACACACACACACACACACACACCAACACACGCTCAGAAGCAACATGTAACGCGCCCGGGTCCCAGCGTGCTCTCTCTCCAACATGCCCGGGCACGCCGCCTGCATGCTAATACTGTGTCATCACTTAAACCCTTCCACATCCACCGCATGTACTGTATCTTTTCCACAGCGCTGCGCCTGGCAGTTTCCTTTTTTTAAGTTGAGCTTTTCGAGTCCCCCGAAGGTTTCCCCCAGCGTCCCCGAAAGCGAGCGCTTACCAAATTGCGTGTTTAGTTGCGTCCACTACTCCAACTCAAGGGGGTGTTTACGTTTCGATCGGAGAAGACTCGCTTTCAGAGGTAAACAAGAGCCACGAGCGTGATTGCCGAGTGAACATCCTTCACTCAATTAGCTCACCGCCCGTTTCCTGTGCTTCTACTTTAATGATAGTTTGTCAATGTGTGGGGATTTAGAGAAACCTGAGATGAACCTCAACTGAACCAGCACCACCTAAAATGAATGCAGTTTATATCATCTTTAATTACACGTATGTATTGGACGTTTTCTAACACATTTATTTGTTCATATATATCATCATTCAGCAGGTGAAATTCTCTTCAAACAAGAGGAAATTGTTTGGCTACATCAATTGG
>JAXIVH010000011.1:1731051-1803551 GCA_036785325.1 Urophycis tenuis
CCTTCTGCCGGAACTTCTCCGCCAGGTGGTCGAGTCGCTCCAGGCGACGGATCTCGTTGAGCAGCCACTCCTCGTAGCCCTTCTCGGCCCCCCTCCAGGGCATGCCACGACCCGTTCTGATGTCCTGGGAACAGCCCGGCAGCCGCGGTGAGCAGCGCTACTCCCAGCTAACGCTCAGGGGACACCGAGCTAACGCTAGTGTCCCCGGTACCGTCGCTGTGACGGTATGAGCCGTGTGGTGTGTGAAATGGGCCACACACTGTGGCAACAACCCAGGACTTTCCCCTGTTGGCTTCCTCTAAATGGCCGTCTTGTTTCAGTGATAAAATGGCATAGATTACCATGTTGACGATGATATAAGAGGATATAAGAGATATTACTACTACAATTTCTAAAGACAAATACAAACTGTTTTGGGTTCACTGGCGCTTTAAAGAAATATTATATACTATAATGCTTCTCTTTAAAACACAAATGTAGATGATTTCTTTCACAGCCCGACCCAGGGCAGTGGAGGCACACCGTAGGTCCTAACGCGAGTGGTTTCGGGGGGGTACTTACGGACACCATGCGCCCCTCTGAGGGCATGAAGGCAGGTCTGTTGCTCAGCCTCAGCTTGGTCTGCAGAGTGTTGAAGTTGATCTCCAGCTGGCACTTCTCCTGGACCTGGGGACATGCGGGGTCAGAGGTCAGAGCTACAGCTACCTCAGAGCTAAAAAAAAGCAGGGCAGATTGGGTCAGTTGAGGCAGCACAATGCGTAGGACTTCATCTGTGCATATATGCGTGTGTGTAGTGTGTGTGTGTGTGTGTGTGTGTGTGTGTGTGTGTTGTGTGTGTGTGTGTGTGTGTGTGTGTGTGTGTGTTACCTTGGGGGGCTTGTGGGACACGGCGATAGCCTCTGAAGTCCTCCAGCTTCTGCTGCATCTCAGCCATGGTCTTCTCGGGGGCCCGGTTCTCCAGCCAGGGGATGGTCCTGCGAATCCATTCCAGCAGCTGTGGCCCAGGGGTGGGAGAGAGAGGGGGGGTGAGAGAGAGAGGAGGGAGGAGAGAGAGGGGGGAGGGAGAGAGGACAGGGCGTTAATGGACCGGTAGGCACTCCCAGTTACACTATTTACAAATACAAAGGCGGTGGGTCCTCACATGGCTATCCGTGTGTCTGTATGTGTGTGTGTGTGTGCGTGTGTGTGCGTATGTGTGCAACACACTCATACAGCATACATGGGGCAGTACTCACATCACTGGCCAGCTTCTCGTAGTCCTCCATCAGGTGCTCGTTTCTCCTGGTTGACGGCGAGCACTTTGCAGATGCGATTGGCGGCTGTCTCAGCCTATCACAGAGGAGATCCATCAGTAAAGGGGAGGGGGGGGGGGGGGCACTAACTGGTTAAAAACACACAGGGCCCCATTCAACTCTGACCGAAACAATAAGTGAGAAAATGCACTCCGAGTTAGGATACCACAACGTTATGTCAACCACCCAAGGCAAGCGCTAAATCTCTCGTTTAAAATAATAATGTCATGTCCCTTTCCAACAAGTGCCCCGTTTGTTAGTGTTCCTACAGAGGCCCTCTTTGTATTAGCAACCCCCGAGCCTTAACACTGGAAACTGGTGGTGAAAAAAAAAAAAGCACAAATCACACGCAAACAGTGACAATATCCATACAACACTCGGGCCTGCGCTACGGGGGATGTGACCACAAAACGTCTCCCTTCCCTCTGACCAGGCAGTCCTCTCAGGCTGCTAAACACATGCGTCGGCCTGCCGGTTAGTGTCTACGGTGCCCGTCACGTCACTCGCGGCGTGTCGACATCACGCTGTGTGTCATCACTCGGTTTGCGTGGGTTTCAAACTCCATGCGTCTCCTGCCACGGGCCCAGGAGCAAGCCGTCGTACATCTAGTTACATGTTGCGTTGCAGTGGTCCCGCCGGCTTGGGTTGGGTTGGCGGGGGGGGGGGGGTTGGGGGTTGGGGGGGCTGGGTCTGTCTAGCAAGGTACAGCGCTAGGGTACCCCTGCAATACAGAAAGACACCCCCTCGATCTTCAGCATCGCTGGGATGTGCAGGGCTATCCACGAAGCGTCTTCGAGTGATCCCAACGCGTACAGAGTATTTGTTCACAGCTTCGCTTAGTACTTGCTAAATACTACCAGCTAACATTTCTCCTCATAAACACCTCAGGATAAACTATTTAAATATGAACAGCAAACAACAGAACACGCCAAAATACAAGTCAGAAACATTTGATGACATTAGGAAACATTCTGTGTTAGTGGCTGAAAGTGTACTGGACTGACCTTAAACAGTGTTTCTCACGGTAGTACCACCAGCACTAAGAACACAATAATACTTAATAACCGTTTGGAACGGAATAGTTCTGGCTGGGTTGTACTTCACCGTTGGACCAACGGTGAGAACACTGCTCAGCTCTGGTCGGTGGAAAATAAGTGTTGAAATAGGATCCATGGAACAGTTTCTATGACTAGAAAGGATTCTATGGCTCCATAGAAAGTGTTTGTTTTGCGAAGGCTCGTTTGATGTCTCAGCGTTGAGGTTGGCTGGGTGGGGTCAGTGGGTTTGAGAGGGGTGGGGCTCACCTTCTGAGCGCCAGAGAAGGCATGATAGAAGCAGGACACGTAGGTCATGATGGCCTTCTCATCTGGCCTCAGTGTACCCACGATGTCTACACACAGCGCAGAGACCAGCAGCAGGGCGAGAGAGGCCCATTTAAATAGGGAGAGAGAGAGAGAGACAAAGAGGTTGAAGCCAAAGCCACCCAAAGCTAGTAGAATGCCCCTAGCCCGGGAGCAGAATGCCGACGAGACGGCTGATTGGACAGGGGGCGGAGCTTGGCGACTCCAGCCACCTGTCCTCACTTCCAGAAGCTGCAGGTGCCCTTTAAAAGCAGCTCCGAGTGGCGGTTGCCTGGGAGAGGAGGGTTATTATGGGATGTCCAGGGGCAGAAGAGGAGGTGGCAGCTTGTGAAGGGAGGAAGAAGAGCAAGGCCTGAGGAAGAGATCTTTGAGGCCACGGCTCTGGGCTGAGACACACACGCACACACACCAGCTAAGCACCTAGTTGTGTACCAGCCCGTGTTTTTTTGCAATTTTGAAATATATTTTATGTGTGCTCTTAGGCAAATACTGTCTAATAACATAAATACCATGCATGTTCTATCCATCTATGTGTCGTCATTTAGTGGAAGAAAAATCATTAGCAAACTGCAATGTTGGCATGTCAAACGCACCTCATCACCATGGAAACCTTTAGCGGTTCCACAATCATAGCTTTTTTTAGACACATGATTATCGCATGTGTCTATGTGTGTGTGTGTGTGTGTGTGTGTGTGTGCGCATCCCAACCCAACCCATAGCCTGCAGCAACGCCTGTGGAGAGGCAGATGCTAAGCCATGCCGGGGATGGTTGTTAGTACCGGGGGGTCAGGGGTCACAGGGTTTAAAGGGTACCTTCTGGGCTCCAGAGAAGGCATGGTAGAAACTGGACACATAAGTCATAATGGCTTTCTCATCTGGACGAGCAGTGTTGACAATGTCTACGGAGGGGAGGGGGGGGGGGCAAACCAGGAGTGTTATGAACACGTACGTGGACACGCACACACACATTAGACACATACACATAGACAAACATACACTTGTATGAACACACATACATGGTCAGGCAGGACGTGATGAGACACACGGTACAGCACAACAGAGGAGACACATCAAGGATACTATTACATCAAACACAGAGCGCGCACACACACACACACAGTTGAATACAGTCATCGGGGGAGTTTAGACAATGTTGGTGGCAGGCCGAGACGAGGACATTCCTGTTAAAGATGGACATGGCCAGGTCAAACACAGAGCAGGTCAAACACAGAGCTGGTCATACACAGAGCTGGTCATACACAGAGCTGGTCATACACAGAGCTGGTCATACACAGAGCTGGTCATACACAGAGCTGGCCATTCACAGGGCTGGAGAGAAGCTAAACAGAAGCCAAGATGCATCAACAATGCAGTTCCCCACTTGTAAAGCAAAAAAACATGTCCTGTGGAGAGAAGTGGTCAATGGTGAAATACACAAAGTGATATGGAAGGGAAAGGGAGGAGTGGGTGGATGGAGGAGAATAAGGATGGGTGGATGGAGGAGGAGGAGGAGGAGAAGGAATGGGTGGATGGAGGAGGAGGACGGATGGGTGGTTGAGGAGGAAGCAGCAGGTTTGATGTTCCTCCAGGTGACGTTCTCTCCATTCTCTGGCCAGTTAAATTCACGTTGGTGGGAGAAAACAGCAATTTGCAGTCTCATGCACGCACGTTCACACGCACACGCACACACACACAGTGCTGCCATGTGTTACGCTGGTCAGCAAACACAGCCGGTTGAGTCCAAACCCCAGGAGGGTTCTACTTTGTGAAGCTGGATGTGCCACCTCATCCTCGCATAGTCATCCACAGCACACTCATCCTCAGTCACACACATCAAAACATCCCTGAGGAGGACTACGTATCAACACATGATTACATGCAGGCAGCGTTCCAGGTTACGTGATGGTTTTTACACTACACACACACGCACACACACACACGCACACACACGCACGCAGTGTAACATACCTTCTGCGTCCAACATCTTGGGAATGTCCAGGTACTTCTCGGCCACTTCGAAGGCGTTGTTCAGATTGGTGACAGGGTCATCCTGAAACAACCAATCGCAGTGTGAGAAAACAACGGGCCGGCCAATCAAACAACAGCTTCATTCGGAGTTCAAAACTAAAATAGAGGTCAGGAGTGGAAGCGAGAGACTTAAATTACAAAGCTATTTAACAAACTGCGTGTGTATGTGTAAGAATGTTCCCACCTTTCTAAGCTTATCGTAGTCAATGAGCTCAGGGTCTGTGTCTGTGGATCAGAGCGTTGAAGGCAAGACCATCCTTCCAGCTGTTGGAGATGGAGAGACAGAGATACAAGAGAGAGACAGCGGGAGAGAAAGAGAGAGATACAAGAGAGAGACAGCGAGAGAGAGAGGACAGAGACAGAGAGAGAGAGAGACAGAGAGACAAAGACCAGTCAGATGGTGTGCATTCATCTTTAGCTGGTACTGTAGGCTGGTCTTCCCTCGAAATTTCTAACCATCTGCCACACATCCTGTTGCATTTCACTACACCTCACAATTGCCCTGCAGTGTGCCAGAGAAAGAGGAAGCAGTCATAGCTCTATACGCTTGTAAAAACCCCAAAAGACTTCAATGACTACACTGCCATTCAGAGAGCAGGAGCACATGAGTGTTCCCCACCACTAGAGGGCAGCCTTCTGCCAGGGGATTGAATTACTGCTGCAGTATTAATCTTGAGAAGGGCTTGGCTGTTTCAACAACTTTTTCATGCTGAACTCTGTAGCAGAAATGCATCATTTGTTGTGCCACCATGGAATGCTTCTGAGCTAGTAACACCAAATAGGGTAGCCGGTGTGTGTGTGTGTGTGGTGTGTGTGTGTGTGTGTGTGTGCAGGGCGTGTGCACGCGTGTGCTTGCACGTCAGAGTCTGTTTTCTGGACAGTGACACGAGCGTGGCCTAGTATGCATGCGTGCGTAACTCGATATGGAAGTTCGCAAACATATTTCTGTGCGTGTATTCAATGTGTGTGTGCATGCATTTAACCTGCTGTGGAGGTGCGTGTTGTGGTGTGTGTGTGTGTCCGTGTGTGTGTGTGTGTGTGTGTGTGTGTGTGTGTGCATGTGTGTGCGCCTGCGTGTTTAACCTGATGTGGAAGTTCTGGACGTTGACGTTCTTGTAGGGAGCCGTCTTCCTCTGGCACCACAACAGAAGACCCTCCTTAGCAGAGGTCTCCTGCAGAGAGGGAGGGAGACAGGGGAGAGGGGTGAGGAGAGAGGGGAGAGGGGTAAGAGAGGTAGGGAGAGAGGGGGTAAGAGAGGTAGGGAGAGAGGGGAGAGAGGTAAGAGGTAGGGAGAGAGGGGAGAGGGGTGGGAGAGAGGGGAGAGGTAAGAGGTAGGAGAGAGTGGAGAGGGGTAAGAGATAGGGAGAGAGAGGAGAGAGGGGAGAGGGGTAAGAGAAGTAGGGAGAGAGAGGGTAGAGGGGTAAGAGGTAGGGGGACAGGGGAGAGAGGTAAGAGAGGGTAGGGAGAGGGGAGAGGGGTAAGAGAGGTACGGAGAGAGAGAGAGGGGTAATAAAGGTAGGGAGAGGGGAGGAGGGGTAAGAGGTAGGGAGAGAGCGGAGAGGGGTAAGAGGTAGGGGGACAGGGGAGAGGGGAGAGGGGTAAGAGCGGTAGGGAGAGAGGGCGAGGAGGATAAGAAAGGGGGAAAACAGGAGCAGAGAGGAAAAAGAAGAGAATGAGAGGTCAGAGCAGAGGGGCAGGAAACAGGAGAGAACGTAAGAAGAGATAGGAAAGAAGAGATCAGTGGAACAGAGCAGGGGAGGCGGGGAAGGGAGAGAAGGGGGGGAGGGGGGAGGGGAAGCAGAGGGACAGAAAGAACAAAAAAGAAAAGCCATTGCAGCAAATTCCCAAATATGATTTGATTGTTACAGGATAAAAAAATGACTAAGGCAACAGACATCAAGGTGTGTGTGTGTGTGTGTGTGTGTGTGTGTGTGTGTGTGTGTGTGTGTGTGTGTGTGTGTGTGTGTGTGTGTGTGTGTGTGTGTGTGTGTGTGTGTGTGTGTGTGTGTGTGTGTGTGTGTGTGTGTGTGTGTGTGTGTGTGTGTGTGTGTGTACCATTTAGTAGTGGTATGTAGTCTGTTAACTATGCCCCAGTAGTACATCTATTCTATTCTATTTCTTTACTTTACTTCCAGTCTGATTGCCCATCATTAATATCTCCTTAAACAGCTGTGTGTGTGTGTGTGTGTGTGTGTGTGTTGGGGCAAGATGGAGGATTGTTTCGGAGTGATCACACACTAATGGATCCGACAACCCTTTACGCCAATCAGGCTGCAGAGCTGCAGTAGTCTGCGTGTCAGTCCAGATGGCGCTGTTCCTACAATTTCATTGAAATCAACTCTTCTAAGTTATGTTGTACAGTAGGCCTAGCAGCACCTTCATTGCTTGAACAGAAGGGGTCCACTTAGTTCAAATTTTCATGCCCAACCAAAAGTCTAGGAGTTTGATACCTAGTGTTTGCAGGCTACATGTTGGCATCCTTTAATCAGAGTCCCAAACACTGAAGAGTTAAGCTAATAAAGAGGAAATAATAAAAACTGAAATACAGTGTAGTGCACCCTTCCCAGCCGGGCTCCATGTTGTGAGGCAGAGGGGTGTCATGTGTGTGTGTGTGTGTGTGTGTGTGGGGGGGGTCTGTTGTGTACCTTCTACTGAGATATCCTGGATGGCGAAACGCAGGATGATGGTCCAGATCATCCCCAGGGTCATCTTGGCGTTCCCGTCCACTATTTCTGTCCACGGCAGCAGAGAGCGAGAGAGATGAGAGAGAGAGAGAGCGAGAGACAAACGTTGTCAAAACACACCACAGACCTCTGATTTCCATTTCCTAAGCCTCAAAACACACAACGGCGAGGCCAGGGCTCCACCTTGGCATCTGGACAGATTTGGGCAAACCTCTACCAACAACGATGACAGGAACACAGCGTTCTGTATCCCTGCACCACAGACTCCACCACCCCACCCCCCCCCCCCCCCCACCCCCCCCAGCCCAGGTAACGCTCACCAACTCTGCTCGAGGAGACTGCAAAGTCATGTCGGTGATTCTGAAGTGGGATTTTTTCAACGGGCCACTTTTTCAACATATCACGGGGGGATTGCCCGTGTCCACGCTTAACCATTTGCATCACGTTCATTTACGACAGGGCTTTGTCGATGACTCGATTCTGATTGGTAAATGATGGCATTCAGGGGAGTATTATTTCTGAATGGCAAAGCAGCCACAGTGAATAACAGACCACGGCTTACGGACGCAATGAAACATCGTTTTTTTTTTTTTTTTCCGTTTTTTAATTTTGTTTTTTGTTTGGTGTCAAATTATTGAACCGTTCAGTAAGCAGCCGTGTAATAAATAGGATAATGCACCGCGAGCCGGTCATTACCGAAGCAGAACAAAGCCCTCACAGGGTGACTGAGGGGGGCTGTAGGCCACGGCGTTATCTTTATGTTCGAGGCTCTGATTACAGATTTGCGTTCAACTCATCGTCTGACGACGGGAGACAGATTATAGATATTATGATGCAGCGATCCGCCACCGCGGTCCTCATCACCCACGTGGGCCTTCACACACACACGCCTCGGCCAATTAACACACTCGTTTCACACACAGACAGAGGGGATGAGAAAAGAGGGGGAGACAGGGGCGTGCGAGGGGGAGAAGACAGGCGGGGAGGAGAGAGAGGAGTGTGCTAGAGTAGGGGAGAGGAGAGATGAGGGAAGGAGACAAGAGGACCAGTGAAGTGCAGTAGTTTGATGCTCCCTCTGCAGGATATATGAGCTCTGATCTGACGGGGGATCTACGGGACAGAGGTCCTTGACCAGTCCATTAAATCACAAGGCTGTGGTGGCTGCGCGCATGTTTGAGTGTGTTATGCTGAGAGAGAGAGAGAGAGAGAGAGAGAGGAGAGAGAGAGAGAAGAGAGAAGAGATGATGAGTAGGATGAGAGAGAGAGAGATGAGAGAGAGAGAGAGGAGAGAGAGAGAGAGAGATGATAGAGAGTGAGAGAGAGAGAGAAGAGAGAGAGAGAGAGAGAGAGATGAGAGTAGAGAGAGAGAGAGATGAGAGAGGAGAGAGGAGTAGAGAGAGACGAGAGTAGAGAGAGAGAGATGAGAAGCTAGTCGAGATAACCTGGATACCAAACCCTCTCACCTTGTTCATAGTACTGCACCTACGTGTCTCAAGAACGTGCACACACACACACACACGCTAACCATGAACAGACAGCCCACAGAAGGTCATCAGTTGGAAACAGAGCAGAGTTACTGGAAGGAAACAGTGAAGTATTGAGAGAAGAAGCAGGACATCCTACATTTAAACACAGCTCAAGTGTCCCCGCAAGAGCACATTATTAGCGTACTGTCAAAGTAGATGTTACAATTCGTACAGGCTCTGAATCTATAGGCCACTTCATGTCAATGAATCCCTGCATGTCATCACATAGGCTGTGAGTCTATGGATTATGAACTATAAACTATGGACTGACTACGTTAATAGTATAGGTAGTGAGCATATATACATATATATGATACATGCATTATAAATGTCTAAAAAACACAGTATAACATGTGTTATAATGGACCACTATGAGGTACAGGTTAAGGACAGCCAGGCAGGCAGACAGTATAACTTACAGGTTAGGGACAGACCAGGCAGGCAGACAGTATAACCTACAGGTTAGGGACAGACACAGGCAGGCAGACACACTGACACATAAAAGATGGCGGACGGAAAAACTAACTTTCGGTTATCTTCCGCACCCTTCCTCGTGTTTCAGGAAGTTTAGCTTGGAATGTTTCGTTAAATTCCAACATGGAAACCCGGCCTTAAAACACGATAACCTTGCTCGAGAGGCCGCACGTTTGATGAGGAAATCCAATGTCTAAAAAACGCCAGTCGGAATCCAAGCAATGCTGCATATATCGGCATGAAGCACGGGGCACGGCCCACTCGCTACCTGTATTCGTGCGCATATGTGAGTGCAAACTATGTTAACAATTTGAGGTTTGTGAATGACAATGTCTGAAGAAGCAGAAAACAAATGTCTGACCCCGAGAAATAACTGTGGAAAGTATTTTCTTAAGTTTGGTGAAGTATTTGCCCCAGACGCAAAATGGCTGACGCTAGAGAATGCGTTCAAAAGTGCACACAACTGCATTGCGGACACACATCCCTAGGCTCACATGTTAATGTTTGTGTTGTTCACGCACGCACGCACATTTTAGTGGCCAAAGACCTCTGTCCTATCAGTGGTTAATAACTTAATTAGCTGTAGAGTCCGTGAGAAGAAGAGATAAATGTGTGTATGGGGGGGACGAGACATAGAGAGACAGACAGGCAGAGCAGAGATATACATGTGTAGATATATATGTATGGAAAACTGTGTGGGTGTCTGAGGTGTGAGATATTGTGGGTGTTTTAAGTGTGAGATATTGTTGGTGTGTAAGTGTGAGATATTGTGGGTGTTTAAGTGTGAGATATGAGTGTGCACGTGTGTGTGTGTGTGTTCGTGCACTGAGCTACTGACCCTCGGCCGCCGATGGAGACCAGCTTGACTCCTTTGCTGGCGATGAAGTCCAGGGCTTTGTTGACATTGTTGATCTTGTGGACCCCTCATCTTGCCTCGCTCTGGCCTTGGGTAACCGCTCACCTGCACATACAGAAAATGCGCACAGCACGCACACACACACACACACCGCGCACACAAGTGCTCAGACATATGCAGGATACAGAAGTGCACGGTGGACAACACTGAGTGAATGAGGGCTAGCATTGACAGGGGAAAACCATGTTTCCACAGCCCTCAGCAGAACGTCAGCCTGCTCTTTACCACAGCCCAGCTACCTGCCGTTTTCCCCCCAGCCCACGGGACCTGGCCTCTCTTCCACAGGACATACCAGGCAGGGTTTTCCCCTCCGGTTCTGACCTGGTCTGCATTAAAATAGTGGTCGTAGTCGGTAGCTACTGTTAAAACAAGCACGGCTACAAACTTTTTTTTGAATTTATAGCTTGAGGGCTTTTGGTGCAGTCATGGTTGAACCACAAATAAGGACAGGGATGTGGTGGTAGGTGAGAGAGAGGGAAGGGAGAGAGAGAGAGAACCTGCAGCATGTAACCACGGGTCAGAGTCGAACCTGCGCCCGCTACAAAAACCTAGCGCGTGGTTAGCATGCTAACACCTGACCCAGCATTGTTGTACTCTGCAGGGCGGTTCCCTGGCGATCCCACCAGCATGCAGGCTCTAATGGGACCAGCTGATTTTATTAATCAGCCAACCAGCCTAACAGGCTTGGCTCAAAGTGTTGCCAACAGCAGGTGGAACTTGATTGGCTGGGGGTCTAAATGTGAGAGATGGGTCGTTGCCAGTGTTTGGCTCTGTGTCATCACCACTAATGCAGGAAGAACAAAGTGATTGACAACTCACTTAAACCTGCCCCCAACCTCTACCTTATTCGGACAAACACTATTGATTATGATTAGTTATAAACACACATATAACATGCATATAACATTACCCACCCCAAGCAGAATATAAAATAAGAAAACTGGACTAAGGCTAGTAGAGTTCTTCTGAAATAACGTTTAAGCTTAGATTGATCTCAGCCCTTGACTTGTGAGTCGCTTTGGATAACAGTGTCTACTAAATGACTTAATGTCATGTAAATGTTGCACACAAGGACTTCATTTGGTTGATTTGACTGAGAATCGTTCCAATACAACCATTAGAATCCATCAAAGGCTTGGGACAATCCCAGCACACAGCGACAGCTTGATAAGGAGCCGCAGAGAAACAAATTGACAGGCAACATTTAAACATTTTGCCTTTCATTCTTTGATTATTCTACAAAGCCCAACTTGTGCTAAAGGGGACCAAATGTAATAACAAATGTACCAAAGTGACAATACATGAATTGAGTTGATTTGACTGTTCGTTTGGACAATTGTTCCGGTACAACCATCACGGTTGTGACATCTGGGGCCAATACCAGTGCATTATGACGTCCTGGAAAGGGGGGGGGGGGGTCAGAGAAAGACAAAGAGACAGGCTCTGTGAAAACGTTTGGACGCCCCCCCCCCCTGTGCAGGACGCAGAAGGCCGTGTGAACAGGAGGGGGGGAGGGGCCAGCGCGGGCGAGGGCCTACCTGAGATGACCTCCAGCAGCAGCATGAGTTTGAGCCCATCTCGGAAGTCCTCCTCGAGGTTGTCTATCTGCGTGCCGGCCTTGCGCAGGTGGGAGTTGCACCATGCGGTGAAGGTCTACAGAGGGGGACAAACACAGGAAATTCACTTTCATTATTCAGGATTTCTTTTTGTTTGTTGTTTCGAAAAAGGTCCGCTTTGAATCGAAAAATAAAAGCGCATTCAATTTCAAATCGGACAGGAAGGGAGAGTTTTGTTTTGCAGGACGGGCGCGGGGAAGTGACAACACAGGAAACAGGAAGTGGCAGTGGGCGTCATTCTATGCACGGTGACGACAGCGGAGCGCGGGAGTAGCCGGGAACGTTGAATCACACTCCCGAAGACACTAACTGGAACCATATCCACGCGATGACCACATGTGTGGAAGCATGGCTTATAATCTCCTCTGCTAGGAAAGTGCATCTTGCGGCGTGCGAAACCACCACCCCATCATTATCTGTCACGCATGTAAAATAAAACGCTGCGCTAAATAACAAACACAGCCATCTGGGAAGAACAACACACACGCACACACACACACACACACACACGCACGCACACAAACACACATTGCGCATAGACCTTGGCTGAGATTCCGCTGAAATGTGTTTTGAATCATTTAATCTGGAGGAGGTCCCGGGCACAGACACAGAGGACTATTAGTGGGGATGCAGCAGGGCAGGCCTGACGTCGACTGTAGGTGTCCCACCCCGTCAGAACGTCACGTGGGCCCTGCCAGGGAGGACCCCGCACGTTGTCCATCAGGAAGAAGACGAAAGAGAGAAGCCCGGTGCCCGGTGTGCCTCTCGACACCGCGGTGCAGAACCGAGACAGCAGCCGGGTCCTCCTGACCGAAAGCTGCCTGCTAAGTGCACTTTATGGAGCGTCACGCCAGCGAGGCATCGGAGCTAATCCACGTCACCGCACACACAACTCCACACTGGGACACGAAAACCTTCCAATGGTTTGCTTTTGCAATTAATGGAATGGGTGTGTGTGTGTGTGTGTGTGTGTGTGTGTGTGTGGTGTGTGTGTGTGTGTGTGAGTGCCTGTGGGTGGAACAACATTATGACAGGGTGCTGGCCATGGCCCTGCACCCCCACCCTGAGCCATGGCCGTGGGCACAAAGGGATCATTGAGCCCCTGGATAATAGCCCCCTTCAGCCCACTCCCCCTGACCCTCCCCCAGACTGGACACAGTGGGCCCCGTCGGGACGGGGGGGGGGGGGGGGGGGGAGAGTAGGGGGGGCGGGGGGGGGGGGGGGGTGTAGCTCACACAAATAAACACACTCGCAAGGGGAGGAGGTGGGGGGGGGGGTGATGGGTGGACAGACCAATGCCTCGCCCCAACACACACACAGACACTCACACTCACTCCCTGGGCAAGCACTGCATTTAGCAACAGGCCTTCTTTGACAGGAAGTGGCGGAGCAGAGACAGGAAATTGTACAAGGCTGACAGGGGCTGATCCCAGCTCCCCTGAGATGAGGAGGAGGAGAGGAGGAAGGCTGAGAGGAGGAAGAGGCAGGCGGGGGAGGAGGAGGAGGAGGAGGAGGCAGGCAGGCAGGCGGAGGAGGACTCCAACTTGTCGCGACCTGGATACAATAGTGCTCATTGTCTTGGGAGTGGTACTGCGTCTTCATGAACCGAAAACGTCGAGCCCATCGCGGTGCCGACGAGAAGGTAGGCCCTCGAAGAGAACCACAGAGAATGAGTAAATGCTTGCTCCAGCCGAGCGGAGAGCAGAGAGCTGCCCCCCCGGTCGTGTGGCTGGCGGGGGGGGGGGGGGGGGGGGGGGGGGGGGGGGGGGGGGGTTCTGGGCGTCTGGTGTACCAGGACACGGCTGGTGCATGCCGCCCCAGGCCCGGGTTACGTCAGTGGGGAAGAGCTAGGCGTGGTGCCCTGGTTTACAGCGTGCTCTGACACGCAGCCCTGCGGGGGTGCGGGTCGCACGGTAATGAACGTCTATGTCTCTCTATCCCTCCCCCCACGCTCTCTCTCTCTCTCTCTCTCTCTCTCTCTCTCCTCTCCTCGCTCTCTCCCCCTCGTCTCTGGCACGTCCTACTCTCTCACACTCCATGCGCCACCAGGTCTCTCATTCACTCTTCCAGCCTCGTTTCCCTGCCCCCCCCCCCCCCCCCCCCCACCCACGTGTCTTTTAAAGTGGCCGTATAAAATATGAATATGTCACGTACCAACCGGAATACATATCTACACCTCTACTCAACGTGGGCCGCACTAACCGCCCTGTGTTTAAAGGGTATTGGGTGACCTGTTCACAGCACACACACACACACACACACACAGACAAGAGGCTGGCAAGAGGCTGTGGCTCAGGCATGCATTACTTATTAGGCAAGGTAAGACACAATGTCGTTTAGAGGCAGGATCATTGATATGCGCACGATGTGCACTCAGAGTAAGGAAGTATAGGGGAAAGAAGCGCGGCTTCTACACAAAGTTCCTCTATGATATGTAGTTCACCTCTCATGACAATCAATTCCAGTCGGTCTCCGACGGCTTCCAAAAACAAGCAGCTCTGCCTATTGTGCGTTCCGCCATCTTGGAGCGTGGAGAGTCTTTCTCATTGTCTGTCAAAAGGTTTCCAGGCTTAATGTCGGTTGATGTCCATTAGCCTGGTGTTAATGACTCTATGGGATCAAGGGACGGCCAAGGCCATCTGTAACAGGCACTGTACAGATACCGAGATGGGGGCCTGAAAAGCCCAGTTGGGTACGACCAGAGAAACACAGTAGGCCACTGTTTCATACAACATGCCATGCGTTCGCCTGGCACGTTTGTATGGAACGGTCCCAGCTCCCCGCGGCCGTTTCAGACCCATATCTGAAACATGTAAACCTGACGAACTGTTTGTCCAGAGCACAAGGCGGCCGGTATCTGTTGACAAGAGTAACACAGACTGGCTTTAGAACACCGTGATGTTTGCAATATCAGCCGATGTTATTTATTGCACAACAAAACCATAAAACTCAATCAACTCAAATCAACTCCACTAGTCCACCGGGGTTAAAGTTCACCCGGGGCAGAGGGTCAGGGGTCGGCTCGCCCTGAGCCGACGGGCCGACGTGTCCGAGTGGCCACCTCGGCCGGGACCTCGGGCTCTCAGGCTGGAGGGGGAGTTCACACCGTTAGAGACCGGAGACAGCGAGGGTCCGTCTGGAAGCGTTTAGACTCACCCTGCTCCCTCCCTCCTCCCCCCCCCCCCCCATGCAGATATACAACCTCCTCTTTACAGCCTCATAGCCGCCATGAGCAGTTTGATCTCTCCCCCCCTCTACCCCTACCCCCCCCCCCCTCTCTCTCCCCCCCTCTCGTTGCGTGCGCAACGGCTCAAAAGTTTGACCGCACAACCGCTAAACAGGCACATGGGGTCAAAGGTTAACTTGGGGATGGACACTATTAGCTTAGCGGCTAGAAACACCTGACACGGTGTTTTCTTTGTCCGGGACATTTCAACGCCTGCCGCAGCTGAGACGCGGCTGATACACCGTGTACAAACAAAGATTGCAACACAAACAGGACCAAACAACAAACGCAAATAAAAAGACAGGACAAATACGACCGCCATGACAACGCAACAAATAACCACAGCTTGTGACAGGCGGTCGTTGTAGCGCGGAGTTACGTAAGGCTACATGCACCTCGTTGAACAACCAAACACACACACAGGCCACTCCTCATCCAGGAATGCTAGACAACAGGCAATCGACACCCCCCACCCCGCGCACACAGACACACACCCACAACACTTCAGGCATTACATCCACACACACACCAACTACAAGCATTGTGCACACACACACATAATGAAGTCATGTTAAGAATGCAAGGCGGTTCACTAATGTTCAACATTAAGACACACCCGTACCTGTATCTGTGTTTGAGTGTGCGCGCACGCGTGTGACTACACACCCTGTTTGTTAAAGTGATGAGCTCACACATTGCTGCACCATCACAGCTCTGCTGCCTGTGTCTGTCGCAGTGCCAAGCATTTCCTGCACACACATGTACTCTGTGTGTGTGTGTGTGTGTGTGTGTGTGGTCCTGTCACCAAAGTGTCCATACGCAAGGCGTTCAATCACAGCTGCTCAGGTGGCCAGAAACAGAACCATCAGAGATTGGTCTAGATGGGCCCTCATAAATACATAATAAAAAAAAATTAATAAAAATAAAAATGAAATGTACCTACAGTAGATACTTGGACACAGGCGTTTACCAGTCTGCTTGAAGCAAAGATAAACAAAGCGTTTGTCTTCAAGATAATCAATAGTATAATTTTGTTTAAACGGATCAAGCGCTCCCTGACATTAACTTTAGGCTTGGAGCGAGGTGCAGTTCCTTTGGAACTCAAACTTGGTGTCGACCGTGTACAGCTGAACCCGATGTAAACCAAACCCAGTGCACACTGGGTATGGGGTGCTTGTAGCGAAGGCCTTTTTTCTGCTGAACATTTGGTTCAGTCCCACGGAACCGAGGTTTAAACACTAACCCTTCGGGCAGCTGGCGGCAAAACCAACCGGGCTTGACCGAACCCAAAGCGGGCCAAAACCATGGCTGGCTGGGCCCCGCGGACCTCGCTTTGAGCCCTGGTCCAGGCCGGGTCCGGTCTGGCTGCACGACACGGCTCTCCTATTCCTACACAAACACACGGCCCAATTAAAGCAGGCCGATGCCGTGCGGTACAGTTGTGCCCCCCCCCCCCCCCCGCACCCCGCACCCCGCGGCTGTCACCCGGCTGCCGGGTCGGTTCTGTTCTGGTCGACACACACCAGGCCCGACAGCGCCTTCGCTCGACAACACACGCATACTTTAAGCGGCCCTTCTTTCGGAAACCACAGACATTGTTTTGTAATCCGGGCTAAATATTTTGTACGACACCGGGAAGAGAACATTGGAAGAGATTTGGGGAACATTTTTCCGAATGTTCCTTAAGTGTCCCGCGAGAGGCTGGCTTTTTTTTTTTTAAGGGAAGAAATAACATGAATCCTGCAACATATCACTGAGAAAGTGCTGAACCGACGACGGACTTGAATGCAATCTCAGATGGCATTCCACAGCAACACGCAAATTCCATTCTCGATTTGAACAGTTGAACGACCACAGACACACCGAAAACAGAAAAACCCCTTCTCCCGTACTAGAACCGCAAGCAGAATTCCTCCACTGTCGGCTGGAGCGCATTCCAAAAGAACCTTGTATTAGCCGTGCTTCCAGAACCACCACCGAGATAGGCTGAAGCTACAGGTAGAGGACATGTTCTGTTGGGGGGCACCTCAAGTCACACAGGGTCGGCTGTAAGGGGACACGCCTGGCGCTACGGTAGACCTACAACCCCCCCCCCCACCCTCCACCTGTACCGCACACACACAACAGCAACACGATACACACCCCCTGACACACATACACCTAGGATCACCCACCCAGATGTGTGTGTGTGTGTGTGTGTGTGTGTGTGTGTGTGTGACAAAGCACCTTGCTATGGGTGTCACCCTGTCACATCATGCTTGTGAGAGAGAGCGGCTGAAACAGAGTGCGAGATATAGAGACACAGAGACAGAGAGAGACACACACACACACACACACACACACACACACAGAATGAGAGAGAGCGAAACGGAGAGGCCAAACGCCAAGACGGGCCAACCGGCCGAGACGAGAAGGCAGACGGAGAGGAGAGCGAGACGCGCATCCTGGAGCGTTGACTCGGTGAGCGCGAAGCAGATGTTTGGCAGCGGCGGTGGGGCTGTCCGCCTCCCAGTGGGCCGCCGTGCGTCTGAGCAACACGCGCCCCCGACCCCGAGAGTGACGGCTACACCGGGGGGGGGGGGGGGGACCGGGGAAGTGTCTGGCACCCGGCGGGACCCAGACAGACCCGGGTTAATGCTAATTTGTCACACACCACAGACCTCACACAGGAGTGGAGGGCGGGGGGGCATTCAGGGTGAGAGAGCAAGAAGGGGTGGAGAGAGAAATGAAAGAAGCGCCGGTGAGAGGGAACTTTAGTCAGAGATAAAGATAGCGAGAAGAGGTGATAGACCAAGGGAGGGAGAGTGAGGGAGAGCGAGAGGGGGGTGAGGAGAGAAAAGGTGGATGAAAAAAAGCCAGAGGCTTGGGGGAAAGAGAGAGGGTGAGAGAGAGGGCAAGGAGAGAGAGAATGCGTGGGATTAAGAAAGAGAAACGGGATGGGCTGGAAAAAGAGAGGAGAGGGTGCAGAGACAAAAGCCTGGAGACGAGAAGAGAGAGGGTCGCCTGTCCTCGTCCTGTCCAGACAGGTGATCATTACACACACACACACACACACCACACACACACACACACACACACACACACACACACACACACACACACACACACACACACACACACACACACACACACACACACACACACACACACACACTCCTGATTCAAGTGCTGACAGGTAGCTGGTTAACTACAACTATTGTCGCCACAGTCTCTCAACACACATACACAACGTGTGTGTGCATGTGCGTGTGTGGTGTGTGTGTGTCTAGTCTTGGCTAGCCTGATGGCTGCAGACCTGCTATATGGGAGTCAACAGATTAACAGTGACAGGGTCTGCTGGGCCAGCCTGGTGAACACCAGACCAGGGCTGCTCCACCCTCCACCCTCCACCCTCCACCCTCCCTGAGCTCCAGACGCAGCAGCACGAAAGCCTCAGGGAGGGACGGAGGGACAGAGGGAGGGAGGGAGAAAGAGAAGGGGAGGACGGGGGAGTAATCACAGGAGGATGATGGAGGGATGATTTAAAAGGGAATGAAAGAGGGGGGGAGGTTGAAGTGGAATCCGATACGCGTGGAAGCGGAAATGTTTAGCGTCTGTAAACCCGCACACCGAGAGTGGGACACCGGTGGGGGGGGGGGGGGGGGGGGGGCAACTCGGCCAATAGGAGCCAACTTCCTGTTAATGCATCACTATGGCAACCAAAGTCACAGGACAGCTCGGACGCATCCTATAAAGAACCACTCAGGGGGCAGTTTGAACATGCTGGGCAGTTGATCATTTTTTGATGGGGCGTTATATGAAAAGCAAGAAAAAAAGAAAAAAAAAAGTCAAATTCTACGATCCTTAAAAGGTGCTGACAACAGAGACCATGGCGAGGAGGAGAAGAAAGAGAGGAAGAGGAGAGGGTCCAGAGCCCGTGTTATTTTATATAAGTCTCTTCCTGTCTTTGTTACCGCATGTGTGCGTGTGCATAGGCATGTGTATGCGTGTGTGTGTGTGTGTGTGTGTGTGTGTGTGTATGCGTGTGTGTGTGTGTGTGTGTGTGTGTGCATGTGTGACCCCCTTCCTCAGTCCATCAGTCCTTTTATGCTTGCCAGGTCCTCCTTCAAGATATTTTTACGGACACACGGCGCGTTGTAAAGCCCTACCTAAACTCCCCTTTGAAGTCCAGAGCAACCGCACTGAGCCACAGAAAAGACTCCGGCTCGCTGTACTGAGGTCAAAGGTCACTAACCCTGTTGACCGTGTTCAATAAATCCCAACGCCCTGAAGAATAACCGTGTTGAAGAAACACACAGCCATGTACACAACACACCTTTATTTAAAAAAAAAAAACTGCTCAACGTCTCGTGTTCAATGTTCAAACAAAGCATTAGCTACAGAGCGGCAACAACTTTAGAGTTAGAAGTTAGCCCTCGCTCAAGACCACTTAAGCCGGACAAATGAGTAGTAGCTCAACTCGCGCACGATTGCTGAGAGCCCGGCGGCGAGACCCGTTCCCTCCCCGACCGCGCTTCTGGGCTCCGGCTCGGGGATGGGTGGGTGGGGTGCAGGGGGCCCTGGACCAGGAAGTGAGGGGGTACCCTTTGATCTCCACAGAGCGGGGCAGTGGGTGAAGGAGCCTCAGTGTTTAAAGTGTTGGGTGACAGCTCAGCGCAGGAGGATGTGAACAGGGCTGACGAGGATCTGGGGAGAGGGCAGGTAATGGGGCCGGGGGAGTTGGAGGGGGGAGTTAATGAGAGACCACAGTCCCGGGAAGGACGGAACAAGTAGAACGGGGTGGGGGGGGGGGGGGAGGACAGGAGGAGGGGAGAGGGGGTGTGTCTTTGATCTTGACCCCCGAACTGAACCGTCCTCAACACACACACACACAGAGAGACAGAGAGAGACAGAGAGACAGAGAGAGACAGAGACAGAGACAGAGACAGAGACGAGAGAGAGAGAGAGAGAGAGAGAGAGAGAGAGAGAGAGAGAGAGAGAGAGAGAGAGAGAGAGAGAGAGACAGCGAAATAGACGAAACGAGAAGGTGGTGAAGATTGAATCATGATGAGCAGAAAGGCGTAGGAAATAGAATAGATACAGGAGACGGATCAAACGCACAGATCTAGGTCAGCATATGTTCACATCTGTCTGCTTGATTTAACCTTGTGCGTGCCAGCCGGGGTGGAGTTTACCGGGAGAACACATCCATCAGGTGTCAGGAAGGCAAACGAGCAACGCACATCTCTGGGTGTGCTTTGGGTTTTTACAAAATCTTCAAGGTTTGGGTTTTTTTTATGCAAGAAGCCTTTCGTGTGATTGTTCCTACACTCGCTATAAGATATAAGTTTTTATGTCGTCCAACATGAAGACATCCTCCTCACAGTGGCGTCCATGCGCCTCCATCTCCTCCTACTGCTGCTGGTCCTACCAGTGCAACGAGAAGGTCTGAAGGGAATTGGAACAGACCAACACGACGCTGTGAAGGGGGAGGATTATACTGCCACTTAAAGGGGAGGCTGCCTGTGGCAAGCGCGGCTGGTATGGACCAAAGCTGCGGAGGAGGGGTTGGGGTTATGGCTGACATGTTTTCATAGGGTTCATGCTGGTGGTCAGCGCAGTCTGTCTTTTAGTTCAGCTTCTCACTGTCCTCTTGATTTTTCTCTCCCGTGTCAGTAATTCCCCGCTGTATTCCAAATAATCAACATTCCTCTCTCAGCCAATCAGCGCCCAGCATCTTTAAACTTCCTTCCCCTCAAGAGTTCTCAAGACAGGAAACCAGAGATCGACGAGGCAACGTTCCCCGTCTGCCTGTCCGGTCTCCCCATCCCCCCCACCAACCCACCCACCCGCCCCCGCCTCCTCCCTCACCACCAGACAAAAAACTGCCAGCTCCTAAATTCCTCCATTCTGTCAAAGGGGAGCGGAGGAGCAAACTGTAGCGACGTGGCGGCCAGGAGCATCTCTCCCCCCCCCCCCCCCCCCCCTCCCTGCGAGGACGCAGCAAGTTTCTAGAAGGCGGTCGTGGCCCGTCAAGGTTCCTCTCTGGTCGTGACAGTTGATGACTCACGATAAAGAGAGAACTTGATAACACTGGACACCAGGCGAAGCCAACGTCAATAAAAAAAAAAAATAAAAAAAAAAAGGGCCTCGACGAATGACTGAAAACCCGTTGTTTTACTGGGGCCAACGCCAGCGGCACGGTGGCCGGCTGTCAGGGCAGTTGGTGGGCTGGGACTTGTTCGGTGTCGCTCAGCGCATGCCTCGCTGTGGAATATTCCAGAGCCGATTCCCGCGAGTGACGGCGCGCTGTGAAGCCGCGCTGTGAGATTGGCCGACCCGTTACAAAGTGGAACATTTCAAAATGAGGACATTTTGGTAGAAGGTATCGCTTCCAAAAAAAAGATTCTGATCGTATTTCTAAAATGTTTGTAGCGCTTCAACACAACTCTAACCTGAGTTCATACTGCCACGCCTCAGTTAAACAAGCAAGGTGTTGCAATGGCTTTTACAACCCCAAAACTTGCGCAACGGCTTCCTCCGTGACTCAAATGAGGTGTGATTTTGACACCGCCGTCAACATTTTAACCGACGGGCTCCATTCAGTGTTGGCGCCAAGGTGGTTTCAGGTACCATCTACCCACAATGCCTTTGGGGAAATCTTTTTTTTTTTTTCCCCTCAAATCTCAACCTGAATATATAATTACATTTTCCTCCATCTCAAAACATCTGTCTCCTCCTCCGTTCCACCAGCACTCCGGTCCGACACCAAAGCCCATTTTCCTGGTCTTCCGTCCCAGTGGGGTTCCGATTGTGTTTCGGAAGGCGGCCCAGTCTAAACATGGCCACCTTCCACAGGAAGACGGCCGGGGGGGGGGGGGGGGTATCGGCCCCCCCGTGGCCCCCCATCGCGTCAAGTCACTTTGTTGATGAAGAACGCCGCGCGCAGCTAAGGGGCCGCCAGCGCGGAGCTACAGACCCCGGAGCGTATACTTAGCTTTGAGATGTGCGTGTTCCACGGCAGTTTGCTCGTCGGCCAGGTCGGTAACTTAATAAAGGCCACCGACGGTTGTTGTTTTTTTTTGTAGAAGACAGACGGACAAAAATGAACAGACAATAACGACCCATATTTCAGACTAGTTTCTTTCAATGTCCGCTATAGTAAAGTGACCGCCAGATAGTCTTGCGCACACGCACACACACGCACGCACGCACACGCACAAACACACAGCAGTGAGGTTTTTTTGTCCAGATAGGGATCCCATTCAGGCGCCTTGTCGGCTCAGACTAATGCCAAGAGACCAAACCAGGGTCATGGATAACACCTGGAAATTGCCATTCAACCTCACACAATGGAACGAGTCCTGCCGTATAGCAGACCCATTCAGACAACATGGGCAGCCGTATAGATAAGCTTTGATTCATGTCCACCAGGATATTGTGTTTCACCACAAGGCAAACAGAACCTATATAAATCTAGACTTGGATAGGGGAAATTGTTTAGCATTACAAATAAAAAGTAAGTCGTGTGTCAAAAGACTTGTTTGTAAAAGAGTGAAGTGAGAATGAGTAATATTTGCAATTACAAAGATTGTAACGAGTCCAGCCGGATTAAGTCAAAATCTGATGGAAGATAAGGCGATTGGGGAGCTTTTTTTGTTTGTTCACAGTTGAATTGTGTCGACGCCACATATATGTATTTATAAAGTCCTTCATCACAAGAACATTCACACAAACAGGACTTTTCAGAGACAAATTTGTACGAGAGTTCACCAAGTGACCTCCAACAGGAATCCAAAGTCGGAACATAAAGAAAAATTATGGAGTTAAAGACAGGAAACAGACTGCCTCGTGACGACAAGAGCGCTCGTCCATCAGCTCCCAATGTTTTAATGAACCCATTTTTTAAGACGTCCTCCACAACGTCAGGCGGTGAATACAGCCGTGACCTCTTGAGTAACAGAAAGGTTGCACTGCTCATTTCCCCTTGCTTGCTGAGCCGTGCTCTGTGTATGTGTCGATATGATTTAGCACATCGGATACAGCCACTGTTCCCACGCACCGAGATTATATAAAACCCCCCAAAAAAAGGCCAAAATGTATTTTTGCGGCGTGACCTTGAGAGAACTGAGTAACGGTGGTGGCTATCACAGGTCAACAGAAACAAACACGCCCCCCCCCCCAACGCTGAAGTGGCAGCCGGGGCGCTCTGGTGAGTAAAACAAACATCCCTTTGACCCACTTTGCTTGGTGCCCTTGATGGAAGACGACTCCTAACGGAAAGGTTTCCAGTCACTCGCTGACTAATGCTCACCAGCACTCCTGTTGAGATGGCGCTGAAGTCATCGCCATTGAGTGCCTCGACTGTGGTTGGTTTAGTGTTTGACCGGTGGTGGTGGTGAGATACACATGTGGCATGAACCTCAGTCTGTGTTTTGTTTGTCAAACGCACTGTATAACACAGGGTCATTCTGAACACTGTGAGTGAGTGTGTGTATGACCACTGCAAGTAAGGCAGCACCTCCCTCTGTGTTTAAGCAGCGCGCTCTAAAAGGCTGAGCAGCTCGCGCGGAATCTCACGGCAGCCCGCGCTGAACCCCAACGACACGCCGTGATTCCAGGTGCGTGTGAGACGAGGGCTGTGAGCGTACGGCCGACCGTGAGACACAAAGGAAGAGCTCCGCGGCTGCATTCCAGCGGGCGTTTCTGGTTCGTCTTTACTGTTGTTCCAAGGGTTTTTTTTTTCAAAAGAGATCCGAGAACCCGTGACAACGTGCACGGCAGAGATGACGGCAGGATCCTCTGACATTCCAGTCCCTGTACTCACACACACAGACAGACAAGGGGTCCGTCCGCATGAGGAGTGGGAGGAGTGACAGAAGGGTGAGTGTACCTTTTAATAAAACAGCGTGTGCCGATACCTCCACCCCCTGAGGCCCCAGCGGTGACCGGGGCCACGGGAGGCCAGGTGTGGAGGGAGAATGAATGGGATGACGTCGACAACAGACGCCTGCAGAGATCCATCTGCCCGCTCGCCGGCAGGAAGCGCCACGGAGGACCGCGGTGACCTGGCCGGGTCGGGTCACGCACACCGATGACAGCATGAGAGCAGCGCACGCCAGGCCAGTGAGCAAGCGCCCGGCCTAGCGGGCCGGCGGTGTGAACGCGTGGGAAAGGATCGCTTGATTTACGTGCATTAATTGCGCAGTGGTGACTTTCTCTTCCCCCCCCCCCCCCGCGCTGATAGTTGCAGCCACTGACCAGTGCACTTCTGCTTTTCTCAACGAGGGGAACAGGTTACTGGCTCAGTAAACTGGGAACCGCGTCACGTTAAAAGTGCATGCTTTACAACCCGGCCATTTAAATTGCATTATTAACACGCTGGATACAACAATGAGTCATATTGTGGAGATAATGATGCTGCGCTGGATCGGGGCGCATTCCACAGTAAAACAGGCAGCCGTGCCTCGTTGCTCAACCCATAAACTTCAGTTCTTCTGCAGCCTCATTTCCTCTTTAGGGACTCACAGGGGAAGTTGTTGAGCAGAGATGGAGAAGTAAAGACTCCTACAGCGTGGGATGCAACACATGGTGCAGAAATAGACCCGAAACGAGAGTTCACCCTCAGACACATGCAGACGCGCACACACACCTCAACGGTGCTGTGCTCATGTTGACGCCTGACACTTGGCTGAAGAACCCCTGAACTCCACAGCAGTAGCAACATGCAAACCCCCTCCTCTGACTCAACGGCCCTCTGGATGCTGGTGAATAAAGTGTTCCACTCTGAAGACTGTGGTCTTGCCCAGGGTCCCTCCACACACACACCCACACCCACACACACACACATTATGGAAAGTAGCTCAGCTTCAAGCAAGCTTTGCTGCAGTCTCATTAGCTTAATGGAAATCATTAACGCATACAGACATCTTGAAATAACCTAACCGGGCACTGAACACACATCTCACTCGTCTCACACACACACACACACACACACACACACCCGCACACACACACACACACACACACACATATCGGCAGCATCACAGTAGGCCAACAGGCCATCTGACGCCTCGGTGCTGAAATTCCTCCGACTGGGGGAGGAAAGGAGGCAAGGAAACAAGGATAGGAAAGGAGGACGAAGATGAGGAGATAAGATGAGTTGAAGGAGTGTGTGTGTGTGTGTGTGTGTGCGTGTGCGTGACGTGTGTTACGCGCTGCGTAGCAGAGCAGACGTTTCAGAATGCATGTTCTCATACTTAACATTCCCAATCGAATGTGTCATCTGTCAACTGTGTCACGTATCGAAGGCAAAAACTGTAGTTGAAAAGGAGGGTTAAAATGGCCATGACACTGCACTGGGTTGAAAACAACAAAACATCTCCCCCCCCCCCCCCCCACCCCACTCCATATGTTTTTCAAGAACAAATCTTCAACAGGAAACAGATTTAGAACGGGGAACGGCAGAGGAAGAGGACGAGCAGAGCGAGGGAGGGAGGGAGACGGCAAGAGGGAGTAAGGGGAGAGAGAATGTCAGCAGCAATGTGGCTGAACGGGTGCTGCAGGCCGGCCCAGTAGCCCGGCGGCAGACAGCATTGTCACGGTAACAAGCTCTTCCTGTCCCTCCCCTGCCTGCCTCGCGCACTTTTACCTTATAAGGCAACGTGCTTAAACGGCCGTTCACCGCGACAAATGTGACGCAATAGGCCAACAAGGTGCAATGGCAGAAGAAAACATCAATCATTAAAGAGGAACTACACACACACACATGTACACACACACACACACACGCACGCACACACACAGAAACTCGAGACACCTGAACGAAGGCAAAACCCCTTACGAATACACACACACACACCTGCATGATCACCTGAGGACCACGCCCGTTACCAGGCGAGACACTAGAAAAAACTACCCGGTTGACTGAGATTTGTAAAGTAACCTGGCTGCATCTCCACAGAGAGGCCCTGTGTGTGTGTGTGTGTGTGTGTGTGTGCTGTAGCGCAGGAATGTGAAACATGTCCCCCCTCCCTCATCATTTCACTGCCTCTTTTGCTTCCTATGGGGCAGCATAAACAGCAGAAAGGGGGGGGGGGGGGGGTGGAGTGAGGAAGAGTGAGATGGAGAGAGGAAAGGGGTCTGCAACTGTCTCAATTTCCTGCTTCTGGATGGAGGCTAAAGACAGGCCGTGTGTGTGTGTGTGTTCCTCAGCCTTTGGCGTGTTTCCCCAGTACTTTATGAGGGGAGGAGACAAGGAAAGGCGGCGAGGAAAGGAGATTAAGAGAGGTAGTCAACTACCTGGAGGTCTTTTTACTTCTCATTCTATTGGGTTTCTGTCTTTTGATGACCAGGCAGGCGCGCACGCGCACGCACACACACACACACACAACCCCCCTCCCAGTCACACATTCCAATGGTGACCCTGCCCTTTATAGCTTTCTGAGTCACTGCCCCATGTCTGACACACACACACACACACACACACACACACACACACGCACACGCACACGCACACGCGCGGCAAATCAGCACACAAATAAGTTACTAAAATAGAACTGCTGAGGTTTGCCATTTAATGAGGAGTACATAACTACAGTATACTACAATACTCATAAAATATGACACACCTATAAGGTTCTACAGGGCTGTAGCGTGCGCGTTTCAGGATGACCACACAGACAGTCATGAACACTCCCTTTGACACACATGCACGCACACACCCAAGGGCCTGGCCTACTTCCGGCCGTATGGTGGCCTATATAATCCACGTAGACACAACTCAAGGGGAGGATCAGTGTCCTTTTGTTACCTGACAAACTAACGGCTAACGTTAGCAACAGCAGCAAAAGGCAGCCTTCTCTCTCTGTGCCCAACTGAATAGGTTCTCGAGGAACACACACACACACACACACACACACACACACACACACACACACACACACACACACACACACACACACACACACACACACACACACACACACACACACACACACACACACACACACACACACACACACACACACACACACACACACACACACACACACACACACGACGACGACGAGGGGCCCACTGTACATTTGGAGGGGATCAATGTAATCCTTTCTAGATGACTTTTAAAAAGCCCCCCCCCATCCCCCCCATCCCTCCTCAGTCTGATATAGAAGCGTTCAGTGAATGGTGTGTGTGATCTGCAGCTACTGGACCGGTTCATCGCTAAACAGCCCAGTAGGGGGTAGAGAACAAACACACAGCAGAGCTTTGAACTATTGTTTGTCCACTCCGTCTGAGGCGAGTTCCCCAAAAAAATGTGTTTATTTATTTATAGTTTGATAGGGCAATATGTAAAGCGTCTTCTAATATCATATTAAGTGCTATATAAATCAGATTTATTATTATTATTATTATCATCATCATTATTAATATTGATGGCACACAAGATATAGTTTGAGATCAAGTCGTATAAATACATGTAATTTCAATTGTGATAAGGGGCTAGATGTAGTGATGCGGTGATTATATATCACTTTAATGTTGTTCTAGTTGTTATAGTATGGGGCAGTAAAGCCATCTGAATTTCTAATCTGGGTCGATTAGTTTCAGCAAAGGCAAATGAACAACATACTTAACCTGCCTCATCAGATCCACATATTTTATCCAAGCCGACATATTTTAAAGATAAGATTTAAGGAGTGGAAATCTATAAAATGTCTGGATCGAACATAGATACAAGATTACATTAATAAGGTTGAGTAAATGTGTAACGGCAGATATCACTGTCATTTCCTGCTGGGTAGGGTTGTCCCCAAGCGTGACAAGTAAAGGGTGAGTTAAAAGGCAGCTCAGAGTCCGTAAGAACAGAGATTTAGACTGGTTCATGCAAAGCAGGGATGTAAATGGACACCGCTGGCTTCAAATCAAGGCCGGGGGAAGTGCATATATGCGTGCCTGGACAACGGGTGCCAGAGAGTTGATGAGGCCATCAAGAGATGTGCTACTGGTCTCAGCAGGAAACAACACCTGGGCACAAAAGGAGCCCCCTGCTTGCAAATGACGTCAGCTATAGGTGAGGAAGAACCACAGACGCAACCAACGCCATCCGGCTCACACAGAGGCAGAGCAACGCCGCGGCTACAACCGCGTTCTGCGTTAAGCCATATTTGGGCACAGTTTCCCTAGCCATCCTCGTGTATTGGTTCGAAGTACAAGCAGGATATCTAGCAGTCAGCAGAGAGGGAGAGGAGGGGGGGGAGAGGAGGGGGCGGGCCTAGAGGGAGCGAGTTGATTGGATCAGGCAGATCAGAGCCGCAAACGATCCATCCCTTGGACCCACTCAGCACCGTGGGAAACTCTCGCTCTTCCTCATCATCACCATCAGCTGGCGGGCTTTCCCTGCCAAAAATCATCCCATCATGGACACGACATTTCAGGAAGTGAACAACTCGGTACAGCACTGTTCACCCTACATAAGCCTTCTTTTTTTTTTTTACATTGGCGTGACTATTTTGAGGGACTATTTCAATGTTCATGTTGTACTTTGACACTTTGGCAATGAGGCCCAAAAGAACATTTTCCCGTGCCGAAGGCTTCGCTAACCCTGCTCAGGGCAGAGTGAACCCCAGCAGCAGCGCGAGCAGCAGTCCTGGGTTTGATTGGAGGTTTCTGCATGTAGCGGAGCGTTGGGCCGGGCCCAGTGGTCTACACTAGGCGCCTTTGTGCAGCGCCCTGACGACAACTTTTTACAAGTGGTTGCTAGGCTGACAAAGCAGGCATCGGCTTGTAGGACACGGGTACACGGGGTCCGCCCCCCCCCCACCACAAGAGAGGGAGGAGCCGCTTGTTAGCATCAGTCGCTATGGGGGCCGTGTTTGGAACTGGGAACCACGCACATAGCTTTTGTTGGCCATCCTAGGGGAAGAGCCAAATGGTTGCACAGAAAGCAGCCATGCTTCTTTGAGTTACCAGGACGGATGAATGACGCAGGGTGTCGGATTCAAAAGGGGCGCCTGTGTTACCACCCACGTGCGACGCTGGCTAGCCATTAGACGCCATTTCAACTCTACCCATTTGTGACATCACACATGGGAGTGTCAGCCCAGATGCATGAAGGATGAATCCGCACCACTTACCAACTGGTAGGCGGATCTATCCTATCCATCATTTTTTAAAAAAAGTATAAAATAGGAGGCTGCCTTGAATGGTTCCACCCCAGTCCGGTGGACCCGATGGTGTCATTTTCCACAGTGCATGATTATAACGCTGCATAACAGTGTGGGTTGGCCGACATTGGACATGACGGTTCTCAAGACTTCACACGGCTCTTTATGGATTGTGTGAGTTCAAACGAAGACAATGATATATTTCAGATGGGGAACCACAAAGAAAACCTCAGAGACATCCTTCCTCTTTCGATGCAACTGCAATAAACGTCTTGCAGAGACGCAAAGAGCAGAACATCCTCTCTCTCTCTCTCTCTCTCTCTCTCCTCTCTCTCTCTCTCTCTCTCTCTCTCTCTCTCTCTCTCTCTCTCTCTCTCTCTCTCCTCTCTCTCTCTCTCTCTCTCTCTCTCTCTCTCTCTCTCTCTCTCTCTCTCCTCTCTCTCTCTCTCTCTCTCTCTCTCTCTCTCCTCTCTCTCTCTCTCTCTCTCTCTCTCTCTCTCTCTCTTCTCTCTCTCTCTCTCTCTCTCTCTCTCTCTTCCCCCCCCCCCTCGGGTTCAGCCGCTCCCCAAAGACCCGAGGCGGTGATTACAAGAAGGCAAACATCCCGTGTTGTTTCCTGCCGTGTTTTCCCGCCTTGCGGAGAGAGGAGTCGTCTCATTGGTGGATAAGAATCAGCTCCCTTGCAGGCGGCTCATGAACAACGCCGGGCTTAAACGCACAGCGGACGAACACACAGAACATGCCTCTCATCGGCACAGAATGCCCCGCGGCTAATTGGGGCGGAGGGGAGGGGGGGGGGGGGCTTCATGTGGAGCTCCAATTTCTTGTTAACTTGTCGAGGGAACGAGAAATGAACGTCACTGCTCCTGCCCTCTGGTTCTACCTCGACCACATCGCTGCATGACATGACGTTGGCGAAGCGCTTGCGGACTCCGGACACCACAGCCTCGACTGCAACTCATCGTGTTTCCACAGAGGTGTCGTATGAGGAGCATTTCCCCTGGGTTGTATTACAACATGAGGTTTCAAGTATTTCCCAAACTAAAAAAAAAAAAAAAGAAGCTAATTCCTTCCGTCTGCCTGTCTGTTGGCCCACGTTTGTCGATTTCTCCATGCGCCCTCAAATATCTGCGTCCTCACCGGACAGCCCACGCTGACCCCCCCCCCCCCCGGGGGGGCTGGGCCTGTGCACCCATCCTGTCGGACTGTCTGACATCTCGCCTCCTGGCATTCGGTCTCCGAAGGCCCCCCCCCCCCCCCCTGTCTGCACCAGAGATCAATCATCAAACCCAGAGAGCGGTACCGGGAATACACTGAAACGCAAAACACTCTGAAGTGTATCGGCTCTCTGGTGAGAGGCTCCAGGGCTGAATGGTTGAACCGCACAGACAACAGAAAACAATATCGCTCTGACGCGCCCGCGGCTCGGGAGAACAGCTACATCGCACATTGTCCGAACACAGTGGCGCGGAGCTGTGCAGTGCATGGCAAAAAGCATGGGATGAAACATGGGATTTGTAGTCCCATGGACACTCTTGCCTGGCACAATGAGCATACAAAGGCCTCACGAGCAACACAAACACACAAGACGGAGACAATGAGTGTCTGTGCGTGTGTGACGATGGGGAGAGTCAGGAAAGTGTGAAAGAAAAAGACCTCTGACGGAAAGAGAGTGCTGCGCAGGAATTCAGAGAGAGTAGCGTTGGTTTACTTTGTGGGATGGGTAGACAGGTGATGAAACGTGTGTGGTCAACTCAGCGGGGCAAGGCAGTCAGGGTAAATATTTAATGATACCGTAATGTGTTGTGAAACATATAAGGGCAGACGAGGGGTATGGAGTCGCTGGGCCAGGTGGAAAAATAGTCTCCTCCTGGTGTTCATGTTTGAGGCATTTCTGCTGGATTTACTCAAGTCAACTAGCAAGCGCTAAGGGGTAATACTCGTTGAAATGTATATCTCATTTCGAGTGTGTGTGTGTGTTTGTGGCCTTTAGCCTAGTGCCCTAGTTAGCATGCTGTTAAATAATATAGCAGTGAGCTAGCAGAGGAAATCAGAGACACTTGAAAAGTGTCCATGTGTCTTTGCTACCTTTAAAAAGGTATGGCGTGGATAACACACAACCAGTATCGAGGTTCTGTGATTAGAACAAAGTTCTGTCCATCTTTCAGTTCGATAGATAACATCCCACCCCCCCCAAACATGCTGGGCTGACCAGGCACATTAGTTCTAATGAGATTTTCTCTACATATGCACTTTGGTCTTGTGACATAGTGCCATGCTCAGGAGCAGCTGCCCCTCTTAGGCAGCATTGCTTGCCATAACCAGCCATTGCCAGCCATTTCCATAACACCTTACCCACAATGCAATGCAAAGGTATGGGATGAAGGGCCGGTTACGCACAGTACCTGTCACCATCCATGAACAACAGGGTATAATCTAGCCATCTGAGCTAGGGTGTAATCTGTATAATCTCAACACTGGCTGTATGTGTGTGTGTGTTGTCTACGGGCAGCAGGGTGGTCGGCCAGATGTCGCACAGCTTGAGGAAGCCGTCATGGACCTTGTGTAGGCAGCTGTAGAGATATGGATCCAAAACATTCAAAATGGTGGAAGCCAGGGGGGGGCGGGGTGAGACTTTGGGGTTGCTTTCCCGACGTGGTGGCACCGGTGATGTGCAGCCCGTGCCCCGTCGCTCTCCCGGCAACGGGAAGTGAACGAAAGGGTTTTCCCGTGGCGTGATGTCACCAGTGGCGCCATCTGTCCATCTCGCCACATCGCAGACGGGCGCTCGCACCACCGACCACCGAGTCCTGCCCCCCCCCCCCAAACCCAAAACGCACGCAGCGGTGGCGTGCTACGACCGCGGCGGGGTCCTCAGCTGAACTACACGGTCAGGTCTACAAGTTGGATGAGCACCGCCCGCCCCACCCACCTTTACAGCGTCTCTGCTGCTGCTGCGGTTAGCAGTCTACTTTCATAACACATAACATAACACGCTTAGCATCTCCATTTCTCACCGCGCGCAGGGAGGTGGGAACGGAGTCAGGAAGAGGTGGCGCCGTAGACGTCCCCTGCAGGGCGATTTCTCAGCCATTGACACACACACACACACAGTGTGCACAAAGTGTGCAAAAGATTGCACAAAGAGTGTACAAAGTGCGCAAAAGATTGCACAAAGTGCATGTCACCTTTCCTGCATTGTGGTGTTCGATACTTCACGCAACAAAGCTTGACTTGCTAGAACGTGCGGCGGTTTAATTGGGTCGTAATTCAAAATCTGTTACTTCAGAAAATGTTGATGGTGATTTTCCCACACAACCTGTCTGCCTTTCCTCCTGACACACACCGACACAGCACACTGCTTCAACCTGCAACTACACAGGGGTTCTGTGTTTGTTTAACTCAGTGCAGTGTTTACAAGCAGGAGAATGCCACAGCTATGTGACCGTTGGAAAAACTAGTAAAGGGACCATGCTCATTTTCAAGTGCAAGTCTCACACACACACACACACACACACACACACACACACACACACACACACACACACACACAACACACACACACACACGACACACACACACACACACACACACCACACACACACACACAACACACACACACACACCACCACCCTCAAATCACATACACATTTACGCAGGCATCTAAACACACATCGCCACACCTAAAACACACATTCCTTTGTTGTCCAACCTTGCCTGGAGGCCAGCAGAACCCCTCTCTCTCTCTCTCTCTCCCTCATAAAACACATGTGCTTGGAGCTCGCTCTACCAGCTGAGATATCTCTTAGGGGCAACACTAACTCCACAAACACCCTTTATTTGACAAAACAAAAAAACGGTTTTAATGAGGATCGGAGGCTTGTCCACTGTTGACTGTTTCGGGTGCAGTACGTAACGCGTCATTCGTCAGACGTCTCACAACACACCGGGTAGCATCAGGTTTGAGGGCGGGAGCTCGCCAAAGTACCCGCTCTTAAAGCCACACAACTGTAGCGCATGTGGACGACTAAAGTGATCCCTCCATGAGACAGGAACACAATTAAAATAATTGCCGAAGCCATTCATCGCCGTTGTCCCCCCGACTCAGAGGAAGCGTCCATACGAGGAGGGGAAACTCGTGGCGTGGAGTACTGGCAGCCGGCCAATGGGAAGGCCGGCGTTCTCCCTGACCAGAGTTCCTGGAGGAAATGCCATACTCTAATCCCAACAACAGCCACGCAGGGCACAGGACCCGGCCCGTGAAGAGCACTTAGCCAGCACCAGCCAGAGTCGGGCCTGTGGAGACACAGGGATCCACCGCTTCCCTGATCTCGGCTCCAGCAGTCCCACTGTGTAGTGTGTACCGGGTCTAGCTTTGCGCGGCGCCTGGGCCGGAAACCAAAAACTGCAAGGGGGTAGGAGAGGTGGGGGGGGGTGGGTAACACTTGGTTTCTCCTACGGAGATATTATCACAGAGAAAAGAGACTATTCAGGGCCACTACAGTGGCCGGTCTACACGGTGTTTGAAACCTTTACAGGCACTTTATGACAGTCTACCAACGCGGGGCGGTATTTGTGGTCGGCCATTAAACACCTCCGGAGAACCGTGCTTGGTTTCAACTCCCGACGTGATTGGTTGAACCCCAGAAAGTAAAAAAAAAACGCCCCGTTCACCCCATCCCTGCCTGCAAGCTTTGCAAAACTACGCTTTTGTGACATTGGCCCGTAACGGCCTGCCAGATAACAAGGGTTGGACTTTCAACCTGTGTGCCAGCCGTAACAGTCAAAAGTTAGTCACCGGATACCTGGGCCCAGGGTGCCCACCAATGGAAGATCTCTTTAAGTGGAGGGTGAGATATTATGGGCGCTAATTGAAGTACTGAGGAAGTTGATGATATATTGTTATACAACTCTTACAGCTTACAGAGCCACACTGAAGAATCACACAGAGGTACAAGGATAGTTTGTACGTGACCTCAGACACGTATTTTAAAACGTGTGACCGAATCCGCGGGAAAGGTGCTTATTTGTCCTCACGAATTGTAAATAAATCTAAATAAATGGTGGATAAGGAATACAGGACTTTGCTTTTACGCACCCTGTATACAAGACTAAATATGGAGTTGACTCTGGTCGATACCAGGGTTAGAAATTAACCCTATGCTTCAGCTATCCATTCACCACCTCATCCTCCCGAATGGCCAAAAAGTACAGTGCAGAAAAATACTGCCCCTCCTCCCCTCCTCAAACTATGCCACGCCCCTCTTCAGCAAGAGACCCCCCCCCCCCCCCCTCCTTCTGTTCTAGCAGACTACAATGGCCTACCAATGGAATGTTTCCCCCCATTCCTTCCCTCGCCTTGGAGAGAGAGAGAGAAAGAGCACGAGAGAGTGAGAGAGCGAGGCGAGAGCGAGAGAGCTTGGACTCCATTGTCCCACAGCGAGCCGTGTTCGCCAGCTGAGTGACTTGGCTGAGTGACTGCATGGCTGGTCGCTTGGTTGGGATCTGAGCATCTCCAGGGTAAAAGGGATGCCACAGCTGGCCCCGGATCAGCTGGAATGAGGGGGATTACGGAGTGTGTAGCGCCCTGGTCTCGTGTGACCCCTGCTGCTGATTGGATGGCGTCCAGGATATGGTCACAGAAAACAGGGCGGGGCAGAATGTCAATAGTGCTGCATAAAAGTCACTTCACTGTGACTGCAACAACAGCACAATACAGTGTTTGGTCAAAGTTAAAAAAAAAAAAAAAAAAGGGGCACATTGAGGCGGTGCAAAAAATATTGTTGGAATGGAAATGGAGACCAAATGACCACACATTATGATGCAATAAAGACTAGAGAGTTTAATTAACTACACCATCATCCCCAAAATCGATCAACTGTCAAATCTCCCTCAACTACCAAGGTGAACGGTCATTGGCTGTTTATCAAGGGGGAAACTGACTCTCAGGTAGGCTTGTCAGCCACCAAAAGGATGCGCATAATCCAGGCAAATAGCCGCTACACATAGTAGTCAATTGAAAAGGATCGCAGGCAATCGAGGGCCGCAAGGTCGGGGAGATTAAGAGGCCTTAATCTGCATTCAGAGGTTAGCAATGTGGCGCACAGATAGCAGCATGATAAAGAACAAGGTTAGCCTATTGTTTCGGTCTGATTACAGGAAAAACAGCGGAGCACAGAACAAACGACAGGATCTGGATGACAAACATTCTTGTCATTCACACCGTACCATTTCTTTGATAGCAGAAAAAAGTTTAGACCAACATTGACCCCGCCGCAGAACGCGAGGTCTACAGAACGACGCCTTTGGAGAGAATTCCTGAAATATACACCACACCCCAATCAGGTCAGTCCTGCTGCACCGCATCAGCCAATCACAACCGCGGACAAAAGGGAAAATGAAAAACCAGCCAATCAAAGCTGCCGCTGCCACTCCGGCTCCTCTCCTCAAATGTTCTGTTGTGAGGCGAGATTGAGTCTAGTCATAGAAGGAGTCCACTTTCCTCAAACAAATGGCTTCCTTCTCCTAAACCTTATTAGAAAGGCTAGATTAGCTGGAGGGACCATAGTAGTAGTGGTAGTAGGAGTAGTAGTAGTAGTAGTAGTAGCAGCAGGTCAATGGTGAAGGCCCAGAGCATTATTCTATGATTCTATGCAGTTATTCAGTTAAAATGTGTGCTCTCCCTTGCCAACTGACAGTCCTGGCTGGCCTGCCAGTCACACCAGAAGCATGTGACGGTGGGCGGGACTTAACAAACCGACATTGTTCCCAAGCTGCCCACCTTGGCCGCAATGGAAATCTGTGTGTGTGTGTATGTGTGTGTGCTAGTGTGTGTGTGTGTGAGTGTTAGAGGTGAAAATATTGACTAACTCGATCATCATGTCTGGGATATTTCCAACCCAATGCTCTTTGTGATATTTTGGAATTTAGCACTTTAAACACTTTAACCACCGGTATGGAAACCCAGAAACATGAATTGGGAAGGTGGATGTGATGGCCTGTTGTTCACCAAGACAGATACGTCTAGAAAACACGGAAAGAAAAGAAAAAAAGTTACCACGGTCTTACATTTGCCAAACAAGTTTCGTATTACGGCTTTACAATACGAACACAAGCCCAGCGGTTCAGGGTTGAATGGACGTGGGTGTCTCCATACGATGATGTGATTGTATCAACAACACAGAGCACAAAGGAGGAGAACGTATACAAAATGCCGTCTTAAAGTTCAGCGTGGTTTTCTTAATGGCCGGCCCACTCCTTGGCTAACGGTACCAGGCAGGTCGTCACATAGCTGCCAACCCTTTGTTAAAATGTACACGGAGCAGTTGCATCATATCCTGTGTGTCAGGGATCGTTTTTTTTTTCTTTCTTTTTTTTTTTTTTTTTTCAAACTTCTGCTTCACTATAAAGAGATGAAAGAACACTCATCGTTTGCCTTCATACAGTCAGAGTGGTCCGCCTCAAATAAAACACTTTTGATGAGCAGCCAATATACCACACGGGACACAGGTTTACTACATTAACAATGTTAGAGAGAAAAACGTACAATTAAATCAGTCAGCCAATACACACACCCAGTTTCTTCGACCACGGCGTTCATGGCGATGTGTGCAGTTTGCATATTATCCAAACATTCAATTTTTGTTTAGAGAGAGAGAGAGAGAGAGAGAGAGAGAGAGAGAGAGAGAGAGAGAGAGAGAGAGAGAGAAGAGAGAGAGAGAGAGAGAGAGAGAGAGAGAGGAGAGAGAGAGAGAGAGAGAGAGAGAGAGAGAGAGAGAGAGAGAGAGAGAGAGAGAGAGAGAGAGAGAGAGAGAGAGAGAGAGAGAGAGAGAGAGAGAGAGAGAGAGAGAGAGAGAGAGGAAATCTGGGCAGAGCAGGAAGTCAGACTTAACCGGGGGGGAGGTGGGTCTCTCAAGTGGATGTGTTCTGAGACCGGGACGCCTGACTCCCTTCCAAAGCTGACCTAGGCCACAGCGGCCCTGTTGTTCCCTGTTGTTCTAAAACACTAGTTGGACCCAAGTTGGCCGCAGGGTGATAATTGCCCATTTGGGACTGTTATTGACAAATGATGACAGACGAGTAATGCGTCTAAATCAAACAAGGCATCAAAAGCCACAACTGGCAGGTACACATGGCTAATGAATGAAAAGCCAGGCAGCCTCTTATAGGCGCTGGCCGTGCAGAGACAACATTAACGTGACGCGAGCCCGTGGAGTTTGCACAGGGACTTTGGTTACACCAGCGGTTTGGGTGTTCTTGGGTCCATGCCAATGCACTGGTTTATTTCATTTGCATGGCTCACCTCAAACATCCCATCCACATCTGGGAGGACTGTCCCGACGCCTCGCAGTATGCGGCCTCAAAGGATTTGCATTTGAAGACCACGCTTTCCTCACCAGAGGCTTTTTTTTTTTTTGCCCCTCGCTTCCTACACAGATAGCAGGGGGCAATACGTTTCCATAGCGATTACAACTGACACTTCCTGATTGGACCGGGACTGGGTTGCGTGATTTACCATGGCGACCATGCCTCCGCAGGATGTCTCACTCACAGCGCTGGCGTAAAGGACCCATCATGACATGAGCCCTTTGTGAAGCCGGGGTCCACCTTGCTTCTAAACACTTGGCTGGGCGGGGGAACTGAACAGGCCGCTGGGGTAGTGCTGCCTTTCGCGCTCCTTGAAAGGTAAACGACATACCTTCCTGTCCCACTGCACCACTTCCTGCCAGTGTAGTAGACTCTATACCTCCCCCCCCCCAAAAAAAAAATCTGCACTTCTTCTTGGTCTCAAGCCACAACAGGAAGCTCTTGGTTAAGAAACGTTGATCACTAAATACAATTCAAAGGCACCTATTCTACGATAAAAGGTGCCGATCAACTGTCAAAGAGGGGTTGAGGACTCGCATGCAGCCTCCCGGGAGGGCAGAGCGGTGGAGTCACTGCACACTTGGACGTGTTTGGGCGTGTGGGCAATGCCTTGCTCATGAGAAACGACATAATTACAGGTTTGTCAGGCAAGCAGAGCTCAGCCTGTGAGAAGAAGAGTGACATGTTGAAGTCAAATGGCCTGAACGGGACAGCCTGTAGGACATGTCTTATACCGTACCACTTTATACCATATGTTAGCCTGGCCAACTGCATGCTGTAGGCTGTGGTTACACAGCACTGTTATTTCCAACAGTGCACAACAACCAACAGTGGATTACCGATAGTTTTCTCAGTGCTGTTGCTCAACATTGTAAATGACTGACAGTGCACCCTTAAAAAAAAAAAACACACACACCTTGAGAACCAACTTTGCCCACATACGTGACTAGAGCAAAAATGATATAGGCTCGGACTTGCCAATGTGGACTTTCTCTCATAACCAACAAAGACAAACCTATTCCCACACTCATTAAATCTACTGGCGTGTGTGTTCCCTATTTTTACGCAATAACTGGCACAGCAAGGGTGAATACACCACAGGAATGTGCCCTTGGTTCCCCCACCTCCCGGGCCAACATTAACTCCGTTTGGCTGAAACCAAACCTCGTCCCCAAACCCCGGGCATGTCGTGCCCGGGTATGGATGTTCCCTGAATTATCATATTCTCCCATCAAGGCGTTTTGTTCTACAGTTGTTTGAGCGACGCGGTTCGCCAAACGCAGAGGGAAATATCTTGACACTCACTAATTGTGCGTAAATATTTGCTGAAGTTACATGTTCGTCGACGCGGCCACAAACTTCGGCCCGGGTGACGACCCCTCTGGGTTAGGACCCGCTGGACCAACACTGTGCAAACATTGGAGCTTTCCATGACTCCCAAGTGTTGAAATGACAGCCGAGGTGACGTCCACCGTCCGCCGGTGGACTCGATAACGTTATGCCTTGACGCACATCATTTCCCTTTCAGAAAAAAAACGCATCAAATCAGATCGGCACGTCGTCCGTACAGGAAAACCAACTGGTCACCTGGCTGGTCGGTGAGCCTCATCTTCTGGTCCGTGGCCCACTGGGTCACACCCCGCAGTTCCTCCACTGACTCACCACGTCTGTTTTCTCGTGAGTCTCCCCACATAGAGTCATTTAATTTGGTAATCATGCCGTGGTATGAAAGTGGGTCATCGGCACCGTGCGGGGTGCCCGGGTGCCCGTGGTTTGGAGTGAAGGCCCAGGCGATGTGGACCTGGGCGGTGGAAACTAAACGCGTCTCTTATCGGCCTGCTAGAAGCGCAGTGGCACGATTACATCACCAAAACTCTCCTTAATGTGCTATTTTAAAGTCCGAACCGACGCTTTAGGTTAACCATATAGCACATATAAAGCTGTTTGAAATGGAGGCTCAGTCAAGCAGCCAGCAGATCAGCAGCTCACCGCTGGAGGCTCCGTTCAGAGGACAGGAGTTACCATACCGAGCATTAAAAGATCATAAGAACATGAACCCAGAGAGAAGAACCACGCGGAACCAGAGTCCAGTCGGAGAGCGGGCCCCGATGCACTAGTTATCGATCAGATATGTAGTTCTTGTGATTAGAGAGAGCAATAGCCAAGCAGGGCCCACACTGAATTCCGCGACCTCTCCATCCCTTTCCCTGCCATTTTTGTTCGCTCCCCGTCCTCCCCCCAGCCTCACCCTGCTCCCCGGGGTGCGGGTCCTACCTTTCTCTGCTGCTTCTCCCATGCGGGGTCCAGCAGCAGGTCGCGGTCCCAGTCGTTCTCTTGCTCCATGTAGGTAGGTGGTCCTCCGGCCACGTATTGTTGGTTATTGGCAGCGTGGTAATCTACCATGTCAGCTGGGGAGCCTAAGAAGAACACTTATGGTCTCTGGATTCCAGTTCTTATTCACCAAATAAAAGGAAATGTGGGCCCGGTTGAGTTCTCCTGCTTCGGTCGGGAATATCCGGTCGGAGCGGTGTGGAAATCCCTGCTGCTGGAGGAGGAATGCTTTCTCCACCCGCGGAGGGAATGGTGTGGTGGGGATGGTGTGGTGAGGGGTGGAGGAACCAGCCGCTCCTACCAGGGCCTACGTAGCCTCGGCTCATGAATATTAATGAGCCCCATCTGAACGTGAATGAACGAATCCGAACGCGAACCCGGGGACGCGCTCCGTCTGCCCCCGGATGGAAACGCGTAGAAGTACTGACAGGAAAATATGTGATAAATTTAGGCTTTCCAGTAATGCTGCGGGTTTGATTTGCGACGTGTTATCAACCAAGCTATGTGGACATGTAGTTTGTGTTTTATATATAATGTTCTCCGCACCAACATGTGGTGAACAGCGACACACATGGTTTCCACGTTTTACTTACTGTTTTAGGGTGGTTTGTTACATATTTACGTAGAAAATTAATCAAACTACTTGGAGTTTAACAAGCCACTCCCATTTGATGGACGACCAATGGCGGTGGTGGTGGTGGTGGTGGTGGTGCCCCCCCCCCCCCCCTCACACACACACACACACACACACACACACACACACACACGCAAGAGCACAGAGAAAGAGTCACAAATAATGATGCATTCGATCAAAGAATTATTCCTGCTAAATGCTCAATCGATCAGTCCATTAACCTTTTGTCACAGCAGGCCAATCGCGGGGCTGAGCCCATCCACCCGCGGACAGTACAGAGACGTATATTATCGATTAAAATTTCATAGGACCCCCCCCCCCCCCCAGCCGCGGGTCGGCTATCCCCCGTTGACTGTCACGCTCCAGAGAGCCACCTAGGGAAGTAGGTCACACACACTGCTCCGTCCCCGTTTGTTGACGCCACAAAGGCGTACAATACAGTGGGAGACAGGCTAACGTTGAAATACTGACCATTTGTCACGTGGCACGAGGGTCACTAGATCCGCGTAGCTCTTATCATTTGTGACACGCGCATCCCCGCAGATCGCTGCGTTCCATAATCATAGGGTTAATGCGGGTTGTGTCTCGTAAGCACAACACTTAAACACCAGCACTTATTTATTAAGCTTTCTAATCGACGCGGTCAACGTTAATTGGGGTGTATGGTAGTGAAGGCCGAAGTGAATATTTCGGCCTTGCATATAATGATATAATATTTGAAAGTGAGAGCAACGTGGGTGTGGCAGTGCATGTTGTCCCTCAGTGTGTTTAGGCTGTAGGCTATTTAGGTTGAGCCTGAAGTTCAGCCACTCTCAAGTTGTTTAAAACAATAGTGAGTGACACAGGACATTGTTTGTGTCCCCGCTTCTCACGCACACACACACACACACACATGCACAAACACCCACAGAACACACACATACACAAACACACATGCACAAAACACACACACACACAAACACCCACAGAACACACACATGCACAAACACACACGCATGCATGCACAAACACACATGCAGGCATACTCAAACACAAACAAGCATGCTCAAACACACACACACACACACACACTCCAATTTTTGAGGGAGATATTTTCACTTCCCACCATGTATTTTTCTTAGCATTTTATTCTTTATTTAGGCCTAGGCCCCCCAAGCAACCAAAAGCTCAGAAACATGTGAATATCATAATAAAAACAGAACAATTTGAAAGAGATATATACATATACGTTCATATACAGATACAAATGAACAGGGGATAAACAAATTACAAAAAAATAATATTTAAAATTGTATTTTCGTCATTTATGTGGATCACAAAGACACGTGGTCAATGAAGGTACAATATTGTTACCATAAAACTTGGTGAATTACGCCGTGCAGTTTTCTAATGTTAAATGAAACGTGCTGTTACCAGAGCGAAAGCTAAAATGCTCCTCAAAACTATGCCTATAAACAACCAAGAGGATCCTCCCATCAGTTGAACATGGTCAAATGGAGCCACTAAAAGAAAAGGAAAAAAAGACAGAAGTAAATTTAATTTCAGTCAACATTTCTTTCTGTATTTTGTAGGTAAAAGGAGAACTGTTGTGTCAGGGTTGTCCGGATGATGTACGATGTGGGTACACAGACAGAGACATTTCAAAGAGCAATGCATGCCACAATGTTACTTCCCTTCCTGTTCCTTGAACCAACGCAGAATACAACCACTGGTGCACTGGTAGTGTTTTGATCAGTACTCCATGCAAAGTGTAGACTAGTGGGTCGTTTTGGAGGAATTTGGCTTTGGGTCGGAAAATAGCTTTGAAAAATATTTAGCAATTACTGTCTGAATTTATTATTAGCTATATTTAATTTCTGGTATTTTAATCAATCATGGTAGAATTATCATTATGGGTGACATTTTATGCTAGTTTACAGTGACCCAGCAAATAAAGGCTTCAATACAGCATGAACTCTGTGGGTGGCAATGTCTGTCGTTGCCTGGGTCATGTGACACGTAACACCATCCTGTCCCATTGTATCCAATCACAATACAGAAAAAAATGCAAACCACACAGTCACTTAAAACAACGTATTCTAAATGGACACAAGAGGGTCCAAAATGGTGGCCGTCTACCTGTTTGAAGGACAGCGAGATCGCCCCCCGTCCTGACATGTCGTAGGCCTGGAATTTCTCTGTGAGAAGAAATGGAGCAGAACACATAATTCAGGCAGCGCTCGCTTTAGTGCACCTGGGGTAACAGAGTGCACTAAAGCCAGCATTTCGGTCCAAGTGGGACCGAAATAAGTCAATAAGTAAGCTGGGCAGGATCAAAAGTTCTACAATACCTGTAGAGAGTTTACATGAAAGGCCGGATAAGTTGTCCATGTTGAGTGACACATGCACTCATGTCAACATTTACATTTAGCAGATGCTTTTATCCAAAGCGACTTGGTGAAACATTAGAACATTAGGTGAAACATTTCGTTTCTCTCTCACTCACACACACACACACACACACACACACACACACACACACACACACACACACACACACACACACACACACACACACACACACACACACACACACACACACACACACACACACAGACACAGACAGACAGACACACACATCCAAACCAATCTCGCCCGCCCCCCCCCCCCCCCCCCATAAGTAAGTTGCCCTCCATTACGGATCATGCTTTCCAGTTTAATCATGAGGTACAGGAAACCGGGATAGCTGATGCTCATGTCTGGCTCTGTGTATCTCAGCCCAACGAATTGCATCACAAACCTATCCACACGGATGCCTATGGGGCAGAAACAGACCAGAGCAAGCAAATACAGATTAGAATCTGTCACACTTCACACACTTCACTTCTTACACATATACTCGTTCAAACTATAACTATGTCTTATCTGTCGTATGTGAGGATGCTATTAGTGTGTTTTTAAACAACGACCTTTAGGAAAGCTATTCTGGCGCCCTCTGTAGGCGGTTTACATCACCGTTAGCAGGTGACGAAAACCAGTGTTCGCAATGGTAAACTTTTTTAGGAGCGGTTCACTGGCGTCCCCTGCAGGTGATTTCCAGAAGTGACATCGATTCTAAATGTAATCGTACCTGCGGACTTAAGGGCAGAGCTGACCTCCTTGTACTCCAGTCGCTTGGAGCCGTTCGTGTCATATCTCAGGAACACATCCTGAAACAAGCACACACAGACAATTTAAGAAACCCTTTATCCTTATGATATCATAATAATAATTTATAACACAATCTGTAATAAACCTTACCGTCCACTTCTGGATCTTATACCACAGGCTCTTGAAGCCCTTCCAGTCTAAAACAGCCAAACCCTGGCTCTGGGAACCAGCGGTCAAGGAATAGGGCCGACACCACAAACATGTTTCATCACAAGGGTTGGGGTTATTGCACTAGTTTACTATTGCACCACCTGTACACTTTCTTGTATTGCACTACTTGTACATTGTTTACACTACAGCCTGTTTCTGCTACTGTTAGTTAACCGTTACTACCTCGACAATTACTACCTCCACTTGCACCGTTACTACCTCAACAATCACTACCTCCACTTGCACTGTTTACTGTTTACCGTCACTTTAATAATAGAAATAGAAATAGAAATACTTTATTGATCCCAAGCTGGGAAATTGCACAATTTCCCAGCTAATAACTACTGCCACTTTTCCTGTTTTTCAATATTGCACTCTGCACCTTAATCTGCATTTCAACCTGCACCTTAATCGCTCATTTGCACTTCTGGCTAGAACACCAACTGCATTTCGTTGTCCCTGTACTTGTACTCTGCACAATGACAATAAAATTGAATCTAATCTAATTTAATCCAATCTAATCTAATCTAATCTAGTACTTCTGGATCTGAATTCACTGTGAGTTGCCTTGGACGACAGTGTAATATACACAGTAGTTCTGGTGCTAAAACCCTCTGTGGTTGAGTCAAGCGCTGTACATTTTGAATCAGACCCATGCAGAACTACATGTCCCTACATGAGGTTGTAGTTCTGTGTTGGAGGGTAAAAGGATACATCCATGAGGACCACCATGCTCTTACAGTGCTCCAGGGCCAGCCGTCTCTCACTCCCTGCCAGCACTACAGACCCCCAGACACACACACACACACACAATCAGAGACAGAGAGGAGGTCCCACACATACATACAAACACACACACACCACCAGGGACACACGCACACACTTCACCAGAGAAAAATACTCACCTCCTCCTTGAATGGCCTCTGTAAGCAGGTGGTAGAGGTTCACTGGTTTGCAGGCACCCTTCCGACACACACACACACACACACACACACACACACACACACACACACAGGTAAATGACAGGTAAATGGCAGGTGCATGAGGATATGCTGCGTAGTCCAGGCTGAGCTCACCTTGCTGCAGTGTTTTAAGAAGAGCTGTCTGGTAGAGTTGGGGGACGGAAGGGCCTTCAGGTGAGGGAAGGGGGACTGCCAAGAGAGACAATCAGCCGTGGCAATGAGGACACCAAAGACACGAACACATATCATCACCCAGAACCCTGACTCTAGCCAAGGACAGGCACACAGACGGACAGAGGACACACCGTCAGGCAGACAGACAGCAGTCTTACCTCCTTTAATGTGGAGATGTTTGTTGTCCCAGGCATGTCAGCTGGACTGAAGCATCAGAAAACAGAAAGCATTACCTTGATGCAAATTGACTTTGGATGAAATGCAGTTCTTGGAAACAAGGTGTTCAATGGCCCACTCGAGAAGCTCCTTCAAATCCACAACAATGTATCTCATGCCGTCTTACCCTAGATGAAATGCCAATTTAAGCCTGAATTTGAAGCCACAATCATTTCTGTAGCTCTGGATTCTTCCACTTACTGTTCAGCCTCTCTCCACCTTCTTTGACAAATAAAGATTTGTTGTGTGGCGTGGGGAACAGAGGACCTTTCAGTCTTTCTTAGTCATTCTCAGTATTTTTTAAGAAATGTGTTCTCTGCATTTGGCCCATCCTATGGTACATAGAAGCAGCGGGTTGCCATGTTCAGTGCCCCGGGGAGCAAGTCCGGGTTCAGTGTCTTGCTCAAGGACACACTTGGGCATGCAGACAGTTTGGAAGTGGGGATCGAGGGGATCGAACCGCCGACCCTACGGTCGGTGGACGACCCCGCTCTGTCCACCCGCTCTAACCCACTGAGCTACTGTCGCCAAGCGTCAGTAAAGAGCCCCGCTGAACCTGAACGACGCAGCGAACGCCAACGCGACGGACTAAAACAGGGCAACTCACGTGGCGTCGTTGCCCTTCTCCGTCAGCACCCTGAGTATGAACCGTCCCTCCTGATTGGGCAGGGCGGTGTACGGAATGACGACGTAGTGCCCGGGCGCCAGCGCCCCCCGCAGCACCACCTCGCGCCGCATGATGGGAGCCATGCTGAGGAGGGGCCGGAACTTGCTCAGGTCTTGTGGGGAGAGGCGGGTCCCTGGGAAACGTGCCTGGATACACACACACACACACACACATGCGCACACACACACACACACACGCACGCACGCACGCACGCACACACACACACACACACACACACACACACACACACACACACACACACACACACACACACACACACACACACACACACACACACACACACACACACACACACACACACACACACAAACAAACACACACACACGCACACAAACACACACACCCACACACATGCACGCGCACACACACACACACACACACACACACACACACACGCATACACACACACACACACGCACGCACACACACACACACCCACGCACACACACATAAGCACATACACACACACACACAAACACAAAGGATGGATGAGAGGATTCAAGCTAGCAAACATGCCACTTGGTAAAAAGTGACGTGTGTGTGTGCGTGTGCGTGTGTGTGCGCATGTGTGTGTGTGTGTGTGTGTGCGTGCGTACCTGGTACACATCGATGCCTACAGACAGGTGCAAACCGGAGCTTCTGATGTGTTTCTGCATGAGAGCCACCAGGAAGGAGCAGGTCTTCTCAGGGTCTGACGGGTCGTCGTCCTCCTCCAGCAGGGTCAGGAAGAACTGGGGGTTCATGTAGAAGTAGCCTGGAAACACACACACACATTATTTTTCACTGTACTTGAGAGGACCCTAAAATCTCTCTCTCTCACACACAGACACACAGACACACACACACACAAACACAAAGGATGGATGAGAGGATTCAAGCCAGCACAAGCTACACACACACACACACACACAGGGCTGCAGCATCTAACCATAGGCCTGCATGCATGCATACTGAGCACACACACCCACAAGTCACAGTGGATAAACTGTACCCCGCTGTAAAGGGCCCCCTGCGGAGACGTTGGGCACCCAGGTCCCCTTGTGCATGGTGCAGTGCCAGGGCCGCGCGGTGCTGCCCGGCTGGCTCAGAGAGTCGCTCATGTGACACAGCTCGATGAGCTCCATGTTCCTGCAGAAGTCTGACACCGTCATCCTGTGGGCGGGGCCAAACAATACAAGTCAGCAACAAGAAAGAAGGTTCGAAAACTATTTCAGTCAAACTAATATAAACGTCTGCTAGTTAGTGTTGGTATTGATAACAGAGCCTGTATCAATGCAATGTAATGTATAACATCTGCCTCATTGCTTTTACTACAGAAGGAAGCTAGCAAGATAGCGACCGTGTTTTATTGGTTTTTGTGTTTGTGTTTTGTCTGTCTGTCTGTCTTTCAACAAGAACCATCAAAAGTGGAAAAAAGGGACTTTGATCATCATTGTCAAGGTTGGGACAAAGTCCAGGTGACCGCACCCAGAACTCACCAGAACTCCCCATCCTCTTTGTTCACTCTTTCCAGACGTCTCTGCTCATCCTTACTCACGGCGTTCCACTCTGCCCTGGAGAGGGAGAGAGAGGAGCTGTTCAGGATGGGTAGCAAAACAAGTAGTAGTAGTAGTAGTAGTAGAAAATGTATCAGCCTTTACCAAAATCATAACCATAATGACCCTAAGGAACACAGAGAGAGAGAGAGAGAGAGAGAGAGAGAGAGAGAGAGAGAGAGAGAGAGAGAGAGAGAGAGAGAGAGAGAGAGAGAGAGAGAGAGAGAGAGAGAGAGAGAGAGAGAGAGAGAGAGAGAGAGAGAGAGAGAGAGAGAGAAAGAGAGAAAGAGAGCGAGAGAGACAGAGACAAAGACAGAGCCAGACAGATAGTCAAACAAACAGTCACCCACACCCAAAAGAATAAAAGATGAGAGATAGAGGCCAACAAGCAACCGAGACAGAGACAATGAGAAGGAGCATGTACACAGAGATGCACACACACACACTCCCTCCCTCCCTCCCGCACTCCCAATACGGACCCATTGAGGTCACTCCAGGGCCCCTCCCACTCGGTGTCTCCCCAGGGGTTGTGCAGGCGCACCAGGGTCACTGGGCCCGCGTTGGTCTCCACCTGGGTCATCAATACATATATCATTAGTATGTACATCATAAACACACACTGAGGAGCAGTGCATTATGCTGGTTTGTGCCTACATTGACCCCTGTCACGCAGACATTCCATTCATATTTGAACCATGTAATCACTCATCATATGTAATCACTCGTCATGTTTTGTCACTTAGATCACACAGGGAACGTCTGATTGACCTCACTACTAAATGTCACTATTTCACCCATCAAGGTGAGTGAGAGTCATCAGAGACACTTATTATGATGAACAGCTGCGCACACATAAATATGACGAGACCTGACCCACTCCCACCACATTCCTGTTGTGTCTACATGGTGAATGGACTGCACTGTACTGTGCTTCTTTTCAGTCCGTTGGCCACTCACAGCGCTTTACAATTACTGCCTCACATTCACCCATTCATACACACATTCACACAGTGTCGACCAGGCCAGGCAAGGAGCAGTTAGGTTTAGGGCCTTGCTCAGGGACATCTCAACACTTAGCGAGGAGGAGCTAACTTACTGATGCCCTAACTGCTTATTAAGAAATACCACCAGCTTCTTATGTTGTCATATACAACCCGCTTTTTACGTTGTCACGCATGTAAGAAATACAACCCGCTTGTTACGTTGTCATGTGTGTAAGAAATACCACCAGCTTGTTACGTTGTCATGTGTGTAAGAAATACAACCAGCTTGTTACATTTTCATGTGTGTAAGAACTACAGCCAGCTTGCCACGTTGTCATGTATGCCTGAAAATGTCTCGTCTGTGTAGCACATTTTTCAGGAAGACCGTTTCAATCGCCGCTACAAAAACAAATCCTCAGCACCGATCAGCTAAAACCCTCATCCTGCTCAACTGTAAACAAGTTGAAACCGGTTTGCCCGGAGCTGCCGGGGTTCCAGATGGTGGCCTGCTGCTGCGAGGAGCCCAGTGCATCTCAAGCATGTACCGACGTGAAGCGTGACGCAGACTTTTACATAACCATTTCTTGTGTTGGTCTATATTTGCGTTGTGTTGTTTGATAAACCGTCTGGCGCGAAAAAAAAACTGCTGTGTAAATAAAGTTGGGTTCGACTGAATCGCTGCGTGCCCTGACCTTCTCCACCGCCGTCACAGAGTAGGCATGTCTGAACATGATGCCCTGTTGGTTCTTCTGTTCCAGGGGGCCCTGTGGGGAAACACCACAACAACACACCCGCACACACCCACACCCACACACACGCCCACGCACACGCATGCACGCACACACACACACACACACAGAGTTAAAAACACAATGCACAAATAAGAGCACTCTGACAAGCCCAGACCTGGTTGGGTTTGGCTTCATATTGATTAATTCTGCCCTGTGCAGGCAGAGGAGAAAGGGATTAAAGGAGGGATTGAGTGCTCTACAAATTAGTCTCTACCTGTCGCTGGTGGAGACGGAGGTATATTTTTCAATTCTACACATTGAATGCATGTTGGATTCTGTACACACGGTGCAAATAACACTACAGAGAGATAACACTTTTGGGGGCAAAATGAAATGGTAAGTGAGGCCAGGGGTCTGTGAAACAGCAGCCTGAGGTGAGCTTGAGTGTGAAGGACGGAGAGAATGGTCAGAACAGTTCACAGAACTCACAGCTTTTGGAATGTTTCCTTGTTTTAATGTCAAAGCACTTCACCCCTTAAATGTTCTTTAATTGACCTCAAATAGGTCTTCGTCGAATAGGTGAATGTTTGGGCTGGGCTGGACCCTGTGTCGTACTGGGGCTATCACAATTTGACACAATAATGTTTCCTTATTTCAATGTCAAATCATTATACACACAACCCAGTCCCAGCTGTCCAGCCTATTTGACAAAGTGATTCCAAAAACCTTTCGTGGGTGAAGTGCACTGCATAGCTCCTTTCTAGGATTCTATTCATTTTCTCTGCCATTTCTCACAGCAATAATCTGATATAGCTGATCATTTAAAGGAAAATGGGGTTAGGGTTGGTAAATACTGACCATCTGAAACAGTCTAATTTGCTATTGCTAATTAATTATTCCACAGAGGTTTTCATGCAAATGGCCCTGACAGTGAAATCACATACATGTTATATAAAAGCAGACCTAGGGGTAAGGGCATCTTTCTCAAAGACAGCTTTGTCTGCGCACAATGGGGATCGAACCCAGTCTGACACTGCAGTCCTGCAACTAAACTCCACTCTCCTGCCCCTGATCCACTGGGTTCTGCTGCATTCAACAGCTTATGGAACCAATCACAGCAGCGGAAACGTGGTGTCCATGGTTACGGACGAGGCCTGGCCCCTACCTGGCAGTTGGCGCAGTTGATGAGGGCACCCTTGCGCAGCAGGTGCTGCAGGAACTGGGGCAGGTTATTGGAGAGGGAGGCCACGGTCAGAACCTCCGTCACCCCACCCGTCATGTCAGCCATGGCTTCGTGGGGGAACCCCATCTCCAGGGCATGGTAGCCCCCTTTCAACCTGCAGGGAGGAGAGGAGGAGGTGGTTGTGGTGGTAGTGGTAGAGAGACATATGCAGGGATTGAGGACAGAGAGATGGAGAGACTGGCAGTGTCAGCGTATAGGGAGGGTCGAAAAGAATCAGAGGTGAATTCTTCTCACTGCCAACTGTAGACTCTTGAGCAGTGCTTAATTTGTAAAGTGGGAGATCCTGGAACACAGAGGGGGGTGGATCCAGCAGCTCAGTATGGGGGTTAAAGGCAATGGAACAATAACCTAAGGTTATATTCTGACTTTTGGGTGGGCTAAGGAAGCCACAGCTGGTAGCTGTTGAGGGGGGGGATATCGTATTTGTCAAGTCAAAGTCAAAGCCTTTATTGTCATTATATGACGGTGCATACAACGAAATTGGGAGCGCTGCTCCACTTGGTGTATCAATAAAAAATAAAAAATGAATAATAATAGTATAACAGACGAAAAGACGGTAAAGCTCAATATAAATAAAAATATTAATATAAATAATTGTCCGAAATTTAGGTATATATTATTATTATTATTATTATTATTATTATTATTATTATTATTATTATTATTATTATTATTATTATATTATTGTTATTATTATAAATTTAGGTATATATATTGAGGACGAAACAATCAAAGGCATTTGATCACAGCTGACAAATTACGTAGAAACATTTTAAACTTGCGCAAAACTGCATGAACCCATGCATCGGTGCATTTTTTTTTTTTTCATTTTGGTGATTCATTTTTCATAGTGACATGGGAGCTGGCGGATCCAATAAAAAAGGTTGCGGATCCAATAAAAAAGGTTGCGGATCCAACGTCAGAGGTGGCAGAACATGTTCTGGCGTGTTCCGGTGTGTTCTGGCTCAAATCAAGCCCTGCTCTTGAGACTCGCGAGAGACTTAGAATTCAATTGAAAGCTTTAAAGAGGGAGAGAGAGAGATAATGATAATAAAAGAAAATAACTTTGTTGAAATGTGTCGCCATGCACTTGACATGATAACTATCTAATGGAGGGACTCCATTTTAGTTTGCATGCTTTGATTGTTCTCAGCCACACTTATCAGATTCTTTGGATAAAAAAACATCTTCTTAATATGAAAGAAAGAGGAAGAGAGAGAGAGAGAGAGAGAGAGAGAGAGAGAGAGAGAGAGAGAGAGAGAGAGAGAGAGAGAGAGAGAGAGAGAGAGAGAAGAGAGAGAGAGAGAGAGAGATGCAGAGAGAGAGAGAGATAAAAAGAGATGGAGAGAGAGAGATGGAGAGACACAGAGAGAGGAAGACCCTACTTGGCGTAAGCCTTCTCCAGCAGACAGCTCCAGAACTCGTGCTGGACCGGGGAGCGGAGGTAGTACAGCTGGCCGTTCTGAGTGGGCAGGAGGTCGTCCACCCTCACCTCCTCCCAATTACCATACTGCCAGAACTACAGGGGAGAGAGACACACACACCGACAGTAGGGGAGAGACAGAGAGACAGAGAGAGAGACAGAGAGAGACAGACAGAGAGAGACAGACAGACAGACGGACAGATGGACAGACAGAGGAGGGAGTGACTATGGCGCACAATACAAATCTTTTGTACTAATTGTTTGAACGGTTTTGCACAAAAGGTTAATCCTCCTAATTACAACCCAAACTCCACGGTAACGGTAAGTTCACGGTAAGTTCAACAAAAGGTTAGTCCCTCCTAACCATAACTATAAGTATCGACCAAGACCCAGTAGCTACTCCAAACCCCATCAGACATGGGTCCGGTTGACGTGGAGCAGGTGGGACCAGGTACAGACCCTGAAGTAGAAGCTGCCGTCGTAACCCTTCTGGAAGCCCTGCCCGGGGGCACCACTCTCTCCAGCAGGGTGCGGTGCATGGAGAGGGAGGCCAGCGCAGACAGGAACCAGCAGTCACCTGGCCCGGGGTCAGAGGTCACGTTAGAGGCCACATCATTAAACACTGTTATGCATGCTAGACTACATGCATGATAGGCCACATACAATACGGATTACGCGAGGTGCTGTAGGTAAGATCTAAGAGGAGATGGACAAGTTTCAGACAGTTCACTGGTGCTGGTGCGGGGGGTTTGTGTTCGCTATGTATCATCAATTATGGGCTTTACAGAGCCCATAAATGATGCCTCCAGCAACGTGATAGGTCCAAACAAACATGAAGCGAAACGCAAAACGCAAAACGCCCCGTTCACCCGGATCTGAGCCGGTCTGCCGCCGAACTTCAGGTACGGAGCTCAGGTCTGCTGCCGAGAAGCTCGACCCGGATGTCTCAGGTCTGCCTGGGTGAGACCGGTGCAGCCTCAGACATAAGGGGCAGTGCTGTCGACAAGACGAGCGCCGGCCGCTGGTGGCTCGGTGCACGGGTTCGACTGTTGGCCACTGGTCGTCACAGTGAAGGGGTCGCACCGCGGCTGGTGGTCCTACTCACCCAGGTTCCCCTGGCACACGTCCATACGCGTGGCCCCATCGACGATGAACTCAGGAGTAGATGATGTGCACAGCTCCTGCCAAAGGTCAGCATGGGGTCACCACGGGAGGGGGGGAGGGAGGGAGGGGGGGAGAGAGAGAGAGAGACACAGTGAGTCAGAGAGTGTTTTCAAACCTGTATTTAGTTTGTATTAAATGACATGCCTGACTAGCTCACCAAGAGCAGTGATTGTGATTACGTGGTATGAGCTTAACGTATTCCGAATCTATTCTGAGACGAGCTGCATATAGACGTCACACAGTCATTTCTGGTCATCCACATGCACAGAGAGGGACAGAGAGATAGCGAGTGTTGGCTAATCACACTCATATAGGGGCCCTTTGAAGAAGATAGATGTGGAACAGAAAAAACAGTGACATTCAGACAGACACACAGACAAAAAGAAAAGGACAGACAGAGTAATAAAGATATATTGTATATTGATACAAGACATATGTTATGATGCATTGTTCTTGGTATGAAGAGCACTAGTGCAGCGGAAAGTGCAGGAGATGTGTAATGGGTGTCATAAAACATGGCATTGTCATCATTAAGGCGCATGTACTGTAATTAATCTTCTCATGAAAACAAACAAGAGTAAAAATAATGAGTGAATGTTTCTGCCCGTGGCAACTTTCAGATAGAGAGAGAGAGAGAGAGAGAGAGAGAGAGAGAGAGAGAGAGAGAGAGGAGAGAGAGAGAGAGAGAGAGAGAGAGAGAGAGAGAGAGAGAGAGAGAGAGAGAGAGAGAGAGAGAGAGAGAGAATGAGCAGATAGACAGTAACACTCACGCATCACATCAGATGTGGTTAGTGAGTCAAGTCAGACATTTCTATGTAATCTTCTGTGTTATTTTCTACGTTCTATGTTACACACATGTTCTCATAATATTTCATAATTGTCATGAAACATTTCCTAATTCTCTACCTTGTGCATTTGACACACCAGGGTGGCCACTTTTACACTTCTGAGACAATTTAATCGAAAACACACATATATATGTTTTCGATTAAATTGTATGTAATGTCATTCTAAATGGCTCAGCTGACAAGCCCATTATTTGTACAATAAACCTATTCTTACTCATATATTACTTAAATATAATTTATTTTGCTCTGTTAAGTTCACGTTATGTCGCTGTGACACCTGCATTTCCCTTCTGGGGATAGTAAGTGAGAGTGATTTAGCTTATTGAGGAACTGTACGTGGTCATTTAAGACATGGTGTCAGCTGGCAACTGGTGTTGAAAAATCATTCATCATTCATTCAATCAATCATAAGGGCGTATGTTACTACAAATACCTCACAAACAAACACACACACACACACACACACACACGCACCCCATACACACACTATCACGATACGTCAATAACTTTTAATTAACGACCAAATAATAACACAGGACAATAATGAATCATGGTGCTGAAACAGAGCCAGCCCTGCCTTGCTCTGATAACGTCTGATAGTAGGTTGATGCATAACAGCAGTCAACACACCACAGGGATTGTCCTGGGAAACACTGCTGATAGCATCTATTTCCTTCATTTGTGTTCATGATTTCACCACTCCAGGGCCAAAATTCATGCGTTCACAGGCCTGCGTTGGCCAGTGAAACTTTAGCGTGCGTGAACGCATGAAAACACCAATAGTGCCCCGAGCTGATTTAGATTCAGATTTAGCAGGTTCATTTAAGTCAAGAGTCACCACTAGCCAAAAAAAAACATATTTATACGTTACGTTACCCAAAACAAGGAGCAGTAGAACTAAAGGATGCCAGTAGGTCGATAACAGGCTGATGGTTGATAGTAAATAGGGTCAAAATAAGGAGAACAGAACATTTACCACAACAATAACCATGATGACCCATGGCTGCTCCCAGAGGAGAGGACAGAGAGAGAGAGAGAGACACGCACAGAGAGACAGAGACAGTAAGTGAGTGAGAGCAAGAGAGAAAGGGGCAGAGAGAGAGAGGGAGAGAGAGAGAACAAGAGCGAAACAGAGAGCCAGAGAAAGGGAGCGCAAAAGAGAGAATGAGAGCGAGAGAGAGAGAGCAAAAGAGACAGAGGGAGCCTGGTGGTGATGGTAGCTAGGTGAAGTAGAGCTCATCTTCAGACCACAACTCAGAACCCGCTGAACAGGATCTGCTCAGCTGACAGTACAAGTGTCCACATCACGATAATGGATGGCAACCCAACACTACCCAAACACAAACCCTTAAGCTGAAAGCTTGAGGCTGGATCTTGACTCAAATATTTTTTTTCACAATATTTCATTCATCTTAAAACAATAATGACACAGCAAAGTTCATGTTGGATAGTTTCCAGACCTATTTTAGCTATTGTATCTTAAGGTGACCGTAATCATTGACTTTGTTTTTACAAATCGGTTACGTCCTTTATGTCTTACAGGTAATGTGCTGACCCCAGGAAGACTGGCTGACCACGGTGTAGTCTGCCAACGGGGACTCTTTACCCAACGAATGAACAAATAAACAACACTCATCCACAGGCTTTGTGTTTAAATGTGACGTCCTCAGAGCCCACCGAGCAGGATCAGGGCAGAACCAAGTGGCCCACACCACGCGGAACCGGATCGCAACGCAAACAACCCAATAAAAGGACCCACTCCCAGAAGGCGCATGACCCAGTGCACGGGGCTTGTGTGTCGGGTGTCCGTGTTTGCTGAAGGCCTTGGCTGGAGCCATCCGTGGAGTGTGTGGAGTCAGTCAGACCGTCGGCCCTCATATGATGTCAGGGGCTTCACCGCGCTGTCATTTGGACGGCTCTTCAAAAGGGTGTACCTAATTAAGGCGACGATGTGTTGATTATTCGATGGACGGTAAATACATCAAATGTCATTTAGATTTTGCGATTTTGTCAACTTTTGCTGCTCAGTGTTGAGGGTCAATTCAAATTGTAGTAATTGTTTGTTGTTTGTGTCCATGGAGCAGTAAAAAGTCGTAATTTATATTACTTGGCTGTTTGCCAGCAACCACATTTAAGAGCTTACTTTGGATTCTGGTCATTTGACATGGCATTTGGTATTATTAACTTTTTATAGACCAAATGATAAACCGAAGAAATCAAGTTAAATCCACAACGAAAATAATGTTTGGCTGCTGATAAAAGCGTCTTCACGCCTTTAGTGTGCAAAAAGTATGGCTGCGCTTTGGCTGAGTTTAAATGCGTTCAAAAGGGTCAAACCATCAATCTGACAAAGGCTTCTCCAGGCATGTTGAGTCAAACTTGAATTGCTGTGGTAGCATGGAAAGAAGTCTCGACTTAGGTTCAAGTTCACTATGCAAACAATGTTGTACCGCCTCCATTTTACTTAATGACATTTACCTTGAACCATTTAGCAGACACTTGAAGGCAAAAGGCAAGTGTTGCAGAGAAATTATCAAATTTAGATAGGTAAAAATGTAATGTAATGTAAATGTAACACAGAGGGGTTTATTGGGTTTCTCTTAATGACAGCATCATGGCTCGGTCTCAGAGATATAGAGAGGGCATGCATCTCAACATTGTCAGACATCTTCTCCTTGGCCTCCGTATGGAGGAATGAACTGGGTGTATGATATTGATTTATGCTACCGTTGCAGTCTTAGCATGGCTGGCACTAATAATACAAAACTACATAAACATAGGACTAACCATGCCTTTCTGATTAACATGGCTCTGTTCAGCTGCATTTTCTAAACTAGGATGTCCACCCTAATGACTTTTTGGGGCATATTCTCCCATTCAGATTGAATTCTTGAAGTCACTTTGATAAAAAGCCTTTGCTAAATGGTCAATCTAAATGAACATGTAAGGGGACCAAAGCCTGGATCAGACTCTACGGGGACTGGAGCCTGGATCAGAACACTACGGAGACTGGAGCCTGGTCAGACACTACGGGGACTGGAGCCTGGATCAGAACACTACGGGGACTGGAGCCTGGATCAGACATTATGGGGACTGGAGCCTGCATCAGACACCTGAATCAGACACTATGGGGACTGGAGCCTGGATCAGACATTATGTGGACTGGGGCTTGGATCAGACACCTGGATCAGACACCTGGACCAGACACTATGGGGACTGGAGCCTGGATCAGACACCTGGATCAGACACTATGGGGACTGGAGCCTGGATCAGACACCTGGATCAGACACTATGGGGACTGGAGCCTGCATCAGACACTAACACTGTAACCACAGTTAAGTTATAGTGCTAACACCTGTACATTTCTGTTGACAACGTTGTAGACATTCTACTCTAAAGCTGCAGTGAATGTGCCTGGGGCTCGCAGTCCCAACCTGACACATTTAGCTCACATTGATCTATGGATACAACGTGGCCTATGGCTGCTGCCTCTTTTTGAATAAAAGACATGTTTGAAACCCACCTTGGTGGATTTCAAACATGTGGATGCTAATTACTACTGTGAGGAAGGCTTTAAAGGAAGGAGAAGAGAGAGAGAGAGAGAGAGAGAGAGAGAGAGAGAGAGAGAGAGAGAGAGAGAGAGAGAGAGAGAGAGAGAGAGAGAGAGAGAGAGAGAGAGAGAGAGAGAGAGAGAGAGAGAGAGAGAGAGAGAGACCTAATATGTCCTAATATGATAATAAAATCATGACAGGCACCGATAACCGCGACTTGACGGCGGTTTGTCGTACATCCAGCCTAAAACTTCACATGCGCGTAACGAGAACCTTCCGTCACATCACTTTACCATGGGTCGTTTCCATTCAACAGATTTTTGCAACAGCGTCTGAGAAATGGGAAAGTTGATGTCCACGAAGAGCCCGTCCTGGCCGAACGTCTTTTTAGTGTTCCCGTTGGGGTCCGGCTGTTGACCGGCGATGATTTCCGACAGCCAGCGTCTGGACTGGGACCCCAAGAGCTCGTCTGTCGGCGACTGCACTTCGTCCTCTGCGGGGGGGATCGACTCTTCCGATGAAACGCTCATGGCTGCGAAAAGTTATTTTTTGTGACGGTGTAGGCTACTCCGTTGGACGTGTGCAGCTCCTCAACACATGCGCGCTTCCTTCTACAAGTAGTTAGTTACCTGTGCGCGGAGAACACACTACGCCCTTGTGTGTGGGAGGAGGCTCAGCACACCTGTGTGGGACGGGTATAGAGAATATTGGCAACTCAAAAGGCATTAGCGGTGCGGAATTCCCCACAGTAATGTAACAGGACCACAGGAAACCTTGATCACACAAGTTTAACTCATCGCACGTCACGATTACTCAAATAATGCAGGGAATATACAATACAGGTTCTGCTATGCTTCTAGGAAATCTTAATCATTCATGTCATAAAACTTTAAAGCAGTTTTATAGTGGCTATACTTAATGCCACTGTATATTGTCACTTTGGCTTTTTGTTCCTTCGTCTCACACCCCTGTAGTATTAGTTCACTAAGGCAATTAATCACAATTAAAAAGGGGAATATATCCCTACCACTTCCCTATAACTGCGATGAACAATCAGTTTGATCAAGTGAGTCATTTATCAGAGGCTTCCATCCAAACTGTGTGCCTTTCTAGTAAGGCCAGGAAGATCAAGAACACCAACCTCAGTGCAGAGTAGCTCAGAATAGATCAGAGCACAAGAGATCTCATTCAGCATACAGCCATCTGTAGAAGATGCCAATTCATATTTCCTTTGGCTTTTGTTCAGCAATGCCACACACAGTTGAATACATTACATATAGTCCATGTTAGTTACAGTAATGTCACATTGATCAAATAAGACAAAACCAGGATGGTAAATGATAAATTACATTTATTGGGAAAAGGTGGATTGAGAAGGAAAAAAAAAAGACCGGTTTGTAAAGGGCTCTGATGAGTATTTGTGTGAGATGGTTTGGGTTTGTCCATCACTGGGATGTGGCCATGATGCTGGATACACCTGGGGAGAGAGAGAGGTAGAGAGAGAGAGAGAGAGAGAGAGAACGAGAGAGAACGAGAAAGAGGCATGACCCACAAGAGAAGAAAATGTTTTTAACATGAAATCAACCATTGTACACTCAATACAAACGGTGATTGATGTCCCTTCATATTTTATTGTGATGAAACGTGTTGCCCATGGGACTCTGAAACATGTACGTTCTTGCAAATAATTTCACCATAATAACAGCTTTCACGGCTCATCTCTGCCACTTTACGGGGTGCGTCAACTCCATCCATTATTACAAGAATGGGCGCTGGGCCGCACGTTTCCTGGGGTGATTTAGTCTCTGGTCGTCTGCAGCGGAGGGAAACACTTCTACACTCAGCGGCCCGTCCATAGTCACCTTTAAATGTACCCGTAGGTTCAGGAGGCGAGGTTAGGCGCCACTGACCCGGCCCTGCACTGAGATCTCTGATACACACCAGCATGTCGAAGAAGAGGGGGCACTCAGCCGGCGCTTTTGTCCAACGCGACTTATAAAAACGGTACATTTGTGGCGCTCGACACGTAGACAGTTAGAGGTGGGGATCGAACTGCCAAACCTCCGGCTTGGTGGACGACCTGCTCCACCCACTGAGCTACTGCCGCCCCCCATACAAGGAAATAGGCTGGGTTGAGGATTAAGATGATGACTTGACAAAACGGGTGACCTGTGTGGCAAAACGGCAACAATTTTACAGCGCTGTTTTCCCATCAACGCTTCAATGATTTACACCTCGAGAGACCGCAAGGGACGTTGACCTGAGAGGTCATTCAGGATGTGAGGGCTGCAAACTGGGGGGACTTTTATTATTTACTTAAAAAAAAACCCACCATGAAGTCATTGAAGGTACAAAGGTTTAGAAGCTAGAAGAAAAGAAAAACATCTGCTACATGACAGAGCCTAATCAACAGGTTAGGCACGGCGGCGGAGCTGCACGTGAGACCAGGACTGCCATTATGCATCATCAGCATGGTGGTGGAGCTGCATGAGAGACCCTAATACTGAGCGGTTAGGCCTGGCGGTGTGGCTGCACGAGAGAGACTAATCAACAGAGGTTTGGCCTTGCAGTGGAGCTGCATGAGAGAGCCTAATACACAGTGGTAGGGCCTGGTGTTGGAGCAGCATGGGGGAGCCTAGCTAATACTAGTGTCTCGATATCTGATGTTCGGCGATAACGCTGCATGGCAAATGTCTGGGGATTTGTAGATGGCAGTCGTTTGAAGGGCGGCGAGAACTTTGAAACTCGGCACTTAGCCAGAGATGTTGTATACTAGCAATATTAACCAAGCAATTAAAATGCTTGAAACTTGTTCTGGTGACTTTCCTACTGAATTAGCAGCAATGAAATGTTTCACCTCCTTCTGACAAATGCACTCTTTGTACGTCGGTTTGGATAAAGGCATCTGCTAAATGCCATAAATTTAAATGTAAATGAGAAGGGTCAGGGCAGACACTTAACTAAACGCCTCCTCCTACTCTTTGCTTTGCGTGGGCAGAGAACGTGTGGCCACTTCCTTCTGGGAAGAAACAAAACACATCCTGTACAGGAAGGTCATTGTGTGGAACGATGTCTTCAAACTAATGACGTATGCCCGTAGGACAGGCCACCAGCATGGGTGCGTAGGCCTACAGGAAACATCAAATTGGTGTTACTCATCGCCCTTCGCGATGACGCACAATATGCAGGGAAACGGCAACACGGGATCTGCAGTGTTTATACAACATCACGTTTGTACAACATGTTTGCACAGCATATATTGTATGAACCCCTTTTAAGGTAACAGGCGCGTTCATAGGCCCGCGCATAGGTATGCCCTACGATGGAGTACTCTCAGAGCCGATAGATACGTTTTTTTTGGCTTTTTGTTCTCAAGTCTCACATCCCTGGAAGATTTCAGTTCACGAGAGGTACGGCCTGGCGGTGGAGCTGCATGAGAGAGCCCAATAAACATTGGTTGGGCATCATGGTGGAGCTGCATGAGAGAGCCTAATAACCATTGGTTGGGCATCATGGGGGAGCTGCATGAGAGAGCCTAATAAGCAGTGGTTGGGCATCATGGTGGAGCTGCATGAGAGAGCCTAATAAACAGTGGTTGGGCATCATGGTGGAGCTGCATGAGAAAGCCTAATAAACATTGGTTGGGCATCATGGTGGAGCTGCATGAGGGAGCCTAATAAACAGTGGTTGGGCATCATGGTGGAGCTGCATGACGGAGCCTAATAAACAGTGGTTGGGCATCATGGTGGAGCTGCATGACGGAGCCTAATAAACATTACCAGGGGATTCTTTCTGTATCAAATTTTGACAGAAACCTTGTGCAGGATGAAGGTTGCAGTTTTTTGACCTTCTGAATCATTAGAGGCCTAGTTTCCACAAATAATTCCCAAGTGTGGCGTCTAGCCCCATCCAAGTCATGTTTAATACATTTGATATACTTGGTTCATTTTGTTTTTGTAGGCCTACTCTGATGTATGCGTTATTAATTTCAATGAGATGTACTGACCAATTTCTCGTCTTTCAAATGTTCTCAAGTATGGCCTTGCTGACCAGGTTCAACATGGCTACTTACTCTCAAAGTCAATCTTCTCCACAATGTTCTTGGGCTTGACACTTTCTTCCTGGTTGAAGATGAAGATCTGTCCCTCCTCATCCTCCGTCCACCCATACTTGTTCATCCAAACCTTCACCTGTGTGTCTATGGGAGGAGGGGGGCACTGTCAGATCAGAGGCATCAAACTAGCAACCCCTTTACATTGTAAAGTTCAAAGCTTAGCCACTCATCACTTCGTTTAAGGCGGGCTTGAGGGAGGAATTCACGTTTCTTCAGTGAAGCAGCCAATAACTGAGTAGTCCACAACACGACTAAATTAAGTTGCCATTATTTTTACTGATATTGTGACTATTCACTGCGCTTAACAGACTATCAATTACATTTATTTTCTGTGGCACTTATTGTAAAACAATACTTACAATAAAGCCTAACCTATCCCTTAATGTAGAACAATAACAACAAAGCCAAACCATAACCTAATCCTAAACCTTACTGAGTTGTTGCCAGTTTCTACTGACTTTTTCGTAACAGACGTGCAAATTTAATTTCCAAAACATTTGTTTTAGAAATTAATTGAGACAAAATACGTGTTGCAGCCCCATCACTCATAAAGCATGACAACACACAAAACAACTGAACTGAATGTTGGACCCCGCTGCCATAACAACAACTCTATGAATGATTGACTGATGTGGGTGCAGTATCATACCCAGGGGGTCTCCCAGCATCTCTGCCAGTAACCGGTGCTCGATGTTCTGGTACGTGATGCCCACCACGTGGCAGATGACTGGAGAAGAAGAACGAGTTCAGTAACTATACCACAGCATTGTCGAATACTCCATTCTGATTGGTCGGTAACGCTCCAAGGATGTACGTAATTGCTCAATTACGGGTAACCATTGGCATTAAAAGAATCAGTGCACAACATACAAGCAAGCGACCACACGTTTCCTTGACAATGCAAAATCGTTATTCTAAAAGCGCTGTGGAGGAATTGAAAAAAAAGACATTATTGAGGAAAGTAACCGATATCTAAATCATAATATTACAGTTCAAGTAATAATACAAAAAATGTAGTATTGGTATAATATTTGGTAAAAACTCTTAGAACTTAGAATTTGGAATTGGCATCAGGAAATTCGACAGACCCCATTCTCCAGAGTGACTTGTTAAATTCAGTGATAAAAAAGGTAGGGGGGGGGTCCATGGCCAGAGGGGTTTGAACCGAGTCCCTTTGGGCTGAGTGGAGCCCCCTGAAGGCTCCTGTTCTACTGTGTTAACTCACACTTCCTCACGGAGTCCTCGAAGCCAGCGATGCCATCGATGAGCTCCCGGTTCTCCTCCAGACTTGTCTGCGATGCAGCAAACAGGAAAAAAAAGGCATTGAATAAAACTCCACAAAACGTGTGGACGATGATCCACGCCGGGCGCACTACATCAACACATCGGGTGCTTGACATGCCAAGAAATAAAAAACAAAACATAAAAACAACAACAAAGACAGCTTTCAGTGCCTTAAAATAAGGGACACTTTTGACTTGTGTACAAGTCAGGGGGAATGTCCTTGGCATCTTTTTAAGTGTGTGTGAACGTATGCGCGTACCCAGAAGCTCTGGAAGTGGCAGGTCTCCAGCAGGTTCCCCAGGTACAGGATCTGTCTGATGGGGCGTTCCTCTTGCTGCGACACTGTAGTCAAGGAAGGCCACACACTGAACGCCCCCCCCCCCCCCTACACTACACTGACTAACTACTTAACGTGTAAATTAAGCCATGTCTATATATTAGCAGTATCTTGTCTTTACCCCTAGCAGGAGATATAAGCATCAACATGTAATCAAGTAGGTATTCCTCCTATTAACGCATCAAGTCCCAGCTTATCCCTGGTACCAATGACCTCCGCACCAGGGGTGCGCAGACTGACAGCGAGAGGTCCGGCGTTATAGGTACCCCACCTCTTAGGAGTGAGACAGCAGAACATCACCAGAATGTCATGTCGACCAACAGTCTGTTTTCCGATTTCAGCTACTCCCGCCCACAACCAATGATAGGCTACCCCAGGTAGTTCTGAATAGATCCAGAACCAACACAGCCAGTGGACGGTACAAAACTGGCCAGTTTCTCTTGCCATCAAACTGCCGGGTGGACACTCCGGCGTGGGATGTCCATTTCCGGCACAAAAAATTCCTCCATAAAAAAAAAAAAATCACATATAAAGCCAAGAGTCAAGATCTGCATACTAAAGGCTAAGCTAGTTTGATTAGGCTAATGACTGACCCACCTATGTCAGTCAACGGGGCAGAAGCTGCCACATTGCACAGGCAAAGAGAACAACTGCAGCACCAAAAGGATACGTGTGTTTGATCGATCATACACTTGCACAGGGTGAAGTCGGTGTGGGGCAGGTTGGTCAGGGCCTTCAGCAGAATCTGTGACGTCACGTTGGTCTGGAAGTAGGCTGGGTTGAACTGGTACCTGCAAAGGGTTTGGGGTCATACAATACTCATTTGGATATGCTTTGCAATGAGAGAGAAACTAACGTAACGTTTGCAGAACGTACAGTTTGAGGATTGCTAGGTTAGCCTCCAGATCATAGGCGTTCTCCTTGGCTTGGGTCTCCACGTACCGCTCCAAGACAGCCAGGTTCTCTGGGTTGTATCTGAAAATGGACAGCACATGGATAGACGTAATGTTACCACAATAATGTGCACCCCTTGTCGAAAACTAAAAGTCAAAGATACTAGAATGTCAATAGCATGTTGACAGCAACCTTTTGTACCTGAACATCTGTCAAAATAAAGGGTTAGGGTTATGAATGACCATGCCTTCACATCAGCGATGCGCTACATAGCAGACTCACAACACCTGCCTTACTGAAATAAACGCGTTGGTAAACATGCCGGTATGCATTTTATTTGTCTATACAGGAGGGACAGCCATTCAAGCTGGAGTGACTGTTAAACGACAATAATCTAACGTTCAAGATGAGCAGTCATACACAATAATACTAGTAGGGATGCTAACGGCTATGCTAAGTGCTCGCTACCGAGCCGGAGAGCTAACCCCTAGATTGCTTATTCTTGTACTCATCCATACCTGTCGATTCCACGCAGAAGCTTTCCAACATTCGCCCTCATCTGTTCGAAAGACAACGCCATTTGGTCCTAACTTCTGTTTGTGTTTACCGGGTGAAAATCCCAATAAAGTCCACACGTGGATGCGAAGTAACCCAAGGGCCGGCGGAAGAAGAACCTGCTCGGAACGGAAAGAGCGCCGGAAGTTAGGCGGACACTAAACAAGGCCCACCGATTATGATTTAAAACTATGACAGCGAAAATTAAACAAAACTATAATCGCATTTTGTATTTTCACAAGTGCAATATTTGAAGTAAATGCGAGATTGTTCTTAATGTAACCTGCTTAAAAGTGTATTGATATTTCAATACCAACGAACTAAAAGATACAAAGCTTACTTCCGCCGACGAAACTATGGGTTTCCAGCGAATTTCCGTTCCGAGCCCACTAGCAATATTTGCACTGTCGCCCCCTATCGTTGATTATAAAAACCATTAATATTTATTCTGTAGGCTTCTGTGAGAAAGGTGTCTCCTCACTTGATTTTATAAGCTGTTTTCTCATCTAGAATACACCATAACATTTACAGCTAATCGGAATGTTTCACATATAAACATTTACAGTGCTTGTACATCAGAATGCATCACAGGATTTGTTTGTTGGTGATACTCAACCTATTGTGTGATGACCTGAGAGAGTTGCAGTAATGTTGAATCCTAAAAAAAAGTACAAGCCCTATAGGCCAATTCATTGATATAGCCTACAATATTATTCCCGCAAAGCACTCAGCATTGCGGGTGACTCCACCCACCCCTCTCACTGCCTCTTCAACCTCCTGCCCTCTGGTAGGAGGATGAGGAGTCTCAAGGCAAGGACCAGCAGACTGAAGGACAGCTTCATCCACCAGGCGGTCAGGATGCTGAACTCCCACTCAGCACTGACCCCCCTTCTCTCTCTGCTCTCTGCCCGCACAAACATTGGACGCTGACATCAACCTCCACCCATTCTCCCCCTCCCACCACTCCCATTCCCAGCCCCCCCCCCCCCCCCCCCCCTCACACACACACACACACTCATTCAACCCCGGACACCTGCACACAACCTCTCTCCCCCTGGACTTTAACCCCCCACCCATCTACCACCACACCCTGCTCACCTCCATGCACAGCCCCACCACCCCTACCACCTACCATCATGCACAGCCCCACCACCCCCTACCATCATGCACAGCCCTCTCCACCTCCACCCCCTACCACCATGCACAGCCCCATCACCCCCTTCCACCAGGTACAGCCCCACCTCCCTCCTCCACCATGCACAGCCACTTTACACTTTACTTTACACTTTGCACTTTAGTCCGTATATAAATCTGTTAAATAACTGTTCATAGTACTGTTTATACTTTTTTTATACAGTGTTAAATAACTGTTCATAGTACTGTTTATACTTTTTATATACTGTTAAATAACTTGTTCATAGTACTGTTTATTGTTTATTGTTCATAGTACTGTTTATACTTTTTATACACTGTTTAAAACTGTTTATACTGTCCATACTGTTCATAACATCCATACTGTTCATTTATTCATTACTAGTACTATCATTACCCCCATAATGCACCTCTTACTGTTTACTGTTTACCGTTTACTGTTACTGTTCTCAATTTGCACATTTTTCTATTTACTGTTTATTGCACTCGCAACCACCTTAGTATTTTTTATTTTTATTCTTATTTTTTTATACTTATATTTTTATATATTTATATTTATATTGCATGCTGTCTTGCACCAGGGATTGAGGGAAACGGCATTTCGGTTCTTGTGTATGGCCTGTACATTCATGAAAACTGACAATAAAGTTTACTTGAATCTTGAATCTTGAATATATTACCATACCATACCATACCAGTGTCATCGTGAACATCATGATATGTCATAATTTGTTCTTGTGGTTAATTGACCTATTTGACCTGCATGTGTGAGGGGAGCTGAAGCTGTCTGAGGCTGACACATTACCCATAAGTGAAGGTTTTGATACGTTTGATCTGCAGGGAGATTTCTACCACAGACGTTGCAAGCATTTCCGAACAACTTTAAGACTGGTTAGTATAGTGAATAGTAATCAAATCATAGGGTGAGCAATTCATTTTCCGCATGCTCGGCTGCTTACTAATGTCTATGATGAGGCTATTAAGTACTATGTTGCTCTTTGGGCTGTCAAATACTCTGGTGTTAGCAGATCTGTTAGCCTCCCTGGATAAAACAGTGCTAGTGCCCCAGCTCCAGTACTGTGTTTCTGTATCACTGCACACGCTGCAGCACGGGTACTTTCTCAGTGGCCCCGTTATGCATGCCCCTGGTTGTGGTAGCACCTGTTTACAGGAAGTTACAGGGAGCTACAAGCCTCAGCCATTCTGCTGTGCTGCAGCATAGCTCTACACGTATTATTCTGCGCTTTAGCGCTCAACTTTATCTTGCTCTATCCCCTCCCCCCTTTCTTACATAAAAAACCATGCACACTGTGCAAACCTGCGACAGCAGTGGAAACCCACAACGACGCAATGAACTGGAACAGACCAACTTCAAGCCACACATCAACACCAGAACATTCCCCATAATCTCGGCCAACATGCCATTATGAAGCAGTCATGATCAAGATACTTTTATTGTGAACTGTGTTTGGCGTGGGTGTTACGCCAAAATGTATTAGGTTATATTTATTCAGTATAGGTCCATGAAGTGCACACAGACACACAAACACACACACACACACACACACACACACACACACACACACACACACACACACACACACACACACACACACACACACACATATATATATATATTTATACACACTACACACACACACATACATACAACCACACAAGCACAGGTATGCACACACACATACACACACACACACACACACACACACACACACACACACACACATGCCTACAGGAAGCAAAATTGTTGAAATGAAACGAAATCTCGTTTGACAGAGAACAGAGGGTGTGTGTGAACGAGAGAGACACAGATGGGAGGGTTGCTTGAGCGAGAAACAGGAAGGTGTGTGAGTGACAGAGTGAATCAGAAAAAGGCATTGAGAGTCTCCTCTGAAGCTGCCTGTGAACATTAGCTGTTAGCTGCATTGAGATCGGCTACCGTGTTTACGACACAGGAGCACTGTCAACATATGCTAGTAGACCCCGAGAGAGAGTGTGTGTGGTGGTGCTTGTGTACACGAGCCGGTTCAGCCAGACGTGTGTGTGTGTGTGTGTGTGTGTGTGCCTTGGGTATATTTATGTGTATGTGTTTATGAGTGTGCGCTGGAGACATGTGTGCGTGACCGTGCGTGTAAGTCTAAGAAGATGTCAAAGCAGCATTTGTGTTGATATCAAACAAGATGGATTCCCAGCAGATGTTGACGTTGGCCATCTCCACGAGAGATCCCCAGGAGGACTTTGATATTCTCGTCAGGCTTGGAGGTGGGACCTATGGAGATGTCTACAAGGTCAGGCCCATCCACATTTGTTCTCTTGTTGCGGTATCAAACTGAGTCTGAACATAATGGGAGAGTCAGACAATATAATCTTATCAGATTTACACATTCCTAAACAATTTGAGAAATGTGTCAATCTGATGTCTACACTGTGATGGAAACATTTCAATATTGAATTTTGAAAGTCTTAGGTTTGAGAGGTTATATTTTCTGTTGCCAGATGCAAGGCAGTAGAAACATCTGTTCCTCTATAGCGGAAGAGCTCTACTTTCAACCATAGTGAAACAGGAATCACAAAGATGTATTTTTTATATATTTTGCTTTATGTATACAAAGTGCTTTAACTTTGATCATTTTAGTTGGATCAATTTATTATCTGCATTAAAAGCAGGCGATTAACATGAACATATTAATCCTTGACCTTTACTTGATAATAGTGAAAGTTCTGTTCAACACTACTTCTCATTTTCTACTACTTCTCATCTCAGGATTGGGATAAGATTAGGCAAACTAATGTTTGTAAAAAAAGAAAGGGTTCATCCGCTGAATTCAAGCTTATGTAAATTAAAAAATACAATGATCATATTCCGTGGTGAACTCTATCTGATTCTGGTTGCTCGTTCATTGAATTAACGATCACCAGCAAACACCACAGAGTGAAAATACGCACCACTAAATATGCACTACTATTACACCCACACATTGATCATGATCCTTTGCAATCTCAGCACAGAGAAAAGGATTGCTTTTCAACCACAAGTTCAACCTGTGCGAGAGCTGCTCCTTCTGTCTTGGCATTAATAAATAAATGGCTCCTTGAAACACTGCCAGCCACACATTGTTTGTCAGACAAAGAGGGGAGTGGAGAAAATACCTCTGGGCTCATCACTTCTGAGAGTTGGCGAGCTGGATGGTACAGTTTCAACCATGTAGGAAGATGCCCCCGTGAAGTACTGCTGCTGTGAAGAGTGATACTGTGATACTGTGTTACGCATACCTACTGCATACGGTCACTGTGGGTCCCTTGAACATGTTTTTGTTACAGCTAACGATGTTACAGCTAGCGATGTTACAGCTAGCAACGCTAGCTGTATGAACGTCGATCTCTGAGGAAGAGGATAAGATCTTTTGTAGACAACTATGTCAAACGACCGCCGTGTCGGCCATAGAGTGAACGAGATGGGATCGCTTTTCTGATCATTAGAGACCAGAGGGAGCACAGCATCACGGTGACCTCTGCCCTCAGCCCCCCCCCCCCCCCCCCTATCGCCCATCCCCCCAGTTCCTCCTGCGTCGCACCACCAGGAACTTCCTGTGTGCTGTTAAGACTGGCAAGGGTCTCCACATGCCAGTTCAGACACTCACACACATAACACACACACGCACACATCCCTGTAGGGTAATGGTCTATGTCTGACATCTCAGGTCAAGCCCACACACACAGACCTTCCGTCTGTGTGTGGGTGTCAGAAATGTCCTTCTGTGGAGTTTCTCGGCTCAATTTCTACCAACGGCTGTAGGTTTATAATTCAAAGATCACTCGCTGTTCCTCAAAGGTGTAATCTGGGTTTAAAATGGTGAGTTAGGGTCACAATTCTAGGGTGTGGATTCGGCTTAAGTTTCTTGATTGACGAGACGCAAAACTGTCGGGTGACTCGAAGGGAAGCTTGATGGTAGATACCCCGGCTGGCAGTTGAGCAGCTTGGTGTTGCCATGGCAACTCTGCCTCCGATGAGTTTCGGCTTCGGATCGCGTGGCCTCCACCATTCATGGGAAGACATGCTAGCTAGTGCAGGGGTTTGGTATGCTGTGTGTTTCTGTTGCCATTGTGCTCTGTGTGTGACTGATGCAAAGCAGGGGGGGGGGGGGGAACTTCCTCTAAACGAAAGGTGGCAGATAGACCCTGCTGATGGCGGATTTTCACACCATACCCAAGATATTTGCATGTAGAGTTCACATGCACATGTGCGCACACACACACACACACACACACACACACCATCTACAACGGGTGCAGACTGCAGCATTTTCAAGAGATAAAGAGATCATTCTGGAGATCACATTTGTGTGTGGAAATGTGTGTTGAAATGTGTTGTGTGTGTGTGTGTGTGTGTGTGTGTGTGTGTGTGTGTGTGTGTGTGTGTGTGTGTGTGTGTGTGTGTGTGTGTGCGTGTGTGTGTGTGTGTGCATGTGTGAGTGTGGGTGGGGGGGTCTGTGGTGTGCGTTAGGCCTGCAAACATACTTATCAAGCAAACCAGAAACAATGACAAAAATAGTGTGTGCACGCGTATATTGATAAGATGTCAGAATGCCGACTCCGGTTCGATCTACGGTCGTCTTTCTGACATCATATGAATAGACATGTGCACAGCGGGGCCCACTGGAAGCCTTTTCAAAATGGGGGCCGGATGGGAGCGCTGACAGTCTTGTGGTAGCACATCAAAACCAGGTAACTGAACTTAAACAGCGACATAATGCTGTTGTGGTCTATCAGCTCCATGTCAACATGAGAGTTAAGGAAGTGCAAGAGATACGGGACATAAGATGAAACACTTGAAGTGTGGAGCTCTGACTCGAACACACATGGATGAAAATCCATGAAATACTGCCAAAATGTGACTGTCCCATGTTCCCTAGGTCCTCCGTTGCCCAGTTCAATATTCTGTGAACACACATTAACTCTCTTATTGTGTTCGGGTCAAATCTGACCCGTGTCAAGTTTGAATACACCGTTTGTTTGAATACATTTTTATATATTTATATTTATATTGCATGCCGTCTTGCACCAGGAATTGAGGGAAACGGCATTTCGGTTCTTGTGTATGGCCTGTACATTCACGAAAACTGACAATAAAGTTGACTTGAATCTTGAATCTTGAATCTTGAATACATACGTTTGTATTTCATTTTGAAATTTGTTTATTTCATTTTGATTTTGCCATTGTCCTGATAGTACTGCATTGGGGTTTGGACCTTTCAGCAGTGAGATTATAGTCACAGCCGTAAATAAAAGGTGTTCAAAGTCAACTATACATATACACAGTGTAGGCCTATGTTATATAAAAATTATATATATAAAATATATATAAATATCCCGTATGGGAACAGAAAAGCCAACAATAGATGATGTCATGTTAAGGGATTTCAGAGCTGGGGAATATAGGAGTGCGGGAACAAGTGTGCGTGTGTATGTCTGTGTGTGTAGGCATGTGTGCACATTGATGTCTCCCAGCCTGCTTTGCATCTGTTGTTCCGAGTCACAGTGTCTGGGACATGTGACGCGTGGGTCTCCGTAGGTGACCTGGAGTTCACTGAGCACCACTGAGCTCACTGAGCATCACACGGCCCGCCTGGGAGATAGCAGGGTGGAGACAGCGTCTAGATGTATGTGATGCTTACCGGGGGCGCTGGAGCTTCTGGGGGTACTGCCGGGCACTGCAGGAGGTCCTGATACATTCTAGAAGATGTATCATGTTAACCATCTGTAGAACGTTTCCATGCTAAACATCACTGGGGACCTGGATGCACATACTCATTGTTGAGTTCCCACACGATGGCCAGCTTCCTAAAAGACCATGGGTTAGCTAACGCCAAGCCGCTGCTGCATTCATAGACTGGCGGATTTCCGTTGCTGCTGTGTCGCTACGTTGGAGACACAACATCTCATCGCGTGCACATCACTTTGATTTTGCTATCCACCTGTTTCATGCTCCCACAAGTTTGATTTGTTTTGGGGATGAACGGTTCTCAAAGGGGAGACCGCGAGACTGCGAGGGTTGTTCTCAACAGCTCCTGGAGGGCCTGTTGTCTGGAGGGCACAGTGATGTCACGCAAATACATGTTGTTCTGTCGTACACCATGACGCCGTTGGCTAGATCAATCGATTCTTGATCAACAAATTCAACCCCCTTGAACAACATACATCCACTCATTGTTTCACTGACCCACTTCTTTTCAAGTTTGTTTCCAAGAATGTAAGACGACACACAGCAGATAAGTATTGCTTTGTTGTTAGGATCCTATCTGGGAATAACGAGGAACTATATTATGTTGTATTGATACTGTTGCAACCAGGGTTGAGGGTTGTGTGTGTGTGTGTGTGTGTGTGTGTGTGTGTGTGTGTGTGCGCAAGAACGTGTGTACATGTGCAGGTGTATGTGCGTGTCTGCCTTTGGGTGTGTTTAGATGTCTCCTCTGTTTTCATTGTGGTTATATTTACCCAGGGAAGAGGAAGAGAAACTGCAGTGGTACAAAAAGCAGCAGCCACATTGTGGGCATGTGCATGTGGGCTCCACAGTTGGAAATGAGTTCTGTGCATTTGACCCATCCTAAACTGAGCGCGAGGAGAAGTGGGCCGTTTACCTCACAGGGCAGAGCCCGGAAACCACATGCAGGTGTCGGACCTTTGCCTTGG
>JAXIVH010000011.1:1805171-1898187 GCA_036785325.1 Urophycis tenuis
AGTGTGTGTGTGTGTGTGTGTGTGTACCTCTAACAGGGAGCCAGGACGACCGCACCCCTCCAGAGCTTCCTCCTAAAGACCCTCACAGGAGGCAGAAAACCAAGGTACACTAAATGTGTACCTTCAGGTGGACGCTTTTATTGTGTAATACCACGCGTTACATTCTTAGCATTGATTTGACTACACTATACCTTATTTGTTATGTAATAGATGTAAACATTTCTTAAGCAGAACTAAAGAGTACAGCAGGAGTATCAATCATTATTTTCATCTCTGGGTCCTACGTCACTCCTGCCTTCCATATTTGATGTCTTTTGTTGTTTTGTTGTCTGCTCCAGAAGCAGTCAGAGTCCATCAGTCCGGTCACAAAGAAGCTCCCGGTGAGAGGACTTCCTTCATGCCTAACATTGGTCCACAGTCTTGAGGTCAACCAGCTAGTAAACACCGCTCTCTTCGCCCCTCCTGTCTCTGTCCCAGGTGTTCTTCAAGAAGGTGTTCCATGGATGCCCCCTGCATGTTAACTGCTCCACGGCCTGGGAGAACCCCAGTACTAGAGGTTCATGTCAAACACCCCCCACTGTCACTGTAATGCACTCACACACACGGTGCAAGGCGTCGACTCACCCTGGATCCCTGGTCTCTCTCTCTCTCTCTCTCTCTCTCTCTCTCCGTCTCTCCCTGCCTCAGATCAGCACCTGATCCTGGGGGCTGAGGAAGGGATCTACACGCTCAATCTCCACAGCTCCGAGGCCACCATGGAACTGGTGAGGCTCTTACTGGGACATTCATGATAATAATGATAAGCATTAAATACATCATCATTTTACAGTACACTGCACCATATCATATCACTTGTGTCACATTATAGCATATTATATGACAGTACATGTTGTGATTGCATTATGTCACTTTACATTAAGTCATGTTAGGTTGCATTTTTAATTGGCCCAAATTTGGTGAAAATCCACCACACGGTCACGTCTAGTCGTAGAACAGACAGACAGACAGACAGACATACTTTAATGTTCCCTGAGGGAAATCGCATGAGGAGAGCTAACTGCCCTTTGTATCTCACCCAGCTGTATCCAGGGAGGTGCACCTGGCTCTACACTATAAGCAACGTCCTAATGTCTGTATCAGGTATGTACATTTCAGATGCTCGTAGTCCTGAAAGTCCCTTGTAGTCACTTGTAGAAATGACTCACTTTCCCAGCAGGTGATCATTGACATTCACAACCATCTTACAATACAACACATTTACAATTAGGCCATTTAGCAGACATTTTTGTCCAAAGCGACTTAAATTCAGTACATTGGTGGGGTTTGACATGTGGACAGTCGGGGATGGGAATCGAACCGGCAACCGTCTGGTTAGCGGACGACCCGATCCATCCTCATCCAGCCTCATGATCTTGAGTTAAATAAACTAGATATTTTGGTGGCTCGTCAGAGGAGATCCCACCTCTTGTGTAGGAGTAGTTCTACTGTGTTTATTTTGTGTGTTGTTTACTTAAAGGTGCAATGTGTATAATGTATTGGCATCTAGTGAGACGGACTTGGCAGAAATGGGTTATAATAGTCAAATGTATGTTTAAATGAGTGTATAATCCAATGAAAATGAGAATGATTGGGTTTTCATTGCCTCAGAATGAGCGCTTTTGAGGAAAACAGGGAGTGGGTCCTCTTTCTTGGAAACGGCCACATTGCACCACCATGTTATACTAGCCCAGAACAGCTCTAGAATGGATACATTTTCAATTAACAATCAAGATCGTTATCTTACTTAAGCTAAGCTATGACCAAGCTAATCACTTGCCACTTGACGACTGTAGAACCTACTGGCAACTTTGCTGGAAAGGCAGGGGTGGAGTGGGGTGGGGGGGATATTATTTTGGTTGCAATCTGCAACCTCACCACTAGATGCCACTAAGTCCTGCATACTGCACCTTTAAGGTAAATCGTCCCAGCTCCACTCCCACCTCCTGAAGGAGCTGTACGACCAGGCACGCAAAGACCAGAGGCCGGGGGCACTGCCCACACACAGGCTGCTACCCAGGTACCCTGTCTGTCTGCCTGGTCACACGTCTGTCTGTCACCTACAATTGTCTCGTCTGTATATCTGTCCAGCTGTCTTTCTATCTGTTTATATATCTTTCTGTATCTCTGTTGGTCTGCCTGCCTGTCTGTCATTCCACCTGTCTCTGTATTTTCCTATTTCTCTATCTGACTATTTCTCTCTCTGTGGATGTATTTTTATCTTCCAATTCCATAATAATTGTTTCATCTTTTTTTACTTTATTACTTACTAGGAAATTTGCAGTGACGAGTAAAATTCCCGATACTAAAGGCTGTAGGACCTGCTCAGTTGGTAAGACAAGACAATCCTCTGCATACTAACACTCACATAGCCATGGTATGTGTGGGTTTGAACCCGTGTCTGTGTGTGCGTTCAGTCATTTCCAAAGCATATCATGGATAAGGCATGTAGTTCTGCAAGTATAATTATCGTGTACATTCATAAGTCTAGATCACTGCCCTTCAAAACCACACCATATTAAATAAATAAATGAGGTTAGGGATTGGACTTTCTTCTTCTTAGGCCCGTCAGGACCTTATATATATACAGTATTAATATATATATATATATATATATATATATATATATATATATATATATATATATATATATATATATATATATATATATATATATATATATATATATATATACAGTATATATATATTATAGGACCTACCTGAGGTCCGTCTGTGCCACTGGTCTCTGATTGGCTCTCTCCTCTGCAGTGGACACAGGGCAGCGGGGCAGTGCGTTCCTGTGCTGCGCACTGGACTCCAGCGTGCTGCTCCTGCAGTGGTACGAGCCGCTGCACAAGTTCATGCTCATCAAGGTGCGTGGGATGGGCTGGTCTCATGTACTGTTGCTGCTGGCCAGAGCTTCCACCACAGCAGCGCAGGGAGGTCACTGTCAAGAGATTAGATATGGATAAACAAAAATCTGAAATTGTGTCATCATCTGAGTGTGTGTGTGCATGTGTGTTAAGCGGGCATTTAGCAGACGCTTTTGTCAAAAGCGACTTACAATCAGTACATGTGTGGGGTTCGACATGTGTACAGTTGGAGAAAGGGGGGACCAAGGGGATCGAACCGCCGACCCTACGGTTAGTGGACGACATGCTCTGTCCGTCCGCTCTACTCACTGAGCTACTGCAGCCCAGTTTAAATTTGGTTGAGGTGGGGATCAAACCGCTAACCCCCTGGTTACGGAACTGAACTATGCCGCCCAGTGTGTTGTCAAATGTGTGTGTGTGTGTGTTTCTGTGTGTGTGTGTGTGTGTGTGTGTGTGTGTGTGTGCCTGTGCGTGTGCGTGCATGTGCATGTGCGCGTGTGCGTGCGTGTGTGCGTGTGTGTGTGTGTGCGTGCGTGCATGCGTGCGTGTGTGCATATGCGTGTGTGTGTGTGTGAACTGTAAGATTTCAAAGCCACCTGACCCATTGAAACATGTCCCATTCAAACATCATATATGAAACCGGTCTGTGTTCCAGAACTTTGACTTCCCCCTGCCCAGCCCTCTGAGGGTCTTCCAGATGCTGGCAGATCCCCACCAGGAGTACCCCATGGTTTGTATCGGGGTGTCACGGCGACCAGACCCCAACCAGCCAATCAGCTTTGACAACATCAACCTCAACTCCAACACTTCCTGGTTCACCCACAGTGGCTCAGGTAAGCTGGACACACCCACCAACATAACAACAGTTACAGTTATGAACATACTTTGTGTGGTTTTTTTTGGCATGGGCCTAAGCATGTGTGCATCATATGAATACAATTTGAACTGCATGTTTGTATTTATGCATTTGTTTGTGTGCGTGTGTATGCTCACGTGTTTGTGTGCATTCACGTGTTTGTGTATATGTGTGTTTACAGAGAAACGATGCTCAAATGTAGTTCAAGTAAACCAGCTAGACAGCAACTCACTGCTCGTCCTTCTAGAAAGTAAGAAAAGACACAGTAAAAACCATCAAGCATGTTTTTTCTATGTTTTTATGTGCCATGTCCAACATCAGCCTTTATTTATTTTGTATTCTAATACTGTAAGTATAAAACCTTACCCGAAAGCTTTTTCGTGCTGTTAGAAGGGCCATATGTCTGGCCGCCCTAAGCAGAGAGCAGGATTAATGGACCTGACCTGTACTTCTCGGGTCAGCGCCCATTGCTCTCCATCTTCATCTATCTCACTTCTGCACAGGGGCAGTACACGTGGTTGGCCTGGAGGGGGAGCTGAAGAGCAACAGGGCTCACGGGCCTCACGAGATCACGTTCCCTTTTGATGTGGGAGCTGTAGGTTAGTAACTGTAATTTTTATATAATACAGTTGGTGCTTTTTGTTTTATAGCTTGTTGTATATCAAAAAGAACTCCCTTCTCATGTTTCTCTTCACTTATCCATTTGTCTTGCCTACATACCTCTCTGCACCTATCTGTTTATCTCCCTCTCCTGTCTGTCTGTCTGTCTGTCTGTCTGTCTGCCTGCCTGTCTGTCCCTCTGCTCGGTCTGCCGGCCTCCCCCCTCACCCTGTATGTGTCTCTCTCCTCCTGTCTGTCTGTCTGCCTGCCCCCCCCCCCCCCCTTACCCTGTATGTCTCTCTCTCTCTCTCTCTCTCTCTTCCTGTCTGTCTGCCTGCCTCCCCCCTCACCCTGCATGTGTCTCCTCCTGTCTGTCTCTCTGTAGTGTATTTCGAGGACTCGTTGCTAGTGGTGTGGCGTCACGGCTGGCAGAGGAGAGGGGAGGGCTTCACGGAGGTGCTCCAGGAGACCACCGACTCCAAGAGGCAGTACCGGCTGGTCGGCACAGACAGGTAGCCCCCAGGAACCAGGGTCAGCCGTTAGCTAGAGGCTAACATCCAAACTCAGTGTAGGCATAGCACGTTACCTCTATGTTATAGTATTGGATCTCAGCCCTGGACACCCCCTGGACTATTTGATAGTACAGCTTTTCTTCACACCAGCCAAACTGTGGCATGAACAAAATAATTGGGAGGATTAGCACCATCACGGAACACGATGCACAATTGCACCCTCAAGAGGACATTTGTTTAGTCATACCCTCTGTACATGCAGCGCTCAGCACTCGCATTGCCATCAACTTCTCAGTTCCAGTTTTCTAATTTAAAAAAAGCGAGGTTAATACTGTGTGTGACCAGTCACCTGACCACTCGCATCTCCTTGACCCTGTGACCTCAGGCTGGTCATCTTGGAGACCAGGATGGTGGTGGAGCAGTCCCCAGACACGTGCAACCTGTACATCCTGGAGATCGCCGAGAACTATGTCGTGCTGCCTTGACCAGAGGGCATCATGGGACATCAACAGCATCTCTAGTCTAAACTGAATGTAAACATTGCCATTTGATTCGGAGGACGGTACCTGTGTCTGTGTTAGTTATTATGGACGTGTTGTCCATACACATGTAATTGGTTTCTATTAAAGCCATATTCTTTCTGTCTGGGAATACTCTGAGCCATTATTTGTAGGTACAGATTGCTGTCAGTCATTCGGATGTAATGTAAAAAGACACCGTGTGTGAAAATCATTGATTAAATGTGATTCCACCATCTGACACTAAATGGCAAAAATCGGTGTATAATTTCCTCAATCTACGCTGTCCTGTTTGTTTGTCCGTCTGTCCAGAAGTCTGAATTCAGTCTGAACATGATAGGTCTGTTGAGTCACAAGTCCTCACACGATAAGAGATAATACCCAACAAGATAAGACATAAGACCCAACCAGACTGCTGGTTTATTGATATATAGCAGACATTTAGTAATTAGGTAACAGTTAACTAGTCTGGTTAGCGTGTGTGTGTGTGTGTGTGTGTGTGTGTGTGTGTGTGTGTGTGTGTGTGTGTGTGTGTGTGTGTGTGTGTGGTGAGAGAGAGAGAGAGAGAGAGAGAGAGAGAGAGAGAGAGAGAGAGAGAGAGAGAGAGAGGGAGAGGGAGAGGGAGAGAGAGAGAGAGAGAGAGAGAGAGAGAGAGAGAGAAGAAAGGAAGAGAGGATGCATTTAAGCATTTAACTTTTCAATGTCATCCTTAGCATCGTTGCATTCCCCCCCAAAAAAGATGAATAAATAAACTACTGGGGGACAGCCAGTCGTTCAGACAGACTCGGTGGGCTCTCCTAGAGACCGGCTGAATGTGCGCAGCGTCAGAGTCGGTCGGTGAGCCAGCCTACGACGTATCGGTGCCACTCATTCACGTGCACTGGTTAACGGAACGCGAGCGACCCCCCGTCACAGATGTTCAGATGTTATTCTCAGATGTTCAGATGTTAGGCTCAGCGCTCATCTGTCTTCTGCACCCAGCAGCGTCCTGCTGCGAAATGCTCCGGAGAGAACACGATTCGGTGGGAATCAGCGGCTCCTCGTCTTCTCTGCTCCCATCTTCATTGTAGTTTTTTTTATTTTGACATTGTGGCGTCGGATTGTTTCCAGGTCAACATCTCCTGCTTCCTGTGCGGCTTGTTTGTACTAAAATGGCCGGAGATGGCGGCGCTCTGAAGGATATCAATGAGATCAAGTCCCAGTTCAGGACCCGGGAGGGCTTCTACAAGCTGCTCACCCTCTCCGACTCACAGCAGCGGGGCGGCCCGCCGCGGGCTCCGTCCGCCGGAGCCACGCTGGGGCCTGGGGGCGGCCCGGGTCCGGTCCCCGGCGGAGGGGTCGGTCTGCTGCAGGGGCCCGGGTCTGCCTCCTCCAATGCCGCAGCCAACTCCTCTCCGGCGGGCTTCCTACCCCCCGTGCGGGTCTCCATGGTCAAGCTCCAGCCAGAGGACCCGGGGGAGGAGTCCGAGCGGGTGTGCTTCAACATCGGCCGAGAGTTGTATTTCTACACGTACACGAATATCAAGAAGGTGAGGAGGAGCGTCGTGTGACAGGCTGGTCCTGCTGGTAGCTGCTAGCCTGCATTGTTGTGATGAGATTGTACGAGCATTCAGCATCAGCACCATCAGCATCATTATTATCACCGATACTCCACTACACACTATCACATGTGCACTGCTGGGATTTGATGTGCGGTCAATGTCCGAGGCGACCAGGTTATATCACATGAATAGGACATGTTGCCCAATATCACAGTTGAGCCAAAGTGTTGCCTGGTGAAAATGAGTTTACTAAAACACAGACATGAAGTGATCTTCCGTCACCATATTGACCACGGTTTGCCGTTTGTGGTCACAAGCGGAACACTACATCGGCTGTATAACCAGATCATGGTTTATGAGCTTGGTATCCTTCTGTCATACGGCTCACTGTTCATCCATGTCACCGTAATCTTGTCTGCGTATGAGCGCACACAAAAGTATGAAGATGAAAGTATGATCAGTGTGTTCTGTGTGAACGTGGCGTGGGGCCCAGCCTCAAGCCTCACCCCGAGCCTATGGAAAATTCGTTGATAACTTGATTTAAGAATACCCACCCCAGATGCAGTATCAAATATAAAGAGCTGCATTCGTAGTTCATACACATGTAGATATTTGGGCTTGTCATGTTGGTCAATGGCCATGTCAATATGAAAAATGGATACGCATATTATGTCAATGTGACTCACTATTTACCCCCATCTTTCTCTCTTTTGGACTTGGCTCCCATCTCTCCCTATCTCTCTCGCCTCTGGATGCCTCTCTCAAATTCAAATGATCTGTCTCTCTCAATCTCCCTCCTCCCTCTTCCGCTGGCTCTCTCTGTCAAATTAAAACGGCACCTGTCTCTCTGAATCGCTGTGCTCTCTCTCTCTCTGTCTGTCTCTCTGCAGGCGGTGGACCTCAGTAAACCCATTGACAAGAGGATCTATAAGGGGACTCAGCCCACCTGCCACGACTTCAACCAGTACTCTGCCACGGCTGAGAGCGTAGCCCTGATCGTGGGCTTCTCGGCCGGGCAGGTCCAATACCTGGACCCCATCAAGAAGGAGACCAGTAAACTCTTCAACGAGGAGGTGGGTGTGTGTGTGTGAGAACGTGACTTGTGTGCGCATGCAGAGGTGTGAAAGAGGTGTGTCTATTCATTTGAGGGTTTTTTGGTGTACATTGTCCGTGGTGGACGCTCAGACTAAATTAGTGTCATGGTACTGGCATACTTGAGGTTGAAACACATTTCTTTGTCAGAAAATAAACCTCCAGGCTAGTGTGTGTGTGTGTGTGTGGGTGGGTGTGTGAGCACGTCAGAATGTGTCTGCTATGTACAGTATACGTGTGTGTAGCCACACTGTCTTGTAATTATGAGCTCGTCTATGCATCTGCGTGTGCATTGGCTTCTCATTATAATGTTTCGTCCTGACAGAAGCTAACAGACGGGTGTTGTTCTATGGTATGCTAATAGCTGCTAATATGCTACAAGGCCACACAGCAGCCCTTTGTAGTACAACGTTAATAATAATACATTACAATAAATTAGTCTGTAGGCGTTGTCAGGCAGGATGCATAAACCATACATGCGTCTGCATTCACAGCTTATCCATTTGCATGAAAGCTCTTGGTAATAGTAAGTGGAATACATGATCATAGTGGTACACGTTTATGTAGTCTCAATGAGAATACATTGTCTATTAGTCTCGAGTATTGCAGCTTTAAAACAGAGATTCAGTGTAAATCACCATATATCTCTGTGCTGTGCAAGAAGCTAACCCTATCTTTCATTGCTGTCAACAGGATGTTGAATTCAAATGTAGATATTGTGATGAAGGCATGCAATTCCCTCCATCAACCCATCCACCTCCACCGTGTGTGTAGTGCTCATTTTCAGATTTAGCTCAAGTTAAGTGGTCCAGTGTGAAAAAAATGCAGATTCAGCCTCAGGACCTCTCTGAGCTCTTCCAGTGTGTCAGTGTTGCATTGTGGGAAGTTAAAGTCTGTACTGTAGTAATGGAGACTTAACAGCTTCCCCATGATGTCATTTCTGCTGAGATCCTGTTAAGTTGGATTCAAATTCAATACTAGTTAAAGGTGTGTTCTGTACTGTGAAGTATGTGCTTTCCCATCTCCATCTTTCATTTCCTTTGCCACGTCTTCCTGTTTCTGAGATGTACAGTATATGCAGTTTTAAAATTTGTGATTCATTCAAATATTTGTAAAATGCATTGACCGACTCAGTTGTCATAACTATTCCCATGATAATACTTTAAAATACAGTATGAATGGAAATTCATATTGTATATTCAAAGAATGTGTGTGACAGCGCTGTTTCCCAGCGACCGTTGTAGTTTCCCTGTACTACACTCTGCTCTTCTCAAACCCACAGTCATGCCTGTCATCATCCTCTTCCAGCCTTCCCATTCTGTTTCATCCCTTTTTATGACTAACCATCTATTAAATGTACCCTTTCTGCCTCCTCTCCTCCTTAAGCACCTCTTCCTGTCCTTCTTCTCGTGTATCTCTCTCTCTCTCTCTCTCTCTCTTCCTCTCTCCATATCCCCCAATGTCTCATAAACTCTCTCTTATGTATTTTTAGAGGTTGATAGACAAATCCAAGGTGACGTGTCTCAAGTGGCTGCCCAAGTCAGAGAACCTGTTCCTGGCCTCGCACGCCAGCGGCCACCTCTACCTCTACAACGTGGACCACCCGTGCGGCACCGCCGCGCCCCAGTACTCGCTGCTCCGCCAGGGCGAGGGCTTCGCCGTCTACGCCTGCAAGACCAAGACGCCGCGCAACCCGCTGCTGCGCTGGGCGGTGGGCGAGGGCGGCCTCAACGAGTTCGCCTTCTCCCCCGACGGCGTGCACGTGGCGTGCGTGGGCCAGGACGGCTGCCTGCGCGTCTTCCACTTCGACTCCATGGAGCTGCAGGGCGTGATGAAGAGCTACTTCGGCGGGCTGCTGTGCGTGTCGTGGAGCCCCGACGGGAAGTACCTGGCCACGGGCGGCGAGGATGACCTGGTGACGGTGTGGTCCTTCGCCGAGAGCCGCGTGGTCGCCCGCGGCCACGGCCACAAGTCCTGGGTCAACGTGGTGGCCTTCGACCCCTTCACCACCTCCCTGGAGGACGAGGAGCCCATGGAGCTGAGCGGCAGCGAGGAGGACCTACACCAGGGGGTCGCGCCTCCCGCTCCTCCTCCTCCTCCTGCTCCCGCTGCCGCCCCCGCCGCCGGCGCCGCCGCCGCCACCACCACCATGCCCCCCGCCTCCTCCATGCACTTTGGCCGCATCCGGACCAGCAGCACGCTGTCCCGGCTTTCGCGCCACAGCTCCAAGGGGGGCTCTCCGTCGGTCACCTACCGCTTCGGCTCGGTGGGCCAGGACACGCAGTTCTGCCTGTGGGACCTGACGGATGACGTGCTGTACCCGCGCCTGCCGCTGTCCCGCGCCCTCACCAGCAACCTGGCGCCCTCGCTGTCCCACTCCGGCAGCGGCGTGGTCAACAGCACCACGGCCACCGTGGTGGGCGGGGTGGAGGGGCACCACCACCCCCCGAACACCACCACCGCCGCCGCCGCCGCCGCCGCCAGCATCGTCGGCGCCATCCCGCCCACGCTGCCCCTCCCCCTGCCACGCTCGCTGTCGCGTTCCAACTCCCTGCCCCACCCCGCCGTGGCCAACGTCGCCAAGGGCTCGGGCGCCACGGAGAGCGGGGGTGGCGGCACCGGGGGAGGCGGCGGCGGAGGGGCGGGCGGGGGTGGGAGCGCCACGGGCGGCGGCGGCGGCGGCGCGGGCGGGGGCAACAGCACGCCGTTCAGCATCGGCCGCTTCGCCACGCTGTCACTGCAGGACCGCAAGTCGGAGCGGGCGGGCGGCGGCGGCGGCGTGGAGAAGGAGCACAAGCGCTACCACAGCCTGGGCAACATCAGCAAGAGCAACGACAAGATCAACGTGGCGCCGCGCAGCAGCCGGCTGGACGCCGCCAAGGTGCTCGGCACGACGCTGTGCCCGCGCATGCACGAGGTGCCGCTGCTGGAGCCGCTGGTGTGCAAGAAGATCGCGCACGAGCGGCTCACCGTGCTCGTGTTCATGGACGACTGCATCATCACCGCCTGCCAGGAGGGCCTCATCTGCACCTGGGCCCGGCCCGGCAAAGCGGTGAGTCAGCGGCTGCCGGTGGTTTGCTCAGCGTCGCGGTCACATGGCGCCGACTTCAGTGCGAAGGCAAATGCGCACACTCACAGCTCAGTGGAGCGTGCGCGCAGGCAAACTGTCGCGGACGCGAATCGCGGTTTATGCCAACGTTGTAACGATCATTCACCGCATCGAAGCTCTGCCTCGTTGTGGATGTTATAGATCGAACTCTAAATAACAAGGAGTAAAAGTTTTATTTAGCGCGTATATTAAGACATGTAGATATTGGTTGGCTGTTGGGGTAAAGGGCTGGATCTATACTAGACCCACATTGACTGTATCAGGTTTAGTTTAACATAATGCAGAGTCAATATGTAAGGTCCAGAGCTAATAAATTACCACGGCGGACCTAATTGGTTCCCTGTCACTAATCTCTCTTTGTCTCATTGTGGAATCTTCACAACATTCCCTTTTTCCAATTTGTGACGTCTGGATTACTCCTGATCCTAATCTTAAACTGTGGGTGGCTCGTGATGTTTGCCTTCCTCCACTCATCCGCTGAATGAATCTAACGTGATCTTCCTCCTCTTCCTCCCCTCCTCCTCTCCGCCCTCCAGAACTTGACAGCACAAAACGGCAGCTCTCCCAGCGGCACGGTGGTATAGCTGGGGGGTAAACTGTCCCTCCCTCCCTCCCTCCCTCCCTGCCTCCCTCTGGTCATTGCTGCCTCGGGCGCCTTCTCCACTGCCTCTCCAGTTGTCTCTCTCATCCGTCGGCAACACCACCACCGCCATCATCACCACCACCACCGCCACCACCACCACCGCCATCACCACCACCGCCACCACCACCGCCATCACCACCACCACCGCCGCCACCATGCCCTGCATACCATTGTCAGTGTTAACCGCCTCAGGGCTCCTGCAGACCCTCTGGACCCCTCCCTCACCGCACTCGCCCATCACTCGCCCACCCGGGCCGCGCCGCACTCCTCTGTACTGCGCCCGTTCACTTTGGCCCCGCCCTCTTGCTGGAGCCACACCCCCGACCCCGTCGTCAAAGCATCGGCAACAACACAGGGTGAGTGGGGGGGAGGGGGGGGGGGGGGGGGGTGTCCCTGACTTCTGGATCTCTTCCTCTCGTGGAAGCAAGAAGCACCAAGGAACTCGTCGCCCATCCCTCTCTGTCCTTCTCTCCCTTTCCCCCCCCCCCCCCCGTGCAAGAGACACTGCAAAAGCCACGGCCAATGTATTAAATGTTATTTATTTTATCACAAATCTGTGTAGTAATTTATACTGTAAATAATGGAAAATACTCTATAAATACTAGAGGACATCCACCGCCCACGTGTGGAAGAACACACGGTAGTAGGAGGAGAAAGAGGAAGAAGAAACGATGAAAGAGACTGATGAAGATTAATATATAGATACTTCTGTTGTACATAGAAGCTGCAGTTTAAACTATTGAATGTCTGCTGCCGAATGGGGAACGTTAAGATTTCAATAGGTTTTGAATTTGAGCGCTAGTCTTCACTGGTTTGTCCAAAGTGTCCGGGGGGACCATGCCCCGGTGCATTGTGGGTCCAACAGTATGAACACTGAAGACAGCATCTTCCAAAATGGCCGCTAGCTGTACATTTCAGCTCACTGTTTGCTAGTATTTCATCACTATATTCATGAACGAACAATACGTGTGGACTCGAACAAACATTCGCTCACTTAGTAGAAGTAACACATTTCACTTGCCATTGAAATGATCTTGCACTGACACACATAAAAACACACATACACTATCCCAGGATTTAGTTGTGTATTTTTTATTCCTGTTTTGACTGGACACACATTTTGCACATAAAGAACCTTTCCCAGTATTGTCTTACCAATGCGGCAGTCTAAACTCGGCCCGTGATTTACTGAGAAAATATTGCTGGAGGTGCGCAGGGTGACAGCTTTGAATTGAATCACTAAATGAGAGTTCATTGATTGACCTGGTGAGACGTCCACCTTCTCGGAAGACGCGGCAGCCCTCCCTCCTGCCGCCCGGCTCGGGGAAACGGCTGCCCATCCCTCTTACTTATCATCCATTTTGTTTCTTTGCATTTGCATTCGTGTTTCAAGTGACCGTTCATCTCTGCCCGAGTCTAGAACTGGAATTAACATGACGTTCTGTTTTAATTTAACAACAACAACAAAAACCCAGACAACAACTCCCTGTTTTAATGTTTTTTGAGTCATCGTTTGTACATTGTTGGGTTTTGGCTTAGCCGCAAACCACCAAGAACAGGAGTGACCGGACACGACGTCTAAATGGCATGTCTTTAAGGACATGTGCCGCCCATGTGTGTTGTATGTGCATGCTGGTCATGGCCACGCTTCCAGTAAAACACAAGCACCCGGGTCAGTCTCCTCACCGTCCCCAAAATTAGTTTTTGCTGTCATGACGACGAGAAACTCGCATTATCTCTCTCTGTCCAGATTGTAACGAGTTGCTCTCGAGCTGAGTACTGTGTGGTACATGATGTAACCCTCTGTGGAATATACTCTGGATGACTTATTCAGAGACAGGTTGTGTTTTCAAGAGGTCAGAACACGATAATTAGACACAGACACGTCGCCACTGCTTAGCCACTGCTGCATCTGATGGCTAAAATAGATATGTGGTCACATGAAAGAGAATATTGTGAGGGGACGATGAGATATGAAAGGAATTACCCTTTGTGTGAGCGTTTAAACGGTGTGGCATTCTCTAACTGTAACGGAGAAATACAATGGTGCTAAGGACTGCTGCTGTTATATGGTTATAGGGGAACTTGCACAAATGACACTCAACAATTGAAAAGCAATGGGCCAATAATAATTACTCATTGAAAATGCCCTTTAATAAAAGATTACAGGCCATTTATAATGTTACCAGCTGTAGTGATGAGATCCAAGGTCCTGTTTTATAAGTGCATTTCTGAGGTATTAGGACCCTTTACCCTTAAGAATTTGTCCTTTAAAATGTTTTATTTTTATTAATTTATTCTTTGTAAAATGTCAGCAAAATTATAACTGTATTTATTTCCTGTCTCTGTGTACTATGCGATGAAAATTAATTCTAAATGCACTCTCGACTCCCCCGACTGTGACTAGGGACAGTTAATGCCAGTAACAGTTGAAGTTGCCGGTTAAAAGTAGACTTCATGGACGAGATGTTGCCACATACTGTTTTAACATAGCTGGTTCATGTTAAATATGAACCAGTCATGGACTAAATGTAGACTTTATAGCTTATAATGATCAGATTATGATTCATAGTTTATTAGCTTGTTGTGCTAATTGCCTTGACTGAACTGGATAATCTCTGCAATTTTGCTCTCGACTATAACATTTACTAAAGTACAATATTGTCAAAGCATGAATTCCGTAATCTTCCTATACTTCACGCCTCTTTTGTGCTGGATCCAGTAGCTCCACAATGCTAAACGTTACCTTAGAGAAACACCACACTTCACATTGACACGCAGTCAGTAAACACGTGCAGAACCCCACAGAATCCCGCTGCCAACACTGACCTCTCTTTACCCCTTCCTCTACTAATGCCTTGTTCTGAAAAGCAGCTATACGCAAAAAAGAAAAGAGAAACACACTTTTGTTCGACTCTTTGTTGTGTTTTGTTTTACATTCCGGATTTGACATCGCCACAAAGCACATAGCCTACTTTTTGATGTGATGTTTTCCGTTCATGAACTATGCATCAACTGACACACAAACACGCCGATTAATGACGGACACGCAACCACGGCACACAGCCCTCCACGCATCTATACTGGTTCAAGTAAACCGCTGAATGACATCACTATGTTTGAATATGGAGATCTGATATTAAAAACTATAAACCTCACGCACGCCTCTTCTTGCCGTTCCCTTTGGTGCAGCTTCTCACGAAGAGTAGAGCAGACTACCGTGTCGATGGACGCGCCTTTGACGAAGTGATGGGGAGGAGAGGACATTTCGAAACAAACTGGGTGTTCTCCTGTGTTGTAAGATTCATGTGAATTTAGGCTACTTTTTCTAGGGAAATGCCGCCCTCCAAGTAATATGCCAATGACAAAGAAAACATTGAAGGGCACGTACCTGAGGTATTTTGAATGCATTTTGTGGTCAGAAAACGACTAACTAAAGTGCCAAGAATTCCCATCCACACAAGAATGTGGTTGTTCAACGACAATAAAGCTTTCTACTATACAAAGTCGTAATTCAACCTCAAACAACAAACACTTGTTGTTTGTTGCAGCTCAGTGCCACCTTTGTATGGAGGAATAAACAGTAAAAGTGAAGTAAACAATCTGGAGACACAAACTCTCATCCCAAATCCTTCCAAATTATGTAGATCTATACATTTACATAAACTGTATCTCACGCGCAGCAGTAGCTCAGTGGGTAGAGCGGGTGGACAGAGCCGGTCATCCACGAACCGTAAGTTTGGCGGTTCGATCCTCCCCTCCTCCAACTGTCCACATGTCGAACCCCACAAATGTACTGATTGTAAGTCACTTTGTACAAAGGTGTCTGCTAAATACCCCTTTACCCTTACACACACATTTATAAATGTGTATAATCTATATATCTGTGTACATATGCACAGCCATATAAATATGTCTACATTTAGACATATATATGTCTATATGTATACATATAGAGTAGACATATATAGAGTATATGTGTGTATATGTACCTCGTTTCACCAGGGGTAGCAGGGGTAGCTACTACTCCACACCGCTAGGTGGCAGCCTAGCGATGCAGAGCGGTGTACAAACCGCTCTAACAAAGAGGGACGCACCCAAGACGTCATAACGAGGGAGGGGCCAAGATCACTTGGGGACAGTCGTGGCATGTCAGAAATAAACAACAATAAAACCATAATTTAGGACTTACACGGTGGTTTAACGTCTTGGGAATAGGATAAAATGACAGAGTCCGTCGGAGTAAAACGGTAAGGGTTTTCAAAATACACCCTTTGCTGCGTATTAAAGAGTTGCTGCCTTATCTGCTCGCATTGTCCCGTTCGCAACCCCCGATCATGTTGTCTGTTACTCCAGTTCAAGATGTGCGTCATCGTGTCTCAGTGCGATACCTCACCCTGATCATGTTGGTTAAGGTTAGTGTGATACCTAACCCTGATCATGTTGGTTCGTGTTAGTGGGGTCCCTGATCATGTTGGGTCGTGTTGGTGCGATTCCCAAGCCTGATCACGTTGGTTAGTGTTAGTGTCTTACCTAACCCTGGTCATGTTGGGTCGTGTTAGTGTTAGTGTGATACCTAACCCTGATCATGTTGGTTAGTATTAGTGTTAGCGTGATACCTAACCCTGATCATGTTGGTTAATGTTAGGGTTAGTGTGATACCTAACCCCGATCATGTTGTCTGGTACCCCAGTCCAATGTGCGTCATCATGTCGCTGCAGGTGATGTGAACACCAAGTTGAACAGGACTACTGACATGTCATGTTGGAAGTTCACTTTTTATTTTCGATTTGGCTTCCTGCCATTATATTCCTCTTTGGAAAATGTGCAACCGTTATAACACTGTTATCTGTGTTATTGCACACAGAGTAGTTAGCTTTAAAACATATTCTGGTTTGTGAAGGTTCGACCACTTTTAGGCCTGTGCATTTTGCGTACCAGACTAGACTTGTCTTCAGAGAGTGACCTTTCAGGACACCATCGGTTCTCGAGAAGAGGTCCTATGTTTGGGGGGCTGTTGATGGGGGGAGGGGGGCCTGTTCATGTTTGTGTTCCTGATTGGTTCCCGGGTCTACATGTGGCCTGGTGCACATTATGCACGCTACCCCACTCGGTGTGTGGGGCTAACTGCTCACACCCCACACACGTACAGAGGGAAACCCTCCAGAGAGAGAGACCCTCTGCCAAAGTGCTCTGCAGAACACAGACCCTAACCCTCGCCCAAAGAAGAGACTGCCCTTTTGTTTTGGTCAGTGAGGAATGATCAGCCATTTTGTGTTTTGGGGTTGATAAGATTCTGCGTTTAGCTTTCAATGATGCAAGTTGTCTTTTCTTCACACATAGAAGGCAAAATATGATATGGATATAGATATAGCTATACGCCTAGTAGTCATTATATATTACTTACCTTCTATACAGAAGTTGATGAGTTGAAGAACCCTCTCAAAGTGAACAGCTGTGTTTTGAATCCAAAACGTAAGCAGCCACACCAGAACCCTGTGGGGCCCATGTCTCTAGCCTGTGGAAACCCTGCATGCTTGTTGAAGTAAACGTGAAACTCCATGTCGTTTGCGATGTGTTCACAAGCTCTCAGTGAGTAAAGAGATATGCAGAACATGTCATCAACAACAACAACAACAGCAGATTGTGCATCAAACTGGCTGAGGGGCTATGGCCACCCCCAAGACATGATTAGAGGTGCAGCCACAAAAAAGAATGAGTTACCACGTTACAAACCATTCATGGCCACAGCTGCGATAACATGCCTTGACAGCCAGCATGTCACCCTTTCACCCTACCAGGTGGCTGGTGTGAGTTTTACACCCTGTTTATTGCTGCTCTGTCTCATCCATCCAACACGTGACACACTGTGTCATCCGTCCAACACACAACCACAACCACATGGTTCTGGTTTTGTGTGTGTGTGTGTGTGTGTGTGTGTGTGTGTGCTCCTGTGTGAGCTGCACATCTAGAGGACACAGTATTCCAGTTCTCTTTCTCTGCTGGTTTTACACCCAGACCTGTAATACTGCTAACACGCACGCGCACACACAGCTTACTCTCTGTTATTTGTGCGTGGCTTATCACCTACAGCTCACACGTTTAGCCATTTTGCCATGCAGTGTGTGTGTTCGTGTGTGTGTGTTTGTGTGTTGACTTAGTTACTTACTTAGTTCTCACTGCACAAAGTGCGATGTGATTACATCACTGTGTAGACACTCAACATACTCTCTACTCTCTCTCATACTCTCTCTTTCTCTCTCTCTCCCTCTCACTCACAGCTTTGTTCCCCTTTAACATGAAAAATCAGCTCACGTCTCCCCCTCTGCATATCTCCATCGCTCGGTTGATCTCTCTCTCCCCCTCTTTATCTCAACTCAATCACTCTCTCTCACCGTTGTTTTCCCCTCTGTATCGCTGTTGGTCTCTCTCACACACTTTGTCTCTCTCTCTGTATCCTTCTCATTCTCTCTCTCTCTCTGTACCCCTCTCTCCATCTGTCATTAAATTTATACCGCCTGCTCTCATTTGTTTTCTGTCAGATTTCTCTCTTGTTTTCCTTTTCCCTCTCTATCATTTGCTTATCAGGATTTTAGTCGACGTATCAGTTTTTGTGTGTGAGTGTTACCAGCTTTATGGAATAGATACTAAACCAATGTCCTCGACTTCGACCTCGCTGTGTGTGTGCGCGTGTGCGTGTGTGTGTGTTAGCCCTCTCCCCCTTCAGATGTAATGTGAGCACGCTCCAGCACAGCCCTCCCCTCCAACAAAGTGTGTAGCATCTTACATTTTAAAAGGTCCTCTTTAAATAGACGATGTCAGTCCCAATATAGCGCTGGACAGCCGCCTGTGAGAAACCCTGTACTGACACAGCAGTAGCCTCCACGCCCGTATCTGCATTGGCTCTGCTCCACGGCAATCAACTCTCCTCACACCTCCCAGAACGGTGGATTGTGTACTTGGTGTGCAGCCCGAAGCCCCTTCCCCACGGCGCCAAAAGCCCACTAACATCTGTATTTGTTTGTAGTGGGAAAAGGTCACAATCACTATCGGCACCGGAACATAACGTCACGGTAGTCACGGTGTTTGTCGGCCCAAGCTGGACCGTGCAGACGCCTCGCGCCGGTCCCACTCTGGAGGAAACGGAGGGCAGCAACATATATTATATACCATATAATATATTACAACTTGTTCCCCGTGTGGTTCCGAATTGGAGAATCACAGAGTTTGAAAGCGACACCGTGCACGCAACAGACTTAAGGTCACCACCAGCGGAACACGTCCTACCGTTCACTAACCCCGTCTCCTACTGCAGGCTGTTGTCTGGTCCGTGATGATGCAGAACACCGGTTTGTTGTGATCAATGTTTGTTTGTCGGGGGATTAATGTTGGTTTGTTGTGTGAGCAATGTTGGTTTGTTGTGAGGTTCATTTAGTTTGTTTGTAGTTTGTTGAGGTGAAGAGCTTTGGGCCCCTGAAGGCCTGGCCGTGTGGCAGAATGTCCTCAATGTTCTCTGTACTTTGTAGGAATGTGATGAATGCATTACATTGTAATACATTCATAATGTATTAGTAGTAATATATTAAACACAATATATTGTTATTATCACAATATATTGTGTATAATATATTACGATATAATGCATTTCCATTTAGATATAAAAAAAGGTATATAAAGAAATCATGAGTGTTGGCCAACTGAGGGCTAGCTTGAATCAGGCTAGGACTTGAAGTACTTTGATTGTTTTGGTAAGTGTTCAGGTTTTGGCTGTTGTTCCTGATCTTGCACAATCCAATCCCCGTCCGTCTACACTTTGTCCCGCCCAAATGTCCTGCAATGCAATGCATGCAATGCTTTGGACGTACTCTCTGAATGCTGTTCCACTGGGTCCAAGTCTTATTTATATAATTTATGGCTGGTTATTTGTACACTGGATGGGAGTGACTGGAATCACTGCACTAGGCTGTATTTATCACACACACACACACACACACACACACACACACACACACACACACACACACACACATAGTTGCGTCCCCATATCAAATATTTGACCCCGTATTGCATAACGACTCATGGTCTAAACATTTGTACGTGCGCTGCATGTGTACTCTTCTGTGTATTTTGCAGTCAAGAGTGAAAACATGTGTGTGTACTTTGTGTCTCCGTGTGCACGCATGTTTTCTTGTGCATTATACCACTTCCCAAAAAGAGAGAGAGAGAGAGAGAGAGAGAGAGAGAGAGAGAGAGAGAGAGAGAGAGAGAGAGGAGAGAGAGAGAGAGAGAGAGAGAGAGAGAGAGAGAGAGAGAGAGAGAGAGAGAGAGAGAGAGAGAGAGAGAGAGACGGCCGAAGAGAAAAGGCTAAATGGGTGGGAGATGTGGAGTAATTTCACCTCACACAACCATTTTAGGATAGGCCAGAGGACAAGAAAATATCATTCCTTTTCCCCCCCATTTCCTTTCACGTTCTGTCCTTTCAGCTTTGGTATGCGTTTCTATTTTTACCACTTTCCGGATTACGCCCCCCTCTCAACACAACATTAAGAATGTTTTCAGTTATAACGTTCATTCCTCATCTTGCCTATATTCCCGCAAGAGCTGCCGTTTGAGTTAAACCCTGAGAACAACAGTGCATTGGAATCTTCGTTAGCCAAACCTGGGACTTTGGCCCCTAGAGGTCAGATCGAGTAATGCATTCGTTGTGTCATCATCGTAGATTACAGTAGTACTTGCAATATGAACGGCATGAAGAGAGAATGTTTCAGAACACTGATAACTCGAAGTGTACTTCTGCTGGTATCAGTCACTGAATATCAGTAGTGCTAATATTAAAATGATCAACAAAAAAAACTCTGCCGTTTCCACAGTCAAACCATTTCACACCTGGATACAACTTTGCAGTAACACATGTAATAGTGTAATATCCCCAGTATGCGCCAATTTATCGGCCCTCATGCTGAATACACCAGTGATAAGTCTAGTGGTTTTGATGAGGTAAAGAAACTATAAAATGGGCACCTTGTCTCTGAAGCAGACGGGGCCTTTCATGGTGTCCTTTCAGACGACGAATCATTTATAGTCCAGATGGATAAGATGCTCTCTCACTGCCCCCCTCCCCCCCCCCCCCCCAGGACCAGCTCGGACCAGCGAAAGGTGCGGTCGCGGGACGCGGCGCGGTGCAGGCGGAGCCAGGAGACGGAGATCTTCTACGAGCTCGCCCACTCTCTGCCCCTCCCGCACAAGGTCTCCTCCCACCTGGACAAGGCCGCCATCATGAGGGTCACGCTCAGCTTCCTGCGCATGCACCACCTCCTCCGAGCAGGTCTGCCAGCGCGTTGGGTTGTTTCAACTGCCACTCAAAGTGTTGTCCAATCAAAAGTCAAACGTACCCCCCGTACCCCCAACCCGCCACAACCCTCAGCCACTATTTACTCAATTGTGAGATTATATTCGTCACCCGATATAATACTTATATATAATACAATAAAAAAATGCAATATCATAAACCTAGCTACAAAATAATCAAACACACTTTCGTGTTACAACACTTGGTAAAAACATTAAAAACTTTGGCTTCCATTTTCCTAAAATGTTTACAATCTAACTATTCAGGTGAGAAGGAGGGGGCGGAGCCTGAGGAGAAGGTGGAGGAGGACGATGCTATGGATGGGTTTTACCCCCGGGCTCTGGCTGGCTTCATCATGGTGCTGACGGACGAAGGGGACATGATCTACGTGTCTGACAGCGTCTCCAAACACATTGGCATCGCTCAGGTACTTCCCGTAAATGCGTGACGTCACATGGGTACTTCCTGTGAACGTGTGACGCTGATATCACACAGGTACTTTCTGCTAACAGATGATGATGATGAGGAGGATAGTGATGATGTAGACGATGGTGTATGTGAACACATGTTTCTGTGTGTGTGTGTGTGTGTGTGTAGTTGGAGTTACTGGGCCAGAGTGTGTATGACTTTGTACACCCGTGTGACCTGGAGGAGCTCAGAGACCTGCTGACAGCGAGGCCAGGTGAGAACACACACCTCCATCACTGCCCGGTTCCTCTTGTGTGCGACGCGTGGAGCCATACCCAGGTGGCCTCCGCCGTTGCTCTGGATCTGAATTCAAGTTCAAGTCCAAGTTCAAGTAAACTTTATTGTCAGTTTCCGTGAATGTACAGGCCATACACAAGAACCGAAATGCCGTTTCCCTCAATCCCTGGTGCAAGACAGCATGCAATATAAATATAAATATATAAAAAAAATATAGGTATCAAAAATCTTAAAAAAAAAAAAAAGAATAAAAATAAAAATAAAAATAAAAATGCTACGGTGGTCGCGAGTATGTGCAATACTGAATGTGGAAATGTTATTATATATTATGTTATATATTATATACCCGCAAAGTCAATGTATACGGCTTTGGATAAATGCTTACCTCTTGGAGGTACTGCTCTGACTCCTTTGTACTTCCCTGGAACACCCTGGTGTTGTCAAGCACAATCTGTGATGCCCCAAATAGACTGCACCTCTCACAGCCTGATATGCAAATATATGCAAATTTATCTTAAAAAACAGTGGTGGTGAGAGCCGAAGGGCAGTGGTCACCCACCTAGCCTGTTCTAGACCCTCTCCTTTTCAATCAAGGTGAAACTAAACTACTTCATTATTCATTGTAGACTTAAAAATATGCGTATCTGGAACATATATTTCATATCATGATATACACAGTATATCATAATGATCCTGAAGAGAGACCAAAGTCGTCACCAGGAAACAATATTACATTATCTCAATGTAAGGGGCTTGATATTTGCCAGGGCAGCACAGTGGCTGCCTGAGGGAGGCAGTGCACCTTGTAACCAGGTTCGATTCCGAGCTGCAGTCCTACAAAAACAGTGTATGAAAAATGGCCCAACATTGTACGTTGGGGTCAAAGCTTCGCCAATGACTGACACCTTTGTGGATCCTCTCACGGTGGTACAGGTGGTGGGAAGACACCAGACTCAGAGCAGTGGAGGGCTGTGAACTTCTTCCTGCGTGTGAAAAGCACCCTGACCAGCAGAGGGCGCACTGTCAACATCAAGTCTGCAACCTGGAAGGTAGACACACACACACATTTTATCTCTCTTTGATTCCTACCATGTTGGAACCGGCCTCGTCCAAAACATTTCATCCACCATTTCTATCCATCCCCCCCGCCCCCCTCCAGGTGCTCCACTGTACGGGCTACGTGAACGCCAGCAGGTCGCCCACCCTGCTGTGTGAGCCCGTCCCACACCCGTCCAGTGTGGAGTTCCCCCTGGACAGCAGCACCTTCCTCACCCGCCACTCTATGGACCTGCGCTTCACACACTGCGAGGGCCGGTGGGTCACACACACACACACACACACACACACAGACACAGACACAGACACACACACACACACACACACACACACACACACAGATACACACGCGCACACACACGCGCACACACACACATACACACACACACACACACACACACACACACACACACACACACACACACACACAGACACACACGCACACACACACACACGCTTTTAAACAGATGCAGTCTCACATATATGCATGCTCATGTACCTTTTTATTCTTATCCTCTTCGTGACACACGCACACATACACACGCGCACGCACACACACAGACACACAGACACACACACACACACACACACACACACACACACACACGCTTTTAAACAGATGCAGTCTCACATACATGCATGCTCATGTACCTTTTTATTCTTATCCTCTTCGTGACACACACACACACACACACACACACACACGTCGACTGAGTCAGTCTGCCGGGTTTAACTCTCCTCCATTCTGTTTCCAGGGTGACAGAGTTGGTGGGCTACGAGCCTGACGATCTGATTGGTCGCTCAGCGTATGAGTTCCATCATGCCCTGGACTCTGGTCATGTTAACAGGAGCCTCCATACCTGTGAGTACCAGTAGAGCTGTGTGTGTGTGTTACAGACTATATATTCTATGAACACTGTATAAATACATGTACATATGCAATATGTCATGTAAATGTATACTACAATGTATATTATGTATACATTATTTAAATGAATGTGCATCCCTACATTTTATGTGTCTATCTGTCTCTCCCTGTGTGTCTGTCTACCTGTCTTTCTTCCCATGCTGTATACCTGCATGGCTGTCTCTCCCTACCTGTCTGTATGTCCAGTGCTGTCCAAGGGCCAGGTGTGCACCAGTCAGTATCGCTTCCTGGCCAAGAGAGGGGGCTTCGTGTGGGCGGAGACCCAGGCCACGGTGCTCTACAACAACAGGACGTCCCTGCCCGAGGCCGTGGTCTGCCTCAACTTCATCCTCAGGTGAGGACACCGGCACTGACATGACAGCAGACCGGAAGAGAACACATTACCGTCTCAACCCTGAATCACCACGACGCTTTGTAACGACTGTATACCGTGTTGATTTCTGTCGTACAGTATTTAGCGAGGGATTGGGATCTTTATAGAGGACAAGCGCACAGAAATGGACATGTTTGCTAGTTACCGTTTTTCCCTGCTTTCTACATCGGATAGCAGGACATTCTGTCTTGATTAATGCAGTAAAGCAGTACCATTATCATTGTCAAATGACCAATCAGGGATAGAGGTTGAGAATAGTGGCTGGAGCTCAACCTAAATCCCATTAGGGCGCAAAGAACCGACTGGTTGACAGTAGAGGGATAACACACCATTCAGGAGACGTTGCACTCTTTAGCAGATTATTTTATCAATGCAACTTGATTTTCTTTTTTAATACATCTCACTGAGCAGGCAGGGGGGGGGTTATGGCGCCGTGCTCAAGGGTGCCTCAGGTAGACTGCAGATGTCGGGGTTCAAACCGAGAGCGCAAATATTATGGTCAGTATTATCGTCACGATCCATGTTATTAATATACTCCTCCTCCTCCTCCTCAGCGTGGTGGAGAAGGCGGACGTGGTGTTCTCGGTGGAGCAGACCCGCTCCGTCCCGCCGACCGAGCCCGCGGGGCCAGCGGACGCTCCCCTCGCCCTGAACATGCAGGAGGACGAGGAGGAGGAGGAGGAGGAGAGCGGCGACGATGAAGAGGACGACGAGGAAGGTGCCGACGACGCGGCGGCCCTCTTCGTCAAGCTGAAGGAGAACAAGGAGGACCTCCTGCAGCTCACGCCTCAGCCGGCGGACGACCCGATGCCCCTCCCAGGTGAGTCCTGTCCGCGTGTGCCGCCTGGTGCCGTGCACTGCCGGGCCCTCTGCACTGCGGGGCTCACTGCACTGCGGGGCCCTCTGCACTGCTGGGCTCACTGCACTACTGGGCTCACTGCACTGCTGGGCCTTCTGCACTGCCGGGCTCACTGCACTGCCGGGCCCTCTGCACTGCGGGGCCCTCTGCACTGCCGGGCCCACTGCACTGCCGGGCCCTCTGCACTGCCGGGCCCTACTGCACTGCGGGGCCCTCTGCACTGCCGGGCCCTCTGCACCAAGCACACATGACCAAGGAGCCGTTACCACGATTGCCAAGTCACTGTTGGTGGCGTGCCGACACACACTCACACACAGAATCGGTCGTTTGGGCGGTTGAAGCGCTACCGACCGTCTCAATAGACCGTCACGTCGACTACCACACAATAACAACCGGCGGACAAATTCCCCATAGCGGCAACGCAAATCCATAGAGACTAGGCGACGGCAATTTTGTTGTCAGCTAGGCTTTGCTGAGGGCTGGGCTGCAGAGACGCAGACAAGAGACCAGATGGATTATTTATATAACGTATGAATCACTCTCTCTCTCTCTCTCTCTCTCTCCCTCCCTCAGACTTTGTGCAGCTGTCGTTCAGCAGCCCCTCCGGGTCGGACTCGCTGCCCGACTGCCCCCAGGACCTGTGCACCCAGGAGCTGCGGCAGCTGCTGGCGCCCATCTTCGACATCATGACCCCGCCGCCGTCTTCTTCATCCTCATCGTCTTCGTCGTCCATGTCGGCGGCGCCCGTCTCGCCGGAGTCACCAGAGGTGAGTGGAGTGGAGAGTTGAAATCCTGCCAGAGAAACACGGCGGTTTAATGCCTCGGCATGCTTTCCTGTACGCTTTCAAGACTTGCTTAATGTTTTCGTCTCTTCGTCTCTCTCTCTCTCTCTCTCTCTCTCTCTCTCTCTCTCTCTCGCTCTCTCGCTCTTCCGCTCTCTCATTGTATGTGTTCTCTGTGTGTCTCTTGCCCTCGTGCAGGGTCTGTCAAAAGAGCCAGTGGAGAGGTTCTTTGCCATTTGTCCGGAGAGAGAGAAACCAGCAGAAGACACACAAGAGGTTGGGATGCACACGCTCGCACGCACACGTGCACACACACACACACACACACAGACACACACACACACACACACACACACACACACACACACACACACACACACACACACACACACACACACACACACACACACACACACACACACACACACACACACACACACACACACACACACACACACACACACACACACACACACACACACACACACACACACACACACACACACACACACACACACACAGCGATGCTGTTCCCTGAGAGAGTATTGACCCCAGCCTGGCATCTCTGCTTTCTGCAATGCGTTTCCACTTCTTTCTCTCCCTCTCTTCATTCATCTCTCCATCCTCCCCCAGGACATGGAGGAGGTGGACCTGGAGATGTTGGCTCCGTACATCTCCATGGACGATGACTTCCAGCTCACCTTCCTCACAGGCCTGCCGGAGGGCTGTGAGCTCACGCCCTCGCCCTCCTCGTCCTCCTCTTCGTCGTGCAAACCGCACACCACCACGTCGGCGGCCGCCAGCCTCAGGAAGCGGTAGGTGTCCCCGTCTTCCACCAGAGGGCCCTGAGACAACACGAGCAGGGCCACGGTGAACGGCCACTGGGGGGCAGGCCGCCCAGAGCTCCTTTTGGTAAAGGAGATGTCAAGGGTTACGGGCGCCCTAGCATAACATGTGAGTCGGGTTGATGTGGAACCCTTGGCTTGGCTGCTTTTTCAGCTGTGTGGTTCATTGTGATTGTTCATTAAAAAAAAAAAAAACGTTGGGTATGCATCTAAACTGCGAAAAGCTTCTTTACAGAGTTTTTGCGTCTGCGGTCGTTATTATCATCAAGGGTATGAACCCACGGAGGTCCTAAATGGCTCATATTGACCGGTGCATTCAGCATTGCGATGTAATTCTCTAGACGAGGGCCTGCGATCCACATGTACAAACATTGTCAATGTTTATAAACCCGCCCTGCACAGAACAGCTCCAAAAAAAATCAATAATATCAATTGTATAACTTTGTAACAATGTCCATGTTGACAGAGACTGAATGTCTGGGAAATGTCTTCCCCGGCCAAGCTCAGTAACAAGGGCTTTATTTCATAATCTCACACACGTATTGACTTTCTCTCTCTCTCACATATATATATATATTTATGTCTCTCTTCCCACACATTTTATCTACCGTTATGTCACTCTCTCTCCGTTATCAATATCTTCATCACTCTCATTTTATCTGTCTCTCGCCATCTGTCACATTGCATGTCTCCCTCTGGCACACATTACATCTACGCCTCTCTCGCTCTCTCTGTTGCTCTCTCATACACTGCATCTGTTTCTGTCTCTCACACTGTATGTCTCTCTCTCTCTCTCTCTCTCTCTCTCTCTCTCTCTCTCTCTCTCTCTCTCTCTCTCTCTCTCTCTCTCTCTCTCTCTCTCTCTCTCTCTCTCTCTCTCTCTCTCTCTCTCTCTCTCTCTCTCTCTCTCTCTCTCTCTCCCGGGACCCGTGGTCTCAGCAGGACCTTGTCCTCCGTGTTTGAGGTGGAGGACAAGAGACAGCGCCGGGACTCGCCCACCGTAGACCAGGACCTGCTCTTCACCCACAGACTGCTGGTGAGGGGCCGTCAGGAGCGGCCGACGCAGGCTTAACGTGTCTGGGTTGTGATCTCGTCTGAGGTCAAATGGAGCTGGAGGGGGGGGAAAAATGGCTTTTTTATACTTCTTCTTCAGGACTGCCTGGATGACGCCGACCAATCAGATCTTGACCTGGAGCCCCACCCCCAGAGGAGGAGCCAGTTGCTGACAGACAGAGATCCGGTTTTAGGAGGCGTACAGGGACTGTGTGACACAGCAGGTAGGCATGGAAACGCACACGCGCGCGCGCACACACACACACACACACATACACGTATGGATATATGATTCGTCTCTCTCTCTCCCCCAGCTCTGATGCGGGACATCTTTTCAGCCCGCCCACCTGACCGCTCTCCGCTCTCACCTATGACTTGATAAAATTCCTGTCAATCAAGAATAAAATGTTCTGCCTAAACGCACACAAACCAAAACGTGACGGCCCACAGCCACCCGAGAAGATTCTTCCTCTTGTTGGAGCTGTGGGTTCCCACATGGTAAGGAATTAACGGTGCAAAAAACTCAACCTCTGAAATGTTTTGGTGCTGGGTTTACCTTAACCATGACTCCAGAAGAGTGCTTTGGTTGATTTAACAGTCCTGTCAATGAGAATATGTCCACTATAAACGTCTCTGTGAAACTGATTCTGCTGGTGCGCTTCAATGCTCTGTGTTATTCCAGCTTTTCTCCTTTTTGAACTGAACCTCACTTCGTGGTTTATTCATCAGATCTTTACAAATCGTTTTTCCCACCTGGGCTTCCATCATGTTGCAGTTGTTAAGATGCTTCTGTTTAAAGCGGTTCTGTTGTCTAGAACTTAAAACATAGATCAGTTTAACAGAAATCTGTATTAGCAAAGTTATTTTACAACCATTCTATCATCGCGTCAGCTTATAGAAAATCAAGAGGAAACCAATAAACAGAAAAACAGCAGTGGTAAACCTTAAGACTTTTTAAGATGTTTGGATGTTTTAATTATATATTTTGTATGACGTTTGCCATGAATTGAGATATTATGCATCATGCACAAGTTAATATTTTTGGAAAAAGTGAGGTTAAGTTTAGTGTCTTTAGCTGGCAGAGGGTGGCGCTCAACCAACAAGCTGCTTCTAGTGCCTGCAAAATGTATTTGAATTTGAGGCTTGTCAAATGTTTGTTAAATGATCCTTTGATTTTCTCATCTTCAAAAACAGCAAATTTGGTATTTTAAGAAGTTTTTGTGTGCAACATTGGGCAGTTGATATTATTTCATTTATATACTCATGAGTTATGAAGATTGTACTAGTATTCTTCTCTTTATGGTTATTTGAGTTCACATCTTAAACTGTAGGACTCATTGGAGTTTATTAAACATACTTTTTCTTAAAAGTCTTGTGTGTTTTATTTTTATTAATTACACTTAGTCACAATATTCATACATATTCTTGCACTCAAAACTTCTACAAACACATTCCTTCCAATTACACATCAAACTGTCAATTTTTAGGGATAAACTACCTTTCATTCATAAGTAGTGGAAGCCATCCACAACCTAGTAAACTTTACAACCTCCTACTCGTTTAATTAAAGTATTTTTTATGTATTTAATTTTCATTCATGGACATACCGCCTTCATTTAACAGTTTTAGATTCAGAAATATGACTATTTGGCAATATTATTTTTATAACTAGAGTAAGACTACAAAAAGGCAGTGGACTAATAGGAAGAGACCACCTGGCCATTCAGAAACATGTTAGCTCACTTGCCAGCATCTGATTGTGACTATGGTCAGTTAAGTCACTTCCTGTTTAACTTTCCCCTTTCCCAATCATTCTCCATCTCTTGCTCATCAGTGTGTTGTGAAGAGAGTGAGAACCAATTCCCCGATCTGATTCACTCTTCTGACTGTAAGCTGGTTGAGGATCATTTACAGTAAGCAGTACCACTGCTTCCCCCTATGACTTCCTGTTAAAAGAGCCACTATCGCTTAATAATCCCATCATGCTTCTTCCTCTTTTGTTCCTTTTTACTCAGAAAAGAGCTTTAATATAGCCGTGATATTACCTAATAGTGATGAGGAAATAGCAGAATATGTGAGATCACAAATATGCTGAACGTTTAATTTTCCTTCAAATGATGAATTACTCAATATTTTGCGGTACAAACACACATATTTATATATTAAATTATATTATTTTATTATTTTGCTGAATGAATGATGTGACAAGTAAAACAGTAACGCAACTCATGATAAGTAGATGTATACTCTACATATTTTTATAGTCATAATATGGCAGTTTGTTGAAATTTTCAATTGCCTGCCATGTTTGGGATTCATTTGTAACTTGAGTCTGACAACAAGCAAATACACCCGCATCTTCTAAGTGCTGCTGTTTCACCAACATCGGCACTTAACGAGCTCAGTGTCCATCTGTGCTTGTTGTGCAAACAGCCATCGTTAATAGGAACAAGTGAACTACGACAAAACAAACAACTTCCAGTTCTCTGTACAGCCCACTCAGCCTTTCCTTCTCATCACTGCCTGGCCAGCATTTACAGTCAAGAAAAACCTTGCTTCTGCTTTTCCTACCAGGACCACTGAGTCTTAAGTTTGTGTCCTGGATGTGGACGAGAGGCGGAACCCATGTGATTTATGATTTAGGCCTAGTGAAAGCAATTATTTTTTACCCAGGTTTTTTTTTTTTTTTTTTTACTTCTTATATGCATACTAATTACTATAGGCCTACTTTATATAATACTATGGTGGCGCCGCTTTTAAGGACTGGAACACATTTGCAGAACATGAGGTCTACTTCGAAACTTTCTGCACTTTAGCATATTTATGCACATTTTTATAAATACATTATACATTATATACATATTACATATTTTATTGTCCTATAAATGTCTCTAACCACTTCTTGTTATCTAAATCACTCTGATGTCCACAGATCATTCATAGAGGCTTAATGACAGTCCAACCATGCCTTCAACTCAAACCATAACGTTTCACCTTGTAGAGACACAGCTCCTCCTTCTCCCAGTCATTGACTCATATCGGTTGTTTATGAAATAGCCTACCTTGATCAGATGAACTGCTGGCCAGTGGTGAATGTTGACAATCTGTCTCTTGGCCGCTATTAGTTTGAGGAGGGTTTTCTTCGGCTGGGAGGTGAAACGTTAGTTTATAGCATTCATTCCCACGGCATTGTTTCACATATTGCCGACATCGTATTTCATATTTTATTCCCTTTTGTTCATTTAATCTAACTATATGCAGCTTAGCAGCTAGCCTTGCCGGCTACAAGTCAAGTCATCGGAGCGGCGGCTTGTCGAGTTGTGACGTCACAACATTAAAAAGGTATTTTATTTAGAACACAATCACACGATGTGCAACAACACAAAGTATAACGAAGTTCATTCTGCTATCAGTTAAATTATATACATGTATTTTTTCTTTAGTCCAAATCAACCACAATGCACCAGCAGGTTCAGAGTTTCCCACCTTGTCTGCAGTGTAAATTGCTGCATACACACACTGTATAAAATATTATACGACAAATCAGTTTCCTCCAATAAAGTTCCAATAAAGCACTGATTCATGGTGAACTTTAAATTAAGAATTCTAAATAACTATAAATATCATTAATAGGACTAACATTGGTTTCAAATTTAATACAATATTTCAAACATTCTTTGATTTAATAAAAAAATATATGTATTACATTTGAACATTGTGTTAATTTCCGGCATTGATGGCAGTTGAACAACTTTATAAGGGCTACTGCATTTTGGTTTCACTGGATGATCCAAATGAAGATAGTACGATAAATCAGTTGGAAGTAGGCCTATTTGCATGTCCTATGGCAGCCAAGGCTATTATTTTTCTGTGAAGCTGGTGTGAAATGAGTGTAATGTTTCTCTTTACAGGGACTTGTGTCTTTGAAACAGGAAAACGTTCCATCAAGGCCTCCAAACCATCGCAGATGGTAATTCCAGACATCTCCAGCAATACACTGGAGAAATAGCAACACAGAGCACTCCATATTCACACAAGTCCTAACACAATCACACTCAAATACTAGATTATACATTCAGAAGTCTGCTTATCTTCTCCAAGTCTTAATCGTTCACACACTCAAATATAAAATAATACTTCCATAATTACATTCAATAATATTTAAGTGGGCATGCCACTTAAAAGTCAATCCAAAGGTCAAATCAAGTAACTATGTGACCTCTTTCAGAGGTAAAACTATACAGCCGGCCAGTCAAGAGCTTACCTCTGACCAAAAAAAAATTGCCCTTCTGATGCTGGGTCCTAGTGCCGGTCGTCCTGTGGCCGACGAGAAAAAGTGCTAAAGTATTGTTGTGGTGGCCATGTTTGACAGGCGTCTGTCAGTCTACGATATCAACGTCCTCCTGACCCCTGTTGTCAGCACAGGTCCATCCTCCTCCCTGCTCGATTCAGTTTCTCATCCCTGCTGCCGCGACCACCACATTGCGGCCACAAAGACCCTTCAAGGGTCTTTGTCATCCAAAAGCGTTGCTTGTAATTGGTGGATCTGTCCGCCACTCATCCCTTCCTGGGGGCGGGGCTGCTGGATCTCTTCGTAAGGAGGCGGGGGGTTGTCCGGGCTTTGACTCGACAACCGGGGGCGGCGGCCGCCCTCCGATTGGTTGTTGGGCGGTGACTGATGGTGGTCGGGGACCTCTTGGGCCAATAGGAGCTGGGTGGGACCGGGTTCCGGGCAGGAGGGCAGACGCTGACCCCAGCTACCGTAGACGGCTTCCTCGTAGGAGGGGAGCGTCACGGGGAGACCGTCCACCATCAGGTCCATCTGGTCTGAGGAACGCCTACTGGGAGGGGGGGAGGGGGGGGGGGGGAGGGACAGGCAACGGGACATACAAATCACTGTTCTGCTTCTGCACACCTCTCTCCAATTCATCCTGTCTTTGACGTTAAGCATCTCTGCCACGACCACAGCTTAACACAAAGCGAAAAGCCAACCTCCCACACGGGCACTTGAACACTTAAACGCTCCCCCGCTGCACCCGTCTGTCAAACACGCTCGCATCGGGCCAGACGCTCGCCTCGCGGGGAAAGTGACAAGCGCTCGTTCCTCCTTCCTCCAACCCCCCACCCCCCCAACCCCTCAAGCCGCAAGCCCCGGAGGAGGCGCAGACAACAGGAAGGGAAACTGTTGGCGACGGTGGAGCGTTTGGTGAAAGGGCAAGAGAAAACGCACACAGTCAGCAGAAGATAACACGCACACACACACACACACACACACACACACACACACACACACACACACACACACACACACACACACACACACAGAAGATAAACTACTTCCCTGATGATTCTAATATCTGTTCTCTCCCTGCTCCCTGACCATGATTACGGGGTAAGTAACCAGGCTTTCCCAGAATCTACGTCGGCCATCTCAAAGGTTATGCTAAAACCAGGGAGGCGCCGGCTCTGGTTTCATGTTGTTTGTGTTTTCACTGGCTTGGGGTCAACTGGTTTGGCTGTGGTCTTTCTGGTGGGAACTGGGTGGTTCTGTTTGGTAGAGGAGGCGGGGCGATGTCCCTATGGCCTGCTAATGCTATGGGACAGAATTTTCCCATGCAATGGCTTCACATTGTAAAATACGACTACCCTATGAGCCTCCCCTTCCAGTGATGAACATCAAGCATCCGACCTAATCGTGTTTTTATTAAAAAGCATTTATTATCTCTGTAGGCAGTCACTTCTATAAGCACACTATTAGCTGTTAACGATTAAGGAAGCTTTTTCCTGAACATAAATGATACCAGAATGCAACCATTAGCAGACTATTAACAGGCTATTAGCGACACATCCCATCAGGTTTTATGGTTCACGCTGTTGCTGAGGAGGAGAGGTCTCCGCGTGAAGGCCCTTACCCGTGTGAGTGACAGGGGAAGAGGCGGGACTTGATGACCATGCAGGCGGTGGTGGTGAGCAGGAAGATGGACACGCCCACGGCGGTGGTGGCGATGCTCGGCATGGTGTGGCTGCTCTGGTCCTCGTGCTTCACGTTGTAGCGCTCTGCGGGGACAGGTATCCCACGCTGGTTAGCACGCCGTTACACGCTCACACGTGTCGTTCAGTTTCACTCTGTTCACTGGGTTTCACGGAAGATGACCGAGAGGCAAAATAGTTGACGGTGCTTTCGATGAAAGTACGACCCATCAACAACACGGTCCCGCACGCGCACGCAGACAGACAGACAGACAGACAGACAGACAGACAGACAGACAGACAGACAGACAGACAGACAGACAGACAGACAGACAGGCGTATTAGGTAGCGCTGGCGCTTCCTGTTCGCCTGTTTGATGGTGTCATGATAGACCCTGTAAAGAGGAAGTGTCGAGTCGAGCACCGCGGCCACCATGGCTAAAGAGTGGCGAAAGAGTGTCTCTTGGTGTGAGCTGAACCATCTACAGCTCAATGCTACAAAGACAAAGGAGCTCATTGTGGACCTAAGGAGGGCCAAAACACCGGTGGGCCCTGTGTTCATCCAGGGGGTTCCTGTCGACACTGTTGAGGAGTACAAGTACCTGGGGGTGTACTTCAACAACAAGTTGGACTGGACCAGGAACACAGAGGCCGTCTACAAGAAGGGCCAAAGCCGACTATTTTTTCTGAGGAGGCTAAAGTCCTTCAACATCTGCAGGACGATGCTGATGATGGTCTATGAGTCTGTTGTTGCCAGTGCGATCTTCTTCACTGTCACATGCTGGGGCAGTGGGATGAGGGTTGCGGACACCAATAGACTTAATAGACTCATCAAGAGGGCTGGTGATGTAGTGGGTGAGGAATTGGACACTGACGACCGTGGCAGATAGGAGGATGCTGTCCAGGCTACGGACTATCATGGACAATGCCTCTCACCCTCTCTTTTCCACCCTGGCTCAGCGGAGGAGTTCCTTCAGCAGAAGACTCCTCTCACCGAGATACACCACAGAGCAACATAGGAAATCATTCCTGCCTGTGGTTATCAAACTATACAATTTGTCACTTTCATCTTAGTTTCTGCTGCATAACAGGTTATTCATATTGCATAACTGGTAATTTCATTTCACTACATAACTGGTCATCTCTCTGCACAACTGGTCTTTTTTACCACATAAAATCCGACATGCTACATCTTTGTGTCTGCTATTACCTCTTAGTGTATGTCTGCATGTATGTACATTTATGTATATTTTTATATTTCTTTATGTATATATATATATATATATATATATATATATATATATTATTTTTTGGTATACTGTATTAAATAGGTTTATATTATATATTTATATATTCTAACACTCTACTATACGTAGAGTGTCTGTGTCTTCTTTCTTTTTTTCTTTGGAGTATTGTAACAAATGCAATTTCCCTCAGATTTCCCTTAAAGTATGTCTGTCTGTCTGTCTGTCTGGCTGCTTTCTTCTGGCCCACTTCATCTTTTCTGCGCTGCGGCTTCCTGTCTGCTCGGTGGAAGCCAGAGCCTCCTAGCAGGCCTTGTGTTGACACACACACTTGTGCTTGTGCGTGTGTGAGATAAGACTAAGGGTATGTAAGGTGAAGAATGGGAGTATGTGTATATAAAGACTATGTGCATGTGTACAAGACTTTGTGTGTCACTGTGTGTGACACACACACAGTGTGTGTGTGTGTGTGTGTGTGTGTGTGTGTGTGTGTGTGTGTGTGTGTGTGTGTGTGTGTGTGTGTGTGTGTGTGTGTGTGTCTGTGTGTGTGTGTGTAGTGACGTAGTGCACGGCTGTGTCAAAGCGACTCAAATCGATTTCGAACTGACAACTTCTAACCTTAAACCATTCATTTTAATTAATGGTTTAAAATAATTCAACTTGAGCTCAACTGATAACAAAACATTCTATACTTTAGTCCGACTAATTCAACGTTTTACTACCGTCAGTAACCGGCCAGTGTGTTACTCATCTGTGTGTATACGATGCGTGCCACCAACTCACACAGGAATAAACCAAGTGACTACGCACGGCCACCGAGTCCCAAACAAGGACACACTTTGAGGCATAAAGCCTCGTTTTACAATAACAACCCTTAAATCTGTCTGTGTGCGTCCTACTCCGAAACGTTGACCTCACGGCGTTGACCGTGTTCAACACACAGCACGGTGACTGGTCGCTGTTTATCCCTCACATGGCAGCCTGGAAGGGTAAACAGACCTCGCAGCCGTGGAACGCTTCCAGGACTGCTGTTTGGGCCACGCAGGCCTTCACCTCAGCCGTGCTGAATCACGGGACAAGGTCTGCTGTGCTAACCCGTTTCAGGGCCCCCTATGAAGCCAATGTGAGTCACCGTTCTTGGGTGGGTGGATAAGAGAGGGAGCCAGCATTCCCCCGAAGAGACGTGGCTGAAACCCTTCTCCTGAGGACACTCCATCTGATTGGCGTTCACTTCCTCTGAATTCCATGTTTTTTGGGATGTCGTAAACAGGAAAGGACGGTGGGCAGTCCCCCTCCCCACCCTCGGGGTGTGACTCTCTCGGCCGTCTGAGAGTTCAAAAACCTTCAGCTGGTTTGAATGTTGAAGTGCATTGGTGCAGCGCTATGTGGGTGAATGTTCTGTTCACCATAGCGCTTCACACGATTGATATCTAAAACACCGTTATTTTCACATCACCTGTCTTTTAGTCTTTGTTATGTCAAACCCGCATCCAAAAATAGTTTCCTACCACGAAGGTTCCAGGTTCCACGCGGGCTTTCCCCCCACGGGAAAGCGAAACCATGACGACGGCGTACCTGTGATGTCATGCATGCCGCATTAGGCCACACCCACTTCCTTCCTGTCTTACCTTTTAGAGGCACACAGAGGGGTATGGACGGCGTCCATCTCTCCTGGCGGCACCGGGCGCTGCGGACCTTCCCGGGGTTGTAGAAGCCCGGCTCACAGAAGAAGTGTATGGTGGTCTTCGGGGGGAAGCCTCGGCACGGGGACGACTCGCAGCGGAAGCCCACGTGCTCCGGGATCACCGGGTGGCTGCAGTTACCCAGCCGGCCTGTAGGGGGAGCATTCAGAAGTCCAGATGAGACCTCTGACAACGCGGTGCTTATCCCGGGAATAGACATAAACAACTTAATATTAATCCAAAAAAATAAATAATCAATATCATTAATATATAATAAATATGAAGTAGAGTAGAAGGTACAAGAAATACATCAGAAAAAAAAATTATGAATACAAAATCAAAGTGTTTCAATTATAAATGTGCATCTACGTATTGAATAAAAACCTTTGCGGTAAGAATCAAAAACACAAAAAGGTAGCAAAGTTATAAAATTACATTCAAAATGTACGGTGTCAATCTTTAAAACGTGAAGCATCAAACGTCGACAGCTCATCTTCTGTGAAGTGTTTTTGGTGTGTGTGGTTGCGTCACCAGTCTGAGGCGGTGAGCATCACATTCAAACCACGTGAACATTTAACGAGAAAATGTTCTGACGAGCCCTGTGATGACCTGGATTCACTCAGTAACACGTCGTGGAAAACAAGAATATCACCTCGCACGTCTTTAAATAAGCACTTGGAGGTTCAGACAAATATTTCACTTACAAAATGTAACTGAAATATTACTTTGGACACAAAGGAGAGGAGATTATGCTACATAAGGGGAAGCAGAGCTGGGGCTTGTGGATTTGAAACCCTGAAATAACCAAAGTAGGTAGAAGCCGATGCAAACTCTCCCTCACAACAGGGTTGGGGCTAATGTTCTGTTCCAAGGCATTCACGTCCAGTCTATTCTCTGTGCCCCATAGCAATTCATTTGATTTCAACCCATTCCATTCCATTTTATTCCCATGCAGTATAAAATGCAGTATAAGTTCCCAGCAGTACAAGTGCAATGTTAATGTGAAAGATTACTGAGGACTTCCTGTTTTTTTTTTTTCTGTCACCAGGTCAACACGATGTCATACCTGTGCTGTTGTCCTTAGCAACGGCTCCATTAGAAAAAGGTTATTATCACTGGAAACCCTCCTTCTTAACTCTTAGTGTTTGCATAGGTTTGTTTGTGTATTTTCATACCATTTAAATTGTATGAGACCCCAGGAAAAGGTTCTTAAGCTTGTTTATGATGTTGACTACTTTTTTATTAGTTAATATATTATATATTGAAAATTATGATTATAATCTTAAATCTAAACAGCGAGCAGTATTACAGTCAGATGCCCACCTGACTGAGGTAATTCTGGGGATTTGCGTGTTGCTGAAATTAGACATGAGGGGATTTGCCAGTAATGCTGTGGTGAAGAATTACCCAATATCTCTGAACACAGATATAGATGCAAACGAGATTCCCTGGGTGGATGAAAGCACGTATTTCACTACCCCATAAAAGCTAATTATGTCTTGACATCCACGGTTCATCGGCTCAGGGAAGTGAAAGAAGGCCGTTGGTTCAACAGCTCTTTGAATCTGTGTTGACATTGATGAGAATACGTTTTCTATGGGAATACTGAACCAAAAACCTCTTTTGTTTTTTTGTTTTAAGAGCTGGCTTCACACATTTGTGGCACAGTATTCTGGGCTGCGCATGTATTGTCATGGTGACAGGGACTCTGAGAAAAAAAGGCTTTTTTTCTGTGTTCTGGGGTAAAATGACTTTGACAAGCTGGCTGGTTTTTCCTGATTTCTGGCTCTCCTCTTCTCCCCAAGAAGATGTCGAAGCAACGCATAAACAAACGCACAACAATGAAAGACAAACGTTGCAAAACACTTTTTGCAACGTTCAAAACGTTCCGGCGTAGGGGACCCCTGGATTAGCACTAACAAAGACCTAGGGTCAGAGGGCAAGGTCAAAGGTCAGAGTTAACCCAAAGATGTCATCTGAAAAAGACACAATAACACTTGAACACAGATATTCCGCACCTATGTATATATATATTAGTATATACCCCCTAATGTGTTTGCATGTATATACTCTACTGGGTTTAGAGACATGGGGCTTTCCACACACAAAGTTGTTATTGGGTCGAAGTCACACCGCTAAAATAAAAAACAAAACCACCCAAAGGTCGCGGAGGTGGGCTGTGGCTCGGAGGTCGTACCTGCGGTGGCGTGCAGTAAGGGGGCCAGGAGGAGCAGCCGCCACCCCAGCGTCACGTACGCACACGGCCATGGAGGGCGGGCCGCCGTGGACATCAACACACGCCTTCTGATGACACAACAGTCGGAAAGACCCACACCTGTGAGAGAGAGAGAGAGAGAGAGAGACGCACACAAACACGCGCTGTTGAGTGTGTGCGTGTGACAGGCCGGCCCTCTGACCTGTGTCACAGTGTGAGGACACATGATGAACCACGCAGGAAGTTTCATTCTCGTTCTCGTGTGGATTGTTTAAGTTTCGTGTTGAGGATTATTTATCCACGATTTTCGATAACTGTAATCGTTTTTACAGGGTCTTTTGCATTCCTCCTCCTCCCTTGCACATTATTTTGAATATATTGATAATACAGATTATTGATTATTACAGATTATTATATACATAATTGTTATTATGTTATCGTGTATTCTATTCCTCCTCCTAGCCATCTATTCTGCGACAATTCAAGCATCTTGTCGAGCTTATTTTCAAACATAAGGATGTTATGCGAGCGATAACATTGTTACAGGAGATCCGGTCATCATAGAGCGCACCATCGGTCCATCTGAGAGTCGGTGCCATGACCATAATTGAGATTTCCACTCTTATGTGGGGGATGTAAACATGGCCTCGGGCTGACCTCTCTCTGACCTCTTAGTCAAACTCAAGTCAATCATCTCTCAATCACCTCTTATTGTCTTTTATCTGACTGCCGGCTGGCAGACAGAAAGTCTCGTTTCCAATCTCCAGGCTGCCATTGATATCTTAAGGCACTGGTAGGATAGGCCTATCTTTATAGACAGGAGAGCGGCGATGAACAGGAAAGTGCGTGACTGACATACCGCTCCATTCAACGTGGAGCAGCATTCAATGAAGCAGGCGCCGTCTCACGTATCCGGATTTGCTCGTCCGTTCGTCTACATTTGTGGTTGTGATTTGCTAATATGATTTGTGAAAGCGTTAACCTGCTTAACAGACGCAATCATTCACATGGTATTGTTGATCAATGCAAGGCAGCGGTATATCTTCGTGGCGTATAATTCTAACAAATTGGACAGGGCCCCCGTGTGCACGCTGCAGGGGTCGAAGCATTCGCGTCCGCTTCCGATTTGGTCGCAAACATTTTTTTTTTTTTGTGGCGTGCTTGAGCACCCTAAAGTCTGCCACCCGCATCTCCAGGGCCCGGGCTGCCCCTGATCCAGATGCAGATGTCACGTCAGGCTGGCAGCGTGTGAAAATATGTGTGTGGTTATACTTTAGCTCTGACTTCAAAAGACGCACACACGCACACTTAGGACAAGAAGAAGATGCACATGAGACTGCAAGACTGCACACGAATGCACTCACAGAAACACATGCATGCAGCCACATACACAACAAAAGCATCAGCTGTTTCAACACATGTATGCCGACCGATGTGTGACCACGGGAGGTGAGGTGACTCATTCCGATGCTGTGTGGTTTAAAAGCGCCTGAATGTTTGATGTCTGGCTTGGCAGCGTCTCATGTTTTGGTTGAACACGAAACTCGCCTTTGGATCATTTGATGTAGATCTATATAGGCTATGCATTGACAGCTTTGTTCCAGTACCGTCTTCCATGTAGTCTATATGGTCCTGAGCGCCTCTCTCTGCAGCCTGCAACCCTCCGCCAGAACGCTCCTGAAGGAGAGGTGGTGGGCAGGACCAGGGAGACACCGTGGGAGAAACGGGCCACTGACCGGCCTCTTGAGACGCCAAACCAGCCGTACTTTGGGCTGAACACGACACGCTCGACCGTGGAACCGACCGAGTCGAACATCTACTTTCAGTGAGACTTGTTGGACTTGCACGCACGTCTGAGTTGACTTTCACATTAAGAGTCACATGACAGCACATCAACGAAGAGTTTGTGTTTCTATTTGGGGTTTCGTGTGGGCCTGGATCCATTATATATATATATATATATATATATATATATATATATATATATATACACACACACACACACACACACATAAAAATAAATAAAAGAGGGGACCCTTGCTCTTTACTGGGACCATCAGGTCGCTCCCACCCATAAAACGAAACCCACGAATCGTGGGTTTCGTTTGGAGTGGGAGCGACGAGGAGAGAAACCAGCGGAGAGAGAAAGAGAGGGCGAGAGAGAGAGAGAGAGAGAGAGAGAGAGAGAGAGAGAGAGAGAGAGAGAGAGAGAGAGAGAGAAGAGCGAGAGAGAGCGAGAGAGAGCGACCTGCGGGATGCGGGATCCCAACCTGCTGGCATCCCGCATTGTTCATCTATAGCTGAGAAAAGCACGGAAGGTTCACGAAAAGCGACCGGAGCGCAGAATAGCTCAAACATATGATGAGGTCCCCGCATGGACACCAAAGAGATTAAACATGTATGAGGTTTTATAATTGAGCCCTCAGTGAGGATACGACATCACAATGCACCAAGCCATTGATCCTTGATCCATTTCACTGTGGATACAATTAATAGCCGCTCAGGGCAGTCAACGCGTCTCCCGCAACACCCCCCCATATTCTATAGGAAAAGACTCCTGATACAAACGCTCTTTCTATATTCTATATTTATTTATCGCTTACCTGAAACCAAGTGGGCGGATGGACGGCGAGGTGGGCTCTTTCAGCTGCGCTTCTCGGACAATCCTGACTGACTACCGAGGCTGTAGACTGCCGAAGTCTGAATGAAGTGGGCTACACAGCAACAAGTGACTTCACGGCTCCGCTCTTGCTCAGCGATCAGCTGGACAGGCTGGGGGCGGCGCTATATCCGGAGGGAGGAGCAGCGGAGCTCCTCCCCATGAGCATGGCCCCGCCCCCACCGGACACTTCTTCAGTTCTCCAGATAACACAGACACACACAAACAAATCTTCACGAGCTCTTCCTTCATATGATATATTCACTCCGGTGAATAAGTCATCCTTTAAGCCAACAACCGTAAAATCTCCTCAGGCCTATCAATGGATAAACAAGAGAATATATAGGCTATATATACATGTAACATTTCCTGATGGGGAATTAGGTTAAAGGGCCACACTAAATCAAAACAGAACATTTTTTATTCTCTTTGACATCAATGCATTGAATAATAACAATGTGCTATAGAAAACACAGACAATTGACAACTTTTACAAAAAACTGTATTTGCAATAAAAACAGAAGTCGGCAAAGTGTTTTTTTTTTCACGGCAGTAGAAATAATAAAATTGAATAAAGAAAATGTTGGGTTTGGTTGAAAACAACTTTTGACTAAAATGTCAATACTGCAACAGATTAAAACACACAAAACAGTTACACAGGAGAGGTGTGGGAGTCGAACCCATAACAGTCTATGTGTGGAGAATCGGTCTCTCCGGCAACAGTATTGTTCAGCTGGGTGCAGTGGTCAGGATTCTCAGTCACAAGACGAACAAGACTCCCCTCTAAAAGTTTGCCGTTTCCTCATTAGTAACCAAAAGAGATGCACTGTGTAGCAAACTGCTGGAAGCTAAACCAGTGAGTGCACCTGTACACACCTGGCTACCTCCCAGACGATACTTTAACCGTTTACTGGTGAGTCGTTCAAGGATTAAGAAAAGGTTCTCTTTTCTGAAGCAACAGTCATTGTGATGAACCTATATTGGGTTTCTGTTGTAGTTGGTACTGTTAAGGCATGAGTTCATTGTGCAGCTACACAAACAATGCCGCGCACGCACACACACACACACACAAGGTCGAAGTCTTGGACATTGGTTTAGTATCTATTCCATAAAGCTCTAACCCATCACATGTTCAACAGGCATGTGGGCTTTCCAGTCAGGCATATCATCACATCGTACACAAAAACTCTGATAATCCCATACGCACTTTAAAAATTACCATGGCCTTTCCCCAAAGAGTGCCAAAACCAAAACTAAGGGGACTTATTCGCAACTGCTCTTTCTGATTGGTCAAAATGAGTGTCATGTTAAGCTACAGGGTGGGTGACCTACAAGGGTGAGTCTACAAGGTTTCTCCTTAGTGTGAGGTTTGGTGGCACCTGGAACACCAACAGACCTTCAAGGCCTGGCCAGCGTTGGACTTGGCTGATGTGGTTGACGAGCACGCGACACAATACTCAATACACAACACAATACAATACACAACACACAGACTGTGTGTCGTTCACCCACAGTGGATCAAAGCGTGGTCAGCAGGTGGACGTTTGATGACGCTCAGGGGTGAATTCACCAAAAGACCAAATTCTATAACATCAGACATCCTGAAAAAAAACACGTCCACATTGAATAAGATCACCCACCACACAGCGGACCTATCGGCTTGTTATGCTTCATTCCCATCAAAACGCTATCCGTGAGGTGGCGAGCGGTGTGGAAATTCAAAGGGTTCAAAGGCTAACGTTTTCAAATTTAACCATGACGTTCTCTCCAGGTTACGCAACCACCTTCAAAAATAGAACAAACCAAGGGCCTGTTTTTGGATACCAGTGAAAACTGTACCATGACGTCACCTATTCCCCCTCTCATTCTTATTTTTTTTCCTTTTGTTCAGCCCTTTGGCCATTACAGGGTTAGTGGGCAGCCCTATTGACAGCACACATGGACCCCCCCGACCACCCCCCCCCTGTTTCACTATCGGCTCTGTTCTGTGTGACATGTTGGTGAGCTGAGCACCAGAACACAAGTCCAGACAGGAAGAGCAGCCAGTAGAGGCGTTGGATCAGACGAGACAGCACACCACGCCCTGGGAGGTGAGGTTAGTCATGGGACCCGTGATCTCCATATGACCTGAACTGTGGTGACCACAGCACCTGATAGCAAAGGACCACAAACCTCCTGACCAGTACAGTCACACCACGCAACAGGTCACGTATTTTGGTTTACAAAAGACTACATGCTGCAATGTTGTTTTTTTTGTGGGTGTTCTCGTTTCCTAGCGTTTGGTGATTCTTGGATGGGCATCTTGGTTAATATTAGTATTCCAACAAGTCCTGACAGTTGTAGACAGATGTGTGTGGCCCCTTGCCTTGCTCAAAGGGCAGGTAGGGACAGTAGTTAATGATTGCCCATGCGATTATGAATAATCACGCTGTAAAACAAAAACATCTCGTGCTCCAATGAATCAGGGGGTTTACGTAGTGTTTTGACTGAGAATTGACGGAAATTCTCCTGAGAGAAGGAAACCCTACCATCATAAAAACACCATCATAAGCAATACATCTAGCAGATATCTACCATACTACCATACTACCATGGCAAGGACAACAAACCAAGCATCCAAAGCTGTTTGGATGAGTTGGGTTTTCTAAAGAACAGCAAGCCCGTGGTAATGGAATTATCAGCAGTGATGAGCCATGAGTCACACTTCTTGGAAGGCGAAGGAGAACAATGGCAAGTTGGTCATCAACATCCGAGCCATGATTCGGTAGATGTGTAACTGAAGCAAACTGCAGTGGTCGACTGCAGCTAGAGTTGGGAAATGCCTGTAGAATGGAACACTCGGGAATCTAAATTAGAACCCCCCCCCCCCCCCCCCCTGGTAAATGTGTTTACCAGGCGGTTCACCAGCACCTCGTTCAGCGGAGCGTTCCACCGTGCCCCTGACGTGAGCGCAGCGAGAGACAGCGAAATCAATGTTGGGAGAGAGGATGTGGTCACGACCGCCTTTAAACCTCGTGGTGCACAGGTTCGGTCCGAACTGGCAGAACCATCTCTTGCGCTCTGTCTGTACCGGAAACGGCTGCGGCGCCGTGGTTATCTGTCAACATTAAGGTTAAGTAATGCAACCTTCTACCACGGGTTGCACGCTCGGCTCTCGAGCAGAACAGGCTGGGCAAGCTCAAAAGTAACTTTGTGCTGAAAGCTGGAAGGAGCAAAGTGAACAGGAGTCACCAAACGGTGAAATCCGACAGCAGGGATAGCAGCGTCTGTGTTGGGATGATCATATTGTATTTCATGTTTGGGATAGTGAAGTCGTGCCTACCTCAACCTACCCAGATGGCTCCATTTGCAGTCTGGCACCAGAAAAGTCTGATATTGAATCACCACCACCACCACCACCACTACTACTACCACTACAATGACAACTACATGAACTTTAACTTTCTCGTTCTCCGTGATCGACTACTGACCCCCAACGCACAGCAAGTATTTTCCAGGTGTTGGACGCCCCCAAGACATCTGGTCCCCCATTCGAAACAAGTGCCACTTATGACGAGTTTCACCCACATTGTGATCACAACGCTACATAGATTTACAAGGCCCATGGCTAACATGTGAAACCCAGCCAGGGACTGGCAGTGCACCCCACCACTTTGTGTGTCCATGTGTGTCCAGTACTAGAAGCTCAGAGTTGTGGAAAAAGTGTAAGTACAAATTTGTTTTCTGTGAGGATTCTGCATTTTCTCTCTTGCACACACACTCACATGCATGCACGCGCGCACACGAACACACACACACACACACACACACACGTGTTCAAGTCAACACAAGCACACACTTGACCCCTTCCCATGAGCCAGGTCTGGAAGGCAGTATCTCTAGAGTTTAGTCTGGAGCTGAGTGAAAAAGGCAGGATTAGCCCTTTTTGAAATGGTGATAATCCGCTCGCAAGACACTCCCATGTGTTATTTTCTGTATCAGTATTGTGTCTGCGCGCCTGTGACGTCCACAAAAGGGCCAATCACTGTGACGACAGACGATCCCCTTGGAAACCAAAAGAAGTCCCTCAGACTGACAGAAGTCAGTGTGGAGCGGAGCACAGTAGATATGTTGGATAACAAGAGAGTCAGTAGATAGGTCGGAGAACAAAGTCAGCACGTTGGCGAGCACTACAGCAGAGAATGTGACGAGTAAGACGAAGAAAAAGTGTGAATATCCCCGAATACACTTTTGTGAAAATCATTAGTTTAAGAACCCGAACCAAATCCAACTTGTAAAAAAATAAAATAAAATAAAAACTAACAGGAATGTCCTTCCTCGTTTGCTCCTTTAAAATCAGCCATTTCAAACTCTTCAGATGTACAATTGTAGTGTTTATTCTGGCCCACGGTCCAGTACCACCCTCTGATGACGTGTGGCGCTACGCGTCGCCGTGGCGACGCCTACATCTTCTTAAATATTCTAACAGGAAGACGAAAATGTTAAAAGTTCAGCTATTTAAAAAAATAAAACAGAATCAACAACAACAACAGCGTCTCCTCCATGGTGTTGAACCGGGCGTGCAGCTTCTCATCAACAGTGCTTCAAAAACCATCACATCTTCACCGAGGAATAGAACCAGAAGGGAAAAATAAAGTCAATCAGATTAAAAAATAATAATATATAGAGATGATAAAACAACAGCACAACCCATATATCTCTATGTTCATCGTACTTGCACATGAAAAATACTAAAGCGATAAAAACACAGAGGAAACAAAACAATCTATTTTTAAAATAATAAAAACACAACTCCAGTGTTTACATTGCGGACTTTCCTGCACGCCGTTTGAAGGTGGAAGCAGAGCGTTTCCATGGATACAGAACTGTTCACGTAACTCATTACCCAGACAAATGAGGTCCTTGTTCAGTAGTTAGTTCTGGTTGTCATGGAGATAGTGTCCGAGTCTTCAACCTGCTCCTTCGGGGTTCTTCGTAGTGATGATGATGATGATGATGATGATTATGATGACGAAAATAGTTTTGAAGTAAAAGAAGCACAAAAAAAAGGGCGGCGGCTCCATGAATGAATGAATTTCGGCCAATCGGAGCGCTCCCCTCTTCAAACGTGGTTGGTGTCCGGGGCGGGACATCACACCGCAAACATAGTTCCTCTGGCCGGCTTTCCAGAGTAGCTCGCCTTTTTTGAGGAAGTGTCTGAGCGGACGTCGGTTCGCCAGCCGGGGAGGCGGCTGGCGGCGAGGGGAGGCCCGCACTGCTGAGTCAGCCTCCTGCTGAGCCTCCAGAAAACCAACAGCGTGGACAGTGTCGGCAACGCACACGCTCCCCGGTGACCCGCCCCAGTCTCTCTTCACTCTGTAACGACGGCCCTCAAAATTCACACACACACACACACACACACACGCGCACACGCATGCGCACACGCAAACAACCGCACACATTCGCAAACGCCAAACAAACACACACGTTCACGCACCCTTTCCTATTGCCTCTGATAAGGGAATGAGCCCCTCTAGTGTCCGCTGATTCAGAATACCAAACAATACCCCCTGTGCTTGTGAGCTCGTGTCCCAAAGACCCTCTTCTTCTCAGTACAGCACCCTCGCCTGATCGGCGAGAGCGTCAGATCGCGTGATCTGCAGCCACAGGGGTGTCGTTTCACTTTAAACCGAACCCACGCGCGGCGCCCCCGGGGGGCCGGAGGCCTCGGCGTCTCATCTCATGCGGTTCTGTCTCATCAGGGGGACGATGCAGGAGGGCGGCCCCGCCTTGGTGAGGAAGGGGTGCTTGAGGAGCTCATTGGCCGAGCCCCGCTGGGAGGGGTCCCGCACCAGCAGTCTGTCCAGGAAGCCCTTGAGAAGGGGAGAGACCTGGGAGGAGCAGAGGCGGGGGATACAAGATGGCGTCATTTCACGTTCGTCATCGTTAAAGCCAATCATGACCGGAGATGACAACATTTAGCCGCCGATGGGCCCGACCGTAAAAACGACTTCCGACCAACAGTGTAAAAAGGATCTCGAGAGACGGAGGCGGCGGGGAGGCCGCGCTGCTGACCTTGTGCAGGTTCTTCAGCTTGGGGGGCAGGTTGTCTCGGATCATCTTCATGGCCTTGAGGGGCGGCTCGTTGAAGTAGGGCGGCTCGCCGTCCACCATCTCGATCACCATGACGCCCAGGGACCAGATGTCCACCTGAGGAGGGTTAGAGGAGTTAGCCGGTAAGGAACGGGCAGTGAGAGAGGAGGACGGGGTAGTTGGGTTAATGGGGGATGAGCTAAACTCGCGTGCATCCGCCCCGCAGAGCCAAGCGTTTGTGTTGTGACGGCCCAGAGTCGTGCTTTGTCCTTGGACCACATTCAACGTGAGACGGAGAGTGAGAGCGGGTGTCTGCGTGTCTTGCCTCTGGTCCATAGGGCAGTCGAGAGATGAGCTCCGGTGCCATCCAGTAGGGTGTTCCCACCAGAGACTTCCTCCTCTGGACCTCTTTAGACACCTGGGCACAGAAGCCAAAGTCTGACAGCTTCACCTGCAGGAGAGGACACAGGAGGGCATGATAGGAGTGAATGAGCTAGTGTGGGACTTTGCTTTGTCAAACACCTTGATTAAAGTTATTTAGTTCAGCCTCCGTGCAGAGGATGTGATCGTGACTCCGCAGGAAATACAGAAGGAAGAGCCGTGCAGACACTGTGGTCAGGTGCGGTGAGCACACAGCAGCAACAGACATTTTGAAGGCAACCTCATGCATTACACAAGTCAAATCCTCTGTGCTTTCTACATCTGGAGGCGTGTGATCTGGCCCAAATGTAGAAAGAGAAAACCCACCCAAGTTTCTGAGAAGAACAGGTGGGTGGAAATAATCAGAATGACAGAATGACAATGACAGGCCACAGGATAGGAGATACTGTATATTGAAGAAGTAGTTTTTGCATGATTCGCTGAAATTCTCTGTGCATCCTGATCTATGAATCAAATGTTCTAACAGCAAGGAACATCCGGAACATTTGTCGCAACAATTGAAACAATTTGATTCCCACGCCTTGATGCAATCCATCCTTCCTGACCCGAACATGGATGTTTTAACGTCCACACACACACACACACACACACACACACACACACACACACACACACACACACACACACACACACACACACACACACACACACACACACACACACACACACACACACACACACACACACTTCCTTACCATCAAAGCGTTGTGTCACAGCAGTGTTCTCATTCACTTTCAACAGTACAGTTCAAAGCTGCGATACAAGAGGAAATACCCAGACCACAGCAAAAAAAAAAAAAAAAAAATTCCCCGCATACAACAAACTACAAAAGAGCTGAACTAGAAAAAAACGAAGTGAGAAAAGCAGAACTTGTGGCCAGATGGAATCTCTTCTCAGATGGCGATCATGGACTGACCCATTCACAGCTATGTGGCAATGCGAAGACGGCCCGTCAAGTTACGAACGCAGCAGAGAAGACGAGCATGTGGTCCTCTGTTTGCCGAGCGCAGTGGCTCCGCTGAGCGGGTTTGGGGGGGGGGGCTTTGAGCCCTCACCAGAGCACCGGCGCGTCTGGCTGCTCTCCGGAGGGGGGGGAACGCCAGGCGCCGGGCGGACAGGCACCGCCAGCAGGCTGGAGGGCTGGAGGGAGCGTGTTGCGGCCATCAGGACGGTGCCTCAGAGTGCTGCTGCTGCTGCTGCGGCTGCAGCAGAGCGGGGGATAGAGGACTGTGTCCTGACGCTCTCTGGGCAGTGTGCGTTACAGTCACGCACATCCTAGCCTGGACAACACTTTGCACATTCATGCACAAGGCTACACTCTGACACCCAAATCTACACTCAAAAGTGTAACCTTATAAAACCTTATTTTATATTATATTTATTTTATTTTCTATATTTATTTCTATATTTATTTTTTATATTTACATTTATATTGTATTTCATATTATATTTATATATTATATTTATATATTTATATTATATTACGTCTTTATAACTCTTATGCACTATGTTTATTGTTTATTGTCATGCACCAACAACCACCAAGTTAAATTCCTTGTATGGGCAAATAAGCATTTCCGGATCATATCAAGACAGACTGTTTGTAACAGGGTGGTCCAGAGGGCCGCCTCAGAAATGAACGCGTGATGACAGCCTTGTCGCTGGAGACGCTACGATCCCTCAGTACCGCAATGTCTTCATGAGGCTGGATGAAATTAAGTTTGACCTCAGCGCTCTGATTGGCTGCCTCCCGGGGGTTGAATTTGAAGTCCTTTATAGTGGGCATCTGGCCAGGAGCCAATCATCAGCCTCCGCCGCCACACACAGGCCACAGCAGAGCTTCATGATAACTTAATAACCCGACCTCATAGGCAGGTCTGGTATCTGGTCCCACACCCACTGCTGAAGGAGTCAGAGGCCAATTCTGTCACAGACTTCTAACCAGCAGAACAATGTGATCATCTGCAGTGCATTTCACTGAAAATACAAACATTCAGACGAGACTGGGCCAGTTATTTACAAGTGATGACACACAGGTGTTCACTGTGACAAGCTGCTGTCTTGCCCTCGTACAGGTTCCTCCCTAGTTTTAAAACAAAACCAGGAGTTCAAGACATTACTTTAACGAAAAGGTCGCCAATTCAGACATGCTCATAGTTGAACAAACTCTGCAGTGTACAGAGTCCAGCCACTGTGGTGCTGTGGCAGAACCACTGGGGTGTGTTGTACTGCATCATGGCGGAGACATTCCAGCCAGCCTGTAACCAACTGTTACAGCAGGGGGGGAAACCCGCAGCCCCAGAGAGCTGCTGCTGCTAGGGCCTGTGCGTGTGGCTGACACACTTTCAAAAGATTTGCCGGCTTTTGAGAAGCAACAAGTGGCTTCTTAAAATGCAGGCCACCATTTTGATGCCTCCATCTTGCATGTGTGTATGTGCGCAGTGTACACATGTGTATGTGCGTGTATGGATGTGTATGTGCGCAGCGTACATGCGTGTGGATGTGCGCAGCATACATGTGTGTGTATGTGCGCAGCGTACATGGGTGTGTATGTGCGCAGTGTATGGGTGTGTATGTGTGCAGCGTACATGCGTGTGTATGTGCGCAGTGTATGGGTGTGTATGTGCGCAGCGTACATGCGTGTGTATGTGCGCAGTGTATGGGTGTGTATGTGCGCAGCGTACATGCGTGTGTATGTGCGCAGTGTATGGGTGTGTATGTGCGCAGCGTACATGCGTGTGTATGTGCGCAGTGTATGGGTGTGTATGTGCGCAATGTCCATGCGTGTGTATTGCGCAGTGTATGGGTGTGTATGTGTGCAGCGTACATGCGTGTGTATGTGCTCAGTGTATGGGTGTGTATGTGGGGTACGGACCCTGCCGTCGTGGGTGAGCAGGATGGAGTCACTCTTGATGTCTCTGTGGATGACGCCCTGCGCGTGGAGGACGGACAGCGCCTTCAGCACAGACACACACACCGTGGCTATCTGCTCCTCATTCATCCTGGAGACGGAGACGGGGAGAGAGGGAGGGGGAGAGAGAGAGAGAGAGTTCAATAGTTATTGGACGTGATGAGGTCATGTTTTTTCATTATTTTGTGATTAAGACTTCACACGAAAGGCGTGTGATGAGCAAGCACACCATTCAAGAATAAATAAGGAAGTCATTCCCATTAGATGGTGATATTCAAGTCCAGCAACGGGAAATCCATAGCGGCACTGCCCCCTTGTGGTCATTAAATACAACTCTCATCCATCAACGCTCCCCGAGTCCAGTCAGCAACTTTTCAGCTGTGGTCAGCTGAAAAGGTGTGGACACACACGCACACGGAGCACAGACACCAGCACGCGCATGTTGCTAGTGTCCCGAGCCCTTATCCGTGACTAAACAGTTGATTTGCAATCAAGATCTAAATAAAAGAATCGTGGCTTTCAAAGTCACACCATGACCTCCACCCTCTCTCCACCCCTCTCACCTGGTGTGGGTCACAATGTCTGTGAGGGCCCCCCCCTCCAGGAACTCCATGACGACCCAGAGCTCGTCTCCCACCAGGTAGCTGTTGTACATCTCCACCACGTTGTCATGGTGATAGTCCCTCATGATCACCACCTGCAATTAAGGAGGAGTTGAAATACGTGAAGCGTGCACAAGAACGACAAACACATAAGAGAAATCGAGCAGTGATTGCAATTCATAATGTGACCAAAGAATGACAGTCATGGTCTATCTCTACCACTTTCCTATAATACCAACGTCTCTAAAATCCGGATTCCTGTTGAATTCCCATTGAAGTTCCATGGCCTCACCTCGTTGAAGAGCAGCTCGCGGCGCTGCTGCTTGCGCAGGTCCATCTTCTTCACGGCCACCAGCTTGCCGGTGGTCTTCACCGTGGCGATGCACACGATGCCCGTGGAGCCCTCCCCGATCTTGATGTAGTGGTCCAGGTAGGTGCGCGGGTCCCCCGGGTCCACCACCATCTGCAGCGCCGCCCGGAACTGCTCGTGGGACACCCTCTGGGGCTCCCGCTGGGGGGAGCGGCCCGCGGGCGGGGCGCCGGCCGGGTGGGTGCCCGGGGGCACCGGGGGTCTGGGCGCCGGGACGGGGGGGTGAGGGGTGTGGGGGAGCTGGTGCGGCTGAGGCTGAGGCTGTGGCTGCGGCTGCGGCTGCGGGGGGTGGTGGTGCTGGTGGTGGTGGGCGGGGTCCGGTCCCAGGCCCGGGTGGGAGGCGTGGTGGTGGGGGAGGCTGACGGGGGGCTTGGTGCCGCCGCCGCCACCGCCGCGGGTGGAGCCGCTGGAGGGGCCATTGTGGGGGGAGGAGTCTGGGTGGCGGCCGGGCTGGTGTGGGGGGGGGGGGACGAGACAGAGAGAGAGAGACAGAGACAGAGAGACAGAGAGAGAGAGAGAGATGAGTGAGTAAGAAAGAGGGGCAGCATGACACAACAACATAATCTGTCCGTCAAGGATTTTCTGCCTGACTAGCTAACTAGCTTCAGCTCGAGTCTTAGGCAGAGGAAAGACACACAAGCATTTAGCGTCTCGGTACAAAGAGGGTGCAGCACAACTTCAACCACATTATTGAATCACATCAACGATGAGCAGTGCGCTGTGGCGCGCGGAGCAGGGGGGGGGGTCTCTCCCTCACCTGGCCGGTGGGGCTGCGGCCCCCCTCGCTGTCGGTGCGGGGGAAGGTGTTGAAGGGGCGGGCGCTGGGCTGCGCGGGCGCCGCCACGCCCTCGCTGACGGGCAGGCCGGGGGTCCGGATGCTGGGCCCGGAGAGGGGCCTCTTGTCCCGGGGGGACTGGGGGCTGCCGTCCCGCCCCGTGTAGCTGGACTTGGGCCGGCGGTCGGCGGGCGGCTCCCTGCGGACCACCGGGTCCTGGAGGGGAAGCGGGACACGGACTGGGTTAACGTCATGGCGGCACTCTGGCGCTTTATCCTGCGGCGTCTCACAAACTCGGCTGTTTCACGTTGCGGGCTGTGGCTGCTGTCAGCCTGACTTAGGTCGCATTGGGTAAAAGTGTCTGCTAACAACCAAATGATGCAAATTCAGTAACAGCATGGGGGGGGTAGTCTCAATAGCTGGGACGTCTCCTATGACCTTGACACCGAGTAAGGAGCGCTCCTTTCTGCAGACGCCTCGCTTGTGAAAAGGTTACGTTAATTGATGACGACCTAAAAATATCCCATCTCGGGACCAAAATGATGATGAGGGTGGCGCCTCTGGTTGCCTTGGTAACGGGCCCGCCCCCGTCCCCTGCCTCTCAGAAGCGCGTGGTCATCGCGGCCCTCCCCTCCGCGCATTCAGACACAGAGAGAGTCTTCCCTCGCCCTACCTGGGGCGCGTTGCGGTGCCCCCTCTCCCTGTGCGGGGGGGGTGGGGGCACGGGTCTGTCCCCGTCCCGGGGGGCCCTGCTGGGCTCCTGGCCTCGGGGCTCCTGGCCTCGGGGCTCCTGGCCTCGGGGCTGCTGCTGGGGCCGCCCCCCCTGGAGCCCGTCGTCCCTGTGCGGGGGCCGGACGGCCCGCGGGGGCTGGCGCGGGTCCCCTCCGCCGGGCTGGTCCGGTCTGGGTCTGATCCCGGGGAGACAGGGGTGAGACGGGGATGAGCGGTCAGCAGGTGAGGTGCAACGCCGCTACGCTAACAGCTAAGCTACGAACTTGAGAGCTCTCGGGCTAGCGCGACGAAATCGAGCAAGTAGCAAGTGTGAACGGTGTGACCACGTGGATAGGGTCATTGCAGGCCTATCACTATCTGCACAACAATACAAGTGGATGGAATGTGTTCAGTTAAGTGCCTATAATAGGCACAATATATATTTGCTGTCTAGGATTATTAAGTACATGTTACGAAGTCATTTATTTGCCATCCCCAAAGTGACCTGTTTGGACACTGGACAGGGAATAACATATCACATCTGAGACGTCGCCCTTTCAGAGAGGACTGGAACACAATGATGGAATCGACAAGACTTCCTTGCGGCAGAACTCTGATGAAATTCATACTTTTCTTCAATCAGTTCCAGTTTAGAGACTCTGAAAAGAAGTGAGCCGAGCACCGCTGAAGAACCATGACAACACCAAAGCCTCCCGCCCTCCCAGAGTGCTTCAGTGCTGACCGGGCGCCAGCATCCAGGCTTCCAGCCCAGCGCTGCTGGTTCCTTTGGACGCTAAGCAGAACTGGCCTGGTCGGTGCTTTTGATGAGAGCAGATGGCGCTGGAAGAGGTGTTGGCGTACCAGTAGGGGGTGCTCATGCCTCTGGGCTGGTATCCCAAACGTGTTCGCGTTCAAGAGCACCGTCTCTCAGATGAGACGGTGAATCAAGGCTCCCTGCGCTCGCTAAAGGTCCAATGGCGACCGTCCGTGAGAGTGGGGGGGGGGGGGGGGGGGGGGGGGGGGGGGGGGGGCGGTTGGACCCCCAAGTGTCTTGGCCACTTCACAACCCTGGCTGCTAATGCAGACATGGGTTAATGCAGACACCCTGCACTTGCTGGTCACGGTGCGGCCTCTTATTGGATCATTCACCACCTCGACTGTGACAGCAAGTGTGGGGTGAACTGCAGTGCGTCACCCAGGTGGGTGCTACACACTGGCAGTGGGTGAGGTGTGTGGGTGAGGTGAGGTGAGGTGAGGTGAGGTGTGTCACACCCCCCCCCCCCCCCCCCCCCCCCCTCCCCTCTCCCTCCCCCCCGACACATACACACACACACACTATGCAAAGCACTGTGTAAAGCACGTTTCGAAGCACAGTATAAAACCAATGGATTGTTAATTATCAGTAATAACCTGTCGGCCGACTGGTATTGTCTGTGCTGCGGATCTCCATTCTCCTGCCTTCCTCCTCCTCCTCCTCCAACAGAAGACGAGGAGTCTCTGCGCGGCTGCACAGGAGGGCTGCCCCTCCGCAGGGAGTTGGAGCGTGTCACCGACATGTCGTCAAACTCATCCAGGAGCCACGTCAGGGAGCCGTCCACACACAGCTTGCTGCCGCGCACGATTGTCTGGAGCAGGACAGAGACAGAACACACAGACACACACACACACACACACACACACACAGAGAAAACAAACACAGTAGACACGGTCAGTTGACACGCAAACACACACACACGCACGCAGGCACACACGCACGCACAGAGAAAACACACACAGTAGACACAGTCAGTTGACACACAGACACAGACACGCACGCACAGAGAAAACACACACAGTAGACACAGTGAGTTGTCACAGACACACACACACACGCACGCAGGCACGCACAGAGAAAACACACACAGTAGACCCGGTCAGTTGACACACAGGCACTTCTGACTCTCTTGGCTTCAAAACACGGCGAGTAGAGCAGCAGGTTACAATGCGCCCCTAACAGATCCTCGGGGCTCTTGCAGCACTTCTGCGAGCATCGGCCAACACGATCATTACTCAACAGCACCGACTGGGACCATTCATTTTGATTAGGACTTGAATGTTGACCATACATCTCCACGATGGATGATGATGACGATGATGTCATGGCACGCATTTCTCTGAGTTTGTTGGGGGGAAAAACATTGTTACCGGGGCAACACTTCGTATCCTGCCCTAAATGACGTTGTCAAGCCTTGGGAGAAGAAAGCTACTCTTTAGACAATAAAAATACTCAACTTCCAGTAAACAACACAGATGTTAGCGAGGGAAGTGCAGTTTCAGGCACTCCATTTCAGTGCCTGAAACTAAAAGGGATTTGGTCTGGACGTGGCTCCTCCAGGGTTATGGTTATGGTTAGGACTTCCTGTGGTGTACCAGATATAGACAGAGCAGAGGACTCCACCACGTCAACACATGCATTGTCCACCACGTCGGACAGCCTTTAACACTGGCCAGAACAGGGAGTATTGAGCAACTCAAAACTGCACAGCTGTTCAGATGTTAAGCTTATCGGGGACACCATCTGTCCATCCCCACAGCGATATCATGATGATAAGGGGAGTCGTTGGCTATTTCGGGGAAGCATTTTATCACACACCATCAGCTTTTCATGGGTTTTCATGAGCAATCACCACCAGTTAGGGTAAAGTCACTTGTGCAGATTCCCGCACCAGGCGAAGGTGTCAAAGTGGTACAGAAGAACTAAAATAATAAAGGATAATTTGCTTGTTCTAATATTTGGGGCCGGCCTTCATCAAAACACTTTGACATGCGTGAAAACATGCGTTGTTTGGAAGCTAAACAACCCAACGCAAAGAAACTAAACTGTTGACACTTCAACTGTTTTTTTTTACGGTAACGCCCGGCGACTGGAGACATAAGGCGGCGACGTGGCCAGACGTGACCTCTGACCTTGCGCGGCTCCACGGTGGTGATGACCGTGACGTCGATGAAGGGCTTGGGCCGCTTGGCCGTGTCCTCGATCAGCGACTGCCATTGCCGCGGCAACCCCACAAACTTCTGCTCCTGCTCGTCGAAGTCGGTGTGCACGCGATGCTCGAAGTTGGACGGGGCCGAGATCTGGATGCGGGACTTCTTCTTCTTGGTGAACATGATGGAGACCAGCATCAGGCCTGGAGGGGGGGAGGGGGGGAGGGACAAAGACAAGGAGAGAGAGAGAGAGAGAGGGAGGGGCAGAGAGAGGGAGATTTTGGTTTTAATATACTTTTTTATTGCATCTCCTTTGTTTTGTTTAAGTATCTGCTTCAGCCATATAAATGTTTATTTCCCATGCCAATAAAGCGTGTTTAAACGGAACGGAGAGAGACGGCAGAGAAGCGGGGAGATTTACACAGCGCACTCAAAGTAACATTAGGAAAACAAGAAACCAGGAGAATAACATATCACATTGCGTTCATTGTGGAGTTCTTGTATGACGGGAAGCGGAGCGGAGTGAGCTACCGGGGAGACAAAGGGGGCCTGCGCTGCACAAATGAGGCGGCACTGCAGTGAACAGTAATTGGCTGAAGACCGATGGGGAGAACGACTAACAGTGCAAGAGATTCAGTGCGTGTTCACGTGAGCGTGGGCGAGGGAGACGCTGCAACCCCGCCGGGTTGTTTTCCATGCGGTGAGCATTCGGCGACCTAGTGCCATTACAGCAGCTGTGACCTTTCGCTGAAGGGCGCCAAAGAACAAGGCAACAACAGGATCACCACTAGACCTCCAGTAATGCTGACAGGACGGCCCAACCTTTCCTAATTAGGAGGAGGGGGAGGGTTTCAAGATCACTTGAAATAGATAAGTTCCAGATGGGGCTGTGGGGTGTGACTGGGAACCGGTGATAACAGTGTCTACTGTTGGCAGCACTGGCTCTCCCTAGGGGGTTTCGTTTTGGGATGCTCGCCTCCCAAACAAAAGGCTCTGTGCTGGGCTCTAGCTGGGGTAGGTATCCTACAGCAAGAGAGCAAGAAGACAACTCCTACACTCGTCTGTTTGCAACACGCAAACAAAGAGCGATGGCGCTTTGACTTAAAGTGTGTTAACTAAATGAGTCATTAACCTCCCAACCTCCCTCCCTCCCTCCAGAGGGCCGAGCAGCAGGTGTGTTGCCCACGGAAGGTGCTGCTGCATCGCCGCGGGCAACAGAGACATCAGCCCTGGCTGGCAGCATGGAACGCCCAGCATCACTTCACACAGCTTCCTCCAGCATTGGCCGAACGGTCTCCCAGTCCAGTGCTTTGCGTTTTTTTACTGAACCGCATGACCGCGTTGTTAAAAGATACAAGATGGAGGGGGGGAGGCGATGGATTGCAGAAAGCTAGAGGGCCGTCCAAGGCGTTAGGGAAGAGGGGTGAAAGGTGGCGTGCACACTCCCATTTGGTCTGGTGCAACGACATAAAGGAGCTGCACCAAACATGCCTCATTTCCTAACGGTTGTGTGTTGTGAATTACTCATCCACTCATGCACTCATTAGCCATTTCTGGTGGTGTGTGCCCACACTTTCATCAAGAATCAATGGAAAACAACACAACAAACAGAAAAAAAACAAAAAAGTTATGGGAACTATGTTAATGATTATAAGCAAAACTTTTCCCTCAAACATATTTGGCTCGATTAGTCCAAAGCCCCAGCCCACAAACACGTCCTTACATAAACCAGAGCTCTCTCTCCCTTTTCCTCTCTCATATATATATATATATCATACACACCCAGAGCAATGAACCACAACATCTGAAGATGCACTCAATTTCACTCCGTTATGAATGTGTCCAAGTGACTGGAAAAGAGGTTTAACCGCTTGTATAATTCATAATGCGTTGCAGTTATGAGAGGTCAGAGGGGTTGGGGAGAGAGAGAGGGGGGGCGGGGGGGGGGAGGGAGGGAGAGAACAGGGTGGTGCTGGCCCGTTTTCCAGTCCCAGATCAGATATGGGTGTGTTAATAAACACTCACACAGTCAGAGCTTTCAGAGAGCAACAGAACCCTCCCATATGGAGACCCAGAAAAACAAGGTTCTACCAAGATGGCTGCTCTCCGGCTCCACTAAATCACCAAAACAAAAGCTTATTTTATCAAAAGGTTATCAAGTGTAAGTGCATCATCAGGAAAACATGTGGGCTGTGTTACGCGTGTTTACATACAATATACATTGCTTAAGATAAGATATTCCTTTATTAATCCCCCTTAGGAGAAATCCATGTTGACCAGCAGTACAGTGGAATAAAGGAGTGCAATAAAAACCAGAGTATATATACAATAAATAGATTTACCGAATTGAGATAAAATTATATAAAAGCTATTAGAATAAGATAAAATAAAACATACTATATACATACATAGTAACCTTCCTAATGAAGGTGAACTGTGCAATTGTGTTTGTACAACATTGTGCAACTTGGCACACAGTTCTCAGTAATTGAAAAAGAGTTACAGAACTAAGTGCCAACTAACATCGAAACAATAAGCATATTTTTCATTGCCATACCCATTGCTTTTGTTTCCTAAAAACATTATTATTAAAAAAAAAAAAAACGACTTAATCCAACTTTAAACCCATTATGCCACAAGCCAATCATCACCTCCACCACACAACACACATTATGTCCGCAGTCCATGTCGGGAGACTGCATGACATTCCGCCCCTCCGGTTCAGCTGTGGAACGCCGGAGACCCGGGAACACTCTCTGTCTCTGGCGCTCGGCGCGGAGACTAACGAGGGCTACCAGATGTGTCTGCACAGACTCTCGGCAACGTCTCCGCAGAGCACCGCTGGATAAATCACGCCATACGCCCCCCCCCCCCCATCATCAGCCCCCGCTATTGGCTGGACGGGAGCAGCCAGAGCAACAGTCTCCCGCCTGGGCCGAGCCAAAGACACAGGGGAGTTATTACGCGCGGCGAACCGGGACGTCGTCGGGAGAGTTGAGACATAACGAGGAGGAGAAGAAGAAGAAGAAGACGTCGAGACCCGAGGCCGACGGCCTGCTGTGAGGTCTAACTGGACTCCGAGAGGCGGCCTGGGAGGGAAACTGTTCCACACCAGAGAGGCAGACCTGTCCCAACACTCTGTCCAACGCTACGGCTTCCACATCTGATAGGGGAGTAGAGGGGGGAGTAAGGGGGAGGAGAAGGGGGAGGGCCAAGAGGGGAAGGCCGGTGACACGCATCTGATCCCAAAGCTTCTCTGGTCTAGAGATGGGCTTAACTGTGTTTGTTTTTGTGTGTGTGTTCGCAGAAACAATCATAGCAACGCCAATGTTACCCCCAGCTCTCTCAAGAGCTGTACAGCCCGTGCATGTTGACTTTGCTCTGCTGTGTATGTTCTCAGACAGTCCAGGAGGGAGAGGAAATCCTACTCATCCCTGAGAACTGAGAGTGCTCCACGGGTCGTTTCTCAAACCGGGTTGTCTGTCCCAGCTTACTATGTCAAATGACTTGTATATTAATACGCTGGATTTCATTCGATCTCCTCATTGTTACATGAGGGGGATTATAAGCATTGTCATCAACACAACTGTTATGGAGCCTGGCCCTATAGCAGAGCCTTTGTGAGACAGAGAGGCAGGCAAAGAGAGCAGAACAGGTGAGTTTTACACACACAAACAGGCAGACAGGTGAAGGCAGCAGAACAGGTGAACTCTCCAAGCATAGGGCGTGACGGTGGGTGATTGATAGTCACGGCATGTGTACAGACATGCCCCCTGAACCCAGGAAGCCTCCCTCTCCCTTACAGGAAGTCCAGAGCCGGGGGAGGCAACAGGTGTCTGCGATTGAGCGCACGCGCGAGAGAGAGAGAGAGAGAGAGCGGGTGTGTCAATCCATTATACACATCCATAAGGGATATAAATTCTTCCTTGAAAAAAAAAAAAAAAAAAAGCCTTGAGACATGAAACATAAGATGCGTCACAAACAACCGCCTTAAAACAACTCATCGCATTATCATATGAACCAGGTGGCAGTTTAAAGTACCGCCGGGATCCCTGCAGTATATTGCCTTCCCCCCTGGCCCGGCCCGAGCCATTTCCTCATGTTTGTAGAGCTCAGCGAGCAGGTTACCAGCGCCCACATGAAAGCAGCAGTGGCTGCCCGTGCCCTGGAGCAACAGCGCTAAGCCGCAGAGAGCCCGACCGAAACGGAGTCGAGATGGGAATCTCACCGGGGGAACCTTTGTGTCTCGCGTCCCGTAGCGCCTCGCTCCTCTCGCTCTCTCGCTACGAGCCCGGAGTGTTCCAGGGCAGCCCCACCGTGTTTTCAAGCAGCGGCGATACAACAACAAAACAGGAGCCCGGGGGACGCGGCTGTGTCCACGCATTAGACCCCCGCGACGTTTAAAGGCATATTATCAGGTCAGTCACGAGCACACGTGTACTTCTGAAGGAAGTACCGTGGGGACAGACTGCTGATTGGCTCGCGTCCATCGGGGATAGCATAGTAGAGTGGGTGATAGGATGATATTGCTGTCTGGTTATGGGTAATCTCAGGGGGGGGCATATTATAGTGTGCGGGCCAGGTTGTAACAGAACATGACACTCCATGTTCAACTGTTTGTACGCACACACACACACACACACACACACACACACACACACACACACACACACACACACACACACACACACACACACACACACACACACACACACACACACACACACACACACACACACACACACACACACACACACACACACACACACACACACACTCCCCCCTGCACCCTGGGTCTCCCTCTCTGTCAATAACCCTCTCCCCTTATCATGCTTCCTGTCTCTATCTGTCTGATGAGCCCCTCTACGTCTCTCTCCCTATGACCACTCTGTCCCATCCCCTCTCAATAATCTCTATGCCCCTCTCCCCTCATCATGCTCTGCTTTTCCCTCGTCTGGTTACTCTCTCTTCTCTCCATTATCTCCCCGAGTCCCTGACTCCCCCCTAATCATGCTCCCGGTCTCCCTCTCTGATGACTCTCTCCATTATCTCCCTATGTCTCTCTCCCCTCACCCTGGCCGTGTGTCCCTACATTCCTCCAGGGGAGAGGGTGTATGGCTGGCTGAGCAGACAGAAAGCCCGGCCTGTCAGAGGGAGACAGGGGGGGTGGGGGGGGGGGGGGCAGCCTGGTGGCTTCTGGGATGTGGCTCACGTCCCCGGGAACCGGCCCGGCCCGACTGAAGTGCATGGGTGGTCCCCCGTCAGAGAGAGAGGGAGCGAGAGAGAGAGAGAGACAGTCAGTCAGTCACAACAGCGCTGTGAAGTGGCGTTACAGAGGCGTGATCGGGGGGGCCAGGAAATGAACTTGTTGTTGTGTCCGTAGAGCCGGTGTTCCTGGAGCACCCGTCTGCCCCCTCCCTGTCGGCCAACCTTAACAACTTAATGAACCGCCCTCGCCGGACGGCTGTCATTTTCCCTGACAGACCACAGCTTCTCGTGGGCTTAGAGAAGACACCGCAAACTGGTAGACACACACACGCCTCGCTCTTCAAAACATCCCACTCACTGTCTCGTCGGGATTCTGAAGATTGGACCGAATAGAGAATCCAAAGTATGAGAACGCGAACTCCTGATGCAGTAACGCCATCATCATCATCATCATTGGCATTAAACCTCAAAAGGAGAAGATCCAAAAGTATTCCAGCACAATGACTGACACCCACCCATGAATAAAACATGACTGGACTTTTTTAGCATGAGCAGCAGCATCATTTAGTTTGCCTAAAGGCACACAGTGAGGTACACCAGGTGCCTTAACCATTATGTAGCATTAGCATAAACCAACACATAGTCAGAGCCCCGGGTCAGAAGTGTGCGTTGGATAGAGAAGATACATAGTGGAGATACCACAACTTTTTTGCTGCATTGCATATGGTTTGCCAAGGCACGGTGGGGTTATTTGTACAGCACACAAAACTCATAGTCTAAAAGTCTACAAGTCTACAGTAACAAAAAATGTTTGCATAGAGGGAACATATTGAAAGGAAACATACATTAGATACAGTATACATACAGTATATATATACAGTATATATATATATATATATATATATATATATATATATATATATATATATATATACATATATATATATTAAATTAAATTTAGGGCATTTAGCAGACGCTTTCATCCAAAGCGACTTACAACAAGAACATTTGTCAGAAGAAGGTGAAAGATTCCACTGCTGTCAAATACAGTAAGAAAGTCACCAGAACAAGTTTCAAACATTTCAATTGTTAACCACTGCTAGTATACAATAGTAACGTAAAATAAATCAAAAGGCCAATAAGCACAACATAAAAGCTTCACAGAACACCCCGTCTGACATAACATTTACTTGTAGCGGATACACACGCAATGGGGCCGTTGTGATGAGAGGCACGCGCACGGCTTCTGCTTCCTTACACGCCACGCTCTGATTCGGACGCCCGCAGAACCCCGGACGACCCATCTCCACGCCTGTGGGACAAGTCTGGGCCTCTAGAGGACCTGTTTCCGGGTCCGCGAGGCCCTGGGCTGAATACAAACAACAACTGGGCCAAACATGGAATCCAGGAAGCCTTACTGACAGGCAGAGATCTCCCACCACTGACTTCACGTGGGCCCTGCGGTGGAACGGTTCAACAGGTATCTCGGTGATACTCCATCTTGGACTCCATCTTGAAACACTAAACATGCTCGACTTGTTTAGATCATCGTGTGCACCAAACGTTCAAACCTGCACTGTGCAACGTATACCGTAGCCGTTGCTTTAGTTTCCAATTTCATTTTAACTTCATCATCGTTGTGCATCCTTTCTAGTAATGCTGGCGCTACGGCTTAGGCTCTCCATACAACTTTCTCTAGTATGTGGCGATAAAGTGACTTAAGCCGTACCCAGTATGTGATCACCACACATTAGGGGAATTATCGCTTACAATGCAAAGGACCAGCTTAACACATCTTCCCACCGCACTAATGAATTTCTGTCTGTTGACAAGCAAGCATACCGCACATAGCACACTAAGGGAAAGCATTTCTCACTGACAGATGAAAGGGAATGACAATCTAAAACACACCACCATGTGCCCGGTGATTGGTTCTGGATCTTCCCTTCAGCACAATGACCAGCGTGGACCAACAAAGAAGCATAGGTATTCATAATACGATGTTCTGTATGAGCCTAAATGTGTAAAACGTGTAAAAGAATCCCCGTGCTACACCGCCTACAGTAGCCTGCCACGGGTACTGGAAGGTACTTTACAGCCAAGGCAGCAGTTTTCATAGTGTACCCGGACACGCCGCGAAACAAAAGGGCCGAGTGTCTGAGACAGGCTGCTTAGCAAGGTCTTTGGGTCCACTGCAGAAATTCTGGCTCATTCAAGTTCAACAAACACTGGGGAGGGTGGGGCTTATCATCACGTGGAAAAGCCCTGCCGGGACCTTGCTTGCATTATCATCTCTTGCTGAATTGTGTTGGGAGAGTTAAAGGCCTGCATGAGAGGCCTTATGTTGACCAACATAACATAAATGATAACGATGCTTAACAGAGCCACTCTAATGCACTGCCCAGTAGTCAATAGCTTCTTTAGCTTTGATCAAAGGCGGTAATTAGATAGTTTAGACAGCGTGTGATTCATCCTAAGGGATTTTGGCTCCTTTTCAGCAGACATTATCTGCCCGGGGAACTCAGTCCATGCTGTTTAGGAAGGATTCAAGAAATGCACCAATTAGACAACTCATAGGGCAAGTCTGTGTGTAATCCTTCCTCTTATCTCCAGTCATCTGGCTAACACCTACAGGTCAAAGTTCAAAGGTCAGCGAGGTGAAAGGTCACCACTATGCACTCCAGTGATAGTTGGCACAACCAACGACTGATTTTCTCGTTGTGAACAGAGGGTGCATTTTCACTGAGGACCGTTGAGGTTCTATTGATTCATTCAATGTGTGATGCTGAAAATAAATAAAGCAGGGATTTTGGCTTTGTGCAGTGTTCTGAGTCAGGATGGGTGGATTCTGGCATTGTCCAAGATGGCATTCGCTACCTGTGTTTGAACTGAAGAGGTACTGTGGTAGTTGGCTGTCAATGAGGATTGGTTGTTTTCATCTGGAAAGTTAGAATGCAGCAATGAGCAGGAGTCCAGAAAACATCAACACACCAATTATATGGCCCATCACATGGGGTACAATGAGGGTTGGGTTTGTGCCAAACCAACTAACAAAGACACAGTTGCCAGATCCTATAGAACGGGCCGGACCTTTCACGCCTCCTCCATTTTGATAATAATCTCTAGGCATGAAAAGTCAACGTAATTGTCCGCCATTGGCAAATGGAGGGCAAAACAAAAAAGAAAGAAAAAATAATAACCACACAGGCCGTAGCTTGCCCCAACAGACAAAGCACAGTTTTTGTGAGGTGATCTTCCCATAAGGAAATAGCCCAATGCTCACTATCTAGGTAACCAATGTTGACATGTTATTCTCAATGTTATCTGGACACACCATCTCAGGGGTGATAATTATTAATGGCAGTTAGTCACAACACACACATACAAGTAACAAACTTCCAGTGTCCTTGAACGGGGTGACTACATGGGCCAGCTCACAACAGCCCATCCTGTTGTAGCGCTGATATCATGAGTGGGCAGGGTTACATCTGTCAGCCATTACAGTGAATTAAGGGAGGTAAGATAGGGACCTTCGCTCCTACGCTCAGCACAGGCCCGGTTTCCCATGACCCAAAGAGCAGTCAAAGCCTACATTCACACAATAGATCAATCTCAGGCCACGGGTCCCCCGACTCGCACATACAAGCCTCACACATGACCAACAAGAATAACACCATTGTTCCTACAAAGGGAACCAACACGGGTTCCACAACACAGCCCGTCGTAAAACAAAAACCCAAACGGGAAAATCTAACTTGAAAAAAACCAAGCCTCACACCATCGAATGCATTCACCGGCCAGCTGTAAACAAAGCTATATAGTTCAAACTTCAGATCCATGGTCAGGGATTGGATGTGAAGAACAGTAACCAGTGATCTGACGGGGAGGCGGAGAGTAGCAAATGCTTCACCACTGCCACACATTAAACGAAGTAGTTCATCTATAGGATCAGCCCCCGACACATGTCCCCCTGACACATGTCGTGGTGTGTCGTCGCAGCTGTTCGGGTCTCAACCGGTCGGAGTGGACAGAAACAGCGGGTTAGTGTTAGGGTCCAGCAGGAGGGCCGCCTGTTGGGACACTCCCTCGTCCTGGTGCGCACACGGTACTCTGTATTCAACCTATAAACAGTCTCCTTATTATGCGGTCTGACGGGCAGTTAATCCTGGCTGCCGAGTTCCTTTCTACAAAAAAGATTAGTTGTGGCCACCGCTTAGTTCGCCCTAACTGGAATCAGATGATACCGACAATATACGCGCATTGCGAATGCCCCCCCCCCCCCCCACCCGACCCGGTTCTGACAAGACTTGGAAGTGGTGAAGTACGCTGTAAGTACTGAATCACACACGGACACAGGTATTAGGAGATACTCACGGTGGTCAGGTCCGCCTTCACCCAAATACTCCGAACAGTCCACCTGACGTCATGTCACGGTTACGGGAGAGGAACTATCATCCACCGACTGGGAGAGGAACCACCGTCCGACTGGTAGAGGAACCACCGTCCGACTGGGAGACGGCTCCGTCCGCCGACTAGCAGATGGCTCAGCCCGGAGAAGCAGCTCGCAGCTACAAAAAGTTATTTCCTGGATTCAATCGCTGATCGTAATGAGCCGTGTTTCAGTCACTGAGGCGACCGGACGCACACGACAGTTTTAGCGTCCAACTTGCAAGCCAGGAACACGACGATCATTAGAGTTTTGAATACGAGGAGCATGTCGCATTCCTACGGTCTCAATCGGCAGTATCATGACGTCACCGAGCAGGGAAAGAGGAGGCACGCCCCTGAACTTTACTAGAGCTCCGTGTGTGTGTGTGTGTGTGTGTGTGTGTGTGTGTGTGTGTGTGTGTGTGTGTGTGTGTGTGTGTGTGTGTGTGTGTGTGTGTGTATCCCATGTTACAGTTGCATTGAGACACATGCGAAAGGGGGGGGCGGGGGGAGAGTGCCCGAACACCTGTCGCTTTACCCTTCGATACCTCGGTTTACCAAGGTGTCAAACATCAGTCATGGAAACATCAGTCGTTTCCATTTTACTAATTTTTATTAGATGTTTCGGGGTTAACGGCTAAGGGAGTATTTAATCCTCATTCAACTATCAATAAAATCAAGCGGCATCGTTACTCCATTACGTCACGAGATGACCTCACCCTCACCTGACGGGCAGCTAGAAGCAACGACAGCAGATGAAGTGCATGTCTGTTCTCTGTTGACCTAACAAGCATTTAGTCCACAGTGTAACAATAGTGTGCAGTGATCACTATTTGGAACGGCTTGCAATCACACAGCCGCTAATGCTGTGAATGTTTTTTGTAGTAATATTTCCATGCAGCCTCATCTACAAAAACATGACACAAAAACCAGGGGGGGGGGGGTGGGGGGGGGGCGTGCCCATTAGCAGCAGTGACACACCAGAGTCCAGGCTAACGCTATTTATACACAGTCTGATTAAGACGGACCATTGTGAAATTCTACATGCGCTTGCCGATATCCCTGCCGACACCAGACTAAGAGGTCAGTGACCAAGAGGTCACCGGAGGGGCCGAGACGGGAAGGCCAAACAATGGAGAAATGAGAAAAGCCATGGCGGCGACCCGGCCTGTCTCAAAATACAGCCGAGTAGTGTCAGAATATCTGCAGACCTGCGGTGAAGCGTAAAGCTGAGCAGATACGGGAGGGGTCGAATGAGAATGACAGGAAGCATGAATCAAGGAATGGATCACTGCTCCACAACCCTTTGGGAGGCACACCAACTTCCCCAACCCCCCCCCCCCCCCCCCCCCCCCCCCCAAACACACCAACTCTTTAATCTGAACTTAAGCGAGTGACAAACACATTGGCTTCCATGGTAAGGTACAAACTAAATTTTGCGGGCTTACTTCCATTTCTGTCTGAAGGTGCAGGGTATGTATCAATTCACTGGATCTGCGTAGGTCTACATTGCAAAAGCACAAGAAGTCCACCAGCAGGTATGAAAGCTTTATCAGAGTGTGGATATCCCAGGCTATAGTATTCCACACCTAGCCAAATATAAGCCCTGATTAACCTCTTATCAACAGTCAACAAAACAGCCCAACGGGAAATTTTTTAATCAAAAACATTTAAGCCGACAGCCAAATCCAGCCGTTTGTTTACATTTGTTTTGTATAATTTACAGTAAATACAATACATTTGTTAAAAACCGTGTGACCTCTGTGGTAAACAACAGCTTAGCCTGTTTTGACCTATGGTGTATCTAAGTGTTTATCTTACTGACAGACCCTTGCAGCTGCAGTACGAAACGTAGTGTTGACATTCCTCTCGAGAGCCAGAATGCAGAAGGAACAGGTCCACTTGACACATCAAAGCAACGAGCGCACCGACTGACCAATCCCGGCACCCGGTTCAAACAATGCCTGCAGAGCGGTGGCCAATCAGGGTCCACTTCCAGGAGTAGGTTATGGAATGTTGAAAGGTCACTGATAAAGGAGGCTGCGAGAGCACAGAGCTGCAGAAATCTCTGTCTTTCTTTCTAAAATCCATATTTACTAGTGGTACCATGAGCTCTTCCTGGTATGAAAGTATGTCAACCGCTGGAATGCGTAACAGGATATAACAGCATGAATCAAAGGAGAGGATACAGCCCTATGTTGCTAGACCAGTTGGTTTTCTGACATGCCTAGTTTTCTGGTGACAGTTTCCCTGTGTCGTGTTCTTGTTTTAGGGCAGTGATGGGGAGGTTTTATATATGATTGGGCCAGAGTGTGAGTAAATATGTATATACAGGTGAAAGGACCACAGGTCATAGTCGGACAACTCCTCTTGCGGGAGAAGCTTCTGGAATGATTCCGCCGCCCTGGCAACTCAAGTCAAGTCAAATGTCTTCCTAAAAATACTTTAAAAACTTTAAAATTTTGAGTGCCAAAAGTGGGCCCAAAAAAGTTCAAAACAGTGTCACAACAGACGCGTGCGCTTAGAAAATCATTAGAGCGATCGTTTTTCTCTACACTGCTAAAATGTGCCTCTTGTCATTGTTTGACATTTAGTGACGTGCCTAGGAAAACAATGGTGTAATGGGCGGGACTTTTTAAAAACACTGTTTTGTGAGGGATGTCCCATGAAAATTGCAGTCTATGCCAGCTGGTTGCCGTTACGAAAACAATACCGCAATTTAGTAATAAATACTCAACTGTCCTGCTCGTTCCCAACGAGACGCTCCAGCTAAAAACACAAGTACCATAAATAATAAAAACAGTAATGATACCACTACTGACACGCACTAAAACAGTGAGCGGAGCGCAGACATCACTTCATAGCGCCATGTCACACCTCAGAGTGCGTCGCTGTGCAGTAGTTCAGGAGACAAACACACGGGGGAACCGCGCTGGCTAGCTGCTGTGAGCGTGGGGGAGAACCAGTCATTACATGACATCAAGAGGCAGCAGGCGATCAGGCCGGGAGTTACTGACTGCACAACAACTACAGCTGGCTATAGTGACAGAGGGTGGAGAGAGCACCACCTCTTTTCAACACAAACACCCCCCCCCCCCCCCCCCCATCACATGCTGCCTCCATCACCACCCAACTACAATCACTACCCAACTACAAACATCACCACCCGGCTACAAACACCACCACCCGGCTACAAAACACCACCACCCGGCTACAAACACCACCACCCGGCTACAAAACACCAACACCCGGCTACAAAACACCCCATTCCCACAAGCACCTGCATGGCGGTTTGTGAGGCGCGCTGAAGTGTTGTCGATGAAGTGCGCTGCCTATTTGTAGCGGCATGCTTCATTAGGAGAACATTAACAAACACGCTGCACTGATTCCTCACAGCTACCGCTGTAGAGAGGATACACGGTTACAATAATAATGGCGAGGTAGTGCTTCGCTTTCAGTACAGGACTACTGAATGTACACGGCTTCAGGTCCTCAATCCATTCACAGCCGAACTCCACCTCCTGTCACTCAGAACGTTCCAGCGCTGGGCCCCATGAAGAATGTAAATACAACACACAGGCCTTCTACAAGCTTCTCCTCACGCTACAAAAACACCAGCATACACATCAGCAAAGGTGAACCCATGCCTGCGCCCAGAGTGAGGGCTGTGTGTGTGTGTGTGTGTGTGTGTGTGTGTGTGTGTGTGTGCTTCTGTGTGATAACAGTGTGCATTTACATGTGGGTGGGTCAGAGGGAGATTTATTGATGAGGGAATGTACGCGTGAGATTGTGTTTGGGAGATAAGACTGTGTGTGTGTGTGTGTGTGTGTGTGTGTGTGTGTGTGTGTGTGTGTATGTGTGTGTGTGTGTGTGTGTGTGTCTCTCTCTCTCTCTCTCTCTCTCTTCAGGTCCTGGCTTGACAGTGCCACTTTGATTGAAACAATTGGACATGTCCACACAGGAACGCCAGGCCTGCCGTGCCCACGCAAACACCCTGAGGGCTTCACTCACGGACACTGCACTGCATGGTGACTGACAGGACGCGGCTGCCGTCACAGTGGCTGCAGACTGTGATGAAAAGCGAAGGTTCTATAACTGTCCATCAATAATTGTGACACAATCGGGGCGGGATCTCCGAGTGAGAGGCCAGATATAAAAGACTCCCAAGTCCCCACATTCAATGAAGCAGATCCGACAGCTCTGCCCCTGCCTGTAGAGCATTGCAACATGCCTTTCACTTTCTACGTGAATACAAAGAAAATCCCCGGTCACTGAGTTCCCCAAATCCTGCACTGAAGGAATATGGGCGGAGCCCAGAAGTTTAAACTCTGATAACCAATCGCCTCAAAAGTGAGGTCGAACACAGCAGGAAGAGCTCCACAAAGCACTCATTTTGCTCCCATACTTTTGAACAATTATAACAATAAACCTGCTGTCGGCCATCAGTATTATAGCAAGGTGTCCTTAACATTTCTCTCATGCTTCTACCCCGTCTACATCTTTCAAACAATTCATGGCATCCACGTGAGTGAGACGGCCCAGATAAGATGACAAACCCCGGACTTCAGATTCAGAAATCCTAGATTCAACTGTATCGGGGCAACCGCTCCGGCCAAACACGCTCTGCATGTTCGCCTCCTTGTTGCCAAACAGGTGTGAGACACAAGCCATTGTGCACACATGGCATTGATAACCAGACCGGCCCGAGACTGATCCATGTATTTGTATTTGGCAAAGCAAACTGACCTCGATTCAATACAATGTCGGCCACGGCCCGCATTGTTGCACCTGGAGAGGCGGCTCGCTGCGTCGTGGCGTTCGACTTCCGGCCCTCAGCAGGCGGCTTCTGTTCTCGTGCTGCTCCTGTTCAAGCTTGGCGGCCATGTTCATTCCTGAGTGGACCTTTGTTACTCCTTCTGCTCGTGAGACAATAAGCATGGCTGGGTTCTCTCACTCCGTGGCGGTTATCATAACCCGGGGTAGGTCTGTTATCCTGGGCTGAACTTTGATTTGGTTTGGACCACCACCCTCGCCTTCTACTCCTATCCATTCATACCCCACCCTGATTTTATGAAAAGGTCTGCATCTCGCTGTGTTTATCCTTGCATTGTGGTGTGTGTGTGTGTGTGTGTGTGTGTGTGTGTGTGCAACAAGCACGTCCATGCATATAACCATAAGGTGCAAAAAAATCAATGACAGTAAGCACAAAATGTCAAGGGTACCACTGGCACCCCTGTTTCATGGACTCCTTCTCTCTCTCCCCCCAGTGTGTGGTAAATAGGACATAAGCACGTCTCTACCACACGCACACGCACGCGCACGCACACGCACGCACACGCACACACGCGCGCACACACGCACGCGGTGCCTGGTGGTCCGGCTCTCGGCTGGAAGCCTGGCCTGGCTCTGCGTCGCTCTCACGCTCTCTGCAACCGCTCAATAAACACACAGGCTTACCTGTCCATCAGAGGGATGAAGGCTTTCTGCTTTGATCCCCCCGCCCCCCCCCCCGCCGCCAACCATACTGTGCAGACTCCCTCGCCCACATTCCATTCCCCCCGTTCTGACTCTGCCATCTTCTATGAAACCAGATCGTGGAGGACAGCCAGAGGATTCCCACCACCGCTCTGTGTGGTGGTGGGCCTGGCTGTTTAGTCATTAAGCCATTTAGCAGATTGTTTCAGATCCAAGTCATGAAGGAGAAGGCAGGGGCTTCTTCCACCACAGTCACACAACGTACAACAAGCAAAGCACCATCCTGAAAACTTCACCAACCGGGTTACATTCAGCGGCTAACAATAGAATGTGACAATAAGTCTACATGAGTGGCTGGGGCACCATGCTGGCTGCCACCAAGGTGATGAATAGACCTTCATTACACCACAACCATGATGTCACCCCCTAGCTGGCAGTTTACTGTAGACATCTGCTTCAGACTCAGGCTAGTTAGACCCTCTGATGTCATATCATCAGGAGCCCTGAGCTCCTCCGTCTCCACCTTGGCCCTATGAGTCATTTTTGCTGAATCAAAAATGAGCTTCCCTATTACTGTAATCTTTCAATAGCCGTGACATACCCTATAAATGGCACAACATACAAATTTAGCCAGGCCACTGTGGTAAATACAGTCACACACGCATCACCCTTATGATACATCACAAGTTGCTGTTGGAGGAGACTGAAATACTGCTTGTGGGCTCTCATAATTCCTTGCCACGAATCAGCTATATACCACATTGGTCTCGCCAATAACAGACCTATGGGGGGGGTGTGTGTGTGTGTGTGTGTGTGTGTGTGTGTGTGTGTGTGTGTGTGTGTGTGCATGCCCCCATCCACGATCTGGCACTCAAAGAATGTGTGGGTGCAAGCACTGCATCCTTACTGGTGCCAGTCACAGACTCCATCCATTACTGGTGCATGCAAACACACTCACACGAGACGTGAAAAGAACATTGGTAACAGAGGCCACATCAGCTGAGAGGCAGTATCACCTGTGAGACACCGAAGCCAATCAGCAGAGAATAGGCAGTTAAACGTACACAGAGTTAAACGTACAGGTTCATAGTCCAACACCAAACAAAACCATGGTAGTGTGACTTCCACAGTCTGTACTATGATGGGATGTCTAACAAGAAGAGGTGCATGGTAATACTTAAACTTACCATATAATGATAAACTTCACGTAGAGTTCAGATATTCCACAAATCAGACCAATAAGAACTGTTTAGTGAGTTAGTGAACTGCCAGAGACAAAGAAACACTTGTGGGTAGTGAGGTCCTGCTGGCAAACCGAACCGGCTTGGCTGGGGGTCGGTTAAGCCGCCTGGCTGAAGGCTCAGAGTTCAGGAGGACGAGGTACCAGGTTCAGAAGGACCGGGTTCAAGAGGACTGGGTACCGGGGCTTCTACTTCACCCAGTTTCCCTGCCGTGTACCCGCTAGACAGACACTCCGAAAGGCCATGGGTCATGACCAGTGATGGGACTACAGACCACTAGGGTTCGCCTCAGTTAGCCTCCGTTAGCCTCAGTTAGCCCCAGTTAGCCGCTAAACTCGGAGCAGAGTTTCGCTTTGACCGCAACACACTAGAGTACAACAATCACACACGGGTTATGAACCAGAACCAAAGGCAGAGGACTCACTCCAAAAGCTCCTCCGTGAAACGCTTGTGGTATCGCCGCCTTGAGTGAATGTCCTCCGTGGTCCTTTGCAGACAACCTAACTTTACTCCAACTGTTCAACATTAGCCGAAGTCTCACTTCCCCGTCGCCATGTTGAACTGGGAAACGCTGCATCCGGGGACCCGTACTCGAGCACCATGGCAACCGAGGCGGCTATAGGCTGCACTGATTGGCTGGTTGACCTGTGTGAACCTATGCATCCATGGTGTGACCCCCCCCCCCCCCTCTCTCTCTCTCTCTCTCTCTCTCTCTCTCTCTCTCTCTCTCTCTCTCTCTCTCTCTCTCTCTCTCTCTCTCTCTCTCTCTCTCTCTCTCTCTCTCTCTCCCAGGAAAGGACCGTGGTAAGGTTACAGTTGTACATTTAAAACATTAGAGTTGTTAGAGTTGCAGCCTTAACAACACATGGTATGGCCGCTATAGACTTATTGACTGAGTTATTGAGTTAAAGAAGTGTTAACTAACTCTCTGTGATAGAGGCCATGGTAATGACCAGTTAGTGGGCAGGATGGGGCCAACAAGGGAGCCCGCTCTAAGGTCAGGGGGCCGCAAAGTTCAATGCATTCCGGGCGGCCAATCAATCCAATCAATTTGTTATTGGACACCATGATTGATGGTGACTGACAAGCCGCCCCCCGCCCCCGTACCTCTCTCCTACCCTTCTCTGTCGTGCCAAAACATTGAAGGCAGAACTCAACCCTTCAGTTGAAAGGTTAACTTTGCTCTTCTAAGAATTGAACGGTTGTTTTTCTTTTCAGCTGACGAGATGTAGGACAGCAGTCGGATCAATGAGTGAACCACTGAAGGTTTCCCACCCCATGGAGGACGGGGAAACCTAGCAGCGGCAAATACTGACAGTTTGCACGTTAGACTATTTGGACGGGTCTGTCCTGGAAACATACTGGTTGATTAGTCAGTTAGTTCATTTGTTAGTTTGTTATATAAAGTTATTTGGGTCGTAAGTCAGTCAGGCGGTCCGCTAGGTTGTCATTTAGTTACTTAGTTAGTCAGTCAGAGATTTAGTTATAATTGGTGAGTTCACTAGTTTCCAGGTCAATCAACAGTGGCTGGATGAGATGGAGCCCACAGGCTGTGCCCTGCTGTCCTGTGCAGAGGGGGCAGGCTGTCTCTGGGCTCACCATGTGATCCACAACCCCTACGCGATCCACAACCCCCACGCCCTTGACATGGGAGAAGCAGAGATGGACGGAGCACGCAGGCAGTGGAGCTTCTGCCGTTGCGGAGGCGGAGAGTCAAAGTCAAAGCACGGAGGAGGCGGCGGCTTGGACCTCAACCTCCCTCAGCTTGGACCTCACAAAGAGGAGGAGATGGAGGAGGAGGAGGAGGAGGAGGAGGAGGAGGAGGTGGTGGAGCAGACCCCAGAAGACGGAGGCGACGACGACACCACCGCCTCCAACAGGATTCCCTTACAGGCCAAGCTGGTCTGGAGAAGGTTCCTGTCCCTGTGGCTGAGGAGCAGATACCGCTACGACGCCACCCAGACCCCCTCCGCTCCTGAAGACCACCGGACGCCGGACCGGCCCGCCGGCGGACTCTGGAGGCACGTGACCCGCAAGCATCTGTGGGTGACCCGCGCGGTCGGGCCATCGCGCGCTGGTGACCTGCGGCCCGCTGTCGCCTCCCGCGGCCCACGCCGCCGCGCCTCAAAGCGAGCCGCGCGCCGCCCGCGGTCGGGAGCCAAGAAGGCCCTCTGGAGGACGGGGAGCCGGGGGCACCGCTGTGCAGCAGCAAGAACAACGGATTCTGGGGAACCTTGTGGAACGTGAGAACGAGTCGTCAGAAGGCCCAGGTGCATGCAGGGAAATACCTGACAGGGTCAGCCAGGAGGAGGACGGACCAGCGGGGAAACACAAGGACACGGTGAGCTACCAGAAACCACTCAAGGACCATGGACAGGAGGAGGAGGAGGGGGGGGGGAGGAGGAGGAGGAAGAGGATGAGGAGGAAGAGGATGAGGAGGAGGATCAATCCCTTTTAGTCTGCCCGGTGTTGTGGCTCGGACTGGGTCGGGCTCGCTCCGGTTCTGCTGGTGCTGGTTCTAATGCATTCAGGGCTTTCCACAGAAACACTGTTCCAGAGATGAAACACCTCTACTGGGAAGACACACGCGTGGACTTGAAGGAACTCCTGGCTCATGATGATGAGGAAGATGAGGAGTGGTAGGCACAAGGAAGGGGGATTGTGCCAACATGTTTTATTTATATTCAATCCAATTTAAATGTTGTCGGCAGCATCCACCAAATGTTATCATTACAGATATTTCCTGCTTGTTAGGACAGTGGACTTGTAATATGAAGTATTTGTATATAATTTAATATTGTATGTATTATGACAGAGAATAAAGTGTATGTAGACTATTTATCATGTGTGTGAATTTATAGTTAAATGGAAAATAATATGGATGCGTTTGTTGGATGCTGTTTGAATGTTGCTAATCGAATGTTCATCGTTCAATCCGATCAATACTGTGCTTGTCTGTGTTGGTTAATTGAGGTCGATCGACCGAAACCCGAGCTTTCGCCGTTGCCCAGACAAAGAAAACGTGCGCGATACAACACTGACCCCTTGTGGTCACCATTACACACTAGTTCGTCCTAAACACCCGGGCCTATAGCCTGGGATTACAGTTATTTTCCCGTATGCCTTGCTGTCAGTTGTAATTTTGACGTTGATTGGAAATGCACGGCAAATATGATCACGCAATTAAATTTCAGACCAAACAACGCCAAAGAATTTCTTAGAGCAAAACACATGCAGAATAAACGTGATCAGAGTCTGACGAAATGTAATTTGGCAGGCGAGGGAGGCTGAACGCAACAGTGGTCTCCTTGCAGGCTGTGTTAATTACGGCTGACGGTTCTGATTCTATTTCCATTCTATTTAAATTAGAATGAATTTAGAATGTATTTTCACTACACAGCTCGCGAAACGTTACCCCGTAGGCTACAACTTTGTCTGTGCTTGTTCCTCTTTCCTGAAGTTAAGCCTCATTCTGCGCGACACACATTTCTCCTTTTGGGGTCCCTAGGGTGTATTGCCATCGCGTCTTACTTGATCTCACTCATTATTTTAAAACAAGCGTTGTGCTGACCAACCCCACTCTTACTAAAGGTCAGATTTTATAATGACAGTTTAACATTCTGTAATAACAGTATACGATTCTATAGAGTATAAGATTCTATAATAACAGTATAAGATTTTATAATCACAGTATGCTTATGATCGACCTCCCCCTGGCCTGCGATCCTCGGCTCGGTCTTCCAGATCTCATCGCTGGCTTAGGATGAGCAACAGAACGGTAGTGCCATCTGAAAACCTTACAATGATGTATTGTATTGTATGACAAGATACATGATATGATAAGATATAAATTAATATGATATGTGATATTATATCTGATATGATATTATGTTACATGATACGATGTGATATACTGTGTCATTATATAATGATAGGATACAATATAATATGCTGTCATATTACATAATATAACACATATCATATCACATACAGTAATATGCTGTAATATGATATGTGTGATATATCATATCATGTGATATGATAGGATATGATATGTTATATTATATGACATAATGTGATATGCTAATATATTATAATGAACGGATAATGACACTGGCTCACGGCAATGCTGTTTACAATGTCATGGAAAAAATATTTTCTTTTCTTTTTTTTTTTCTAATGAGTGTGTGAGTGGAAATCAACATTTCGGGGGTCCTCGTATCTACATGGTTTTACATAGAGGCCTTACTACCAACGCAGCGTGTTTCCGCTGAAGTCCTATAGAGATTCCTATAGAGACCCTCAGTCCACTCTGCCGGGGCTCTGCCGCGGACTCACTCCCCCTTCGCCTGTGAGGACCACAGCAGCGTCGATGCATCTTGGAGGCCCCTGGCCCGGGGCTGGGTCTTTCTATTGGAATCCATTGGATCCATCCATGGGTATGATTGGAATTGTTCATCAACAAGATAATAGAGCGGTGCCTGTTCATTCAGCCGCGTCTGATACGGCTGAGCCCGTTGTCCCCCGCAGCGCGTCCTCGTGTCGTTAAGGACACCAGGCGACGTCACCAGCTATATGATCACAAAGCGAGGTAGAGGGGCGGGGGGGGGGGGGTTTCTTATGTGATTTACCCACTATAAGAAATACATTTTAAATACGAAAGGTTATGTGTTCATATTGGTATCCTATATGAGTGTCGCTGTAGCAGTGTGAGTGTTATTCAGGCCGTGGTGTTTCTTGGAAGAGGCAGGCACCACGAGGAATGCGGTCTCCCAGCCCGGATCCCCGAACCGTGGAAACTTATCATCATCATCATCACCTCCTGCCGTGAGCGGGTCGGGCCTTGGCACGCGCAGAGAGAGATGCTGCTGCAGTGCTGAACCGCAGCTCAGCAGCAGCATCCACTTAGAAGACGTGATGGAGGCTCGCGCGTTGCGCCCACATCGGACGTGCTCGTGTTGTGTGGGTGAAAAGGTGTGAATGGATGAATGTCACGTATTGAAACCTTTCACAGCCTTATTCAAACACTTTGTCTAGTACGTCTACATTAAAACGATTTGTTCTTAGCGCCTCTGATACAAACGTGCACGGACCGGGAAAGAACAATAGTATGAATGTGCGCAAAAGCAGTTGGCTGCATACAAGAAACTTAAATTAATCAATGATACATCCTCAAATGTAAATACACTCACATGTGGCAAAACAGCTGAACCGCACTCGACGTTTAAAGGGACGCGCGACTCCAGAGGTCCGACATCGCATCGCGGTGAGGAGGAACCCGCCACGGAACCCATCCGCGAAGCCTCCCCGGACGACATGGAGGACTTCATGTCGTCCGGGGAGGACATGGAGGACTTCATGTCGTCCGGGACTTCATGTCGTCCGGGGAGCCTCGGCGTCTGGAAGGGGGCGGGGGGGCAGCATACAAATCATGGTGCAGGCCATCATCGCCATAAGTCAGCGCCGACGTGCGTGTGAAGCCCCCCGGGCCTTAAGGGGACATCGGTCAGACGAATAACCTTCAGGGAAACCTGCGCCTTCATATTGTTAGTGCACACAACAGAATGGATCCAGAACTTTGGAGTCCGTTCAAAGCTGTGTCACATCCCAAGCATCGACAACAACCCGACATTCAATAATGAATAAGTGACTGGTCAGGGGTCACTCGGGGGCCACGCGTGACGTGTGGTGGTTTATGGGCCACTTCGTTTCACGCCAAATCCATGGGAGCGTAAATGATGATCCTCCGTGAGGGGTCACGGGTTAAGTTGTGAGGGCTTCAGCTGCAGCGGAGGACAAAGGTCTGAAATACATTCAGAACGTCCCAAAACAGAAGGACGGCCGCGATCTTTTTCCTCTGCCGTCACTCCAAATGAAGGGGGGGGGGGGGGGGTCGTTCTGACAACTTCCGCTGTACATTTTAATTAATGATTGAAAGAAGGGGAGAGCGCATTCGCGCCCGCCCACACACACACACACACACACACACACACACACACACACACACACACACACACACACACAGCAGCAGCAGCAGCAGTGACGGAAAAAACATGTGTGCGTGAGTGCGCGCGCGCGCGCATGTGTGTGTGCGTGCGTACGCGCATACAAAATGTAATTCATAAAATGGAGACGCAAGGACTGCACAAACATGCCCAGTGGTTTGCAACACATTTCCATCGAATTGTTTACATTGAGTTGTCTGAAACTTCTGATGAATGATGCGTTCAAGGGTTAGGGTCAGACATCACGTCAAGGGATATTTCCACCTCCTTCCTTTACACAATAAAGACACGTACTCCAGAGTAGGCTAATGCATAGTTTATCATGTTATACCAATAAACCCGGAAGGCTACACATAGTTAATAAAACAGTCTAAACACCGTCAGGGTCGCGGGTGCTGTGCCCCCCCTCTGAGCTGAGACTCGGGGGGGACACGTGACGGTCCGTTTGGTTATTGTCGCGTCACGTGGTTGGCTAAAAGTTGCGGTGAACAATAAAACGGCTGCTTCTAAAGAATACATAGCGACCACCGCGCATTCATATAGCTGCTACAAGCTACCGGCGATGCTGTTATACAGGCTACTCATACCGCTACAGTACGTCACCGCTCTGACCTCCTCTAAATACCTGAAGGAGAACACAGCACCGAGGAGAACACAGCGCGCGCGTGTGTGTGTGTGTGTTTAGGAAAGTCGGTGCACAGTGTGTGTGTGTGTGTGTGTGTGTGTGTGTGTGTGTGTGTGTGTGTGTGTGTGTGTGTGTGTGTGTGTGTGCGTGCGTGCGTGCGTGCGCGTTCCTCCGTCTTCCTCGCTGAAAGAGAGTTGCTCAGTGCAGAGTATAAATATCCCATTATGGTGAGGGGGACCGCGTGCCTGTGTGAAGCGAGTCCGTCCGTATCCCCCTCCCCTTCTGCATAGGGAGCACTGGTGCACTTCTCCCCTCACCATCCAACACCCCCCCAGAATTGGGTCTTCTTCAGTCGCAACCCCAACTCTCGGTGCGGGATGGAGCGTTCTTATAGCCATCCGCACGTGTCACCGGCGCCGTCACAAGCAGCAGGAGGCTGTGCAGCCTGAGTACCGGTGGACGGGGGGGGGCGGAGCGGCGGTCATCCGGACCTGGGAGCGCAGTCGGTGCGGTTCGGAGGGTCCGCGCCGCTGCCAGTGATGTTGTAATGCGCATCTGGCGTCCAGAAAAACACGTAGTAGATGACCAGGATGAACGCCGCGACGGACACGCAGAGGAAGTACGCGATGGCCATAGCCACTTTGACCCAGATCTTGGTGGACAGGTTGGCGTGCTTCACCCGCTGGTCGCCCGGGTAGCTGGGCCTGCGCTTCATGTCTCCGCCGTTCTGCTTGTCCGTGGCCGTGGCGCTGGTGGCGGTGCCCTGCTTGCTCACCGCTCTCATGTTGACTCGGAGACAGCAGCGGAGGACACGCGGATCCAGGCACGGAGGCTCCGGCTGTGGGTCCGTCCGCGGGGTCCGGAGAGCGAAAGAGATGTGCTGCAGTTTACAACCCGCACCGCTACTGGGACGGTCACGGCCGGACAGCTTCATACACACACACACACACACACACACACACACACACACACTCACACTCACACACAAACCCTGCCCTCCCCTACAGCGCTGCTGCTGCTGCTGCTGCTGCCAAGTGCTGCTGGTCGTTGCGCACCGGACAAGATGTGCACCGCTTTGGGTTTTATGATGCTTTCTTAGGTCCTAGATTAGGGTGGAGCAGAAAGTACGCCAACACGCCACGATTGGGTCATAGTTTGAGACAAAACGTCCCGCAGGAGGAAGGGGTAGGGTGGGGGGTAGGGGTAGATGAGGAGGGATGGGAGGAATGGGAGGGAGGGGGGGGGGGGGGGGGGGGGGGGGAGGGGGGCGGTATTCGGTCACATAATCATTACTCCTGAACAGTCTCCCCCATTTCAGATACATTCACGTGCTACATGTGAACTCCTATAGCAGTAACTCGCTCCTTCCACGACACAATGCGTAATATATCTCCCCGTATGAGCCGGAGCTCTGAAACGGGTCCTATATACAGTATATAGTATATATAGGCTCTCTCTCACTCTCTCTCTACCCCCCCCCCCCATACGTCGCATTAAGAGGAGCATGGGGTCTGATTCTCTCACCCTGGGCAGCTCAAGGTCGTGAGGTGGGCTGGTGCGCTCAGTTTGTTTGTGCGCGTGGCGTGGGAAAATGATATGAAATCCACAGAATACGACCACCCAAGAAAAGGTTACCGTTAGAACATGCAGATGTCAGTAACGGTAAGCGCGGTAACCGGTAACCCCTGAAATTAAATTGGCAACGGACCCAGAGTTTGCCTCTTAAAGATGCATGGGATAAAACCTAATTAAAAACGGTCTGTATTTTTCTCTCCTTCTCAAACGCACACGCACACACGACCCAAAGCAATCATTTTATTGGGCGATTGAAAGTTGACAGTACAAGCAGTGAACTTGTATACACTGAGCATGGACTCCTTCTGCACCAGACAACTCTGTGTGCAAACGGACATTCACTTTAACCTTTAAGAGATGCAACTAAACAAGAAAAGTTTCAACATCCATTCCGTTTAAACCAATTTGCATTATTTTTCGTTTAATTCACAATCCCCCAAAAAGTAATGTATCCAATAGAAATACATTTATAAACTGATGTCACATTGAAATAGCCTACTTCCAATACAATCACAGAGTCGTGACAAGAAATTAAAAAAACTAAAATGCATATATGGCCACGAAACCAAAAGCACAAACCGCTCACAAATATCGAGTGGAATGTTATTTTACATGACGTCACATCATCTCTTATTGACGTCACCAGGTTCGTTTACAGAGCGAACTTGACTTTTTTTTTTTTTTAAAGCGATCAATTTTAATTATTTTAAAACGTCATGCTAGGCCTGCATGGTAAAGCTAACATTTACATTTTAAAGATTGTAATTCAAAATAAACACTAAAACTAATCAAATGTAATAAAAAAATAATAATCCTAAAGCACTTGGTAGTATGCTGAGGTCACGTCAGGTTTCATCCACGCCACCCTGTATATCATTAGCCCAATAAGTCAGTACTTAAGAATAGCTATTTACTCTCACAACACTTAAAGCTAGTGTATGCAATTTGTAGAAACCAGCCAGAGTAAACTAGATTTTGAAAGCATCCAACCGAAAAAAAAATTCCACCCGTCCCTTCAGACTCCCCTCCGAAGCCACTCCCCTAAAACACACGAACAGCTCAGTAGCTGTTGCAGCCTGGTCTGCCTGGTGGAACTCTGGTCATGCAGTGTGGGCACGGGCAGAGTCCTTGCGGGTGGCCGGAGAGCTAGAGAGTCCGACCATTAAGCTTATTACAGGCACGCAAAAACTACCGGTTTACTTTTTTTTGTTTTTGTCCGAGCGTTTGATTTCTTGATCGCTGTCGTGATGTAGAGAGCATTTCAAGAAATGACCAAAAAAATGCATCCAAAATAAATCACCTACCCTAGCTTTAATTAAAAAAATAATTAATTTTCGGCTGAAACTGCTCCCTGTGGAAAGGATTTTTTTTATAGCACGAGAGAAGATGACAAAATTATAAAAAGTCTACACACAGCATTACCTTGGTTGTCGCCTGATTGTTTAGTTCAAATAAAAATCCACCATGTATACCTGCAAACACAGTTTTGAGCCCTGAAGTAGAACACCTGTAGTAGTGCCTCCATTTGCCCTGTTTACCCTGCTGGCGTTTAGAACCACGATGGAGCCAAGATGGACGCTCTGTGATTGTGGCCCGTTGACAGCAACAGTCGAAAGTCTTCAGAATTGACAACTGAACACTGTTCTCCCACCCGTTTAGAGTTGCTTTGGACACCAACTGAGAAGCATTTATACATAAAAAAATAAAACAAAATAAAACGTAACAGCGCTAAATTCATCTGTCGTTTTTTGCATCACAAAATCATGGTAAATTTTTCTTCGCCCACATATACCAACGTGTATAAGAACGTATTTCATGATCTGGTAACACACACACACATGTTCATGATGTGACAAAAATACTTAAAATTATCATCATTATCATTTTGTTTTTCTTAAAAAGGACTATAGTTTCTTTCTCGTCTCCTTTTAAAAGCTCCGAAAGTGGACACATGTCTTGTATAGGAAGCAAAAAAAAAAAACAACATACATTTGGTTTTCTATAAACTCAACATATCAACATGAAAACCAAACAGCAAAAAAGCTAAATCACAAACATTGGGTGTCCGTCTGCGCTAACAGCCAATCGGGCTGCTGGACCTCATGTGATGTCCGTCACATGATGGCTGCCCGTGGGGTCCTTACTGCAGTAGTGTGTGGGGCCACGACAAGGGAAACGCACGCCACTGCCCCAGCTGTTTGTTTGCGGATATCGCGAGACGGGATTGGATGTCAAATGGGACGTGTTCACTCCCGAGTTGTCGTTTTGTTGTTTCCTGAATGCAGAGGATGTCTCCCAAAATGTTTAAAAAAAAACTAAAATAATAAAATAAAGAGAAGGCTGAGGATGTGAGGCGCGCAGGGAGACCGCTGCGTTAGAGCCGCGCTCGGGCCACGGTTCTCGCTCCGCCGGCCTCCCTTTGTGACAGTGAGGTCATGCCAAGTGACATCATGGTTAGTCCCTTGTCGAATGCATCAGTAGGCTACTCAGTCCCCCCCCCCCCCACCCCCATCAAGTCTATGAGTGTCACTCTGCTGAAGACCACTGTTGCTCCACCTCCTCCCTCTCTCCATTAGTGCCTCCATCGCTCAATCCTCCAGAGCCTTAGCAGTGTGTCTCTGGTGTCAACGGTAACCCTCAGCCTGTTGATAGAGAAGGGGGGGCATTGAGGGTAATGCATACTGGCAGATGGATAGAGTGTGTGTGTGTGTGTGTGTGTGTGTGTGTGTTTATCACACAATCTCAGACTAAAGCTTGTGGGAATGGTTTGGTAGTGCTAACATGACCTCTGACCCCAGCAGTGGTGCCACTTCCGGCATGAGAAACACCGCGCAACAACGGCTTCCCGTAATGACAAATCATTTCACAATACATGACCAAAATACATTACGACCAACACAACTAAGATTCCCATGCTACGCAAATGTCCATTGCAATGTGACGTGGCCATGTGAGCAAGCCCTGCGATGGGAGGTGGAGACACATCTGAGTTTAGAGTTCCCCTGGTTCAGACCACACCAGTGTGAAACCAGTCTGGCGACACCAGACCAGCAGAGATCTCACAACCTGCCAAACACCTGAAGATTTCTAAATGCCACGTTAGCTGTTGTCGAACAGACCTACGCCCCTGACATTTCACAGGAAGTGACGCCTTCCTGGAAATGATCCTCCTCTGCAGCGCAACAACCAGGAGATATAGCGAGTGTCCCGAGAAACATCACATAACGTGATGCATATTTCATCGAATGTGTGCTCAGTCCACAAGACGGGGGACATCAGCCACTTTGTTCACATTTCTTTTTCTGGGGAACCATAAAGACCTGGACGTCGGACTGGGACCCTTCCCAGTTTTAGCAGTGAAATCTGGGAGATTGTCCCGAATCGAGCGAAGCATTTTAGACACTGACTTGTGAGTCTAAGCGTGTAACCAATCCGAGCCTTAGGACCACACACGCAATTCTTCGGGGAATCAGCTCAGCTTTCTGACTCTTTTATGGACATGAAAAAAACAAAACAAAGACGCTCCAAAACATAATCAAGTCAGTCCACTGGATGACCGTCAACAGGAAGTGATTGTGATTGCTTGATTCAAAACAATCATAATCACATCCTGTTCATCGTCTTATAAGCACAACGCAAACGTTAAAAAGGTTCCAAGTTTATCCGAAAACATTTTTTTAAATTTTCAATTAATCATAATCATCATTCTACAGACCAACCGCAGATGTGAGTTTGTGCCCGTGCACTGCATGCTGCCCTTCTTAATAAACGAATGACAAATCGAGAGCCGAAACCCAGAGCGGCTCGTGTTCTGATCCCATGATATACGGCGCATTGAGCCGAAACAATACACAACCGCTTCTCTGGGGGGTGTAATTGAATCAGACTTCAGCACTTCAAACGGCCCTCCATCCTATCTGCCCCCATCATCTGTCCAGCTGACTGCGGTTAATTCCCTCTAAAAAGCCTTTTACAGGCTTAATTGCGGCTCTAATTCCCCTCGTTTCCTGGTCCCCGCCCTGGCGGTACGGCGGTGCAGGCGGAGCAGGGGCGGTAAACACTGCGCTGCCCTCTAACGAGCACCACCGACGAGCTGCTCAGGACCTGAAATACAGCCATAAACGGGAGTAAAGTGAGACGCCAAAAGGTTTGATGATGCTAACCGCCACGGTCTTCCCATTGCCATTAGCGCGGAGCGACAACAAACTAATGGCTCATAATGGGGGGAGAAGCTAATGGTTAGGCTACTTGTGGCGGTCTTTGCCCAGTCCACCCGGTCCAATTATCAAGTTCTTTAACTCATATTTGAAGTCCCTACTGTTAGGCAGGCGCCTGCTTCCCAAGCGAGAGTAGATGTTAGGCCTCTTGCTTGGGTGATGACTACAGGCGGTGGACAATGGGACTCAAACGCAGTGGTGTTTGGCTTCAGCACCATAGACTCTACACACTATCCGGTCCCCATAGAACGCAAGGAACTGATGCTTTGTCCTCACCTGGGACCCAGGCAAATCCACATGCTTTACTGGTAGATGCCAAGCGGCAACATTCCATGCTGAAAAATGAAGCCCATGCGGAAGTGCAAAAACTTGCAGTTCCTCGACTGGCCGCTTGAGGCTGGCTGCAGAACGGAGTCAACTCCCATAGACACCCATGTTAAAATGTCCAACTTTACAGCCAAAATAAACATGTTTACATCGTGGTTCAAAAAACGGTTTTGGTGTCTTTCAGTAGTGTTCGAGTCCATGACAACTGTGAGGGGGGTGAATTTTTTTTGAATCCATTATTTTAATGCACAGAGAAGGATTTATTTTATGAATAATTAAGGGCGTGGTCAACTTGATTGGCAGCTGTCATCTGTCATCACGGCACGACCTTCACGGATTCGAGGCTTTGATTGGTCTGGCTGGAGGTAGGCAGGCTTAGAACACAGACTGAAATGTCCAAGATGGCGGCGCCCAGAAGCTCAATTTTAGGCTTCATCTCCGCTGTTAAGAATGCCTATGGGTGACATCACGGAGGGTTTGTCATATACATTAGTTATATACAGTCTATGGTAGCTGCATCTAGCCGCCCCCCTACCGTTCAGACAGACTTCCAGCAGACCAGGCCCGGGTCGGACCAATCACAACCCTTTATGTAATGGGGGTGGGTTTGACATGGTGACTGAACAGAGGAGTGCCCTATGGGAGCGCCGTTGAGGCACTTTCATAAACAACTAAGATGGCGGCTGCTGCTGTGTCACATATTTGGTTGCTCTGATTGGTTGTAGGTCTCTCCAACTGCGTCCAGCGGCATTTTGGTCTGTGCCCCCTCACAAATCGATTAACTGAGGTTCCACACCAATATGATTCGAGAACTAATCTGGCGATTTCTGCATAGCCTTGTTCAGCCAAGAGTTTAAATCAAGACAACACCCCGAGTACCATTTCTAGTAATAGTAGTATTAGAGTACAGATACAACACTGCTAGAGATAGAGGCCCTTTCTCTGTGTGTGTGTGTGTGTGTGTGTGGTCAAATGTATAGATTCATTTTTAAATAACAGTCTATTCTGTACAAGTGCATTAACCCCTGTGTTTGGATAAAAAAAAGCCAATATGGGTAACACACAAAAACACACACAAAAAAAACCAACATCACAGTTTCATGACAAAGGACAGTCAAAGACACGGGCAACACACACATTGTTTCTTTGATCACAGATGGTTATGGGCCAGCCAAGCAAGCAAAGGTTGATTTCAAGCTGCATTCAAGGCAGAGAGGAACTGGGTAGTGTCTCAAGTTAACCACGACCCTTTGGCATTTAAAAACCCTGCATCATTATTCAGATTAATTGAGGGTGCCCAAGCTCCTAAATGCCACCAATGGCTTTAAAGTGGAAAATTCTACCTTTAATTATCCGTCTACTCCCCTTCTCTGTTCTTAACTTTCCCAATTAGGACACCGATGAGACATTGATCAGAACACCAGTATCTCACAATGTCAGAGATTGGAAAATCTGACACCAGTGGTAACATTAAGAATGGGTGTTATTCAGAGAGCCAATTGTTTCCCACTTTGAGGCATGTTGAACAATGGTCTAATGGAGATGCATTGCATATCAATCTGTATGCCATTACTGGATGATAATGGCTCAAGTATAAAGTATGTTATATAAAGTATAAGGCAGTGACCCGGTGGGCTCAGGCCATTGTTGGTGTGTCCTGGGTTCACTCTTGGGTCCACATTGGGGAAAACTATAGAGGAGAGGGCGAGGGATAGAGAGAGGAAACACAACTCACCAGGCGATGGTGAGGCAGCATGCCATGCTACAACCAATCACAGGGGAATACCAAAGCAACCAATCACAGGGGGGCCAGAGATCACATGACAAAGACACACATTAGGCGAGTTTCAGATCGTTTGCATTTGCGCATTTGTTGCAACGAGACTTGAGAAGATCCGGCGGAACTCGTCATAATCACGTCAAGTTCCCGTCTGGTCAAGGCGGACACAGGTGAACTTCTCGTCAACAACTTCCGTTCTTCGTAGCAGACGAGTTAGAGGCATTGGATCTCCCCTTATTGATGCAGGCTGAGGAGCAAATGGGATGAATTTTCTGCATGCACAATGGCTTGGCTATGTGGATAAATGTGTTAATAAAATAAATAAAATAAAAAATGCATGATGAGTGATGAAGTGAAAGTTCACAAAATCGTCTCTTTTTAATATGCATAGTTTGGGAGAGGGCACCAGGCACGCCTCTCTGAAAGGTGTAACGTCACTTCTGACGTGGATAATTTAATGTCGGTATTCCAACCAACCAGGGCAAAGTTGAGAGGATGTTGAGGGGAGTGTCTTATGTCCGCACTTGCTCGAGAGAACATGCCCAGAAAAGCAGGCAGAAGTTGTTTTCCTGAAACCACGCGAGTTTTGAAAGCCAGGTGAATCGTCGCATCGGAAGTTCATCAGAGGTATTTCTGACGTTTTCATCCCAGAATGCATTCTGAAGCCTGGCAAACGAAGCCGCATGCCTCATCTGAAACTCGCCTATTGTTGGAGAGGAGGAGAAGTGGGCGGGGTTTACAGCACAGTGATTAGGCGCCACCACGACGGAGAATACAGTTAGTGATTACACTCCACCGGAGTGGGAGGGGCATTGTCAGTAGGAGGAGTTTCAACAAAGGAAGAAGTCATCCCATTGGGCCGTAGAGTGTCGAAATGTCTCAACAAATTTGCAGATCAGATCCCAAAAGCCAAGCGGTGTCATGCATAGAAACATCCAGCGTTGTGTGCGTTTGCGGCCGGCGCTTGCACGTTACGACGCAGCAGAAGTCACGCTGTCACGGTTGACTTGAGGGGAACGACGGCTGCAGACAGTGAGTGAGTGGGCGAGAGACATGGACACAGGACAGGAGAAACCAACACCCCAATCTTTTTGAGATTAGACGAACAGAAACAGGAAGTGAGGAGGTAAGGGGCGTGCGGAGAAGGGGGGGGGGGGGGAGGTGGGGGTCAAGTGAGCACCAGACTGGTCTTACGGTACATGACCGTCTCAAAGTCGCTGATGTAGACCGCACCTGAGGACACCACGACGGATGGTTCCGGTTCATCGTCTCCCCCTGCTGGCTTTGTAGTGGCGCTGTCAGTCTGCCCGGGCAGCTCTGTGGGCTCTCCTGTGGGGGTAAGAAGGAAGGTTGAAGAGAGTTTGAAGTGGAGAAAAGAGAGAAAGACAGAAACACAAGTTAACATCTTCAAGTGTTTAGAGGAGTCTCTATTTCAAGACCAGGAGTCAAATCCACTAGTGACGTCACAAGTGGATTTGGCTGCTTGCATTAGCTGGGTTCATTTCAATGTTTCCCTGACAATAATGATAATAACCTTTCTGTTGAGACCATCAAAGATTAAAGTCAATGTAAGGGAATACTGTGCCAGTTCTGTGCCATCTTTGTAGTTCTTTACCCTGTGGAAGCGTAGCAGGTTCATCCTGCTCCACAACCGCTACCTCCACGTCAGTGACCCCAGATGACGCGGGGTCAGTTACCGTAGAGGGGGTGGGGTCAGTTACCGTAGAGGGGGCGGGCTCAGTTACTGTAGAGGGGGCGGGGTCAGAAACCTCAGAGGGGGTGGGGTCAGACACCTCAGAGGGGCTGGGCTCAGCAACCTCATGTGGGGCGGGGTCAGAAACCTCAGAGGGGGTGGGGTCAGACACCTCAGAGGGGCTGGGTTCAGCAACCTCATGTGGGGCGGGGTCAGAAACCTCAGAGGGGGTGGGGTCAGACACCTCAGAAGGGCTGGGTTCAGCAACCTCATGTGGGGCGGGGTCAGAAACCTCAGAGGGGGTGGGGTCAGACACCTCAGAGGGGCTGGATTCAGCAACCTCATGTGGGGCGGGGTCAGAAAGCTCAGAGGGGGTGGGGTCAGACACCTCAGAGGGGGTGGGGTCAGAAACCACACAGGGGTCAGATAATGTTGAAGGGGAGGAGTCAATCTCACAGTGGGAGGAGTCCGAAACAACAGAGGTATCAGGTTTAGAAACCTCAGAGGGGGCGGGGTCAGATACTGTGGAGGAGGTGTCATCAACCTCAGAGAAAGGTGATTCAGATTCTAAAGGAGGGTTCGAGTCAGGGACTGTTGAGGGGGCGGGGTCTAGGACCACTGAGGGGGTGGAGTCAGATACTATTGAGGGGGAGGAGTCAATGACTTCAGAGGGGTCAGAGACCAATGATTGGGAAGAGTCAGGGGCTACTAAGGTGGCGGAGTCAGAGGCAGGTGAGGGAGCGGAGTGAATGACCACTGAGGGGGTGGGGATAGGGACTGCTGAGGGGAAGGAGTCAGAAACATTGGTAGGGGCGGCGTCTGTTTCTGATACAATAACAGTTGGCTGGACTAGAGAGGTTGATTTTACTGCTGTGGATAGAAAGAGGGAAGAGATTAAAACAAAAAAGGTAGGAAAGATCAAAAAGGATTCAAGCAGAGGGAAGGGGGAGAGAAAACAAGGAAGGCGAGGGAGAGAAGGGAGGTCGTTAGTGAATTTAAGAGCCAAAAATCAATCGATCAATCGATAACATCAATGAGAAAACGCCAAACGGTAAATAAGACAAGACGACCAGAGTGAAGATTGAAAGTAACAACAGACAAAAGGAGCTTAACATCAGACAGAGGAGCATTCATCATCCTGCTTCTTCGGAGAGGCGCAGACCATATATAGTGAGGTCCACCAGACACCGGATCACACACAACAAAAGTCTGCTCAACGTCTCGGTGAACCGTGAAAGCTCGAGCTGGAAATTCAAAGTGCACAATGCAAAAAGTCCCCAGATCTCAAGGAGCCGGAGTCCCCCTCCTACCTGCGTGTGCGTCCAGCTCCTGCTGGAGACTGGCAGGCGGGCAGCGGGCGGCAGCGTCCTCCTGCGGGCCACGCCCCGGGGCCTGGCTCTGGGCCTGAGGGGGGCTGCTCTCGGCGCTGGCCGGCTTCAGCGGGCTCTCCCCGCCCATGCTGCTGCGGGGGGACTGCATCTCCATCTCCTCGCCCCAGTCGGTGACCGGCTGGTGGCCGTCCGGGGGGGAGAAGGGGCTGAGGGGCTTGAGTCCGTCGGGGGAGTCCTGTGCGGCCGCCGCGGCCGGGGGCCGGGATGTGGACCTTGGGCCTGGGGGTGCGCTGCTCCTTGGGGCTCGCCGCGGCGCCGGCGCCGGCGGAGGAGGGCGGAGGAGTAGGGGAGGCTCCTCCCCCAACGCCGCCGGCCGTCTCCTCCTTTCCGGCGTCTCTCTTCTCGTCCCGGTCCTCCTCCTCCTCATCCTCTTCCTCATCGCTGCCTTCGTCGTCGGAGCCAGCGTCCTCGCCGTCGCTGGCGTCCTCCCACTCGTCCTCGTCTTCGTCAGCCTCACCCCTCCTCGCCTCCTGCAGCGGGGGGTGGGGGGGTGGGGGGGGGGGGGGGGGGGGGGCGGTCCCAGGGACAGAGGACACGGTTCGTTTAAGGACACCATGTTGTGGTTGTTGTGGCATGGCATCAATTAACCTCACTTTGAGTTTCTGACCCATTGTTTCATTATGAAATGTGTCAATGGTACGCCTCTATTCAAAACCACTTCTGGTTAAAAGTCTATTAATATACACGGACAACGAGGTCAAGCACTTGAACTTCCATCACTAAACAGCGGGCTGTGTACCTTCTGTACCTTCTGTGTTGGGGCCACTTTGGGTTTCTTCTCCTCCTTCTCCCCCTTCTCCTCCCTTCTCTCCTCCTCCTCCTCCTCCTCCTCCTCTCTCTTGGGTTTGTCCTTCTTCTCTCTGGCTTCATCCTCCCTCTCTCCCTCCCAGCGGTTGTCGTGCATGCTGTGGTGTCCAGGGATACGGTGTCAGGATGGGAGAGACCGCACCGATCACTGGTATGGTCTCTCCCATCCTAACATCCAATAACATCCTTAACAAGCCTAACATAACAATAATAATGATGACGGCTTTACTAAGAAATGAAGACGACCATGTGTGTTTGATCTAAAATATAATTCTCCATCCTGTTAACACTTTATCAATGCATTGATTGGGGGTCGATGGATAAGTAGACAAGACTAAAAACTAGATATGCTCTTGGCTCTTGATGCTGATATTTATATTTAACTAAATAGACTTTTTTTTTAATTTGTTTTTGTTTTTTTGTTTGTATTTGTTTGTAGGATTGAGTAGACTCTGCATGAGAGTTCTATTTTTTGTTTTGTCGTTTAATCCTGAAATTTGTTATTGTCTTAAATTAAAAAAATAATAATAATAATAATAATAGCAGAGTCCCCCAATGTGGGGAGGGTGGATGGTGGGGAAAAAAAAAAAAAAAACTAGGTTTGTAACACAATTGCATTTGACGCATAATTGTGTCTATTTTGTAGTAGCTCCACCCGGTCAATGTCCTTCCATGCACACTTCTGCTCCAGTGTCCACGTGGTCACCAGCAGGACCCGCGGCCCGACCCACCTGTAGCTCTGGCGCTGATCCCGGTCCCGCCCCCGGGTCCGGCCGCCGCGGCCCCGGCCTTGGGACAGGAAGTCCCCGAAGGTGGGGGCCTTCGGGGGGCGCTTGCTGTCGTCTAGGAAACGAAGACATGGCGAAACATGGGAGGGAGGGAGGGAGGGAGAGAGAAGAGCAAACATTACAAAAGAGAATCTAAAAGCACCTAAGCCTTATCACCTCTCTTAATGGCAACATGAGGCAAATCATTCACTCCCTTGTCTCCACTTAAGGACTGGACACATTAACCTGAGCCCTCATGGGGTCAGACAGGAGTCTGACAGGAATAAACCACGGCCCATGTCTGTGTGTCGGCCAGAAGTTCACATTGGAAAGACTGTAACATGCATCAATAGTCATTACTGTGGAAGACTATGGATGGGTACTCTGCGTAAGGAACCATTTTATTCATCTACAGGATTTGCTGTCTTGTCCATTGGGTTGTTCTAGTATCTCTTGGCCTGTTTATCCTTTAATACTGGTTTTTAAGAAAACTCATTTTAGAGCCACAAAAATTTGGCCAGAAGATCTCTCCAGCCAGTTCAGCACCCTGTTTGTCTTTCATCTGCCTCGCTCTCCCTCCTCATCTGTGTGTGTGTGTGTGTGTTTGATCCAATTACTCAGCACTAAGATGAGAGAAGCCGGTCTCAGGTGATATCACGGTGAAGGGCTTAGGAGGGGCTGCGCCCGCCCCGTTATGAGTCTCCATTAGCCCCCAGACTCTGAGCCCGGCTGACCCCAGCCACAAGGTCAACCAGCTATTAGCCACGCTGCTCATGAGGGACGCGCGGTACTTAGAGCAAGAGAGAGAGAGAGTGAGGGAAAGTGAGAGTGAGAGAAAGCGAGAGAGAGCGAGCCAGAGAGTGACACGTCATTAAAGTGAAGGAGGAGAGAGGAGAAAGGTGAAAAAAAGAGAGCACAGATGGAGAAAACAGGAATGAGAGGCATTGTGGAGCCGTGGAGGGAAAGATGAGGAGGGAGCAGAAGATGAGCGACTGAAGGGAACAAAGGAAGAAAAAACAAAATGGGAGGCACAACGAGATAACATGAACACAGAGAGAGAGAGAAGGGGGGGGGGGGGGGGGGGGGGGGGAGTGAGAGGGAGGCATGGCGTGAGAGGAGTATTTGGAGGTTG
>JAXIVH010000011.1:1898387-1929215 GCA_036785325.1 Urophycis tenuis
AATCACGCTTGCCTTATTCACTTTATATTCTGCACCTGTTCTTTTGCTTACAATACCTTATATTACTGAAGTGAAACTTGTTCATTTCCAGAGGTTTGGTCTTCAAGGGGTTTGATGTTCGTCATTCACACACATTGTCACACACACACACACAGGATTGAGAGAGAGATACAAGGAGGAAAGTAGAGTGAGTCATGAGGAAAGGAGAGTGAAAGGAGGATAGGAGAGATAGGAGGAAAGGAGGGAAACAGAGGAAAGGAGCGATTACAGAGCAGCCACGAAGCACCACTGTGTTGAGAGGGCTTCAGTGTGTGTGTTTGCTTTGCAGATAAGGGTTTAGGGTTTAATTAGGGCAGTGGTACAGGCATCCCTAATTAATCTTCTCTCCTAATCCCAGGAAAAGAGCAGAGGCTCACAGTCCCCAAACACAGTTTTACCACCCCGTCACTGTCTACAGCAAGACTAGACAAAACACAGCAATGTTGTTATGCAGCCGCTGTCTGTCTGCCCAGTGTGCACCTGTCGCATTCCTGGCCGTCCCTGGAAGGTCACGTCGTCTGCAGCACTTATCCAGGTCTCTTCCCAGGACTCATTGGTAATGTTACTGTGGTCGGCTGTGCAACATTTATTTGTGTTTTTTTGTTTTTAAAATCATACTAATCATCATAACAGGCGCAACCTCAGAACTACACACAGCACCAGAAGGTATTGTGTTTAGCGTTTGTAGCAAGGCACGCACATTTTCAGCACCTGTCCAAAAATGGAAAGATATAATATATAAATATATATAATATATCATATAAATATATACTTATTAGTATATATTTTTAATATTTAAAAATGGGGGGGCGCAAAATAAAAATATGGGGTCACTCAATGTAGGTAAGACACTAGGGTACAATAGCAAGACCAATGACTCCCCTTAAAACACATTTTAACCGCTCCACTAAAAGCAATGAACCCATGTCAGATCAGTGTGATAAGAGTCCGGCTGTCGGGTTGCTTTTCAATTCCCTGCCGATCGAGGCCGAGACCAGGACAACAAAGCGCTCCCCTCAGAGGACTTCCCCCCCCCCCCCCCCACCCCCCCCCTGCTCGGGTCCAGGACCGCCGCGCCCGGCCCTTCCACGTGCACCCAGGCGGTCCGACCGGCGGAACCGGTTCCGTGCCGCGCTGTCCCCGAAGGGCGTGCGGCTCAAAGCACCGGCACCAGCACCCCCCCGCCCCCTCCTCCCCGTGATAACAATTACTGCCATTGTTTGGCATACGTCATCTCGGATGCATCCTGCTGGGAAACGAGGGGGGGGGGGGGGTGTCTGTCAACCGTGTTTGGTCTGGACGAGTATCGTTTAAACAAGAAGCCGTTAACCACCCGTCCTTTGCTCAGGTGCGGCCAGCGCACGGATGCAACAACAACACGTTTGCTCCCGGCGGCCGCCGCGCTGCTGGCGGTGTTCACGCCTTGACAGAAATGAGAGCCGGGCCACGCGGGCCGTCGTCGCATCAATGACCGCTGAAGCGAGAGACCGCCAGAGAGTTCCCCAAAAAAAGGCTTTTATTATATAAAAAAAAAAAAAGGAAGGTACAAATGACTAATGCGTATGTGCTGAAATCTAACAGGCAGGCTCCTACGAGACGTCTGGACAAGAATCCCCCCCCCCCCCCCCAGACGGTGCGAGGATCACTGTGGGGGGCCGAAGTAGTCCACCACGCCGTTGCCTTTGCGGCCGTCGAAGAAGAAGACGTTCCTGTGGGGGGCATCTCGCTGGGAGAGGGCCTGGAGGGGATTAAGTGAGAGAGAGAGAGAGAGAGATGAAGCCATACTCAACTGTTGTATTAGGTTTTTGACTTTGACCACTTTAACGCTGTAGAACTCAACAGTTAAGTGGGCAGGTGTGCCCAAATCCCCGGTGTTTTGCTCAAAGGCACTGCAGCGGGATAGCCAGGCAGCCAGGTTTTGAACCACACAGCCAATGATCCGAGACATGAGCAGGCATCAGAGGTTTTAAACTTAAATCAATGCTAACCAACGTAGCTTTTACAATGGGATCAAGTTGAGCAAGCTTGTCTGCAACACACACACACACGTAAGCTTATTATGAGTGTGTGTACGTGTGCATGTGTGTGTGTCTGTGCGCGTGTGTGTGTGTGTAGAAGCAAGTAGCAATGTGGCCAGTGAGACGTCAGTTGCAGTAGGTTTCATCATCGCAATGGAGACAGCTAGTTGGCCTTGTGCCAACCCAACGCCGACTGATGTCTGACTAAGGTGCACACACACACACACACACACACACACACACACACACACACACACACACACACACACACACACACACACACACACACACACACACACACACACACACACACACACACACACACACACACACACACACACACGATTAAAACGTAGCTGTGGGATCTTACTACTCCCCTCTCTGGGTGAACTGAGTTCAACGCAGTGGCCTTATCTACTTATCTAGTTTTGTGTTTGCGAAGGAAACTTTCTGTGGTTTGATTGAGGTCCTGTTTTTAATGTGGCTGTGATTCGCAGAAGGTTATGTTCAGCTTCTGGGTTTGAGGCCGGGAGTATCAGACCACACATCAAATTAAGCATCTTTGACAAGTGGTTTACTATGCCAACACTGTCTAGCAATCCCTAGCCACTGCATGACTATGCTTCAGCTTTCACTTTGCGGTTTGAACTTAATATTGCACATGATCGAGTGGGAATTACGCCCGGCATAATGACGACGTGAATCAGAATGAGCGTGTGTTTGACTCTCATGTCGTGTGCCTTATTTGGGCCTTACCTTAACGACTTCCTGTCCCAGGACTCCGCCCACCACGGCACACACCGGGGCCATCTCTGAGAAACAGTAGCTGGACGAAGAGCACGCACACACAAAAGGTCTTCGCTAAATACACTTGAATCATTTGCCACTTTGGATGCCCAGACATTATGTGGGCCATGAAAAGCAGATTCAGGTCTTACGGTTGATTTCCTAAGGCTAGCCATTATTAAATCCACTCTTTACAGCTATGCACACAAACAACATGATTCATTGAATAACTAATGAATCATTGCTATAATAACGTGAAAGGACCATTACTGCTCAAACCTATGCATCAGACACACCCGTCTTTTGAAAGACCTGTTAATACCATTGTGGTTTTTGATGGGCTGAAATGTGCCAGGCGAACAATCCTAGTGACATAGCTGGGACACATGTGACATCCTCTTGTGGTTTTAGCTCTAACCTTTAGTGTCCAGTTACTCTTTAAATGATTGACTTGAATGACTTCACCGGGCAAGTCGTTTTGCAGGAGGACCAACGTGCAGGGGAGGGTGGGGACAGGAGGGGTTGGGCGGGGTACCTGAAGAAGTCGTCACCGACCAGCTCGCTGTTCAGCCCCATGGACTCCAGCACATCGTCTCGGATCTGCCTCAGCAGCTGGCCGTCCTCCACCCAGGACTGGGGGTCTGGGTCGCGACCCTTGTCTGTGCGGAACTTCAGCAGAACTGAGGGGGGGGGGGGGGGGGGGGGGAAAGAGAGAGAGAGAGAGAGAGAGAGAGAGAGAGAGAGAGAGAGAGAGAGAGAGAGAGAGAGAGAGAGAGAGAGAGAGAGAGAGAGGATAACATTATTGAGGACAGAGGAGGTGGTAGAGTCAGAGGTGGGGTGGACACAAGACGTTTCTCAACATCAGGGAGGACGTTTGGGTTAAGGAGTCAAAGTCTGAAAAAGCGTGCGTGCCCGTGTAGCCGCGCCGTGCACACTTTGCTATGCTTCAGTTGTCGGGTCAAATGAAGTCCCCTGCAGGTTAGCAAAGCGAAAAAAAGGTGTCGACTACCTCATCTACCCTTGCCATGCACACAAATGAACCTTGTGTTTGACACACGCACGCGCACCCACACCTGCGCACGTGCAAACGCACACACTTTCCAAACCGAAAGCGTGCATGTTTGCACAGAAACCCACCCTTCCCTTGTTTCCTGTTTCAGGGAGCCATTAAAAAAATAAAAGCCATAAGAAAGAAAGAAAAAAAAACTCCTCCCACGGTCATTTCCACCACGTGTACCTACTAGTACACACCCGTGCACACACGCATTATTTCCACATTGTGACCTACTATCGGTGAATCTGCCAGAGAGTCACAGGCTGGCACTGGGGGGGGGGAATCATTTCAGCTCTGATTTGAAGCACTACGTGGATGGAACAACCACCGATATCTGCGCCCATCTGTGTGTGTGTTTCGCATGGCGGGTATTGGATGAGGCAGAGACCCAACCGGCTCAGCATCACATTCACAAGACGCACACAAAGAGGGGGGGGCATTGCATGGCGCCTGTCTATTTTCAACCACGTTTCAAGATGATATCTGCAAATGAAGGACGTAGAAACTGGTATTCAAAGATGTGCTCCGACGAAACAAACAGCAAACCCACTGCATGTGTGTGTGTGTGTGTGTGTGTGCGTGTGCGTGTGTCTTCAGCTTACAAACCCTTGGGGACTGATTATGCAAATGACTTTGACCTCGCCGCAGGGTAAAAAAAGAATCTGAAAAAGACAAAAGCAGCACTGTGTTCCTCACCCTCCGTCTCACATCTTTGTTCTGCGGCTTTGGTCATGAGACAGGAAGCACTTGTTGTACCAGGAAGTAGAGCTTCCCCACCGCCACAACGACACCTCTATTAATAGAAAAGTGTATCCTAATCACAATATCCCTGCTTATATGGCCTTCTTCATGACGACTTGCTTTCATACACTTTGTATACATTGCTCACTGCACTTTAGAGACAGCTCCCCAGCTGAAAAGGCGGTTAGGTCTGCAATGGTTTGTGCATCCGCGAGTCATTTCCCCCCCCCCCCCCCCCCCCCCCCTTTAATGCACGAGCATGCCTCGCCTGACGCGTGTTCACCTGTGAAACCGGGTGCGCGGCCTATCAAGGGTAGAAAATAAACAAGTCAAGCGGATCATTTAGTTGGCGGTTTGAAGTGCGGCCCACTTCGTTGCCTGTAGAAGGTTTCGCAACCTCGCACCCGGCCGACGTGTCACTTCCTGGATATCTTGGGGTCCAATGGGCTGGCCTGATCGCCGGCCACGTATGGCTGACCGCGCGCGTGTGTGTGTGTGTGTGTGTGGGTGGGTTGGTGTTGGAAACGTTTCGCTTGGGTGGGCGAAGGGCTGCAGGACCAGGTGGATAATCATCATCATCATCATCAACAAAAACAACAACAACAACCACCACCACCACCATCACCACACACCTCGCTTAAAAAGGTCACCAGACCAAAAATAAACCCAGAAAACAGGAAGGGGAGGGGTTGTGGTCTGTTATTAGACTCACAAGTATAAATCTGAAACCTCTGCAGGCAACGATGTGGTAGACGTGGGGGCGTAGCAGATCTCCTCGAGCAGATGTTGTTTGACGGCGTCACGAATTCCGTGATTTTGCGTTTGACGTGCTCCAAGCGCTGCAGGATCTCCTTCGGAAAAAGAGACTTCCTGCAACAGCTCGGAGCTTTGTCGTCGAGTGAGACAAGAAACGCTCCCTGGCTGGGAGAATTTCGGTGGATTTGGGTTTCAGAGCGTCGGTCATGTATCACACTTCAAACAGAGTTTCGCAAGTTGAAGTGGGAGGAACGCAGAGTGAGATCTACTACGTGTTCCACTGAGGTTACGCCATCATTGTGGCGTGGGCTTTTGTACACAGGCACACATGTGACAGTGGGGTAATCAGGGGTGAATAAAAACACTGTCGAGCTTGACACAACTCTCCAGAATGATGCCATATAGATTACAGCTATTCAGCATCATTTGTCATTTGCCAATGTTTTTTCCACTGTTGGCAGCCATGTTTTTCCGCGCGTGGGCGCTGCCGTACCGTGGAGGAGGAAGTAGTCGACGGGCGTGCGCCTCAGGCCGGCCTTGGCCTTCTCCGTTGTCCAATCCAGCTCCAGCGCCTCCTTCAGGGAGCAGAAGCTGGCCGTCTGATTGGCGATCGTCGAAACGCAGGAAGGAAAGACGAGACCAACATCAGTGAGGATGAGGATGAAAGACCCACTGCACTGGACTGACAAAACGGAATCTATTCGTCCAACGGAAACAGCCAGATTTAGCCATAGGGATGATGAGGTTAATGGGGGTCGAGTTTATATCTTATGGCATCTTATTTCCGATTCCTTTCAAAAGTTGTGGCCTCATTTATTTATACATCAATTCATTTGTGGTCTTGGGTCTTTGTGTGATCAAAGTGAATACCTTTATCACACAAAGACCACAAATGAATGAAATGAAATGAAATGAACTTGCCCCTCACTATAATTTGGCTGTGTTGTCTTGTTTCACTCTAACTCCGTTCTAATGCAATACATTTTGAATGTCATTGCAACTAAAGTGAGTAAACACACACACACACCCCATACCTTTTTGACCATTGTGGTCTCATTGGGGTCCACCTTGGCTTTCTTGGCTTCGGGTTCGTCGTTGGAGTCCCCAGAAGGCTTCGACATTTTGGGCTTCTCCCTACAGGGGTGTAGAGGGATGGAAGGTTAGGGCATCAAGGTGCTTGGAAAAAAACTCATATTGGCAACAGAGTGCACCAATGCATGCATGATAAACCATTGCTTTTGAATGAGACATTTCAGTTATTTTTTACATTAATCTTTCCTCTACTTCTTTGTCTATGGACTTTACCTCAGATGAACTCTGACGATGTTACTCAGAGAGAAGTGCATAGAAAACACACTCACCCACCCACTCACTCACCCAGCCGCCCCCCCCCCACACACACACACACACACACACAGACACACGCCTGTAATTTATACTAAGGATGAATGTGAGTGAGTGAGCTAGTGAGTGCGTGTGTGCGTGCATGTCGAGACAGAGACAGAGACAGAGACAGACTCACTCGACGTAGCTGTAGTCCTGCCCGAGGTCAGAGAACATGTAACCATAGTAACCATACACGTCCCCGCAGAACACCTTGATGTTGTGTTTGGAGCAGAGCTGGTCCACGCGCACCATCAGGTCCCGCGAGCAGCAGGTCAGACACACCTGCGGGGACAGACGGGCACACAGGGACACACAATCTTCATTGTTCCATTACTTCATGCCAAAAACAAACAAACTCTAACCGAGGTGTTCAGATGCTTCAGATAGTGAATCGAGGTGGGGCGTCGCGGGCCGGACGAACACATGAATTGGGCCGTTTTGAGCCACCACTTCCTGGTGACATCACCCCCGTGGTGACATCAGGCTCCACTGATAATCCCCAACGATGAACAACAAGCCATCAAATAAACCATCACGTGCACACAGCGGATTACTGTGACTGTGTGCATCACGTGAGCAGCCAGTCGAGAGGTCCTCGCGGTGTTGATAATTAACGTTCAATTAATCTTTTACCTTAATTAACAATTAACCCACAAGAGAACAACAACAACAACAACAAAAACACAAATAAGAACCACGGCCTTGAAGCATGTGATCCGAGATGCCGTTCCCACAACAAACGAGACCGGAGCTGAAAACACCGCATCGCGGGCTGACTTGTTTACGAGCGGCGCCGGCCTGGCCAGCGTGGCGTGGAGGGTGGGGGGGGCGGCGGCGAGGCGCAGACGATCTTGATTGCTTTGACAACGCCGACTCTCCCCATTGTCAACAACGAGAACAGCCCGGGGAAGGGCGCTTGGCCGCGTCTTATCCAGCCGAGGCAGAGGTCGCCCCCGGCGGGCCTGCGCCGCCTGATAACGCCGAGCCGGGCCGACCCCGCCCACAGTCAACAGAACCCCGGCCGCGGTGGCCCGGGTGCGAGACGGCCGCGGTGATGTCTCGTGGGGACGCCTTGATCGACTATGAATAGCAACATAAGTTATTTCGCCCTTTTGATCCAAGCCAACCCCACCCCACCTGACCCCTACAGTGCCACTAGCCCCATTTCATGTGACTAGTGTCTAGTCACGTGAAATGTATCTCGTGCCCTTACAGTCAACTGTATTCGAGAGGAACTAGGAAACAACAAGCACGCTTCAAAAACTTGTTTTCGACTTGGTCGAGGTGGAGGTGTGTGCGTTCGGGCTACATTATAGGGGATGTGGTCTTTCGTATCGGAAAATAACACCAGAGAAGGCGGACATGGCACGTGAACTCCACCACCTCTGACCGTGCTGACTATCCAGGTAGACGGCGCGCCGCCGATGCGCCTCATAGCGCGCACCGTGTGCGCTAGTATGCTGTTGTTGTTGTTTGACAGCTTTTAAAAAGGCTTCATGAATGACTTGGTATTGTAAGCACCCAGATGGCTAGCATGGCAACCTAGCTTCCTGTGTATCAACAAGCACCCAGATGGTCTGTGTTTATCTGCTCTTCATAATTGGGATACTTCTATAAAAATACTTTTTTTTTTTTTTTTTTTTGCAGACTCCAAAAGCTTCTTTGATCATCCTCCACATCCTGCTGTGCCATGGACACACACAGACACACAAAGACACATACACACACGTAAAAGGGGCTTCAATAATCAATTAAATATAAATCTCTCATTTTAAGTTCGTAAACAGTCTCGGCCCCCTCGCCTCGCCTCCCTCCCTCCCTCCCTCCCTCCCTCCTCCTGAAACACTGTTCTCCCTCGGAAGTTAGCCTTTACTCCATCTTCCTATCTCCTGCTTGCCCACCACCTCCTCCCCCCCCTCTCCCTCCCTCACTCAGACCCCCCCCCCGCAGGCCCGAGGGACTGGACATCATCGGGGCAGGCCAGACAAAAGTTGTGTGGAACAAACTCGGGCTTTCAACAGATTTCAAACATGAGCTAGTGCGGCTTTCATCTGCTCCCGAGCCAGACGCCGTCCTAGACACCGCCAGTAAGCCAGGCTGTCTGCTTTCAGATATTTCCTTTTCCTCGGCTGATCCTTTGTTAGCTTCACATGTGAAGTAACAGTGATGTGTGTGGATGTTGCGCGCCTTGCAGGTTCTTAGAAAGTTGTGAAATCCACCCGTTGAAATGATATAAAAAGGTGCATCAAATTTTTGTGTGGACAGCTAATCTGAAGATAACTTTACATAACATAAATGCATTTTTAAATTAGTGTAGCTCAATTCTGAGGATAAATATATACAAAAAAATAAAGTACTTTACTAATCCAAAATAATAAAATGATAATAAAAAAATAAAAAAATAACTGACTTCCCTGCTGTATCCTAACTAATGTATGAACAACATCACTAACACAAAACAAGTACAGTGATTCTTAACCCACTAGATTAAATATAAACAACGTTAGAATATACCGTGTGATGATTGCACCCCCTAGTGGTCATATTGCACATTGCAAGGATTCCGTCGGAAGCGCCAAACGCCTGCTAGAGCCGGCTGAACCCCGTGATACCAGGGATACTGTCCATTGCAACACAAATGAGACGCCTGCTCTCCCTAGCAACCACAATCTGACTGTGGTTACCTTGCCATTTACTACCCCACCGTCCTAAACTTGGTCGATTGGGTTGGAAAAAACGATGAAGGACGCCAGCAAGGGGGGGGGGGGGGGACACTGACCGCATCAAACTGGAGGAAGAAGTCATCGGGCTGGTCCTCCGCCCTCTCCGGCTGGGCCCGGACCTCCACCATGGGGTTGAGGTACTGGGCACGTTCCAGAGAGGCCTGGGCTCGGTTCTCGCCCTGGGCCGTCACAGGAACCAGGAACTGGGCCCTGCACGACTCCTGCGTCACCTGGGAAGAGATGGGGTGGGGGTGGGTGAAAAGTGGCCTGGTTGCTAAATTGTTTTACATGATAAGGATAAGGATTCATAACTTATCTGGATGGAATTTTGTGACTATGCCCATATTAACTATATTATTGAGGTTAGGATAGTGTAGGGTGTTTTGACTCCCACCCAAAAAGGTACTGGGTTTGATCCCCAATGTCTGCACCATACATGTAGGTATTCTACAGCAAGATGTCTAAACCTTACATGTTCCTGAATGCATCGGCATTCACTGTGGCCTTTAGATGAACTTTAGATTGTAAACAGTAAAATGCATTTGATAGTGTGTGTGTGTGTGTGTGTGTGTGTGTACCTGTTCATGATCCAGCAGCGTGAGGCCCTTCACTCCGGCCAGAATCAGATTCTTGGCCACTTCTGCCCCAAGCCCACCTAACCCCACCAGTAGCACTCGAGACCCCCGCAGTCTGAAGTACAAACACACCGCAGGACAGCATTTAAGTCTACCACATTATGACACCACACACACACCGGTTCTCGTCTCGACCAGAAAGCCTGTGCAAAGGATGTATTCAGAACTACCTGAGGCGCGCGCACGCGCGCGCACACACACACACACACACACACACACACACACACACACACACACACACACACACACACACACACACACACACACACACACACACACACACACACACACACACACACACACAATCGTGGAGATATAGAATCAAAAAGAAAAGAAAAAAAACACATACGGTGTGCCCAGGGTGAAATGAATGAAATACATGACATGCATGAAATATTTATTTCATAATACGCTTTAAAAGCTTAAATGAAGGCTCCATGTCTTCTACTGCTAGCATTAACAATGTTAGTACCTCTTCTGTGCGTCTAGTCCCCATAGCCGGATCTGGCGGTCGTACTGGGCGGCCTCTTCCTCGCTAATGATCTGGTCCTCCTTCGCAATCATATCAATCATGTCAGATAGCGAAACAATGGTTTGTTTGTGGATAATATAAAAGCCCGTATATCTATTGAGGTAGTTTGATTGTAAATCCCGCTGAGTTTGGACGCTGAATGATGACGCAGGAGGAGCCGGGGAAGGGGGGGGGGGGGGGGGGGGGGGGGGGGGCTCCGTAATCTCGTCTCCTTTGTCTCGCGTATCTTTAGTCCCTTGTTGGAAGCAGCCTGTGAGGCTGCTTTATTCCATTCCGTTTCAAATGAAATATATTTATCAATCAAACATGTGCAGTAACAATGTGGGTATGCTCATTCCCCATTACAATATTCTGCTTGACGTTACCAGGGTCTATCATAGTCTATCATGTTGGTAGCTTTTGCAATGTCTTTGTTTTGTTTCACACATTTTTGTGAAAGATAGATTAGATTGTAGGCTACTTTATTCATCCCACAGCGGTGAAATTTCCTACATTTAAGCAAGATGTAATGTTCCTATATCTACACATTGTTGCTCCCTAAAAACACAAATCCACACATACTTGGACAGTAGCAGGGGGGGGGGGGGGTTGTAATGGCCATAACCTAACCTGCTTATTTTATCATTCAAGGAGTGCTTCTCTGCGGGTTCTCCACTGCAAAACCTGTCATGTCCCGACATGGAATGTACATTCTCTTGAACAAATGGCAGCAGAAGTCAGTATGAAAAGACTTCTCAGTTTGCGACATAACATTGGCCTGATGGTGGGATGGGTTCATAACTGAAGGCATGGCCACTACAGGAGACATAATCATAATAATAATGACCTGGGAAGTGGAGAGCATTTAGAACTATGAAAAGATTAGTCAGGCACCGTTTAGTTCCAACGTAAATGTTATTGATTTATATTGTATTGTATTTTCATTGGTCAATGTACACAAACAACTTTTTTTAATGGTTTTGATAAAGAACATATTGTCTTGTTGACTCCCGACCACAAATAACGTAGCTTCATAAGTTAACTTCTCCTTTCTACCCATCTCCATTTTTTTTGTTTTGTTTTAAAAACAAAATTTTGAATGCACTATTATGGTGGTAGCTGCTGTAATTTCGTCATGTCTTACGATGTGATGACAATAAACCTTCTTGTATCTTGTATATTAATCTCATTCATGCCTGTCCGACAAACCGGCCAGACTCGGCAATTTCCGTCAGGATTCGATGACGCGGAACACGGCGTGACGACATCCTCGTGTAAATCCGCCTATTTTCCCTCGGAGAAGACGGTCAGCCATTTTAAGTGTATGAGTCTTCAGTTCACTACGCTACTGTAGGACGGACAGCGTCAGGACCCAATTTCATCAACATTTACCTTACAACTGTTAGTGGAGAATTGACTACTATGAACGTAAACGCTTCATTAAGCCAAACAACCAGTAGATCCAAGTGAAGTGACGCATAAGCCAGTAGAATCCAGTCGAGTTGTACTTTTGGCACCTCCATGTAGCTAGAGGAAATGGCCGTGGAAAGCATGACTGTCCATCCAAACTCCCCAACTACCAACCACCAACACAACAGTCCTCTGACTGACGAAAGGTCGAGTAATTCTACAATCATTTAAATGAAATTATTTACTTACTCCTGTGCTTTTAGACCAAAGCCCGGGCTTTTATTTTTACTTTTTTCTTTCAAAGGGATTAAACTCGCCTTGTCTGGGAGCCGGTACAAAGGTAACGAGCGCCATGTTGACGACGGAGTGGAAAGAAACGTCTTTCCGCTGTTTATAAACGATTAGGGTAGGTTAGAGTTAGGTTAAAGTTAGGTTAGGGATAGTCAGCAGACCAACAGACCAGCTCAGATTGATCAAAGTGTCACACAACATACTGGGCGAATTAACGCATACAGAGCATCTTGTGAATTGCCTGCCAACTTTATATTTTTTTCCCAAGGAGCGAACTAATCATCTTACGCCAAACGTCCATTCTCAGTTTGATGATGGCGATGTCGTCATTAGACAATGGTACAGGTGTTGTTAGTCCGTGATTGTTACAGGTGTTGTTAGTCTGATGGTCCATGTTTCCTAGCTAACTTTAGCACAGTTAGCTAACCTTAACTGTTAAAACAGCTAGCCTGTCCGCCATTACATGGCGGCTAATGGGCGAGCTAGGCTAATGCTAAGAAACTATTTTGCTGATAAATGTCCAATTGTTATTAGTTTGCTTGATTTTAAGTTCAGGTTAAAGACCACACTGGTACATAGGTCACAAACGACAAAAACTTGAGTTGAAAGAAGTTTTAACTAGATTAACGCCGTGGTTCGTAACATCTTAACTGCGCAGTTCATATAACCGCCGTCGCCACCATCGAGAAATCGACAACTTGGAAATACATTGATTTTTTTATTGAGTGGGCCTAGTTGGTTGCTTTATAAAATATACAATACTAACAATTACGTTTGCTCATGTGAAAGTTTAACATTTGCTGTTTTTGTTCACAGTCGATCCACACTACTCTCAAACAACCACACAAGTCCCTGAAATGTGTAAAACGTTTGCAAAGCATCCCAAAAGTGAAACAAGTCTCCCTTTTCACATTTTCCAGTTGGCAAATCCGTGTCATGACCCCACTATCTAACAGTTAACTACACCTTTTTAGTCCCCAAACATCCCCCCCCCCAAAAAAAGTGTCCCTAAAACTTGAGGAAAACTTTGGTTATTGGTTTTGAGTGAAAAAATATATATGAAGAGATCTCTCACAGTAAGTATTCCCCATCATTTTCACCATGGCCCTTTTGCTTATAGAATAGTTGTAAACGGACATGTAAACATCCCACATTGCATGGTAACTAATATTGGTGAAGTTTGTATTGATCATGGATATTGTTGTCAGATTTGTGATGGATTTTGAGTAGTATGCTGTGTTCAGACACGTTCAGAGTTCCCCTAATCAGAATAACAATAGTTGTCTTCTTTAAAATGAGTATCAGCATGGTTATACCACTGTCATTACATAGATTTGGTATACCATTACTTAACCATCTTCCTCTTGTGTAAACATTTGTTCGGGTTTAGGAATGTATGCTTAGTCTGCAAAATGCATATTACCCCCCAACTGTGACATTAACATATTTGGTATTGTGTCTAGGTCGGCATAGCCAAGCTAGACTTGTATGGTTCTAGTGTGTTACACAACTCCAGGGTGAGTCCATAGGTTATGCTTGTGTTGCACCCCAACAGGCCTGTAGTCAGCTGTGTTGAGCAGACTCTCTTTGTTTTTGTAGCCAGACCAAGGCAACCACTCCCAGGCTTCTGTGCCCTCCTACCCAGTAGCTAGGCCCTTGTGCTATGACAGACGGCCCCAGATCGCTGTTATGAGAACCTTGCTGGTATGAAGTGGAAAGCAAGCCCAGATTAATACATGGCTGGCAACATTTTATTGTGAGACACACATAAAATGGTCTTCTAACTTAGGCCACTGGAAACGCTAGCACAACTAATCGGCTTCATGTGTCTAGATTGTGTTTGCTCCGAAAGTAGTCTGGTTTAGCATTAAAAGACGGCCACATCACTAGTTAAATTGTTGGTTGCTGTTGCATAGAGCCTGAATGACCATGTCTCAGGTCATTTGGCTAAGAATCAGATGATCAAATGTGGTGAACTTCTTCATAGTGAACAGCCACTATTGATGAAGGACATGATGAATGATGAAGGTCATTTGGGAAGAAAATTATTCACATAAAACATAAAGCTAATTTTAGTATAGAACTGAAGTCTTAACTTTGTAATAATACCGGTTTTGCTAAATATTATGAAGAGTTTGCAGACATGATGGTAGTTTTGAATTGGACACAAGTTGATGGCAAATCAATATTTTGCATTGGCAACATGTAGATATTCAAGCAATGTCTACTGTCCCCAAAAGGTTGAACCACAATAGATCTAAAACAATTGACCCTAGGTCAACTGTTAAAGAAAATGGCGACCTTAAGGCCTAACTATACCCCCCCCCCCAACCCCCCCCGGGTGCCCGGTGTGTCAAAGATAGTTTGTAGCTGAGAGCGGTACAGCTGACACAGAGTGCCATAGCAGTTGGTTTTCCCACTAGCAGCTCTGCCAACTCTGCGTTCTTCTTACATAGGCAAGAGGCCAGTGTACTCTATCCAGAGTACACCGCCACGCTGTGTTTGAATAGCCCAATACTGTGAGGCAAAGAGCCACGGTGGGCCAGAGAACAGGAGACCATTGACAAAGCAACGGGGGACATGGCTAATCTTCATGTATGGCTGTCAGTGTTGCTTGACTTTTGAGATGATACACTTGTAGATTTGTGTGTGTTGGGGGGGGGGGGGGGAGTTGACATGATTTAGGTCTTGGCATTTAAGTAAGTAAGCGACACAAGTGTCTGCTTTACACAGTGTGGACATATACATTAGCTGTGCATTTGCTGTTTGAGTCATGAATACATGGTTGGGTCTTTGGTCAGGCCTGGCATGGCAGAGAGTGCGGGCAGTTACTGCTTCTATTTGAATAATTATTTTTTGCAAGATGAATCAAGCTGGTGTTGTTGTTACCCATAAACCATCCATTCCGTTTCCATAATTGTTTTGAAATGATTGCTTCTGTCATGTACTAATGCCCCTCCCCTCACCCTTCATTTGCACAATTGCCCAAGCATCCACCTCCACTCCCTGGTCTTTACTTCCCCCTGGTCCCCCCCCTGGCCAGACATCCACCTCCACCCTCCACTCCCTGGTCTTTACTTCCTCCTGGTCTCCCCCCCCCCGGCCAGACAACCACCCTAACCTCCATGCTGAGGTTCAGGGTTAGCATTGATCATTGTGTGCAGCGAGTCAACCAAGTCAATCAGGATCATGTGATTCAGCACTCTTGTGACTCCACTTTAAATGTTGGCTCAGAATTAAGTGTGGTGGACCCTGAGCTCTCTTACCTACCAAGCGAGTCCATGGAAATACCAGTGTGAAATAATGTTCTAAAACCATGAGCTAAGATTTTTTTTAATTCAAAATTATTTATCTGTGTATGGTCCCGATGTGAAAATGTGTATGCATCAGTGAGAAATGTGGTACCTGTGTAAGCAGCTGTTGGTAAAACAGGCACATGGCTATTTTCACTGAGAGCGCAGCCACTCGCTGAATCAGCATTTAACCAGAACAAAATGACCTTCTTTTCAGACCTTCAGAAGACCAGTTCTGCAATTGAATTGGCTAATAAACCTAACCTACGGCAGTGGAATGTAAAAGTAATATTTAGGGAACCGGTTATACCAATTATACTCATCATAACTAATGATTAACTGATTATTGTGAAATGGAAAATGTTACAAGGTCGCCCTGGTGGGTTATACAAGCAACGGGAGTTTGTTACCATTTTATCACAAATGTTCCTCTGAAAGACATCATTATTATTCAATCAATTAAATGTAATCTGATGACGTAATTAAATACACATCACAACGTTACACAGCAGGTTTTTTTTTATTTTATAACATTCTCTGCGCTGAGCCACGGGGCATATTCTGTTCTCTACATTATCAGAAACTCGCTTCCAACAAGTGTGAACACGGTGTTGACTGACGTGTGTGTGTGTGTGTGTGTTCGCCCTGCAGGAGGGAGGATGGGGAGCTGGAGGAGGGCGAGCTGGAGGACGATGTGGGTGAGGTGGAGGACGAGGAGGGGAGCGTGGAGGCCCAGGCCGCCCCCGGGGCAGGCGGCGAGGGGGGAGACGAGGCAGATGGAGGAGGAGGAGGAGGAGTAGGTGGTGGAGGAGGAGGGGGTGGTGGGGGGTGGCGGCGGGACGGAGCCCGGCGGAGAAGGCGGCGCCGAGAAGCAGCGGCGAAGCAGGGAGCGCCACGCCAGCACGGGCTCGGACGAGGAGCGCTCGCACCGCCGCAAGCGGAAGAGGAAGAAAGAGAAGGAGAGGGAGCGGGAAAAGGAGAAGAGGAGGGCCAAGAAGAGACGCAAGTCCAAGCACAAGGTAAGCGCGCCCGCGGCTCTCTGGCGCGGTGCGGCTCTGTCGCACCGCTCGGCAAACAAGATTCAGATCTCTTCCTCTGTGACTTTCCTTCCGTGGTCCGCGGCTAGGTTATCTGTTAACGGCTGACTGTGATGCTAGAACTGTTGCATCACAGTAGTTGTCACTGTTTAAAAAGTGTGTCTGTACTCCCCGCTCATCTGGTGTGCTTTCTCCCCTAGCGTCACCCATCCTCGGATGATGACCACTCGGACTTCAGCGATGACTCTGACTACAGTCCCAGTGAGAAGAGAAAGTACAGGGAGTACAGCCCCCAGTACCCCCCTCCTGTGAGTCCTGGCTTTACATGTCAACGTTACACTTATAAAGTCACAATTGCACTCACTCAAACAGCCTGTCAGCCTGAAGCCTTGAGCAGGAGACCAGCAGGGACTAGTTTCCATGGGAGCTCATTGTTTGGAAGCCCCTAGTTACATACTGATTAACCCAAGTATTGGCATTAACCATTGTTGTGATTTGATGTTTGTTTGTTTTTTCATTCTTAACTTTATTGACCCCTGAATGACGACAGTCTGTCCATGCTCTCCAGGCACATGGAGTCTACAGCGGCCCCAAGAAGGGGAACTACATGAAGATGGACAAGCAGGGCTACGGCGGCTACGAGGAATACGAGGAGGAGAACTTTGAGGTTGAGGAGGACCAGGAGATGCCCGAGGAGGAGTACAACGACGACTTCGCCAAGGAGCTCAACCAGTACCGCAAGGCCAAGGAGGTGGGAGGAGGGCCCGGCAACCGCGGGGGTCGAGGTACGTTGCAAAGAGAACCCGAAGACTCAAACGGGGATCGCATGTGAAACACTGACACGTCCTAGACCCAAAAGCCCAGCTGGTCTCTGTTGATCTTCTGGGTCCATGTGAGGGCCACACGCTTCAGCATGTAGTATTGTCTTAACATAAAGGGTGAGATATGCATGAGGGCCAGTGTGTTTGAGCTGCCTGAGGAGAATGCTGTGTCTACATGCCACAGGTTGGCAAGCCAACCATTCTGCATTCAACTCTCTTTAATCCCCCACTCCCTCTCTCTCTCTGCCTTGTTCACCTTCTGCAGGGGGCAAAGGTCGCATGAAGAACCAGCGAGGCCGCGGAGGGATGAGGGGGGGCCGGCGAGGGAGAGGAGGAAGTAGAGGAAGGGGGGGACGTGGGGGAGGAGGGAAGATGGGGGGAGACAACGACAATGGCGATGGCTACGGAGGTGAAGGAGAGATGGAGGTGAGCTCGTCAACAAGCACATGCGTGTGGTTGAGTCCATACATGTAGTTCTAATCTATACATGCGTGTAGTTTGTGTAACTGCGTGTAAAGCCTGTGTTTTTCTTCCACAGTATGGCGAGGATGACTACGACAACATGGGGGAGGATGACTATGATGATTACTCAAAAGAGCCCGGCCACTACCGCAAGCCCAAGGATCGCGGCAGAGGTCAGTTGGAGAACCAGTTCTAACCAGTTTTTCTTTTCTTAACCATGTCATTGTTTGATCAAGAGTGCTTCAGCTGAATACTTAATACTGTGGTTCTCTCTCTCTCTCTCTCTCTCTCGCTCTCGCTCTCTCGCTCTGTCCTAGGTGGTAAAGGGGGCCGTGGGCGTGGCCGGGGTAAAGGGGGGCGGGGCATGAACCGAGGCAAGGGAAGGAACCGAGGGAGAGGAGGAAGAGGAGACCAGATGAACGATGATGACAACAATGGCGACATGGACAATGGGGTAAATCGCAACACATAAGAAGTGTGTTATTTATTATTATCAGGTCCAAAGAGCTGTCAACGTGTTCTGGGATTGTTCTCTTTCACTGACTGATGAAGTTGTGGTTTTCTTGGAATCTCCTTCTCATTGCCATATTCTGTTCCTTTCCCTCAATTGTGTGTGTTGTGTGTGTGTGTTAGGATGGTGGAGGAGATTTAGGAGGAGGAGGAGGAGGAGGAGGAGGAGGAGGTGGGAGGAGGAACCCTGATAAGCACCCTGATAAGAAAGGGAAGGCCATCTGCAAGTACTACATCGAGGGCCGATGCACCTGGGTAAGACCTCTCTTGATACTCGTCACAAGAGCCGTGGCTATAGTGAGTTTTTCCTAGTGAGCCCTTTCTCTGGTCTACAAGTAAAAGACTAGCATATTTGGCAGGACACCGTAGCTGTCGTACCCTACTTGTTCCCTATTAATGTATGTATCTAATTCACTGTAAGTCTCTGTGGATGAAAGCTGCTAAATGACATCAAAGTAGAGTTACCGGAACCTGTTGTAACTTATGTGGTAATTTGTACCTATGTCCACCAGGGGGACCACTGTAACTTCAGCCATGACATTGAGCTTCCCAAGAAGAAGGAGCTGTGCAAGTTCTACATCACTGGGTTCTGTGCTCGGGCAGAACACTGTCCCTACATGCATGATATCCTTTACTGAGTGTCTGTGTGTGTATACACATGTTCATGCAAAAATAAGTTAGGAAAATTATCCTGAGAGCAGCGTAGTCCCACCTGAAAGGTCCTGGGTTCGAACCCCAATGTCCACATCCTACCTGTAAGCCTCTTTTAGCAAGAGGTCTTAAAATTCAACGTAAGTCGCATTGGATACAAGCAGCCAAGTTGCAAAATAGTTCTAGTATTGGCCATAGTTATAGTATTACATACCAGCATGACTCAGTTCAAATAGGAAGCCTTTATTGGTTATTTTGAGACACGGTGTACATCAACTGTGTGGGAGAAATGACCCTTGACCTTCCCCGTCACGTGACTTCCCGTGCAAGCTCTACCACACCACGGGGAACTGCGTCAACGGAGACGAGTGCATGTTCTCCCACGACGCCCTCAACGACGACACTCAGGATCTGCTCAACAAGGTGGGCTCACCGCCGCTGAAGCTGGTTCTCCATGCCCCCTCGCTAAGAGCTAAGCTAATGCTATATATGTTATACCTATGTTCCTGAGATAGACACCTGCCTTAAACGCAATGATAAGATGTGCTCCGCTAATTCCACACGTGCAGAACCAGCAGTAGGAATACAAAACGGATCAATTAAACAGGCACCTCGACCATGGGCGTCCCGTTTGTGTCTGTGTGTCCTCACCCCCTCCCTGCCTCCCCCCAGATGCTGGCCGAGGATGCGGAGGCAGGCGCCGAGGATGAGAAGGAGGTGGAGGAGCTGAAGAAGCAGGGCATCAACCCTCTCCCTAAACCCCCACCAGGAGTGGGCCTCCTCCCGACGCCTCCCCGCCCCGGGCCCCTTGACACCGGCGCCGGGCCCGTAGACTTCGGGGGGCCGATGGTGGGCGATTTCGGACCCCCACCGCCCGGACCCAACCAGGGCCCGATGCTCAACAAGGTTCCCCCGGGGCCGGGGCCCATGTCTGGGCCTAACGCCTGTCCACTCCCCCCACCCTGCCCCGATGGAGGTCCCTACCAAGGGGGTCCTCCCAACCCTAACGGACCTCCTCCCCCAGTGGGCCCCCCGCCTCCTTGTGGAGGAGGAGGAGGAGGAGGAGGAGGAGGTGGTGGAGGTTGTCGGAAGATTCCCTCGTTGTTTGAGATTAAAGTTCAGCCGACGGGACAGCTGGCTCAGAAACTGGCTGTCAGGTAAATAACGTTCTGTTTCTGTTGCAAGACTATCCCATGTAAATGTTATCTCTACATGAGTTCACAATTCATGTCAAAGTAGAACAATCCCAAAGTAGACGTCCTACATGATCCCAATGTACTGTAGTTCATTTGTAATGTGTGGACTCTTGATGAATACTTATCTTCAGTTATCTACCCTCTGCTATTATAATCCACCCACCCCTTCATGGTGTGGTGTGTATTGTAACAGTACTATTATTCTTACTATTCTGTCCCTGTTCCCCCTCAGGAGTCAGACCCCCACCACCACCCAGGGCCAGACCGGGACCACTACCTCCCAAGGGTCCCCCGGGGACTCCACCGTGCGCTTCCCCGGCCCTCCTGGCATGATGTCCCCTGACATGACCCAGGGGCCTCCCCCCAACATGCCCCCCGGCGGGCCCCCCATGATGGGGGCCTTTGGGCCGGGCGAGGGGGGCCCTCATGGAGGCATGATGCCCCTGGGACCCCCACCCAACTTCTTTGAGAACTTCTTCAACCAGCAACAGGGCATGCAGATGGAAGGGGTGGTGGAGGAAGGTAAGCAGGGTGAACCATCTATGATAACGAGTGCAAGGGATTGACGACATCATCGAAAAACTTAATGTGTAACATGACAAATCACGGCCGGATGTAGTCAGTACGCACCTACCGAATGTCTGGTCAGGAAAATGTATAAACGTGTAATCATACACATCTCAGAGTCCGCCTATAAACTCTGTCTTGGAGAGAGTCAGAACTGTAGGGGTGTGGTCTGAATCCTCTGCCCACCGTCCACCCATGGCCCTCGCTGTGTTGTTAACAGCATCTAAAAAAGGGCTAGGAAAAATGCAGAAATGTTAATATTAAAATACATGCTAAGGTGATCGCCCCCAGGGCTGTTGGATAGGACAGAACAGGATTGTGAGGTTTGTGATGTTCGTGTCCTGAACACCTCAAACAGTGTTTGTAAAGCTGGTGACCCAGTTATTAGAGACCTGTCACTTCTCTCTGGCTGCTAGGAGACAACTTCCAGGGCCCTCCAGCAGCGGGAGGAGGCGGGGCTGGCAATTTCGGCGAGCATTCGGGAGGCCCCGACGGCCCGCCCACCGGCGGTTCGGCCAATCACGGAGGGATGACGGTGCCCGACTTCCTGCCCCCTGCGCAGCGCGTCCTCTTCATGAGGATCCAGCAGAAGCAGCAGGAGGAGGAGGAGAGGGCCCGTCGCCTGGCCGAGGGAGGGGCCGACAAGAGCAGGGACATGGAGGGTAAATACACACACACAGGCACACACACACACACACACTGTTATATAACACACCTGTTTACGTTTCGGAACATGCATGTTAGTGTTTCAGAGCATGCCTGTTATGGTTTCAGTTGATGGAACATGCATGTTATTGTTAAGTTGAGGGAATTGATGGTCAGTTCTGCTGGTATATGGACCCATGCAAAAAGGGTGTTTTTGCGGGGGCCTGGCCTGTGCTACCATATGCTTATATTTATGTATTATATTTCTGTGTGAAATCCAAATGAATACATCCCAGCAACAGTCACGGACCAAATGAGTCATTGCTGCCGTGGTGATGTTGTTGAAGCTCCTCCTACCTGTTGAAGGCTTCTGTTTACTAAGCTCCCTTCTGATTGGCTCCCAGGTGACTCAGGGAACTGGTACTCCAGCGAGGACGAGGACGGCGGCAGCAGCGTCACCTCCATCCTGAAGACGCTCCGGCAGCAGACCAAGGCTCCTCCCAAGCCCGAGGGCCCGCCCAGCGACCCCCGCCTCCAGAAGGCCCCCGCCCCCGCCCCTCCTCCCGCCCGGCCCGCGGACCCCCGCCTGGCCCGGGACCCCCGCCTGACCCGAGCCCCCGACCCCGTCCCGGAGCCCGCGCCCTCAGGACCCCCGGCCGATCCCCGCCTGGCTCGGCTGGCCGGGCCCCCGGCGCTGCCCCCCCTCGCCCCCAAAGCGGAGCCCCCTCTGGTCTACAAGCCCCCCCCGCTGCCCGCCCTGGCGGTGGAGGAGGAGGAGACGGAGAGGGTGCTCCGGGACAAGCCGGTGCCCATCCCCCTGGATCCCCTGATGGGCATGGCCCTGCGGGACCCCCGCTCCCAGCTGCAGCAGTTCAGCCACATCAAGAAGGACATTGTGCTCCATGTGCCGGCCTTTGCCAGGACGGTGGCCTGGTCCCCTGAGGACCTCCTCCCCCTGCCCCTCCCCAAGCAGGACCCCCTGCCCCTCCCGCCCGGCATCCCCCCTGTCCCCTCCCAGGACCCCCGCCTGTCCCGGGTCTTGCCGCCGAGCCACGCCCCCCCGCCCCCCTCCCTCCCCCAGCCGCCTCCCTCGATCCCCCCTCCCCCGGTCATGGACCCCTCCGCCGCGCCTCCCCCCTCCTCGCTGCCCGACTTCGAGCTGCTTTCCCGCATCCTGAAGACAGTCAACTCCAGCCCCACGCACGTCCCCTCCATCCCCCTGCTCCCCACGCCCCCCCCTCCCCTGTCGCTCCTGGGCCCCCCTCCCCCCATGCTTCCGGCCCCCGTCGACAAGCCGGTGGACCCCCGGACCAGCCGTAAGCCCCCCGCCGACCCCCGGCTCCAGCCCCAGAAGTCTTCCTTGAAGCAACCCTCAGACCCCCTGCCTCCCCCGCTTTCCGCCGCTCCCTCTGTGCCTCCCCCCATCTCCTCCTCCTCCTCCTCCTCTTCCTCCCCTGCCATCGCTCCCTACGACCCCCGCTTGCTGTCCTCTGGCGGCGCGGGGCGCGGTGTGGGCCCCGGGGCACCAGGGGGCGCCAGCGTCCTGAGCGGCATCAGCCTCTACGACCCCCGGACTAACAAGCCAGGCAGCCCTGGCCCCAGCAACGGTTCCAACAGCTCCCCCGGCTCCTCCGCCGGCAGCGAGCCCAAGCCCAGCGAACCCCCGCCGGCCAAACCCAAGTCCAAGGAGCCCCTCTTCGTCCGCAAGTCGGCGCTGGATCAGCCGGAGCCGGAGAAGAGCGGCGAGCAGGCCACCGACCGCTACAACAGCTACAACAGGCCCCGGCCCAAGCCCGCCCCCTCGCCTAACTCCCAGGCCCAGGGGGGACCCGCCTCCTCGGGGGCAGCCGCCGCCGGAGCCCAGGGTGCCGCGGGGGCGGCCCCGGAGCAGGGCCCGGCGGGGGTCCACAACCTGCCGGTGTCGACCCTGTTCAGCATGGTGAAGCAGGCGGGCAAGACCAGCGGCGCCGGCAGCCCGTTTGGCGGCAGCAGCCCGGCCCAGGCCGAGCAGACCACGGCGGAGCCGGACAACGCCTCGCTGAAGGACGTTTTCAAAGGCTTCGATCCCACCGCCTCGCCCTTCTGTCAGTGACCCCCACCCCATACATTGACCTTTGACCTCTGGCCCGTCCCACTGTCCGGTCACCCGGAACATTGTTTTAGTGAAAAAAACAAAAAACACTTCAACGCCGAGCACAACAGTGGTGTGAAGGAGAAGACTGACGAGTGCACTGAATCAAACTACTGGTCGACAAGGACTCCGCTAACACACACACACACACGAGACGATCGAATCCACACAGGCACATTTCTACTGTGTTGCAGAATGAATTCTACAAGAGACTTTGACAGCTTTGGGGGGGTGGGTGGGGGGGGGGGGGGGCGGGGTTGGAAGTCAGATTTATATTTTAAAGGCAAAGATGTATAATTAAATGTATCTTCTTCTACTTAAAGAAATAGCAGCTATACAGAGCCCCATGCCGTATGTGGCTGCGCTTCTGCGCTTCTCTCCTCATCCTGTTTGCTTCCCTCGGCTATAGTTATTTTCTGCTCTGAAGGGGGGGGGGGTTGGTTATTGCACCGCTTCAACGTCCAGCGACGAGACGACAAGAGAACGGTCCGGCACGATGCAGAGTCCAACAGAACGCTGCTGATGTTCACATGTACTGGCGGTTTGTTTGCTCATCCAGGCGGAAGAGCGAGCCAGAGATGCTTTGCGTTGTGTACACTGTGTGGGGGGGGGGGGGGGGGGGGAGGGAAAGAGGAATAACCGATTAAAATCTGTTCTTGGGTTTTACACAATTTTCTTTTTTTTTAGTTTGTGCTCGATTTACACAGATGAGTTCATTAGAGTCCTCTTTGGTTTAGCTGAGATCTCCAGGCTTGAGTTTATATTTTTTGGGAAGTCTTTTTTTTTTTTCCTCCAAGCACACACAAACTGTACAACCGCGCCAAGTTCAGCAAACGCAGCAATCAAATCAAACCTTCCACCTCAAACTAACAGACAGCCTCAGTGTCCCCCCCCACCAAAGCAACGGTATTCTTCCTGTCTGCAGCAGACCTCCGATTGGCTGACATCATCATAATCCGGGCCAGGGTTGGACACGGCGGCCTGCCCGTTTGATTCGGCGCCTCCCACCGGCCGCTTCCGCCTCTTTGCATTGTAAACAGCCGGCGCTGCGTGGGAATGCTCTGCCTGCTTCTGACCGGCTGGCTCTCCTACACAACCGCTTCCATGAGGGGCTGTCTGGCTGTTTTGATCATAGCCACTGTAGGGATCTGTCGTCGCTGACGTGGGAAAAAGTGCATTCTTTTAATTTATTTTTTTATACTCACAGGAAGCCGGGGGGGGGGGGGGGAAGAGAGATGCACCCATTGGCATTTTGGATCTGAATCGTTTTATATTCTAATGTGATGTTATTAATAAAGTGTAACCTAGTGGCCTCACAGCCCGGGAACGTGTAAAGAGAGAATGAATACCAGTTTATTGTAATTTTTTAATTTGCCTTCTGTATAAAGATTTAAAAATGAAATAACTTCCATCGTCTCACCTTTGAGCCTGGAGAAAAGGCTTCTGGAAAGTGTGGACCGCTTGGAATATCGAGGTTTTCTTGTCTGTTCTTTTCTTTAGAGCTCTGTTTGTTGTTCTTCGGCTTTTTTAATTTTGTAAGTGACCCTGTCTACATTGTGTGTCCCGTCTTTGAGAGGAACGTTTTCTAACCGTTCGCTGTAGGTGAGGTTCTGGAAAATATTTAAATAAAGGCAATACATGATCAACCAGATAAAACCTAGCGGCTGCTCTTTTATTTTCCTTGTTTTTTTATATTGGGTTCACTAATTTGTGTTTTAAATACACACATTTGTTCTTTTGTGTTTTAAATACACATATTTGTTCTTTTGTGTTTTTTGTGATGATGTGAATATTTGTTCATGTAAATTTAGGTTTGGTATTGTATGTGGCCACCTCACTTAGTACTTTATTTTTTGTGGTTTACGAAGTAAAATTCAAAGGCACACGGGCCACTGAAGCGCTGCAAGACTTTCCCTGTGAACAATGACCACCGCTATGGTCCTGCCCATGATGACAATGATTCCCTCTGGCTGTTGCAGACAGGCCACTGTCATTACGTCCAGCATAATGAGCCGTCCGTCCGCATGCATTCAACTTTGAGAGCGTTTGCCTTGTCCTCCTTGGAGATTCCACATGGGTGGAGTCTTGTGACGTCAATCTGACTTTGAATGATTGTTGATGTTCTTCGTTTCATCGTGATACTTCCCGCTGTAAGTCTCTTGGGACACGGTCAACTGAAGCAGTCGGAGTCGTGAAATATGAACAGTGTTGATTCCCTTAGACCCCGCCAACCTGGGCCTGCACCACCAGCATAACCAAACCATTCAGTTTAATGACGAATGCAACTTCATTTCCCAGAAAAACGATTAGATGAACTTGAATATCAGCTCGGAGATTGATTAAAAATATTGTTGTCTTTGTCTTGCAAGTTTGTGGCTGTACTTTTGGACATCCTTGGATTAAAAATAACGCTTTGGCATGTCTTAACAGGGAGAATTTTGGCCGGGTCCACTTCCTGTTGGGCCTCAGACCCTCAACGTGTCACTTCCTGTGGCCCTGCTGGCTCCGGGAACAGCCGTCCATCATGTGGTACAACACTTCTCTCTGACGCACAAACAATAAACACATTCTCCGTCCGTCTGTCTGTAGGCACTCCCCTTCCTGTCGTCTGTCTCTGCCGGGCCCGCATGCACGAATCCCACACACATTCATCGATATGCACACACACGCACACACGCTCCTTTGTATTGGATTGCTCAGCTTATTAGGGAGGGTGTGGACAGTTGACGGTGAGAAGCAGGCTGGTAGGGAGGCAGATGAATCAGCCTTTCAAGTCTGGACACAAGTTGTGTCGTCATCATGATGACGTCCTCATCATCACATTTTCCATGCCCACTCTACCTGGCCCAACCTGCTTCAAGTCTCCTTACTTTAGCCCTGACAGAAGCGCTGTATCTCACATGGGTAATCTGTTGAGAGGCCTGTTGGGGAAGCCTACCTGCAGGGAGAGTATATATAGATGGATGGAACCTAATCTTGTTATTGGCTGACCCTGGCTGGGATTAATGGGGGATTTGGACACTGTGCTGCAGTACCGACTTCAGACTGATGGGGTCAATGTGTGCAGCAAGGCTCAGAGAGGCCTGCTGGCCTCTCTCTCTATGTCCCTCTTTTTATTTGTCTGGCTGTCTTTTCTCTCCCTCATATCTGCATTTGACCAGTCCCCCCCCCCCCTCCTCTCTCTCTCTCTCTCTCTCTCTCTCTCTCTCATGATGCTGGCCAGCCATTTCAAAATTTCAAAGTTGCACAATAAGGGAGTATGTGCTTGGGAGTTCCCTGTTGTCGTGCAGAGTCATATCATGAGTATAAACATCTCTGTCCCCTCTCACTCTGACTTACCGACTGTCTGAGTTACTGCCTTACACTCTCTCTCTCTCTCTCTCTCTCTCTCTCTCACAAGGAAAACGAATACACACACACACACACTCCATTATACGGTACTGCCGTAGGGGTATGAGTACACTTTATTAATCGTCTTACTCTTAAAAATCACTCGCCCAGCCATAACGTAATCAGATGAACACATCATGTAAATCCACGGTGACCTATTGCTGTCCTGGTAGAAACTAAATCAGATACAACGCCCCCAGTGTTCCCAGTCACACATCAACAACAGCGTCTGGCACCATCTCCATCACCGTGTTGTGGCTGGATGGATGTTATCACCGCTGTCTGTGTGCTGAGGGTTGTCATGACGCAGGGTCTTGCCTGTCTGACCGCCACTCACCTTATCAGTCAGTCGTGGTCCTACACCCGACTGGCTTTGAATCAGAGAGGCGTGTTGGGAGTGTTAGGAGTCGGGAACATGGTGGTTTTTGATTGGATGGTGTCAGAGATGGAGATCAACATCCAGCCTCCAACGTTCTGCAGCGGGGAAGCTGGTTTTGAGAAGGATTGCGTGAAGAGATCGGCTAAGATTAGGTTTACTGAGCCCTACTCCGACTTGAAGTTTAAAGTTAACAGTTTGTTATCACACTGGGAAACAGGATCCTATTATCACAATGCTTGTGATAAACTTGTTGTCGTTGTGTAGTCACATTTTATCTGCAAGGACTTGAAGATTATCTGTTTATGTTTTTATCATATCGGACTGTTGACAGGACAGTGTGTCATTCTAATCTGACATAGGTTTCAAGTATTCAGAGTGCTTGTTTTGGGCTGCATAAAATGACATCATACCAGCTTGCCCATAGATATCTCCTATGTGCATTCTAATCAATTCAGTACCCGAATCAATTCAGCACTCGTCCAACGTCTGTGACCGATATCAGCTGCCTAACCCCTCAGAGTCAGCGTAAAACTCTAATTTCTAAAATGATTGCAATGTTCTCAGGTTAACGTATGAAACACACACCATGTGTTGACCTTTTCATGGCCGTGTCTGTGTGCCGTGTGTGTGTGTGTGTGTATGTGTGTGTGTGTGTGTGTGTGTGTGTGTGTGTGTGTGTGTGTGTGTGTGTGTGTGTCTGTGTGTCTGTGTGTGCGCCCCGTCCTTGAGTGAGGCTTAAAGAGTGAGGGTAATAGATTGGTGGCCCGGCCCTGAGCTGTAGCGGCGTTCGCATTAGCGCGCTAAATAGACCTATAGTTCTGATGGGCTGCGTGACATCACTGTGCTGGTATGTATCTGGTGCACATGTGACTGAGGACCTTTGTGGGGCCACACGCCTGTGCTGACTCTCTTCTCTCTCTCTCTCGTTGTGTGTATCAGTGTATATTTCTCATGATCTCTCCACACAGCCCCCTGTGTGATTTGCTTCTTTCTTAATAAACAATGAGTCTCTCAGATGGCAGGCCTATCTTCCATCTTCCAACAGAGCTACAAGCTAGGCTTCAGGGACAGACGCTAGCTATAGGACTACAAGCTAGGCTTCAGGCTATATCTAGTTTTAAGATCTGCAAGCTGGGCTACGGGGCTACAAGCTAGGCTACAGGGATACACGCTAGGCTTCAGGGCTATAAGTTAGGCTGCAGAGCTACACACTAGTCTAGAGCGTTACAAGCTCAGCCACAGTGTATGCTGCAGGGCTATACGCTAGGCTTTAAAGGTACATGCCAGGATAGCCTACATGCTAGGCTAGCTTGAGAGCTACAAGCTAGACTACTGGGCTATATGCTAGGCTGCACAAAACGGAATGCTGACACACATGGGGTCAATTATGTACAAACGAGTGTGTGTGTGCGTGTGCGTGCGTGTGTGTGTATGTGTGTGTGCGTGTGTGTGTGTGCGTCGGTGTGTGTGTGTGTGTGTGTGTGCGCGTGCGCCTGTGTTTCCTGTGGCAAACGACTGAGATTGTCACATCTGCCGTTCCCATGTGGCATTTGCTTGCAATTCCAGAAATTCACACAAACACAAACAGACTGGTGACTTCTCTCTGTGGCAAGACAAATATCCGTGTGTGTCTCTGATTCTCCATCTTTCCCTGTTTCCTGATCTCTCGTCCACGGCACGTTTTCTTTTTTATCACCAATAACGAACAGTTTAGTTCAGGCAGAGCCACTACTGCTCCCAGGTGGTCCTGTCTGAGCGCATCAGCAATACTTTCCCACTTATTCCATCTTAGACACACATGAACTCAGATGAACCCCTCGGCACAGTAAGTCTTATCAGATGTGTTCAATAACTTAACATGACACAGTGTGGCAGTGAATCATTCAGCTAACACAGCAGTCACGTTCCCCGCTCTGCTCCCCCCCCCACACACACACACACACACACACATGGCTTGTGTAAAGGCAGCCGGCGTCTTATCTCAACACCAACACAGGTTTCCATGCTTCAGTAGTCACCGAAGTGAGGTTTTGCTGCTGCTATTTTACTATTTGCTCATCATAACCTACGGCCGGCAGGAGAGAGAGCTGCAGGTGAGGCTTAGCGTCGCTTGCTCAGGGACGCTGCAGGCTGCACCGTCCACAGATATGAAGGGGATCAAACCCAAGACCGCTGGGCGTTGGAGTTACACCCCCGAACCACAAGAGACAGTCCTGTCCTGTGTTGATGGGCGGGGGGGGGACGTTTGTTTTCCTGTGGGTTTGTTTACCAACGGTTGTTGGTTTAATTTGCAGCCTGCTCGTTTCCACCGACCCGTGGACACATATTAACACACAGGAACTCCTCTGAGACACCAGACATTATCCCACCAGATGGAGGGAAGGAGGGGGGAGAGAGAGAGAGAGAGAGATGGGGAGAGACAGAGACAGAGACAGACAGAGAGATGGGGAGAGACAGAGGGAGAGATGGGGAGAGAGAGAGAGAGAGAGAGAGAGAGAGAGAGAGAGAGAGAGAGAGAGAGAGAGAGAGAGAGATGGGGAGAGACATAGGGAGAGCTGGGGAGAGACCGAGAGAGAGAGAGAGATAGTGAGAGTGAGACACAGAGACACACATAGAGAAAGACACATGGGGAGAGTGAGACACACAGAGAGAGAGACAGCACATGGGAGTGATTTGAGGGCTTGTGAGAACTCCTGATAGAGAATGAAGGCTGTTGGTCTCCTGTCTGTCACTGTTAGCTTCTCATGACTCCAACGTCAACAGGCTAACTTCCTGTTGTGGAAAATGGACTGGCCAATCCGTCGGGCGCGTTTAGATCAGTGTCTAAAACTGGCATGTTCACATCCGCACTCGCTCTGAGAGAACACACACACACACACACACACACACTGACATAGTACAGTGTGTTCCTGGCTCAATCTCACTGATAGGCAGGGAGACGCCTGTCGCCAGACATGTCTCCCAACACCTAACACACCCCCACCCTGTCTCCCTACACCTAACACACCCCCACCCTGTCTCCCCACACCTAACACATACCCACACTGTCTCACACCCCCCTGCCCTGTCTCCCTACACCTAACACACCAACACCCTGTCTCCCCACACCTAACACACACCCACCCTGTCTCACACACCTAACACACCCCCACCCTGTTTTCCCACACCTAACACACCATCATCCTGTCTCACACACCTAACACACCATCACCCTGTCTCCCCACACCTAACACACCATCACCATGTCTCACACACCTAACACACCATCACCCTGTCTCACACACCTAACACACCATCACCCTGTCTCCCCACACCTAACACACCATCACCCTGTCTCACACACCTAACACACCATCACCCTGTCTCCCCACACCTAACACACCATCACCATGTCTC